>JASFXZ010000032.1:370485-1570485 GCA_032209605.1 Mactromeris polynyma
CTGAGCATCTATACATACATAGGCCAAGCATGGATACTGGAAGTATCTGAGCATCTATACATACATAGGCCAAGCATGGATACTGGAAGTATCTGAGCATCTATACATACATAGGCCAAGCATGGATACTGGAAGTATCTGAGCATCTATACATACATAGGCCAAGCATGGATACTGGAAGTATCTGAGCATCTATACATACATAGGCCAAGCATGGATACTGGAAGTATCTGAGCATCTATACATACATAGGCCAAGCATGGATACTGGAAGTATCTGAGCATCTATACATACATAGGCCAAGCATGGATACTGGAAGTATCTGAGCATCTATACATACATAGGCCAAGCATAGATACTGGAAGTATCTGAGCATCTATACATACATAGGCCAAGCATAGATACTGGAAGTATCTGAGCATCTATAGATACACAGGCCAAGCATAGATACTGGAAGTATCTGAGCATCTATACATACATAGGCCAAGCATAGATACTGGAAGTATCTGAGCATCTATACATACACAGGCCAAGCATAGATACTGGAAGTATCTGAGCATCTATAGATACATAGGCCAAGCATGGATACTGGAAGTATCTGAGCATCTATAGATACATAGGCCAAGCATGGATACTGGAAGTATCTGAGCATCTATAGATACATAGGCCAAGCATGGATACTGGAAGTATCTGAGCATCTATACATACATAGGCCAAGCATGGATACTGGAAGTATCTGAGCATCTATACATACATAGGCCAAGCATGGATACTGGAAGTATCTGAGCATCTATACATACATAGGCCAAGCATGGATACTGGAAGTATCTGAGCATCTATACATACATAGGCCAAGCATGGATACTGGAAGTATCTGAGCATCTATACATACATAGGCCAAGCATGGATACTGGAAGTATCTGAGCATCTATACATACATAGGCCAAGCATGGATACTGGAAGTATCTGAGCATCTATACATACATAGGCCAAGCATGGATACTGGAAGTATCTGAGCATCTATACATACATAGGCCAAGCATGGATACTGGAAGTATCTGAGCATCTATACATACATAGGCCAAGCATGGATACTGGAAGTATCTGAGCATCTATACATACATAGGCCAAGCATGGATACTGGAAGTATCTGAGCATCTATACATACATAGGCCAAGCATGGATACTGGAAGTATCTGAGCATCTATACATACATAGGCCAAGCATGGATACTGGAAGTATCTGAGCATCTATACATACATAGGCCAAGCATGGATACTGGAAGTATCTGAGCATCTATACATACATAGGCCAAGCATGGATACTGGAAGTATCTGAGCATCTATACATACATAGGCCAAGCATGGATACTGGAAGTATCTGAGCATCTATACATACATAGGCCAAGCATGGATACTGGAAGTATCTGAGCATCTATACATACATAGGCCAAGCATGGATACTGGAAGTATCTGAGCATCTATACATACATAGGCCAAGCATGGATACTGGAAGTATCTGAGCATCTATACATACATAGGCCAAGCATGGATACTGGAAGTATCTGAGCATCTATACATACATAGGCCAAGCATGGATACTGGAAGTATCTGAGCATCTATACATACATAGGCCAAGCATGGATACTGGAAGTATCTGAGCATCTATACATACATAGGCCAAGCATGGATACTGGAAGTATCTGAGCATCTATACATACATAGGCCAAGCATGGATACTGGAAGTATCTGAGCATCTATACATACATAGGCCAAGCATGGATACTGGAAGTATCTGAGCATCTATACATACATAGGCCAAGCATAGATACTGGAAGTATCTGAGCATCTATAGATACACAGGCCAAGCATAGATACTGGAAGTATCTGAGCATCTATACATACATAGGCCAAGCATAGATACTGGAAGTATCTGAGCATCTATACATACACAGGCCAAGCATAGATACTGGAAGTATCTGAGCATCTATAGATACATAGGCCAAGCATGGATACTGGAAGTATCTGAGCATCTATAGATACATAGGCCAAGCATGGATACTGGAAGTATCTGAGCATCTATAGATACATAGGCCAAGCATGGATACTGGAAGTATCTGAGCATCTATAGATACATAGGCCAAGCATGGATACTGGAAGTATCTGAGCATCTATACATACATAGGCCAAGCATGGATACTGGAAGTATCTGAGCATCTATACATACATAGGCCAAGCATGGATACTGGAAGTATCTGAGCATCTATAGATACATAGGCCAAGCATGGATACTGGAAGTATCTGAGCATCTATAGATACATAGGCCAAGCATGGATACTGGAAGTATCTGAGCATCTATACATACACAGGCCAAGCATGGATACTGGAAGTATCTGAGCATCTATAGATACATAGGCCAAGCATGGATACTGGAAGTATCTGAGCATCTATAGATACATAGGCCAAGCATGGATACTGGAAGTATCTGAGCATCTATAGATACATAGGCCAAGCATGGATACTGGAAGTATCTGAGCATCTATAGATACATAGGCCAAGCATGGATACTGGAAGTATCTGAGCATCTATACATACATAGGCCAAGCATGGATACTGGAAGTATCTGAGCATCTATAGATACATAGGCCAAGCATGGATACTGGAAGTATCTGAGCATCTATACATACATAGGCCAAGCATGGATACTGGAAGTATCTGAGCATCTATACATACATAGGCCAAGCATGGATACTGGAAGTATCTGAGCATCTATAGATACATAGGCCAAGCATGGATACTGGAAGTATCTGAGCATCTATAGATACATAGGCCAAGCATAGATACTGGAAGTATCTGAGCATCTATAGATACATAGGCCAAGCATAGATACTGGAAGTATCTGAGCATCTATACATACATAGGCCAAGCATGGATACTGGAAGTATCTGAGCATCTATAGATACATAGGCCAAGCATGGATACTGGAAGTATCTGAGCATCTATACATACATAGGCCAAGCATGGATACTGGAAGTATCTGAGCATCTATAGATACATAGGCCAAGCATGGATACTGGAAGTATCTGAGCATCTATACATACATAGGCCAAGCATGGATACTGGAAGTATCTGAGCATCTATAGATACACAGGCCAAGCATGGATACTGGAAGTATCTGAGCATCTATACATACACAGGCCAAGCATGGATACTGGAAGTATCTGAGCATCTATAGATACACAGGCCAAGCATGGATACTGGAAGTATCTGAGCATCTATAGATACACAGGCCAAGCATGGATACTGGAAGTATCTGAGCATCTATACATACACAGGCCAAGCATGGATACTGGAAGTATCTGAGCATCTATAGATACATAGGCCAAGCATGGATACTGGAAGTATCTGAGCATCTATAGATACATAGGCCAAGCATGGATACTGGAAGTATCTGAGCATCTATACATACATAGGCCAAGCATGGATACTGGAAGTATCTGAGCATCTATACATACATAGGCCAAGCATGGATACTGGAAGTATCTGAGCATCTATAGATACATAGGCCAAGCATGGATACTGGAAGTATCTGAGCATCTATAGATACATAGGCCAAGCATGGATACTGGAAGTATCTGAGCATCTATACATACATAGGCCAAGCATGGATACTGGAAGTATCTGAGCATCTATACATACATAGGCCAAGCATGGATACTGGAAGTATCTGAGCATCTATACATACATAGGCCAAGCATGGATACTGGAAGTATCTGAGCATCTATAGATACATAGGCCAAGCATAGATACTGGAAGTATCTGAGCATCTATAGATACATAGGCCAAGCATAGATACTGGAAGTATCTGAGCATCTATAGATACATAGGCCAAGCATAGATACTGGAAGTATCTGAGCATCTATACATACATAGGCCAAGCATAGATACTGGAAGTATCTGAGCATCTATAGATACATAGGCCAAGCATGGATACTGGAAGTATCTGAGCATCTATACATACATAGGCCAAGCATGGATACTGGAAGTATCTGAGCATCTATAGATACATAGGCCAAGCATGGATACTGGAAGTATCTGAGCATCTATACATACATAGGCCAAGCATGGATACTGGAAGTATCTGAGCATCTATAGATACACAGGCCAAGCATGGATACTGGAAGTATCTGAGCATCTATACATACACAGGCCAAGCATGGATACTGGAAGTATCTGAGCATCTATAGATACACAGGCCAAGCATGGATACTGGAAGTATCTGAGCATCTATACATACACAGGCCAAGCATGGATACTGGAAGTATCTGAGCATCTATACATACATAGGCCAAGCATGGATACTGGAAGTATCTGAGCATCTATAGATACATAGGCCAAGCATAGATACTGGAAGTATCTGAGCATCTATAGATACATAGGCCAAGCATGGATACTGGAAGTATCTGAGCATCTATACATACATAGGCCAAGCATGGATACTGGAAGTATCTGAGCATCTATACATACATAGGCCAAGCATGGATACTGGAAGTATCTGAGCATCTATAGATACATAGGCCAAGCATGGATACTGGAAGTATCTGAGCATCTATAGATACATAGGCCAAGCATGGATACTGGAAGTATCTGAGCATCTATACATACATAGGCCAAGCATGGATACTGGAAGTATCTGAGCATCTATAGATACATAGGCCAAGCATGGATACTGGAAGTATCTGAGCATCTATAGATACATAGGCCAAGCATGGATACTGGAAGTATCTGAGCATCTATACATACATAGGCCAAGCATGGATACTGGAAGTATCTGAGCATCTATAGATACATAGGCCAAGCATAGATACTGGAAGTATCTGAGCATCTATAGATACATAGGCCAAGCATGGATACTGGAAGTATCTGAGCATCTATAGATACATAGGCCAAGCATGGATACTGGAAGTATCTGAGCATCTATACATACATAGGCCAAGCATGGATACTGGAAGTATCTGAGCATCTATAGATACATAGGCCAAGCATGGATACTGGAAGTATCTGAGCATCTATACATACATAGGCCAAGCATGGATACTGGAAGTATCTGAGCATCTATACATACACAGGCCAAGCATGGATACTGGAAGTATCTGAGCATCTATACATACACAGGCCAAGCATGGATACTGGAAGTATCTGAGCATCTATAGATACATAGGCCAAGCATAGATACTGGAAGTATCTGAGCATCTATACATACATAGGCCAAGCATGGATACTGGAAGTATCTGAGCATCTATAGATACATAGGCCAAGCATGGATACTGGAAGTATCTGAGCATCTATAGATACACAGGCCAAGCATGGATACTGGAAGTATCTGAGCATCTATACATACACAGGCCAAGCATGGATACTGGAAGTATCTGAGCATCTATAGATACATAGGCCAAGCATGGATACTGGAAGTATCTGAGCATCTATACATACATAGGCCAAGCATGGATACTGGAAGTATCTGAGCATCTATAGATACATAGGCCAAGCATGGATACTGGAAGTATCTGAGCATCTATACATACATAGGCCAAGCATAGATACTGGAAGTATCTGAGCATCTATACATACATAGGCCAAGCATAGATACTGGAAGTATCTGAGCATCTATAGATACATAGGCCAAGCATGGATACTGGAAGTATCTGAGCATCTATAGATACATAGGCCAAGCATAGATACTGGAAGTATCTGAGCATCTATAGATACATAGGCCAAGCATAGATACTGGAAGTATCTGAGCATCTATAGATACATAGGCCAAGCATGGATACTGGAAGTATCTGAGCATCTATAGATACATAGGCCAAGCATAGATACTGGAAGTATCTGAGCATCTATAGATACATAGGCCAAGCATGGATACTGGAAGTATCTGAGCATCTATACATACATAGGCCAAGCATAGATACTGGAAGTATCTGAGCATCTATAGATACATAGGCCAAGCATGGATACTGGAAGTATCTGAGCATCTATACATACATAGGCCAAGCATGGATACTGGAAGTATCTGAGCATCTATACATACATAGGCCAAGCATGGATACTGGAAGTATCTGAGCATCTATACATACACAGGCCAAGCATGGATACTGGAAGTATCTGAGCATCTATACATACACAGGCCAAGCATGGATACTGGAAGTATCTGAGCATCTATACATACACAGGCCAAGCATGGATACTGGAAGTATCTGAGCATCTATAGATACATAGGCCAAGCATAGATACTGGAAGTATCTGAGCATCTATACATACACAGGCCAAGCATAGATACTGGAAGTATCTGAGCATCTATAGATACATAGGCCAAGCATAGATACTGGAAGTATCTGAGCATCTATAGATACATAGGCCAAGCATGGATACTGGAAGTATCTGAGCATCTATACATACATAGGCCAAGCATGGATACTGGAAGTATCTGAGCATCTATACATACACAGGCCAAGCATGGATACTGGAAGTATCTGAGCATCTATACATACATAGGCCAAGCATGGATACTGGAAGTATCTGAGCATCTATAGATACATAGGCCAAGCATAGATACTGGAAGTATCTGAGCATCTATACATACACAGGCCAAGCATGGATACTGGAAGTATCTGAGCATCTATAGATACATAGGCCAAGCATGGATACTGGAAGTATCTGAGCATCTATACATACATAGGCCAAGCATGGATACTGGAAGTATCTGAGCATCTATACATACATAGGCCAAGCATAGATACTGGAAGTATCTGAGCATCTATAGATACATAGGCCAAGCATAGATACTGGAAGTATCTGAGCATCTATAGATACATAGGCCAAGCATAGATACTGGAAGTATCTGAGCATCTATACATACATAGGCCAAGCATGGATACTGGAAGTATCTGAGCATCTATACATACATAGGCCAAGCATAGATACTGGAAGTATCTGAGCATCTATACATACATAGGCCAAGCATGGATACTGGAAGTATCTGAGCATCTATACATACATAGGCCAAGCATGGATACTGGAAGTATCTGAGCATCTATAGATACATAGGCCAAGCATAGATACTGGAAGTATCTGAGCATCTATAGATACACAGGCCAAGCATGGATACTGGAAGTATCTGAGCATCTATACATACATAGGCCAAGCATGGATACTGGAAGTATCTGAGCATCTATACATACATAGGCCAAGCATGGATACTGGAAGTATCTGAGCATCTATAGATACATAGGCCAAGCATGGATACTGGAAGTATCTGAGCATCTATACATACATAGGCCAAGCATGGATACTGGAAGTATCTGAGCATCTATAGATACATAGGCCAAGCATGGATACTGGAAGTATCTGAGCATCTATAGATACATAGGCCAAGCATGGATACTGGAAGTATCTGAGCATCTATAGATACATAGGCCAAGCATGGATACTGGAAGTATCTGAGCATCTATACATACATAGGCCAAGCATGGATACTGGAAGTATCTGAGCATCTATAGATACATAGGCCAAGCATGGATACTGGAAGTATCTGAGCATCTATACATACATAGGCCAAGCATGGATACTGGAAGTATCTGAGCATCTATAGATACATAGGCCAAGCATAGATACTGGAAGTATCTGAGCATCTATACATACATAGGCCCAGCACAGATACTGGAAGAATCTGAGCATCTATACATACATAGGCCCAGCATAGATACTGGAAGAATCTGAGCATCTATACATACATTGGCCCAGCACAGATAGATATTTACCTGCATTCTTTTTTCCTTAGAAGCAAGTCTTTCATATTTCCTCTGTAGAAGTAGAACTTCAGTTTTCAGGTGTGACTGATCGGAGGCATGGTCTAAAGCAAAATGGGTGTTCCTGCGTGCCATGTTGGCTGCTGTAGCACTTCCTGGTCCCTCACCTTGTTCCATCAGGCGTAACTCCTGTATTGTTACAATATAAATCATAGAAAATTATGTGATAAAATGCAACCTCTTCATAGTAACACACTTTGAGAGACACAAACTTTGGCTGTTGTTCCGATGCTGTTGCTCTAAAGAGGTTAAATTGATAAATGCTTTACTACCATTACTGAAGAGAGACACACAATGTTATTATAATCTCACCTTAGTTGAGTACTTCAGGAGTTTAGGATCGGGTGTCGCATCTTCCTGTGTGCCGTAGACAAGAAACGTTATACATCCAGATTCGAAAAACTCCAAATGCTCCTTAGTAACTTTGCTGAATGTAAATGTCTTAGAATGGTTGACCTTTGGAGTAAGAGAATTTTTTACAAGTGGAGTTTCTGTCAATTTTTTATCCTTATAAACACGATACTTCACTTGAATTCCTTTTGAAAATCTTGTCTTGTACACTTCCACATTCTGAACTGTCACCTGCAATACATCAGTGATTTTATTGAATGCAATTTAGTTAAAACTAGAAATGTGTCCATAAGGACACAGATGCCCGCACTTGCAGCCTTTGTCACAAAAGCAAATGCTATTATTCTGCTCATAGTTTGTGAACGGGTATCAAAATTACCAAGTGAACAACTGTACTGATTATGGTGATAAGTCAAGTGCCATAACTTTGCACTTACTGGGCACGGCCAAACATGAAACCCCAGGTGTGCATTGAATAGACAACTTTCACTGTCATAGAAATGCGGCTGTGACTATGGAAAATGCTAGAAAAACTAAATAAATGCCAAAATTATTCCAATGCCTGTAAATGTGTAGTGATTTAAGGTCATTTAAACAACTGTAGGTGCAGAATCTGCTTATATTTTAAAATGCATCGTATCGTTACTTGGCATCTTGTTACTCAAATTCGCCTAGCTATGTGTAATATGTATCAGTACAATCCTCCATGAAAGAACGAAACACAGCCTTCTGTAAATGCTAAACTTTTAACAACATGAAATAAAACCCATTAGCTAGAAAGTCATAATTTCCTTCGACACAAAGGCTATACAATGTGTACACATTATATTGGTTTAACACTGGTAAATGCCCATCTATTATAAACTCAGTAGTCACATAGATCGTGACGACCAATGAAATTTAGTATCAGGAACGATTTAGTATCAGGAACGAACGGTGATTTCGTAAGGTCAAATATCAAAATATACTGGGTAATACAGCAGCGTGTCAATGTAACGATAGTGAAATCAAAGTGCTGTGTGGGAGCGCAGAGTTTTAAGATTGGTCCTCAAATTCAAATACATTCTCAAATAAAGTACATTTTACACCAGGCCATTAAGCATAGAAAATTTAATTTAGTTTTCAATTTCAACAAATTCATTCACTAAGTAATCATTATACACTGCACATTTTGAAATGGCAATGTTAAGATTAAGAAAACATCTTCAAATTGCCTAAGTTAGAAAATCAAATCAGAAAGATTTCCACATAAGGCAATAATGTGACAAAACAGAAATATATGTTGTCCATGAAATAATTTGAAAATATTGTGAAAATGTAAAGTAACGAGAGAAGCAAACCGTCACAACATATGCGCGTCCTACGTCAGAGCTCAGAGTTAAAACAAGACAAATTTTAAGTCATTTTTATAATCAAAGGGCGTTAAATCCGGAGGGACTCAAGTCAAATGGCTGGTTATCGAACTTGTCCGATTCTGACAACATTTGGTGATGATTGGAAAAATACTTCTTAAGTTATTGATCTCACAACTAACTGGACATCGCCCGTTCGCCCAAATGCACGCCCACCTATTTGTCTGCCCGGTTCTATGAACAGAAGTATAAAAATCCATTAAATTGTAATGGTGTTTAACCTTGAAATGATATGGTTTTCCAAGCAGTTCTTGTGGATCATCAACAAATGCGTCTTCTTCCAAGTGTTTGCCATCTTTCTGGCACGGTGTCACATGCACCTTGACAACCCCCTCTTCCTGCCCCTTGTAGTCGGTTATTGTTATCTTATCATCGAAATCTAGTGCGTACGACAGGGACTGAAGGAACACGTTGGCTGAACCAATAAGAACATCTTCAGTGGGCTCCCAAAATGGATCCTTCTCTTTGGATATCTCAGAAACATCCTCCCCATCCAGGAATTTCTGGTATAAGTCCTGAAAAAGAACAATGTCAACATAAGACTCATCAAATGGGTAAAAGTTTGGAGCAGGGAAGTTCCCTGAATACCATTCCATAACCTTTCATAGAAAACAACAAAACAATAATAATTTGTTATTTGGAAATCTCATGCTAGAGAAAGCACTTGGGTAAACCGATTCCAATTCATTTACATTTCACTCAATACATTCATAACCCGTATAATAAGTATACACATGCATATTCTTAACTTTCAAAATAAGTACTTCCTAAGCAGGTGGAAAACATTGTTCATGATGCATATCATATACTGACATAAGCAGCAAATTTTCAACTCTAACACTTCTTGTAAAGTTAACAATTAATAAAGCCAAAGTGAACACATCGGTTCCATAAAGCTGAATGCCTTTCAAACCTTAATCGCATGAAATATTTCTGCATTTAATGCCACCTCTCAGATAATGCTGCCAAAAACTACCTTGACAAATTCAAGAGCAACAACTTATCGAGAACAACCTTGACAAATTCGAGGGCAACAACTTATCGGGAACAACCTTGACCATTACCAAACTTGTGCAAGATGTTGAAGCCATGAATATTTACATTCTATTTAACTTGCTGTGGCCCCTAATGTGTTATTAATACAAAAATATGACAATTTTTACCAATTCCCAGGCCATAACTCTTAAGTTACTGAAGCAATCTGGCCCATTATCATAAGATCTATGCCTGTATACATTCAACATAAGTTTCATGAAGACAGCTGCAGAAATGAGTCTCCAATTGGTGAACAGGGTAACTGATGACAACGAGGTACAACAAGTGACAACAGAAACTCGGCAAGCAACACTAGCTCACCAAGCACATTGTGCTAAGATGAGCTAAAAAGGTAAATGATTAATTTAGTAAGTCCAATACCCAGAGTACTTACCTGAATTAGATATCTTCTGTTCATAAATCTGCCACGTTCCCACAACCATGTGTTGCCATTCAATAAATTCTTCATTTTCACCATAACGCTAAAATAATGGAATTATACTATGATTACAACATAAACACATATCAATATTTTGGCCATATCCAGAAATAAACACATATCAATATTTTGGCCATATCCGGAAATAAACACATATCAATATTTTGGCCATATTCGGAAATAAACACATATCAATATTTTGCCAGAACCAGAAATAAACACATATCAATATTTTTGCCATATCCGGAAATAAACACACATCAATATGTTTGCCCTATCCGGAAATAAACACATATCAATATTTTTGCCAGAACCAGAAATAAACACATATCAATATTTTTGCCAGATCGGGAAATATACATGTAACAATATTTTTGCCA
Organism: Mactromeris polynyma; assembly: GCA_032209605.1. Classification (NCBI taxonomy): domain Eukaryota; kingdom Metazoa; phylum Mollusca; class Bivalvia; order Venerida; family Mactridae; genus Mactromeris; species Mactromeris polynyma. Next base: position 381,970 of record JASFXZ010000032.1, read on the forward strand.
GATCCGGAAATAAACACATATCAATATGTTTGCCCTATCTGGAAATAAGCACATATCAATATTTTTGCCAGATCGGGAAATAAACACATATCAATATTTTTGCCAGATCCGGAAATAAGCACATATCAATATTTTTGCCAGATCCGGAAATAAGCACATATCAATATTTTTGCCAGATCCGGAAATAAGCACATATCAATATTTTTGCCAGATCCTGAAATAAACACATATCAATATTTTTGCCAGATCCATAAATAAACACATCAATATTTCTTGTATAACAAATCAAACCCAAGTTAAAAGTCAAATCATGATGAACAGTCATCTGTAATAACTCATAGATGGTTGTCTGGTTCACTTCCATGTTGATCGATACATTTATTTTAAAAAATGACCATATAATATTAATCAACACAAACATGACAAAGATAGTTTTATATTGGACAGATGCGTATTTTCACAGAATATGACAAAAGTTCAAGACAAACTTTGGTCTTCACAACTACGTAAGACTTTCCTAAGTCTTTCATGGTATGTTAGCAACAATCACACGGAAATGATAAGGACTGGTAAGTTTACCAATGTCTTTGAGATAGACGAGTCTCTGACTTATCAAATCTACTATTGTTATATATTTAGTCAATGCTTCAAAAGTGTGTCTGAGGATTCAGTCATCATCAGTTTTACAACAACTGCTATGTACATTTTGGAGTACGAGATGCTGATAAAGCACGGGTTACTGTTACTTTTATGCTGGAGTTATATGCTATTATTGAACAGTATTTCAGCTAAGCATGTACAGCAGTGAGTTGACCAAACCAGTGAGCCTGGGTTACCAACCAGGGCCCGGGATTAATAATGGATTTTACACTCAGCACTCAAATAACACAATTTACACATATGAGTCTGATAGTGACTCTATCGACTAAGCTAACCAGACAGACTGTTAACGTTACAAAGATACAATACTACATATACAGACGATTTTTTGAAATGCAATACTTCTGAATGAAGTTGAAATTCGAATACATGCACTGGTCCAGTCAACATTAGTTTTTCTTCTTTATTCATATTATTAAAAAGTGCAGTTTTAAGACACAATCTCTCGAAAAATACAATAGCGAGAATGTTTGTTTAGGTCCTGTCAATAAAAAATTAGCTCGAAATAGTAAAAAAAACTCGAACGCAGTGTTGCCTTATATTCACATCTCTTATGTTTTTCGTATCTCTGGTCAGACAGAGTGAATGTCTGTTGTTTGCATCATTATCTTCGTGTTGCTAAGCAAACTATAGATAAGATTAATTAAATTAACAAAGTAAGATTTGATAGTTATCAAGTAATCTACAACCAATGTTAAAAAGAAGTTTGAGTTAGATTTTCTGGTACATCAGGTTTATGTGCCTATAATAACTTAAGTACCATTATTGTTACAATGTGAAGTCTGCATCATGTAATGCTTGGCTTTCCTTGCTTGTATGTCATATATATTTTCAAAAGTAAACTGTTTCATCTGAATTATCAATTTCATTTCTTAATTTACAAACTCTAAAAACATTAAACATAAGCAAAAAAATATGACACCAAGTAAAATGGTATTTCTGTTAAATGAGGTAACTAAGGCAACTGTTTGAATAGTTTCGGTAGTCTGACCTACAGTGACCATTCAAGTTGTCGGCAACCAGCTGTATATATATCTAATATCCTATCATGAACATTTTGGGGAAAAGAAACAACTAGAGAAAAGGATCTAATGGTCTATTATCCAATACATGGATATATATATATAAGTACTTAGTTAATGGAAAAAGCTAAATCGGGGCAATTAATATATGATACATCATAGATTAGTCCACAACTATACTTAAACTTCTGTCTTTTAGACTCAAATCAAAGATTCAAGGTATCAAGAGATGATGGCATTTCAGACAGAATTAGGAAAAAGTGAGTTGAAAAAAACTAGTCAGGTATTTACTAATTATGTACATAACAATCAGAAACACAGGGTTTGTTTGCAAACAGGTAACATATTCAAGGTGAGAATGACTGCATATACATAAAACACTTCAATATGTGACAGCGTGAGGTTTATGGTTGCACATCATTCAACATTGGGAAAAACAAATTGAATTAAGAGACCAATCTCAGAATGCAACCGTGCCATTGGTCAAAATTTAAAATAGCTAAGAACCAACCAACTGGAGGCTTGAGTTTTGAGACTGGTCTCTAATCCAGCTTTATGACCTCAGACAAATAAATTTTGTTGAGGGAACTATTAAACTTTTGATTTTCAAGATCTAACACTTACCAGTTCAGATATATATTTATGTACGTATTAGGGGTGTCATTGATAGACATGGTATCAATATGTTCAGTTGATGTGATATCAATACTGGTTTTGAAATACTGATACAGTTCAAGAAATCTTGTTTGTATTCTTAGTGGTACTTACCAGATGCTTATGCTTAATTATTTTCAATTGTCATTGACTCTCTGTACAGTGCACAATGCACATTTATGTGTGTTATAGTTATAACAGTTGCCTATAGCAACAAATGGCTGTACCAACGATAACATATTTAAGCTTATTTGTTTCAAGAGGCTCAAAAAAGTGCTTTTTGGTTTCCTGAAAAAATGGACAGGCCAATAGAAGCTAGTGCACTAAGTATCACATCATGAAAGGGAAGAAAATCTGTAAAGATCTTTTAAATTTTAATTTTCTATGGTTATATAAAAAATTTCAATATATATCATCAATATTTTTAGCTTGATATATTGACTTGATCATCAATGACACCCCTAGTTAATATATTTCTAATAATTTACACATTGGTCAAAAATACGAAATGATTTTTTTTTGAATTTATGTAAACAGACAGAAAAACTCGAACCACAAGTTATGCAGTTTGTAAACTGACTGAGACAGCCAGTAGACACATTTATAATCTATATTAATTATACCAAGTTAAACTTAAAACAAAGAATCTATGGAAATTGTTAGAATTCAATAATTCTTCAATCTCAAGCACATGATGTTTCGGCATCTCTTAGAATTATTAGGAAACATCAAAACACACATCTGAGTGAATTTCAATGAAATTCTTTCCTATTAAAGACAAATGCTTTATTGTTAAATGGTAATAGTGTTATATATTCCAGAGTTCATATCAGATGAACACCATCGCTTGGTATTTGGTAGAATCACACACCAGCGACACTAGCGGTATGATATTTGGTAGAATCAACCACCAGGGACACTAGTGGTATGATATTTGGTAGATTCACACACTAGGGACACTAGTGGTATGATATTTGGTAGAATCACACACCAGAGACACTAGCGGTATGATATTTGGTAGAATCACACACCAGGGACACTAGCGGTATGATATTTGGTAGAATCACACACTAGGGACACTAGTGGTATGATATTTGGTAGAATCACACACCAGGGACACTAGCGGTATGATATTTGGTAGAATCACACACCAGGGACACTAGTGGTATGATATTTGGTAGATTCACACACTAGGGACACTAGTGGTATGATATTTGGAAGAATCACACACCAGCAACATTAGTGGTGTGATATTTGGTAGAATCACACACCAGCGACACTAGTGGTATGATATTTGGTAGAATCACACACCAGCGACACTATTGGTATGATATTTGGTAGAATCACACACCAGCGACACTAGTGGTATGATATTTGGTAGAATCACACACCAGCAACACTAGTGGTATGATATTTGGTAGAATCACACACCAGGGACACTAGTGGTATGATATTTGGTAGAATCACACACCAGCAACACTAGTGGTATGATATTTGGTAGAATCACACTCCAGCGACACTAGCGGTATGATATTTGGTAGAATCACACACCAGCGACACTAGCGGTATGATATTTGGTAGAATCACACACCAGCAACACTAGTGGTATGATATTTGGTAGATTCACACACCAGGGACACTAGCGGTATGATATTTGGTAGATTCACACACCAGTGACACTAGTGGTATGATATTTGGTAGAATCACACACCAGCGACACTAGTGGTATGATATTTGGTAGAATCACACACCAGCGACATTAGTGGTTTGATATTTGGTAGAATCACACACCAGGGACACTAGTGGTATGATATTTGGTAGAATCACACACCAGGGACACTAGTGGTATGATATTTGGTAGAATCACACACCAGGGACACTAGTGGTATGATATTTGGTAGATTCACACACCAGGGACACTAGTGGTATGATATTTGGTAGATTCACACACCAGGAACACTAGTGGTATGATATTTGGTAGATTCACACACCAGGGACACTGAGTGGTATGACATTTGATTGCTCACACTACACAGAATCAAAACTTTAACTAACTAATATTGATAATCTGGCATTACTATAACTGTGTTTTTAAATTTTCTAGCAGAATAAAAAAAGGAGAAGATTTTAAAATAAAGTAAACAATGCAAATAAAACAAGGGAGCAATATAAACACAACATGGAGAAGGCCACAGGCCACAGAAGGGGCTGCATTGGGTGCTATCACAAAACATGGAGAAGGCCACAAAAGGGGCTGCATTGCGTGCTATCACACAACATGGAGAAGGCCACAGAAGGGGCTGCATTGCGTGCTATCACACAACATGGAGAAGGCCACAGAAGGGGCTGCATTGGGTGTTATCACACAACATGGAGAAGGCCACAGAAGGGGCTGCATTGCGTGCTATCACACAACATGGAGAAGGCCACAGAAGGGGCTGCATTGCGTGTTATCACACAACATGGAGAAGGCCACAGAAGGGGCTGCATTGCGTGCTATCACACAACATGGAGAAGGCCACAGAAGGGGCTGCATTGCGTGCTATCACACAACATGGAGAAGGCCACAGAAGGGGCTGCATTGCGTGCTATCACACAACATGGAGAAGGCCACAGAAGGGGCTGCATTGCGTGCTATCACACAACATGGAGAAGGCCACAGAAGGGGCTGCATTGCGTGTTATCACACAACATGGAGAAGGCCACAAAAGGGGCTGCATTGCGTGCTATCACACAACATGGAGAAGGCCACAGAAGGGGCTGCATTGCGTGCTATCACACAACATGGAGAAGGCCACAGAAGGGGCTGCATTGCGTGCTATCACACAACATGGAGAAGGCCACAGAAGGGGCTGCATTGCGTGCTATCACACAACATGGAGAAGGCCACATAAGGGGCTGCATTGCGTGTTATCACACAACATGGAGAAGGCCACAGAAGGGGCTGCATTGGGTGTTATCACACAACATGGAGAAGGCCACAGAAGGGGCTGCATTGCGTGCTATCACACAACATGGAGAAGGCCACAGAAGGGGCTGCATTGGGTGTTATCACACAACATGGAGAAGGCCACAGAAGGGGCTGCATTGCGTGCTATCACACAACATGGAGAAGGCCACAGAAGGGGCTGCATTGGGTGTTATCACACAACATGGAGAAGGCCACAGAAGGGGCTGCATTGCGTGCTATCACACAACATGGAGAAGGCCACAGAAGGGGCTGCATTGCGTGCTATCACACAACATGGAGAAGGCCACAGAAGGGGCTGCATTGCGTGCTATCACACAACATGGAGAAGGCCACATAAGGGGCTGCATTGGGTGTTATCAAACAACATGGAGAAGGCCACATAAGGGGCTGCATTGCGTGCTATCACACAACATGGAGAAGGCCACATAAGGGGCTGCATTGGGTGCTATCACACAACATGGAGAAGGCCACATAAGGGGCTGCATTGCGTGCTATCACACAACATGGAGAAGGCCACATAAGGGGCTGCATTGCGTGCTATCACACAACATGGAGAAGGCCACAGAAGGGGCTGCATTGGGTGTTATCACACAACATGGAGAAGGCCACAGAAGGGGCTGCATTGCGTGCTATCACACAACATGGAGAAGGCCACATAAGGGGCTGCATTGGGTGTTATCACACAACATGGAGAAGGCCACATAAGGGGCTGCATTGCGTGTTATCACACAACATGGAGAAGGCCACATAAGGGGCTGCATTGCGTGCTATCACACAACATGGAGAAGGCCACATAAGGGGCTGCATTGCGTGCTATCACACAACATGGAGAAGGCCACATAAGGGGCTGCATTGGGTGCTATCACACAACATGGAGAAGGCCACATAAGGGGCTGCATTGCGTGCTATCACACAACATGGAGAAGGCCACAGAAGGGGCTGCATTGCGTGCTATCACACAACATGGAGAAGGCCACAGAAGGGGCTGCATTGGGTGCTATCACACAACATGGAGAGGGCCACAGAAGGGGCTGCATTGGGTGCTATCACACAACATGGAGAAGGCCACAGAAGGGGCTGCATTGGGTGCTATCACACAACATGGAGAAGGCCACAGAAGGGGCTGCATTGCGTGCTATCACACAACATGGAGAAGGCCACAGAAGGGGCTGCATTGCGTGCTATCACACAACATGGAGAGGGCCACAGAAGGGGCTGCATTGCGTGCTATCACACAACATGGAGAAGGCCACAGAAGGGGCTGCATTGCGTGCTATCACACAACATGGAGAAGGCCACAGAAGGGGCTGCATTGGGTGCTATCACACAACATGGAGAAGGCCACAGAAGGGGCTGCATTGGGTGCTATCACACAACATGGAGAAGGCCACAGAAGGGGCTGCATTGCGTGCTATCACACAACATGGAGAAGGCCACAGAAGGGGCTGCATTGGGTGCTATCACACCACTATTTGGTTGAAAAAACCCACAACATTTGTAATCCTTGTAAGTCACAAAAACCGATCTTAAAACAAATTCTGTTAGGAGTTTGTCAGTTACCTTTTGGTGCCTGATTGCACTGGAACCCAATAAAATAGTCCAATGAATAATCTGGCTTCTGGGATGGGAGACACTATCCGATCACTCCCCAGCAACCCCTTTTGCCAAAACTGGCAAAGGCTGAGATGGCTAATGACAGCAATAGATGATCAGGACAAGAAACTAAAAGACCTGCCAACAAACTAGCATTTCTGAAGAAATAGGGTGAGCAGCCAAACAAAATCTTCATGTTACTTATAGCAAATGCCACAGGTGCTTTTGTCTTATTATTGTACTATTTGATACTACAACCCAATGAATACCCATGTATTATTATGAAGTAGGAAGCCTAGTTAATAACTTGTCTGAGACTGTCTGTCATGGTGGCTGTCTAGTGTATTATGTCCACTGCTGGCAAGTACCATGTCTTTCGAGGTGGCTGCCTAGTGTATTATGTTCACTGCTGGCAAGTACCATGTCTTTCGAGGTGGCTGCCTAGTGTATTATGTTCACTGCTGGCAAGTACCATGTCTTTCGAGGTGGCTGCCTAGTGTATTATGTCCACTGCTGGCAAGTACCATGTCTTTCGAGGTGGCTGCCTAGTGTATTATGTCCACTGCTGGCAAGTACCATGTCTGCCATGGTGGCTGTCAAGTGTATTATGTTCACTGCTGGCAAGTACCATGTCTGTCATGGTGGCTGTCTAGTGTATTCTGTCCACTGCTGGCAAGTTCCATGTCTGTCATGGTGGCTGTCTAGTGTATTCTGTCCACTGCTGGCAAGTACCATGTCTGTCATGGTGGCTGTCTAGTGTATTCTGTCCACTGCTGGCAAGTTCCATGACTTTTATGGTGGCTGTCTAGTGTATTATGTCCACTGCTGGCAAGTACCATGTCTGTCATGGTGGCTGTCTAGTGTATTCTGTTCACTGCTGGCAAGTACCATGTCTGTCATGGTGGCTGTCTAGTGTATTCTGTCCACTGCTGACAAGTACCATATCTTTCGAGGTGGCTGTCTAGTGTATTATGTCCACTGCTGGCAAGTACCATATCTTTCATGGTGGCTGTCTAGTGTATTCAGTCCAATGCTGGCAAGTACCATGTCTGTCATGGTGGCTGTCTAGTGTATTATGTCTACTGCTGGCAAGTACCATGTCTGTCATGGTGGCTGTCTAGTGTATTCTGTTCACTGCTGGCAAGTACCATATCTTTCATGGTGGCTGTCTAGTGTATTATGCCCACTGCTGGCAAGTACCATGTCTGTCATGGTGGCTGTCTAGTGTATTCTGTCCACTGCTGGCAAGTATCATGTCTGTCATGGTGGCTGTCTAGTGTATTCTGTCCACTGCTGGCAAGTACCATGTCTGTCATGGTGGCTGTCTAGTGTATTCTGTCTACTGCTGGCAAGTACCATGTCTTTCATGGTGGCTGTCTAGTGTATTCTATCCACTGCTGGCAAGTACCATGTCTGTCATTGTGGCTGTCTAGTGTATTCTGTCCACTGCTGGCAAGTACCATGACTTTCATGATGGCTGTCTAGTGTATACTGTTCACAGCTGGCAAGTACCATGTCTTTCATGGTGGCTGTCTAGTGTATTATGCCCACTGCTGGCAAGTATCATGTCTGTCATGGTGGCTGTCTAGTGTATTCTGTCCACTGCTGGCAAGTACCATGTCTGTCATGGTGGCTGTCTAGTGTATCCTGTCCACTGCTGGCAAGTACATTGTCTGTCATAGTGGCTGTCTAGTGTATGCTGTCCACTGCTGGCAAGTACCATGTCTGTCATGGTGGCTGTCTAGTGTATTCTGTCCACTGCTGGCAAGTACCATGTCTGTCATGGTGGCTGTCTAGTGTATTCTGTCCACTGCTGGCAAGTACCATGTCTGTCATGGTGGCTGTCTAGCGTATTACGTTCACTGCTGGCAAGTACCATGACTTTCCTGGTGGCTGTCTAGTGTATTCTGTCCACTGCTGGCAAGTACCATGTCTGTCATGGTGGCTGTCTAGTGTATTATGTCCACTGCTGGCAAGTACCATGTCTGTCATTGTGGCTGTCTAGTGTATTATGTTCACTGCTGGCAAGTACCATGTCTGTCATGGTGGCTCTCTAGTGTATTCTGTTCACTGCTGGCAAGTACCATGTCTGTCATGGTGGCTGTCTAGTGTATTCTGTCCACAACTGGCAAGTACCATGTCTGTCATGGTGGCTGTCTAGTGTATTATGCCCACTGCTGGCAAGTACCATATCTTTCATGGTGGCTGTCTAGTGTATTATGCCCACTGCTGGCAAGTACCATGTCTGTCATGTTGGCTGTCTAGTGTATTCTGTTCACTGCTGGCAAGTATCATGTCTTTCATGGTGGCTGTCTAGTGTATTCTGTTCACTGCTGGCAAGTACCATGACTTTTATGGTGGCTGTCTAGTGTATTATGTCCACTGCTGGCTAGTACCATGTCTGTCATGGTGGCTGTCTAGTGTATTCTGTCCACTGCTGGCAAGTACCATGTCTGTCATGGTGGCTGTCTAGTGTATTATGTTCACTGCTGGCAAGTACCATATCTTTCATGGGGGCTGTCTAGTGTATTCTGTCCACTGCTGGCAAGTACCATGACTTTTATGGTGGCTGTCTAGTGTATTATGTCAACTGCTGGCAAGTACCATGTCCGTCATGGTGGCTGTCTAGTGTATTCTGTCCACTGCTGGCAAGTACCATGTCTGTCATGGTGGCTGTCTAGTGTATTATGTTCACTGCTGGCAAGTACCATGTCTGTCATGGGGGCTGTCTAGTGTATTCTGTCCACTGCTGGCAAGTACCATGTCTGTCATGGTGGCTGTCTAGTGTATTATGTTCACTGCTGGCAAGTACCATGTCTGTCATGGGGGCTGTCTAGTGTATTCTGTTCACTACTGGCAAGTACCATGTCTGTCATGGTGGCTGTCTAGTGTATTCTGTCCACTGCTGGCAAGTACCATGTCTGTCAAGGGGGCTGTCTAGTGTATTATGTCCACTGCTGGCAAGTACCAGTTCCAGAAAATCTTCAAATCTCGATGCACTTTGAAGCACTTAATAGCAAAATACATTTGAGGCGGGTAAATTTTGGTGAATCGGTCAGTGGTATGACAATACACTGACACAAGTTATATTGATAATCTGTATTCAGTGAGGTAAAACTATGTATTCATGTGAAGACAAAGACAAATACAGAAATCTACATGTCAAGGGTTGAGTGCAAAACTATAGTAATGTCAATAAAAATTAGTTGAAAATTTCGTTATTGTGTTGCAAAATGGTACAAAATAATATAAGGTCATCAAAACATGTTTCTTTGATGAGCTTAAAATACCAATTAAGCAAATACATCGCATAAAAAAGGCAATGAAAAATATGTGCATGAAAGCAATTACACATTGTCAAAGGTGTTTGTTACATCAACATTCCAGAAAAAAATGATAACAATTATAACATTAACTAACCTGACCCTAGGATCTCGATACAACTTGAATTCTGGGGAGTGGGTAGAAAAGTTGTTCAGAGGCAAAATTTCGAAACGAAAGAATTACAATTAATTCAAAAGGAAAGTTGAGAAATATTGTAATGCCAGATTATCATATGGAGATTGTACAAAGTAATTATGAAGAAAAATATTGCAAGAAATAAACACGTCAACTTACGACAGTCTGAAAATAAGATAAATAAAACAATAAAGTTAAAAAATATTTGAGTGTACCTCACCTAATATCAACTATTCATACAGAATCAAACAGGTTTAATATCAACTATTCATACTACAAGAATCACATTAACATGCAATACAACAAATTTTAGATCATTACAAAATTAAAGTTAAATTTTTTCAAACCACTCCAAATATATGATGCAACATTATTCCATACATAATTAGACTTCCGTGTACATGTAGTATATGTACGTAGTTACTATGCCAACAGTCAACCAGTTTAATTTGTAACCGAATATAATACAATTTTCAATTAGTATAATATTATGCACTTAGCTAAATGTTCCTTTTATAGTTATAATTGATCACAGACCATTAACTTTTCAATTGATAGAACAGCCAACTGCTTTAGGACTTGAACAACACACTCCAGAAATAGAACATTACACTAATTCATTATGCCTAGAAGACTTTCCTTGTAAACTCTTTAACATGGCATATTAAAGATTCTACAGTGTCAAGACACAGAGTTATAAATGTTAAACTATAGTTTATCGCATCACTATGCATGTAATACAATATGGATAATAGTGCTGACAAACAACACTATTTAAAAAGTATATGAATAGCACTGACATAAAAGTCCATTTATAGAAAGTATATAAATAGCACTGACATAAAAGTCCATTTATAGAAAGTATATAAATAGCACTGACATAAAAGTCCATTTATAGAAAGTATATAAATAGCACTGACATAAAAGTCCATTTATAGAAAGTATATAAATAGAACTGACATAATGTTCTACTATAGAAAACATATGAATGTTTATTATGCTCATAAATTATCATGCATAACAACATAATGCTAGCAATGTAATATCATCCAATATAAATAGTTGATAACATCTGTGTATATACTGTATTTGTACAGAGTAGATTTGGAGTAATTCATGCTTAAAACTAAGATGGTGGTAGATGGATGTTCAATACAGTAAAACCTGGTTTATGAAGTCACTGGTTATAAGATTGTGTTAGTTTTATACTTAAAGCTTAGTAATATTTCAAACAAGAAAGACTTTAATAACAACGCTTGTGTGCAATTCCTGGGAAATCCCCAAGAGATCGTAGGGGTTAGAAGGTGGAGTTTGACCAGATAAAGTTCCAACCAGCAGCCTTCCAGTTGATAGGATGACACATAATCAATGATACTAGCATTTCCCCATACATATAACCATGTGGTAAGTGATGTTGTTTAAATGTTTATAATGGTGTTTTGTTGGTGGGTCAAAATAATGCTGTCACAACCAGAACTATGGCTTTAAAACAGAGTAAATAATTCCATATTGAAGTGACAATTCCAACACAGGTTTGACTGTATGACATTAGTTATAATTTTGCAGATGCTTCCTTACTAACATGCAAGGATAATATTTTTATATTTATACAGGACAACAATATTTTACATGTTAACCAACCTTGTAGCAAGTAATTGATCATATGCTCTGTAATGTTACACAAAATATTCATCAATCTACCTCTATCACTATGTGTAAATATAGTTTGCATTAAACATCTTTGTATTGTGCACTTATTCAAGCACTTAGCTATACTGAGGCAATCTGAGGCACCCCCCCCCCCACCAAACTGTGGTAAGGTTCCAAAAATAATGCAAGAAATTCGTCATTTTTACCCCAATTTCCCATTCAAGCAGAGAATTAGATGATGCTTTCAGACAGTATTATGCCAATGTCTCAATATAAAAATCCTAAATTCTTCAAATAAATTTTGTCCCATATAAGGAGAAATATTCTAAAATCATTTTCACCTCTATAATACAATTAATATGCAGCTATCCACATCTAGTAAATATTTTTTACTAATGCAAATTTAAGATTTTATCATACATGTATAAGATTATGGTAAGAATTTTAGCTAATTTCAATACTATGCTGGCTTTTGACATCAGAGAAAGAAACTCTACACCATGCATTGCCAATTGTCATTAATGCTCATGCAATACTAATAGTATATATATACTCAGTTTCAAACCAATTTTTTAGAAAACTTAATATATAGATACATTATATCCAATTTATCCCTTTATAAATGTGCATGATTACCAATAAAACTCAAATTTGAAATATCAAACAATGTTTCATATTAGTCTTGCTAACTCCATGTACCACACCACAACAAAGGAAACCCCACCCAACTTTGGCCCAACTTACGATGTGTTATTCAGCGTTCCGTACTCTGTCTCCTGGGCTGCGGCAGATATAAGAACTACTTCAAAAGATTTCTGTTTGTTTAGTTCTTCTGACACAGCATTCACTTCCGACACCATTGGTAAAATCTCTAGAACTTGTTCCTGTGCAATTTGTTGATCTGAAACAGTATAGCAAACAACACATTTAAATCAATTTTTCACCCAATCAGGAAGCCGATGGACATATAGGGTTTTTTAGACGGCAGTGGACTCTTGAGAGGCAGTATCTCGACGGATGCGATGAGAGTGCCAACTGGAAAACAGACTCGTCCAAAAAAAAATCCCTAAGAAATTTGATGCCCCTACTGGAAAGTTTGACAAAAAATCCCTGCTCTGGGGGTGAAATTCTCCTGGATGAGCCATCAGCCAGCTGTCTCTAGGTAAAAATATTGATAAATACATAAGAAGTACACTTAACTATTCCCAAACATAACATTTGGGTATATAGAACATGTTTCTTACTCTCAGACTTAAATAGTTAACTTCCATTCATGTGTTGCAAGAGACTAGTAAGCATCAGTTTAGTACTTTATAAATAAACATGAATTAGGAATCTTTAAACAACGAATTTCAAACATCATGTCGTTGATACTTAAATATAAGTACATGTATTAATTTAACCTAGTAGATTGATAATCAATATAAAAGCCAGCACAAAATTGTCAAAATCAAGCAAAAAGTTAACCAACAACATCAAATACTCCATCTCAAACACCAGCACAATAAACAACATTACATCAACATCACAAGTTAGATGGCAAATCCACCACTCCCTTTAAAGCATGCAGTAAATATTCATTATGAATCAATTGTTTTTTTTCCTTAATTTTATTAGACTGTGGTCAGAAATAGTGAAATCTTTGCATTGATAAACATCATGAATTACTTCCCGAGGACTTAAGTTGACCACAAAGTATGGTTCATTTTACCGAGCATGGGTATTGCAGGCATAAAGAGGACTATAAATACTGAACCATTCTGGACAATCATCCCAGAGTGACAGCCACCATTGTAGGTGAGATTACAAGGGAGCAGAGGGGTATCCCCCCAGCAAGACCTTGGAAGGTACATTAGGCTATAATTTATGTCATTTGAAAGAGGAAAATTACAACAAATTTACAATTCAATGCAACATTAATGTTATTGAATTGGGGTGTCGATCAATCGTCAATTTGTTTATATACATATATTCAATGAACATTTTTGAAGATTACAATCAAGCTTGTTATATGTTGGTATAAGAAGAAAGGCATGTTTACAAGTAATACAAAGTCAGCAAAAAATGATGCAACACAATTCATTATAAAAAAAGTCATAATGATGCATTTTAGTCAAATCAATTCAATATCTGATAACTTTTTGAAACAACAAATACTGGTAATTACAAATTCACTGATGTTAAACTGAGGGTACAGCATCTTGCAATAAAGGCTGTTGTTTGCTTTTTGTTCCTGGTACAACCCAGTAAACCTATCAGAAGACGAGGGTGTTAATTAAGGTGATGACTTGCAACCAGACAGACAATATATTTCCAAATCCACAACATCTCAACACAAAAACAACAAATGTTTACATGTAATAATTCAAAATTAGTGTTTCAAAATGCAACGCATCAATGTCATAGTCAAATACTCAAGAATATTTGTTTTTATAGGGCTCTTTTCAACATTTTGTTCAGTTATACATGGCCATCAGTTGCTCTAATCAGTTTTCCTGGAATAAATTAACTTGTGCTTGGGCAAGCAGCTGACAATTTCTCCACATGAATCAGAGGTGGAGGACAAATGACCATAGCCAATTGCCACAGAAGGACATAACATGACACGCCCTGCCAAATAATTAAACCAGAACCTCCTGGTTGACAGCCAAGCACTCTATCAACTGGGCTCATCCTTTGGAAACAAACCAGGGCAGTAAAACTATGTGACACAATATGTATGAAGCCTTCACGATACAGAAATTCACCAGGATATCTGCACTGCACTTCTTACCAGCTACAATCAAAATATGATCAAATAATTCTCAAAATATTTGGAAGTTTCATTTCAACAGGTAAACATTTATATCTAAAAAAACAGCCAAACAAACCCACAGGTTTTTGATAGTAACTCGAGCAAGAGGTTGGTATCAAACAGACATTTTGTCAACAGGTATCTGTGCAGAAGACGGACCTCTTGTACCATTATATATAGAAAAATAAATAAATTCAAAGACATGTAATAAGTATAAGCATTATCAGCCAGCAGCTCAGGGTGAGTTTGTGTCTGATTTCATAGAATGTGGATGCAAAGCCATCCTTGTAGAGTCAGTGAAAGGTAATAGTAAATGCTCCATGTGGTATACAGCTGTACAGCAGTCTGGCATTACTAACTTACTTGTGTATATATTTTTGACAATGATATTGGCAAAAAGCAAATCCATAGCCATTAGAAATACATATCATGTCAAGCCAGACTCAAATTACAGTATGACAGCAGTGCCACTGTGTGATGTATACAAACACATATCATGTCAAGCCAGACTCAAATTACAGTATGACAGCAGTGCCACTGTGTGATGTATACAAACACATATCATGTCAAGCCAGACTCAAATTACAGTATGACAGCAGTGCCACTGTGGGATGTACACAAACACATATCATGTCAAGCCAGTCTCAAAATATGGTATGACAGCAGTGCCACTGTGGGATGTACACAAACACATATCATGTCAAGCCAGTCTCAAGTTATGGTATGACAGCAGTGCCACTGTGGGATGTACACAAACACATATTATGTCAAGCCAGACTCAAGTTATGGTATGACAGCAGTGCCACTGTGGGATGTATACAAACACATATTATGACAAGCAAGTCTAAAGTTATGGTATGACAGCAGTGCCACTGTGTGATGTATACAAACACATATCATGTCAAGCAAGTCTAAAGTTATGGTATGACAGCAGTGCCACTGTGTGATGTATACAAACACATATTATGACAAGCAAGTCTAAAGTTATGGTATAACAGCAGTGCCACTGAGGGATGTATACAAACACATATCATGTCAAGCCAGACTCAAGTAATGGTATGACAGCAGTGCCACTGTGTGATGTATACAAACACATATCATGTCAAGCCAGACTCAAATTACAGTATGACAGCAGTGCCACTGTGGGATTTATACAAACACATATCATGTCAAGCCAGACTCAAATTACAGTATGACAGCAGTGCCACTATGTGATGTATATAAACACATATTATGTCAAGCAAGTCTACAGTTAGGGTATGACAGCAGTGCCACTGTGGGATGTATACAAACACATATCATGTCAAGCCAGACTCAAGTTGTGGTATGACAGCAGTGCCACTGTGTGATGTATACAAACACATATCATGTCAAGCAAGTCTAAAGTTAGGGTATGACAGCAGTGCCACTGTGTGATGTATACAAACACATATCATGTCAAACCAGACTCAAATTACAGTATGACAGCAGTGCCACTGTGGGATGTATACAAACACATATCATGTCAAGCCAGACTCAAATTACAGTATGACAGCAGTGCCACTGTGGGATGTATACAAACACATATCATGTCAAGCCAGACTCAAGTCATGGTATGACAGCAGTGCCACTGTGGGATGTATACAAACACATATTATGTCAAGCCAGACTCAAGTTATGGTATGACAGCAGTGCCACTGTGGGATGTACACAAACACATATCATGTCAAGCCAGTCTCAAGTTATGGTATGACAGCAGTGCCACTGTGGGATGTATACAAACACATATCATCTCAAGCCAGTCTCAAGTTATGGTATGACAGCAGTGCCACTGTGGGATGTATACAAACACATATTATGTCAAGCCAGTCTCAAGTTATGGTATGACAGCAGTGCCACTGTGGGATGTACACATACACATATCATGTCAAGCCAGACTCAAGTTATGGAATGACAGCAGTGCCACTGTGGGATGTACACAAACACATATTATGTCAAGCCAGACTCAAGTTATGGTATGACAGCAGTGCCACTGTGGGATGTATACAAACACATATTATGTCAAGCCAGACTCAAGTTATGGTATGACAGCAGTGCCACTGTGGGATGTATACAAACACATATTATGACAAGCAAGTCTAAAGTTATGGTATGACAGCAGTGCCACTGAGGGATGTATACAAACACATATTATGACAAGCAAGTCTAAAGTTATGGTATGACAGCAGTGCCACTGAGGGATGTATACAAACACATATTATGACAAGCAAGTCTAAAGTTATGGTATGACAGCAGTGCCACTGTGTGATGTATACAAACACATATCATGTCAAGCAAGTCTAAAGTTATGGTATGACAGCAGTGCCACTGTGGGATGTATACAAACACATATTATGTCAAGCCAGTCTCAAGTTATGGTATGACAGCAGTGCCACTGTGGGATGTACACAAACACATATCATGTCAAGCCAGACTCAAGTTATGGAATGACAGCAGTGCCACTGTGGGATGTACACAAACACATATTATGTCAAGCCAGACTCAAGTTATGGTATGACAGCAGTGCCACTGTGGGATGTATACAAACACATATTATGTCAAGCCAGAGTCAAGTTATGGTATGACAGCAGTGCCACTGTGGGATGTATACAAACACATATTATGACAAGCAAGTCTAAAGTTATGGTATGACAGCAGTGCCACTGAGGGATGTATACAAACACATATTATGACAAGCAAGTCTAAAGTTATGGTATGACAGCAGTGCCACTGAGGGATGTATACAAACACATATTATGACAAGCAAGTCTAAAGTTATGGTATGACAGCAGTGCCACTGTGTGATGTATACAAACACATATCATGTCAAGCAAGTCTAAAGTTATGGTATGACAGCAGTGCCACTGTGTGATGTATACAAACACATATCATGTCAAGCAAGTCTAAAGTTATGGTATGACAGCAGTGCCACTGTGGGATGTATACAAACACATATTATGACAAGCAAGTCTAAAGTTATGGTATGACAGCAGTGCCACTGTGTGATGTATACAAACACATATCATGTCAAGCAAGTCTAAAGTTATGGTATGACAGCAGTGCCACTGTGTGATGTATACAAACACATATCATGTCAAGCCAGACTCAAATTACAGTATGACAGCAGTGCCACTGTGGGATTTATACAAACACATATCATGTCAAGCCAGACTCAAATTACAGTATGACAGCAGTGCCACTGTGGGATGTATACAAACACATATCATGTCAAGCCAGACTCAAGTTATGGTATGACAGCAGTGCCACTGTGGGATGTATACAAACACATATTATGTCAAGCCAGACTCAAGTTATGGTATGACAGCAGTGCCACTGTGGGATGTACACAAACACATATCATGTCAAGCCAGACTCAAGTTATGGTATGACAGCAGTGCCACTGAGGGATGTATACAAACACATATTATGACAAGCAAGTCTAAAGTTATGGTATAACAGCAGTGCCACTGAGGGATGTATACAAACACATATCATGTCAAGCCAGACTCAAGTAATGGTATGACAGCAGTGCCACTGTGTGATGTATACAAACACATATCATGTCAAGCCAGACTCAAATTACAGTATGACAGCAGTGCCACTGTGTGATGCATACAAACACATATCATGTCAAGCCAGACTCAAATTACAGTATGACAGCAGTGCCACTGTGGGATGTATACAAACACATATCATGTCAAGCCAGACTCAAGTTATGGTATGACAGCAGTGCCACTGTGGGATGTATACAAACACATATTATGTCAAGCCAGACTCAAGTTATGGTATGACAGCAGTGCCACTGTGGGATGTACACAAACACATATCATGTCAAGCCAGACTCAAGTTATGGTATGACAGCAGTGCCACTGAGGGATGTATACAAACACATATTATGACAAGCAAGTCTAAAGTTATGGTATAACAGCAGTGCCACTGTGTGATGTATACAAACACATATCATGTCAAGCCAGACTCAAGTTATGGTATGACAGCAGTGCCACTGTGGGATGTACACGAACACATATTAAGTCAAGCCAGACTCAAGTTATGGTATGACAGCAGTGCCACTGTGGGATGTATACAAACACATATTATGACAAGCAAGTCTAAAGTTAGGGTATGACAGCAGTGCCACTGTGTGATGTATACAAACACATATCATGTCAAGCCAGACTCAAGTTGAGGTATGACAGCAGTGCCACTGTGTGATGTATACAAACACATATCATGTCAAGCAAGTCTAAAGTTAGGGTATGACAGCAGTGCCACTGTGTGATGCACACAAACACATATCATGTCAAACCAGACTCAAGTTGCGGTACGACAGCAGTGCCACTGTGTGATGCATACAAATACATATCATGTCAAGCCAGACTCAAATTACAGTATGACAGCAGTGCCACTGTGTGATGCATACAAACACATATCATGTCAGGCCAGACTCAAGTTGCAGTATGACAGCAGTGCCACTCTGTGATGTATACAAACACATATCATGTCAAACCAGACTCAAGTTACGGTACGACAGCAGTGCCACTGTGTGATGCATACAAATACATATCATGTCAAGCCAGACTCAAATTACAGTATGACAGCAGTGCCACTGTGTGATGCATACAAACACATATCATGTCAAGCCAGACTCAAATTACAGTATGACAGCAGTGCCACTGTGTGATGCATACTAACACATATCATGTCAAGCCAGACTCAAATTACAGTATGACAGCAGTGCCACTGTGTGATGTATACAAACACATATCATGTCAAGCCAGACTCAAATTACAGTATGACAGCAGTGCCACTGTGTGATGTATACAAACACATATCATGTCAAGCAAGTCTAAAGTTCGGGTATGACAGCAGTGCCACTGTGTGATGTATAAAAACACATATTATGTCAAGCCAGACTCAAGTTATGGTATGACAGCAGTGCCACTGTGTGATGTATATAAACACATATTATGTCAAGCCAGACTCAAGTTATGGTATGACAGCAGTGCCACTGTGTGATGTATATAAACACATATTATGTCAAGCCAGACTCAAATTAGGGTATGATAGCATTGCCACCCAGTAGTGCACAAAACAATTATACTGACCTTTGGTTAAAACTAATAAGCCAAAACATTAATCAGTTATTAACTGTGAAAGATGAAATGCTAAACCAAGAGTGTTTGGCCAAAATAGCCAAGCTAAAGTGCTAGTTAACATATAAACAATGGAACACTACGATGAATGTAAAATAAGCCTACATGACAGAATCTCTTAATATAAGCAAGCACTTATTTGAAGTCATGTCAAGTAAAGACTATTACATCAATGTACATCAAGTTTTTAAAGAATATTCGGCATTGCTAAGCAACCAACAAGAACTCAATACCTTCATGAACACAACTAAATGAGATATATTTATTAAATGTTGGATGGTCTTTCTTCACATTTAGGACACATAAGGAAACATGTCCAACTTCTTAGGAGGATGCAACCCAGTGTTGCTTGTTTAATTTTGTTGACTTTTGTGTATTTCTTCAGAAATAAGAGATTTTTTAATGATAATTTAGTAACTGTTTCATCATATTTAGTACTGTTTAACCAGACATCAGATATACTTTTTAATAACTAAAATTTCTCTCGTTGTTTCTAAGTTAAACTACTTTCTTTCTAATCAATTATTAATCTGAAGTATGTGCGTACCTTTGGACATTCCTACACCAGTAGCTGTAGCAAATCCCTTCACTTGAGCGATTTCTTTCTGAGCAAACTCCCACGTTATTTCAGGGGGCAAGTCTTCCGCTGTCTCTTTATTCTTTGGATTCAAGAACACATACAAATGATTTGAACCTGAAAGTAAATTATCAGATAATCTGAATAACAATCAAAGGACTGAAGGTCCTAGGTAGCGCTTCCAAGGCAAGACTGCACATTTTCCATATTTTCGTTTTAGAAATTAATATGCAACTACTCGGATAAACTCATTTGACAAAAATATTCCAGAAAAGCTGTTTATATCAAGACTCCCGCCATTCCACAATTGATATATCTCTAACAAATCAGCCATTATACTCGTCAAATCTATAAAAAAAATCAGAGGATTTTACATGCACTATTTTCTTGAGACGATGAATATGGCGGTACTTGGAGTAGACCATGCGGTTGACGATGATAGCAATGGGATGCTAAAGCGCCTCAACAAAACAAATTCTGTTAAAAGCAAGAATTACAATCATTACTATCATTGAATGTTCACTCAAATTTGCTTCTTTATCAAAACAGAGTTACAATACTTTTGAACCAACCCCTAGACCTGTGACATACCAAATATGGATAGTACACAGTACTATTTTGACTTCTACCTTCTTGCTACACTCTCAATGAATCTGATTTCATATTGTTGCAAGAAAAATACGAAGCAATTTTGATTTGAAAACATAGACTATAATGTCCAATATATGGTATATGAACCAGCTCAATGAAACACTACTGCACAATATTTTAATGTCCTATAGAGTTACCAGAGTATAATTCTGAATCTCTGATTCTCTCTCCAAAGTGGTTCTCTTTTGAACAACACCCTGTTCAGATTGGCCCTCTCTTGAACAACAATTTACAACCTCTCAATAAAGCCAAAATTTCCTTCGCCCAAAGTGTGTAGCACAGGGCGGCTGGCACAGTGCAAGAGTTTGATCAATATTTCACTAAATCTAGAGATCACTATTGTGCTTACCAAAGAGTAATCGGTCCTTATGTGAGAGTTTCTTGTTCCCAGTTACAGGCACACCATTTACTTTGATCTTTGCACCACTACCGGAAGTAGGTTCTAATTCCACCACACCCTTTTTACAGGTTATCACAGCATGTTGCTTCTGAATACTGAAAATTTCCACACAATTTGTAAATATAAAATGACACTAACATTCCCATTGACATACTCTAGCATCCGTGTACAATGTACGCTAAGTAAAAATACTGCATATATTTTAAATTCATAATGACAAAATTCTCAAAGTTTCACATTTTATGACCTGATGGTCCATAGCTTTTCAACACAAAAAACTAGTATGTAAACACAAGGGTATCTAATTGAGTGGAGGAGCGTACTAAATAATAATTGCAAGTGTTTTTACTCTATCTGTATTATATGAGTGTGTACAAACAGACGTTTCTCATGTGATGTCACTGACATATGCAAATAAGCAGACACGGCATGCACTGTGATTGTGAAATTGAAAACCCCAAAAGTTTAACCATTACTTAAAACTGCTTTATTGCGACACCATGACGACCCATTCAAATTGGCTATTCTGCACAGGATCTTATCTGTTCTTTCCCATTAGTGTCCGGTATATGCAGAAAATCTAAAGAATAATAATGGACCAACCACCAAAAAATAGGGAAGGAGTTCGGTAAACAAACATTTTTAAGGTTGTCCTTATCTGAATATTGACATAAAAGATTGAATAACAAGACTCGTATTGTGTTGGTACAAACCTAAGACCACTAAGGCATATGTCAGGAACTGGGGTTGCATCCTTTCTACCAATAATTGTATCCCCATCTTTCAGGAAGTGAACTATGACACCAGACAGCATAGGGTCCTCATTTAAGTTGATGAGATGTATTTCCTTATGTTTACGTTTTGCGTCACTTTTTCCACCAGAATCGAGTTCCTGTGTTTCTCTTTGAGCTTCAGCCAACTAAAGATCATAATGTACAAAGAGTTAGGTACCAAGCTTTCACATAATGTACAAAGAGTTAGGTACCAAGCTTTCACATAATGTACAAAGAGTTAGGTACCAAGCTTTCACATAATGTACAAAGAGTTAGGTACCAAGCTTTCACTTGGGCAAATTAAAGTTGAAAAACTGAATCGACAAAATATTTTTATTATAATGAAGCAATTCACACATTTCCTTTACATACCAGTTAAACAAGGGCAAATTTAAGCTACCAAATAAATACTGCACAAATAATATACTAAAAGTCCTTTTTTTCACAAGATTTCGTCTTAGTTAATTTGCGAGATGGAAACCTCACAAATTCAAAATCTCGCTAAAACATGTGCTCATCACTATGCCAAACATCTCAGCAAGCAACTCGCAAACATATAAACTTGCAAAAAAAACAAATTCACGAAATAAAGTGCCTGTGAAAATAAGGACTTTTACAGTAACATGCATAATGGAAGTTCTTTGATTTTAACTGAATTAATTGTTCCGTTGTTTTCCAGCCTACATACAATTATTATCACAACTCTTGAGATACAGTCGCACCTCATTCATTTGAATTTATCGGGTCCGAAATTTTATTTCAATTAATACATGGTTTCAAATAGCCCATTTCAATTTGACATGCATTGGAATATACATCGGGACCCGATATTTATTTTGGATGATGCAGAGTATTCGGATAGAAGGTTGTCAATTAAAGAGGTCTGACTGTATTACTCAAAAGACTTATTATTGCAAATGGCTGACAATTTTCTGAATTGAGATCCAAAATTTCCTTTAAAGAGTTCTAGAAAAGTTGGTAACCCTGTCATAAAAATATATAACAAAACAAATTTTCAAAAATGCATCACTAATAAAATAAAACTTTTTACCAGAAATTGGAATGAGGCTTTAGCCTCTCAATTTGGGATTTTAAACTATATTTACGTTGATATTGGGAAAACATTTTAATTTTGCCAAAATGGAAAAGATAGTGCACTAGAAATTATATCTCAAGCAGTTTAATGTGGAAAATGGATACAAATGTACATTTTGAAAAGAACCAACACATGTTAAGGACTAAACAAAATGCAAATTTGATATGTTCACAACAGATTTGAAATTGCCTAATTGGGATTCTGGATGCTGCTTTTTGGAAATCCCTTCCAAAGATGGAGGATTTTTTTTCACATTGGGCAGTAGCTTTTTTTCAACCTCTTTATGCAAGGAAGACAACCCCTAGCAGTTGGTATCCCTTTCAGAAGCAAATTGCCACCTTTTGGTCCCAAGTTTCTGCGGTTTCCGAATCAGCTAACATTTGTTGGTTGGCCATAAATTGTGCTCGTATTTCCTCTTCCATCTGCCTCCTCATTCTCAGGAATTCTGTAGAACAAAAACAGTTTGTTTTAGTAAGGCCAATATTAATAAAGTATTTGTTTACTGTTGCCCTACAAACCCATAAAAAATACTACACTTTAAAACATTTAATTGACCAATGGCAGATTTTTTTTCTATTCTTGATCAAAAGAAAGATTTGATCTGTTCAACGACAACCTGTATGAGTGACATTTCTAACAGATATATTGTTCTGCTTTCATTTAATACCAAACATATTAAAATCATATGTACATTTCTCTTCTTACAGCAATTCAAATCTTAAGAACAAAATTTATGCTAAATGTCAATTATAAAATGATGTCAAGTCAAAAACGCTACTCAAGTAAACACTACCGTCAATCCACTGTCAATACTTCACAGCGTTACTTCAACTGTTTTTTAGCTTTGAGCTTCTGTCAAACATGAAAATGTCACCAAATGTATAAAGCTACTGTAGTCTTAGGCAAAAATGGGCCCTTAATTCTGAAAATCTTGGACAGCCCCTAAAACTGTCTCACACAATAGATAGTTCCCACATCTACAATATTTACCTCCCTTGTTCTTAATTGTCCACTATTTTGATAGGCATAACTGACAAACACTTTTAGGACTAATTCCAAACTATGTGATCATTGAGAAAATACCAAGAGAATTTGTATGAGACAAACAACTTTTCTTCAACTTTCTGAGCCATCTGCCTAAATGAGCATAATGAATAAGTTCTTTTTATATATCTGATTTTATTGTATCATCGTTTACATTCTATTCCCTAACATCTTAAAGAAATTTGCCTATCAATATGGCCGACTATTCAGAACAAAAGAGGTAACTATTGTAAATGTGGGAACTATCAGTAGCATTTCATGGTGATCATGTAAAAGATGTTTCATTGGAATCACTTTTTAAAGCGGGCAGTATAGTTTACACCTCAAATACTTGGATTGAGAGACAATGGGGTATAGTAAAATACTTGGATTGAGGGACAATGGTGTACAGTAAATTCTTGGATTGAGAGACAATGGGGTATAGTAAATACTTGGATTGAGAGACAATGGGGTATAGTAAATACTTGAATTGAGAGACAATGGGGTATAGTAAATACTTGGATTGAGGGACAATGGTGAACAGTAAATTCTTGGATTGAGAGACAATGGGGTATAGTAAATACTTGGATTGAGAGACAATGGGGTATAGTAAATACTTGGATTGAGAGACAATGGGGTATAGTAAAATACTTGGATTGAGAGACAATGGTGTATAGTAAATACTTGGATTGAGAGACAATGGGGTATAGTAAATACTTGGATTGAGAGACAATGGGGTATAGTAAATACTTGGATTGAGAGACAATGGGGTATAGTAAAATACTTGGATTGAGAGACAATGGGGTATAGTAAATACTTGGATTGAGAGACAATGGTGTATAGTAAATACTTGGATTGAGAGACAATGGGGTATAGTAAAATACTTGGATTGAGGGACAATGGTGTACAGTAAATTCTTGGATTGAGAGACAATGGGGTATAGTAAATACTTGGATTGAGAGACAATGGGGTATAGTAAATACTTGAATTGAGAGACAATGGGGTATAGTAAATACTTGGATTGAGGGACAATGGTGAACAGTAAATTCTTGGATTGAGAGACAATGGGGTATAGTAAATACTTGGATTGAGAGACAATGGGGTATAGTAAATACTTGGATTGAGAGACAATGGGGTATAGTAAATACTTGGATTGAGAGACAATGGGGTATAGTAAATACTTGGATTGAGAGACAATGGGGTATAGTAAATACTTGGATTGAGAGACAATGGGGTATAGTAAAATACTTGGATTGAGAGACAATGGGGTATAGTAAAATACTTGGATTGAGAGACAATGGGGTATAGTAAATACTTGGATTGAGAGACAATGGGGTATAGTAAATACTTGGATTGAGAGACAATGGGGTATAGTAAA
Organism: Mactromeris polynyma; assembly: GCA_032209605.1. Lineage (NCBI taxonomy): Eukaryota > Metazoa > Mollusca > Bivalvia > Venerida > Mactridae > Mactromeris > Mactromeris polynyma. The sequence goes on from JASFXZ010000032.1 coordinate 407,842, forward strand.
TACTTGGATTGAGAGACAATGGGGTATAGTAAATACTTGGATTGAGAGACAATGGGGTATAGTAAATACTTGGATTGAGAGACAATGGGGTATAGTAAATACTTGGATTGAGGGACAATGGTGTACAGTAAATTCTTGGATTGAGAGACAATGGGGTATAGTAAATACTTGGATTGAGAGACAATGGGGTATAGTAAATACTTGGATTGAGAGACAATGGGGTATAGTAAATACTTGGATTGAGAGTTACTGACCTTCCTGTGACATTCCTTCCTGTTGTATAATTCCTCCACCTTCCATAGCTTTTTTCAACTTCTCATTCTCCTCCTATAATGACAAACAGTATAACCAACCATCTAATATTTCATATATTTTATATAAATAGTATGACGAATATCAGTTTAACCGTCCGAACATGCAGTTATTGGTTAGTAAAATCACTAACCGGTTTATTGTTCATTTGTTTATGAATACTTCACTTTTCAGTTTGGAAAAAATTGAAAACAATTCTCAAGATATCCGAAGTCACAATCTCAATACTCAATAGGTGTGAAACCGCGCCATAAGGGGGCAAAATCGATAATCCGTAACTAACGTAGTCTGACACATATGCGTTTGCTACAAATATATCATGAAAATGTCAGTTAAATGTTGTATTTCAAATGACAGCAGAAAAATAGACAGATAAATGATGTTCTGATTGTACTGAACTTTGTTTATTTTAACACTGATGTATTCGAATGCACAAACAGTATGTGTAAATTTAATCAATAATTTTGAACAGATATTTTAATTTATATCACCATGGTAAATACTGTAGGTCAAATAAGCAAGCTAGAATGTTAGACACCCATTATCAGACTATAACATTTCAATGATTGGTCGGGGGTATCCAATAATGGTGCTATAAATACGTATATTACCTTGAGTTCTCGGATCAGTTTATCGAGTGGATTCTCGTTAATAACAGCTTTGTTCTGAATCTTTTTTGCTCTATCTGCGTAACGTAACGTACCCAATGTCTCGTCATAGTTAATGTCGGCCGGCGACAAAGCAGCTATCATGATAGTTTTACTGAAATAAGAAGCATTATCATTAGATGATAGTTATGACAGCAATTTCTTTATGATGTTCAATAATATGTCTGTATGTGGTTATAGTCAATTTATCACCAGACGATACTATCTTTACTACCGATATAACCTGAAATCTTGAAGATAAGCCATGTCTGTATACATTTCGGTATAATAATACGTTCAACTTGTATCAATGACAGCCCTATATAGATGACATGCATTTTGCCTCTTCCTTCAAAAAACTATCTTTGAAAATGTTCTCGAAATAACTAATGCACATCGTTGATCACAGTCATCTGTACTAACCTGTTACCTCCTAATGCATTCTGTAATAGTTTCGTCAGTGCAGAATCTCTGTAAGGCACGACTATTTTCTTCTTTCCCATGGATAAATCTGCTAATGCCTAAAAATACAACACATATATTATAATAACGGAGCAAAGAGGGATCGGCAGTTTGTTATTGTTGTATAACCCTCAGACATGTCTGGTAAAAACTCCTTCTGCCTTGTAAAAAATTATGGGTATCCTGTCTGGTAAAAGTTTTATTCATTCACATATTTGTTTTTTGGTTCACACTTATTTCCATTGGTATACACAGAGTTTCCAGACCAGTCTCAAGGTGTAACCTTCCCATTGGTCAATTTTGAAACAGTGCAAACAATCAACCAATCAGACACTTCGGTTTTGAGACTGGTCAAGTCTGATTCTAATTAAGTTCTGTAACCCGAAGTCTTTATACAGTAAAACCTCATTAATAAGACCACCCTTGGGACCCTTAAAACTGGTATTCATATTGAGAAGGTCTTAACAATGAGGATGGATAATGAGTAAAACAGTGAAAATGGACTGGAAAGTTGTGTTCTTAATTTTGAGGTGGTCTTATTATTGAGTATGTCTTTAACTGAGGTTTTACTGTATTAATATGTTTATCCTTACTAAGAAAATAAGCTATTGAGACAAAAGTATAACTTACTGATATGACATTTCCCAGGGCTGATAAAGATTTGTTGATATTAGCACCTTCTTTCAATCTATCACCAGTAGCCCCTGTACTGTCAGCCCTCTCAGAACCTGTAAGATGATATAGACAATGTTTATGCATGTTCAATACTTTTTTCATTAATATATAATTGACATCACATGTGACGCCACCATGTACTGACAGTAAGCAATATTAATGCCCCATATAGCAATATGAAAATGAAGTGACCATATAGAGTAAATATTGTTCCCTGCTTGCACATAGTGAGATCACATATTGCATTTTCTTGAAATGACGTCACTTACAGAAGAGGTTGTAAATCCCATAGCTGCAGTCTACTATTCAATCAAACTGAAAGAAATTTACTGCAAAATAAAACAAATTGAGGTTATGTTGTCCCTACTATGTTGCTTGTTTGGTGCCCCTAGCCACGCCCCTAGCCACAGTTCTTGGGGAAGGTTGGTCAATAATTGTTAGATTTTCAACCATATTCAATGAATCATGAATCACACAATATACTCACCAGCTAAATCAACAAGATTCATCGTAGAACTTTTCTTCGTCTCTCCATTTTCTGATTTGATGATTTGATCAAATACTATAGTGACCACGGTATGAGCTCTGCTACTGGTGGCATTCATGTTTGTAGATGCCACTGTACGTTGTTGTGTTCCTGTAGAAAAAGATGGGAAATTATAACTATGGGATAAATTAATATTAACTACTTATTTAAAAGTTTACAATTATTGTGAAACAATCCTTACAAGTCACTTATCACTTTGGAAGAAGGCTACCTGGTTTCTGAGCAGGGGTTTTATTCACAAACACTTCAAGTTTGAAACCTTAAACTGTTCAATGTTCACTTATCTCCCACATTTTTATAATTGAACAGATTTTGATAAAACTTGGCAAAAGTGTAGAGCGTGCAACAACAATTATCCTGAAAAAATCATCCATATAGATATAATGAAAACGAAATAGTAGTAAATTTATCTTTTGCAAAGTTAAAGTCTAAGTCTGAGTTTCAGTCTTGAAATGTTTGTGAATAAGGCCTCTATACTGGCACTTTATTCTGGCAGTGGAAAGGATCTTACCAATGACAGAATTCAAACTCACAACCTATCGCTTGTAATTTCGGCGTTTTTCCCCAAAACCACTGTGAGATATATTACCATGATGTAAGAATCTAGTTCATTAACTCACAGATGCTTGAACTTACCATAATCAGATCAAGACTGTATTATATTATGTATTTCATTGAACAAATTTTCTCTAAGCTTGAATACTGTACCTTGTTCCATCCTTTTCTCAATTTCAGCATAACTACCGACCGGGACCTTTTTCAGCCCTTCCACATAGAACATTCCAAGTTTAGGGTTCTGTCGTACATTAAGGCCTCCTTTTGGATTATCTTTCGACAATAAATCACGCACATTCTCGTTGTAAATTTCCAACATAGAAAACATGACCTCATATCTTTTATTTGGGTCATTGTTCGTTGCCATGGTTTTAAATAATTCATCACAGGTAATTGGCACAATTCCTCTGAAAAATGAAATACATAATTACATGTATGTTGATAAAATTTCATACCTATGCTATGAAATTAATTTACCTATATATAACTCTATATATGTATATATTAAAACGTTCAAAATCAATTATGAAAAATGTATATATTTCAGCATTCAATTATAGTATATTAATTCAGGCCAAAAGCCGTTCGGAATATAAAATTCAGAGAGTCTGGTATTCAGAGGGTTTTATGCATTGAATTAATAAGACTTCGAAAATCGTAGGATTCTGGTTTTTAGAGAGTCCCATTTTCAGGGAGTTTATTGTTCCAGTATACAGAGAGATACTTGGAGTTTTGTACTCAATGGAGTCACATCTAATACACTGCATGGTCGATAATACTTGGAGTGTAATTGTACTCAATGGAGTCACATCTAATACACTGCATGGTCGATAATACTTGGAGTGTAATTGTACTCAATGGAGTCACATCTAATACACTGCATGGCTGATAATACTTGGAGTCCAGTACTCAATGGAGTCACATCTAATACACTGCATGGTCGATAATACTTGGAGTCCAGTACTCAATGGAGTCACATCTAATACACTGCATGGCCGATAATACTTGGAGTGTTGTACTCAATGGAGTCACATCTAATACACTGCATGGCTGATAATACTTGGAGTCCAGTACTCAATGGAGTCACATCTAATACACTGCATGGCCGATAATACTTGGAGTCCAGTACTCAATGGAGTCACATCAAATACACTGCATGGCTGATAATACTTGGAGTGTTGTACTCAATGGAGTCACATCTAATACACTGCATGGCCGATAATACTTGGAGTCCAGTACTAAATGGAGTCACATCTAATACACTGCATGGCCGATAATACTTGAAGTGTTGTACTCAATGGAGTCACATCTAATACACTGCATGGCCGATAATACTTGAAGTGTTGTACTCAATGGAGTCACATCTAATACACTGCATGGCCGATAATACTTGAAGTGTTGTACTCAATGGAGTCACATCTAATACACTGCATGGCTGATAATACTTGAAGTGTTGTACTCAATGGAGTCACATCTAATACACTGCATGGCTGATAATACTTGGAGTGTTGTACTCAATGGAGTCACATCTAATACACTGCATGGCCGATAATACTTGGAGTGTTGTACTCAATGGAGTCACATCTAATACACTGCATGGCCGATAATACTTGGAGTGTTGTACTCAATGGAGTCACATCTAATACACTGCATGGCTGATAATACTTGGAGTGTTGTACTCAATGGAGTCACATCTAATACGCTGCATGGCCGATAATACTTGAAGTGTTGTACTCAATGGAGTCACATCTAATACACTACATGGCTGATAATACTTGAAGTGTTGTACTCAATGGAGTCACATCTAATACACTACATGGCTGATAATACTTGAAGTGTTGTACTCAATGGAGTCACATCTAATAAACTACATGGCTGATAATACTTGGAGTGTTGTACTCAATGGAGTCACATCTAATACACTGCATGGCCGATAATACTTGGAGTGTTGTACTCAATGGATGGAGTCACATCTAATACACTGCATGGCTGATAATACTTGGAGTGTTGTACTCAATGGAGTCACATCTAATACACTGCATGGCTGATAATACTTGGAGTGTTGTACGCAATGGAGTCACATCTAATACACTGCATGGCTGATAATACTTGGAGTGTTGTACTCAATGGAGTCACATCTAATACACTGCATGGCTGATAATACTTGGAGTGTTGTACTCAATGGAGTCACATCTAATACACTGCATGGCCGATAATACTTGGAGTGTTGTACTCAATGGAGTCACATCTAATACACTGCATGGCTGATAATACTTGGAGTGTTGTACTCAATGGAGTCACATCTAATACACTACATGGCCGATAATACTTGGAGTGTTGTACTCAATGGAGTCACATCTAATACACTGCATGGCCGATAATACTTGGAGTGTTGTACTCAATGGAGTCACATCTAATACACTGCATGGCTGATAATACTTGGAGTGTTGTACTCAATGGAGTCACATCTAATACACTGCATGGCTGATAATACTTGAAGTGTTGTACTCAATGGAGTCACATCTAATACACTGCATGGCGGATAATACTTGGAGTCCAGTACTCAATGGAGTCACATCTAATACACTGCATGGCTGATAATACTTGAAGTGTTGTACTCAATGGAGTCACATCTAATACACTGCATGGCCGATAATACTTGAAGTGTTGTACTCAATGGAGTCACATCTAATACACTGCATGGCAGATAATACTTGAAGTGTTGTACTCAATGGAGTCACATCTAATACACTGCATGGCTGATAATACTTGAAGTGTTGTACTCAATGGAGTCACATCTAATACACTGCAAGGCTGATGATACTTGGAGTGTTGTACTCAATGGAGTCACATCTAATACACTGCATGGCCGATAATACTTGGAGTCCAGTACTCAATGGAGTCACATCTAATACACTGCATGGCTGATAATACTTGGAGTCCAGTACTCAATGGAGTCACATCTAATACACTGCATGGCTGATAATACTTGAAGTGTTGTACTCAATGGAGTCACATCTAATACACTGCATGGCCGATAATACTTGAAGTGTTGTACTCAATGGAGTCACATCTAATACACTGCATGGCTGATAATACTTGGAGTGTTGTACTCAATGGAGTCACATCTAATACACTGCATGGCCTATAATACTTGGAGTGTTGTACTCAATGGAGTCACATCTAATTGATAATTTTACAATGTGTAGATATTACAAACAACTGATTTCGGCGATTTGCAAACATTTCCGCACGTGAAACGTCTGGAATCTGCATTTCTCAAACTTTTTGACATGCTATATTATCCACTAATGCAGTAGTATTTACCTATTAGCTCCATATCCAACCATGGAATAAGATTTTCCTGATCCTGTCTGTCCATACGCAAATAACGAACAATTGTAACCTAAAATACAGAAAGTATAACTAAATGGTGAAGTTAAAAAGTTTGTACAACATTCATATAGTACCATGACAAGGATGGTAGGATACTTTCGTAAACTAAACCAATACATGCACTTCGTAAGAATGTACATATCTCCCCAGATTGCCTTTACTAGATACTCAACTTACATAAAAAATAACCTTCAAGAATAGTTTTTTTATAGTTATACAAATTTAATATAGAGTGAATGACCAGTACTTTACTGTATAATCAGAAATTTTCCTGAGGAAATAAATTTTGCTATTTTTGCGAGATCATCATATTCGCTAAATTAATGCTTCCAAGCCAATTATCATGGCAGGACGAGACCTGCCCTGACTGGGAATTAAACATGGACCTCTCGGTTGACAGCCCATCGCCATACCAGCTGAGCTAATTGGGTGGGATTATCATTTCATTACACTACCTCCATCATATACAGAGTGAAGCATCATGGAGACCTTGGAAACATAGCTTGGTAATAATTTCAATAGAGTTACCATTATGACAAGTCTAAGTGCTGCCTAACTTTTTCCAATGAATAATGAAACTGGAATTTGCAATTTTGCTTATTTCTTTCAAAAGTATGATTTATTTATGGCAATTAAAGTTCATTGTAGTTGTAAAACATAAGAAAATTGACATTGACACCAAATTATGTCACTTCCAAGACTTAAACTATAATTTTTAAACGCTTTGTAGTATTTTAGTGAATTACCTCCCTTTTATATACTGGTACTTTCTTTTTGTCATAACTGACTCATAAGGACACCTTTTAAAAAATTATAGTGAATGACTAGCTAGAATATTAAAACACTTGAATCCGCTGTGAAATTAAAATTAGCATATATATATACAATTTAGAAATTTACTTTGTGTTTAATTACCATATAATATACTATATTGAAGGGAAATTACCCAACTCATCACAGTGTGTGTTAGGAATGGAATACTTTAACCAATTCAATTCTTTTAAATCATTGAAATTTAATTGACATATTTATGAGCTAGTGTCATAATGCTTATATCAACCCAGTTTGTTCCCTGGATTTACGTCATTGTATTGAGCATGTCGATAAATTAAATTTGATCAAACTGAATGCACCGATTCCCAATGGATTTATGTTGTTAAACGTACATAATCCATTATAATGTCTATAACTGTAATGCATACAATGACATGTACCGTATTACAAAATCAAAAATTATTAATGAGAAATTAATTCAATTAATTTGATAACCCATTATACATGTACTGCATCCAATGTACAGAAAAAATATCTTATGAAGTGTAACAGACAATATCTGACAGCTTTCAGTAAATGTTGCTTTAAGGTAGATAGTCCAGCATTCTATCGACATATGCTACATAATAATTTTAAGGTAGATAGTCCAGCATTCTGTCAAAATATGCTAAATAATAATTTTAAGGTAGATAGTCCAGCATTCTGTCAAAATATGCTACATAATAATTTTAAGGTAGATAGTCCAGCATTCTGTCAAAATATGCTAAATAATAATTTTAAGGTAGATAGTCCAGCATTCTGTCAAAATATGCTAAATAATAATTTTAAGGTAGATAGTCCAGCATTCTGTCAAAATATGCTACATAATAATTTTAAGGTAGATAGTCCAGCATTCTGTCAAAATATGCTAAATAATAATTTTAAGGTAGATAGTCCAGCATTCTGTCAAAATATGCTAAATAATAATTTTAAGGTGAGAGTCCAGGATTCTGTCAAAATATGCTACATAATAATTTTAAGGTAGATAGTCCAGGATTCTGTCAAAATATGCTACATAATAATTTTAAGGTAGATAGTCCAGCATTCTGTCAAAATATGCTACATAATATTTTAAGGTAGATAGTCCAGTATTCTATCAAAATATGCTACATAATAATTTTAAGGTAGATAGTCCAGGATTCTGTCAAAATATGCTACATAATAATTTTAAGGTAGATAGTCCAATATTCTATCTTAATATGCTACATAATAATTTAAGGTAGATAGTTCAGTATTCTATCAAAATATGCTACATAATAATTTTAAGGTAGATAGTCCAGTATTCTATCAAAATATGCTACATAATAATTTTGAGAAAATGGAAAGTGAATGCCTTCACACAGACATACTCTTAAACACTGCATTGAAACTTTTCCTAAAGAATTTCCTGGAACTTCAAAACACAAGTCTGATACAGATATTTTCATGCCGACGCTAACTGTCTGATACAGGTATTTCCATGCTGACGCTAACTGTCTGATACAGATATTCCCTATGTTGACGCTAACTGTCTGATACAGGTGTTCCCTATGCTGGCGCTAACTGTCTGATACAGGTTTTTCCATGCTGACGCTTACTGTCTGATACAGGTATTCCCTATGCTGACGCTAACTGTCTGATACAGGTATTCCCTATGTTGGCGCTAACTGTCTGATACAGGTATTCCCTATGTTGGCGCTAACTGTCTGATACAGATATTCCCTATGCTGACGCTAACTGTCTGATACAGATATTCCCTATGCTGACGCTAACTGTCTGATACAGGTATTCCCTATGTTGGCGCTAACTGTCTGATACAGATATTCCCTATGCTGACGCTAACTGTCTGATACAGGTATTCCCTATGTTGGCGCTAACTGTCTGATACAGGTATTTCCATGCTGACGCTAACTGTCTGATACAGGTATTCCCTATGTTGGCGCTAACTGTCTGATACAGGTATTTCCATGCTGACGCTAACTGTCTGATACAGGTATTCCCTATGTTGGCGCTAACTGTCTGATACAGGTATTTCCATGCTGACGCTAACTGTCTGATACAGGTATTCCCTATGTTGGCGCTAACTGTCCGATACAGATATTCCCTATGCTGACGCTAACTGTCTGATACAGGTATTCCCTATGTTGGCGCTAACTGTCTGATACAGGTATTCCCTATATTGGCGCTAACTGTCTGATACAGGCATTTCCATGCTGACGCTAACTGTCTGATACAGATATTCCCTATGCTGACACTAACTGTCTGATACAGGTATTCCCTATGTTGGCGCTAACTGTCTGATACAGGTATTCCCTATGTTGGCGCTAACTGTCTGATACAGATATTCCCTATGCTGACGCTAACTGTCTGATACAGATATTCCCTATGCTGACGCTAACTGTCTGATACAGGTATTCCCTATGTTGGCGCTAACTGTCTGATACAGGTATTCCCTATATTGGCGCTAACTGTCTGATACAGGCATTTCCATGCTGACGCTAACTGTCTGATACAGATATTCCCTATGCTGACACTAACTGTCTGATACAGGTATTCCCTATGTTGGCGCTAACTGTCTGATACAGGTATTCCCTATGTTGGCGCTAACTGTCTGATACAGATATTCCCTATGCTGACGCTAACTGTCTGATACAGATATTCCCTATGCTGACGCTAACTGTCTGATACAGGTATTCCCTATGTTGACGCTAACTGTCTGATACAGGCATTTCCATGCTGACGCTAACTGTCTGATACAGATATTCCCTATGCTGACGCTAACTGTCTGATACAGATATTCCCTATGCTGACGCTAACTGTCTGATACAGGTATTCCCTATGTTGGCGCTAATTGTCTGATACAGGTATTTCCTATGTTGGCGCTAACTGTCTGATACAGATATTCCCTATGCTGGCGCTAACTGTCTGATACAGGTATTTCCATGCTGACGCTAACTGTCTGATACAGATATTCCCTATGCTGACGCTAACTGTCTGATACAGGTATTCCCTATGTTGGCGCTTACTGTCTGATACAGGTATTCCCTATGTTGGCGCTGTCTGATACAGGTATTTCCATGCTGACGCTAACTGTCTGATACAGGTATTCCCTATGTTGGTGCTAACTGTCTGATACAGGTATTCCCTATGTTGGCGCTAACTGTCTGATACAGGTATTTCCATGCTGACGCTAACTGTCTGATACAGATATTCCCTATGCTGACACTAACTGTCTGATACAGGTATTCCCTATGTTGGCGCTAACTGTCTGATACAGGTATTCCCTATGTTGGCGCTAACTGTCTGATACAGGTATTCCCTATATTGGCGCTAACTGTCTGATACAGGCATTTCCATGCTGACGCTAACTGTCTGATACAGATATTCCCTATGCTGACACAACTGTCTGATACAGGTATTCCCTATGTTGGCGCTAACTGTCTGATACAGGTATTCCCTATGCTGACGCTAACTGTCTGATACAGATATTCCCTATGCTGACGCTAACTGTCTGATACAGGTATTCCCTATGTTGACGCTAACTGTCTGATACAGGTATTCCCTATGTTGGCGCTAACTGTCTGATACAGGTATTTCCATGCTGACGCTAACTGTCTGATACAGGTATTCCCTATGTTGGTGCTAACTGTCTGATACAGATATTCCCTATGTTGGCGCTAACTGTCTGATACAGGTATTTCCATGCTGACGCTAACTGTCTGATACAGATATTCCCTATGCTGACGCTAACTGTCTGATACAGGTATTCCCTATGTTGGCGCTAACTGTCTGATACAGGTATTCCCTATGTTGGCGCTAACTGTCTGATACAGGTATTTCCATGCCGACGCTAACTGTCTGATACAGGTATTCCCTATGTTGGCGCTAACTGTCTGATACAGATATTCCCTATGCTGAGGCTAACTGTCTGATACAGGTATTCCCTATGTTGGCGCTAACTGTCTGATACAGGTATTCCCTATATTGGCGCTAACTGTCTGATACAGGTATTTCCATGCTGAGGCTAACTGTCTGATACAGGTATTCCCTATGTTGGCGCTAACTGTCTGATACAGGTATTTCCATGCTGACGCTAACTGTCTGATACAGATATTCCCTATGCTGACGCTAACTGTCTGATACAGGTATTCCCTATGTTGGCGCTAATTGTCTGATACAGGTATTCCCTATGTTGGCGCTAACTGTCTGATACAGATATTCCCTATGCTGGCGCTAACTGTCTGATACAGGTATTTCCATGCTGACGCTAACTGTCTGATACAGGTATTCCCTATGTTGGCGCTAACTGTCTGATACAGGTATTCCCTATGTTGGCGCTAACTGTCTGATACAGGTATTTCCATGCTGACGCTAACTGTCTGATACAGGTATTCCCTATGTTGGTGCTTACTGTCTGATACAGGTATTCCCTATGTTGGCGCTAACTGTCTGATACAGGTATTTCCATGCTGACGCTAACTGTCTGATACAGGTATTCCCTATGTTGGCGCTAACTGTCTGATACAGGTATTCCTTAGGTTGGCGCTAACTGTCTGATACAGGTATTTCCTATGATGACGCTAACTGTCTGATACAGATATTCCCTATGATGACGCTAACTGTCTGATACAGGTATTCCCTATGTTGGCGCTAACTGTCTGATACAGGTATTTTCATGCCGACGCTAACTGTCTGAAACAGGTATTCCCTATGTTTGCGCTGTCTGATACAGGTATTTCCATGCTGACGCTAACTGTCTGATACAGGTATTCCCTATGTTGGCGCTAACTGTCTGATACAGGTATTCCCTATGTTGGCGCTAACTGTCTGATACAGGTATTCCCTATGTTGGTGCTAACTGTCTGATACAGGTATTTCCTATGTTGGCGCTAACTGTCTGATACAGGTATTCCCTATGTTGGCGCTAACTGTCTGATACAGGTATTCCCTATGTTGGCGCTAACTGTCTGATACAGATATTCCCTATGCTGACGCTAACTGTCTGATACAGATATTCCCTATGCTGACGCTAACTGTCTGATACAGGTATTCCCTATGTTGACGCTAACTGTCTGATACAGGTATTCCCTATGTTGGCGCTAACTGTCTGATACAGGTATTTCCATGCTGACGCTAACTGTCTGATACAGGTATTCCCTATGTTGGTGCTAACTGTCTGATACAGGTATTCCCTATGTTGGCGCTAACTGTCTGATACAGGTATTTCCATGCTGACGCTAACTGTCTGATACAGATATTCCCTATGCTGACGCTAACTGTCTGATACAGGTATTCCCTATGTTGGCGCTAACTGTCTGATACAGGTATTCCCTATGTTGGCGCTAACTGTCTGATACAGGTATTTCCATGCCGACGCTAACTGTCTGATACAGGTATTCCCTATGTTGGCGCTAACTGTCTGATACAGATATTCCCTATGCTGACGCTAACTGTCTGATACAGGTATTCCCTATGTTGGCGCTAACTGTCTGATACAGGTATTCCCTATATTGGCGCTAACTGTCTGATACAGGTATTTCCATGCTGAGGCTAACTGTCTGATACAGGTATTCCCTATGTTGGCGCTAACTGTCTGATACAGGTATTTCCATGCTGACGCTAACTGTCTGATACAGGTATTTCCATGCTGACGCTAACTGTCTGATACAGGTATTTCCTATGTTGGCGCTAACTGTCTGATACAGATATTCCCTATGCTGGCGCTAACTGTCTGATACAGGTATTTCCATGCTGACGCTAACTGTCTGATACAGATATTCCCTATGCTGACGCTAACTGTCTGATACAGGTATTCCCTATGTTGGCGCTAACTGTCTGATACAGGTATTCCCTATGTTGGCGCTAACTGTCTGATACAGGTATTTCCATGCTGACGCTAACTGTCTGATACAGGTATTCCCTATGTTGGTGCTAACTGTCTGATACAGGTATTCCCTATGTTGGCGCTAACTGTCTGATACAGGTATTTCCATGCTGACGCTAACTGTCTGATACAGGTATTCCCTATGTTGGCGCTAACTGTCTGATACAGGTATTCCTTATGTTGGCGCTAACTGTCTGATACAGGTATTTCCTATGATGACGCTAACTGTCTGATACAGATATTCCCTATGATGACGCTAACTGTCTGATACAGGTATTCCCTATGTTGGCGCTAACTGTCTGATACAGGTATTTTCATGCCGACGCTAACTGTCTGAAACAGGTATTCCCTATGTTTGCGCTAACTGTCTGATACAGGTATTTCCATGCTGACGCTAACTGTCTGATACAGGTATTCCCTATGTTGGCGCTAACTGTCTGATACAGGTATTCCCTATGTTGGCGCTAACTGTCTGATACAGGTATTCCCTATGTTGGCGCTAACTGTCTGATACAGGTATTTCCATGCTGACGCTAACTGTCTGATACAGGTATTCCCTATGTTGGCGCTAACTGTCTGATACAGGTATTCCCTATGTTGGCGCTAACTGTCTGATACAGGTATTTCCTATGTTGGCGCTAACTGTCTGATACAGGTATTCCCTATGTTTGCGCTAACTTCTGATACAGGTATTTCCTATGCTGACGCTAACTGTCTGATACAGGTATTCCCTATGTTGGCGCTAACTGTCTGATACAGGTATTCCCTATGTTGGCGCTAACTGTCTGATACAGGTATTTCCTATGATGACGCTAACTGTCTGATACAGATATTCCCTATGTTGGCGCTAACCGTCTGATACAGGTATTTCCTATGCTGACGCTAACTGTCTGATACAGGTATTCCCTATGTTGGCGCTAACTGTCTGATACAGGTATTTCCTATGCTGACGCTAACTGTCTGATACAGGTATTCCCTATGTTGGCGCTAACTGTCTGATACAGGTATTTCCTATGTTGGCCCTAACTGTCTGATACAGGTATTTCCTATGTTGGCGCTAACTGTCTGATACAGGTATTCCCTATGCTGGTGCTAACTCGGCTCGTAGATATCAGACGCATGAATTTGTGGTTTTGGTAAACATGTAAGAGAAGTGACAATGCAGTGTTGAAGAGTACATGTGTATGACGTAAATTATCATAAATTTTCTCATATGTATCACTAAGGATATTATGTCCAAAAAAATACTACAATGTACCTTTAACATTAAAAAAAATTCTGAATGACTTTATACCATACAAACATGAAATATTTATGAAAAAAAAGTATTTTTTTATCACATCAACCTGCCCAGTTTTGAACTATTGAGAACATACTTTAAAATCTAAAAGTACTTTTCTCCTTTAGAAAAAATACCTTTGATAGACACATTAGGCTATTAAAAAAACATTGTTTGTTTGCGATACCAGGAACAACGTACAATAATTTGCCCAGACTATATTTTTGTGGCTCTTTATATCTAATAATTGTTTTCTCGGTTTCTTTAAAGATGTATCTGGCTCATCTGAACCTATTTATTTTAATGGGCTTGAAGCCCATCCATTATTGTGGTTACATAGACTAAAACATCATTAATAAGAACCATTGCCATGTATAACCGTTTAAAACAATATTGTTTAATCATATTACATGTACAAACAGACAAAACTAGTAAAAAGTTTATTAAATTTTATGATAATAGAAATGTCTTTTTTATAACAAATACAGAGAAATACATTATAAATGTATTCTGTGATAATGCATATTTATTTAAGTTTTAACCAGATAAAGTATATTCTTCATGTTTGTTTCGGTAAACAAATGAACAAAAAAATGAGCATAATATATCTTTAAAAGATCGATGTAAGATCTCACAGAAATCAATCCATCAACCTAACACAAAAGCATTGGGTAGGAGCATCGCAAATGGACAATTTTCAAGGAGGGCCTTATATAATTTATTTAAATGGTTGGGCATATAACTGAAACTCGACACTTTAAATTTCTTCCTTTCATTTCTATTCTGACCATATATTTATAACTTTCTACCTACAGTCTACAAAAATCAATTTACAGTTTGAGATTGGAATTTAATTAGTTTGCAATTGACTGTCAACTTCAATGTAAATAAGGTGTTTTTTCTGATTAATACAATACCATAACCATACACAATTCAACATGGATACAAAACAACCATTTAATCCCCACATTAAAACAGACCAAGTATACCAATAGATTGTAATAGAACTGAATAGAATGAACGTATAACAATGACGTACAAAAGATATAAATAGAAACCAGTTAAAATCGCGTTAAGCAAATTACAACCTAACAGTTCGAATGAGACTCAAAAAAGGCAAAACTGCATCTAAATATTCCAGAACTTAACAAAAATAAAATTCAAGAACAGTTTACTACCTCATAAAAATGGTGATATTATTAATTGCACATTTCATTGTCAATCATGGCCCAGACATGGTCTTCACTGAAATGGCAATGACAGCCCTTTTTCGGCGCAGCCGTACTATTATGGTTTTGCTATTTGCATATTCAGTGTTTTGTAAACCAATCAAATCTTAAGGCAATTTCGCGCAATTTCTCTTCAATTTAAAAATATGTGTAACCTTGATGCAGATTGGTTAACATAGTTTATAACTGTATTTCAAGATTTATCCAGTAAGTAGTGTTGTTATTCATCACCACAGGGAATTGTCCGATGTTGGAATTAATTAAAGAAGACTTTCTTGGTTTTATGTACCAGTCGCGAACATTTATATTGTTTTAATCAGATTAATCGCTATGTAACAAGTTTATTAACATGGATGTGTGAATTCACGACTTATGCAATAAGTAATGTTGAACTATATTGAAACAGACTATACTCTGTCTATGACAAACACTACTGAGTTATCTGAGTTATTTGTATCCAGTCTCCTCTGCTTTATAACTCCCGAAAGACTGATATTGTCTATTTTTAGACAGGCGAATCAACATGCGTCCACAGCCATTCAGCGAGCCACTTGCAACTACTCGCTAATGTCCCAAATGTAGGACAGTAAACATGTGTAAATAAAGCTTATGCCAGTGTGCATTGAATAGACAGCTTTCCCCGTCATAGAAATAGTGCTGTGACAAAGAAAATTGTAATAAAAATTAAATAAATCTTACGTAAGTCAGACTATTGTTATGTCGGAATGCCAAAATTATACCGATGCCTGTATATGTGTAGTGATTTATATTCCGCTACGTATAATTTAAAATGCGTCATCTCATTACTCAGCATCTCGTTACTCAAATTCGACACAGTTAATTTGTAAAACGTATCGATGCAATCCTCGATGAAAGAACGAAACACTGCCTTCTGTAAATGCTAAAACCGATTAGCTAGATAGTCAAAATTTCCCTTGACACGAAAGGTAATACCTTGCGTTCACATTTGATTGGTTATAGCACTGGAAAAACCCAACTATTATAAACTCAGTAGTCACGTGATCGTGCCGACCAATGAATATAGTATCAGGAACGAACAGCGATTTCGTAAGGTCAACTATCAAAATATACTGTGTAATACAGCAGCGTGCGAATGTAATGATAGTAGAATCAAAGCGCTGTGTGGGAGCGTACTACGCAGTGAACTCAGGGTTTCTGTAGTATAGCGTAATTGAATGACCGGCAGTCGTAACATTAAGCATTGTTTATGTTGTGAAACAAATTTTTAACCTTCAGATTGCAACAAATTTGCAAACTTCAAGTTGCCCCGACCATTTTTTTTAAAGATGTTTCTTCTTTTTTATTTTGGGGAAGTATTGCGGGGCCTTTTGTAAGGGGAAATTTGCTTTGTAAATTGTCAAATTGGGGAATTTAGAGGGCTAAGTAGTACCAAATGTTTTGTTTGGATGCAAGACTGAATGAATTTCCTGTTTTATAGATTGTTTTGAGTGTTTACAACACCGCGCCCATATTAACGTTTGGACGAAGAAAATACGACTACTGCAGGGTATAAACTGGTAAAAAATGATTTTACCAATGGGGAAACATTGACAAAATCTGGAGAAAAATACCTTCTATTCTCTTTGGGGAAAGGGTCGGAATATGGGCCCAAATTGACATATAAAAGGGCTGCAATGATCAGGGTTATTTGTGACAAAACATATGGAAAACACAGCCTCTTATCTAAGTAACAAAAAATCACAGACCACCAATACGACTAACAGACTGAATGTACGTCAATGTCATCCAGCTCTATGCTCATTAGGGAAATACCTCGTACAATATACTTACTTAATTACTTTGGGCATTATTATACTTAGGAAATACTTAATTAATTACTTTGGTCATACATTGTCTCCTGATTAAACTTATTGCATGTTTCAAAATTTGTTGTTTGAGGAAATAATAGTATATTGAGGGTTTGGTGTAAAACAGTTGAAACAGCCACTTTCCCAAAATTCTGTTGTGCACGAAACTCTTGATACAACATGACATTGGGGCTAATGGCTGAAATGTCTCTCTTAATCAGAGCTACGGAATCTTAACTATTTCAAATGAACAACCACAGGGCATTGATTCCACGTAGTGATATTGTGAATCCCTATGGAACTACATATGCTCATATTAATTATTCATATCGGAACTAAATAGCTCACAATATACTTATGACCACTTTGATCTACATTCATGATAAAGTACTATAACCCATGAAAAAATCAATTTCGATAATAACAAAAATAACTGGATCAAAATTTCTGATCAATTCCTAAGAATGAAATATAATCAGCTGACAAATACAGTGTTCAGAATGTCTCACATATTGAACAACTATATTTGTCCAATCTATAATATCGGCAAGTCTTGAACTATAGAGTAAATATAAAATATTCACTATGTTTACAGATGAAAAGGTCAGTTTCTGTGATAGTCCCCAGCTTCACAATTCCATAGGGAAAAAACAGTAGCTTTAAATACCACAAGACAAAAGAAGGCCTAATGAATTGTAAACATCAACATTTCAAGAGCTGGAGTGATTTTGCAGCAGACAACAAATATAAATACAAGTATCTTGAAGTTTAAAATCAGACAATAAACACTATACTCAGTGACATTCACATAGACTACTCAGTGACATTCACATAACCTACTCAGTGACATTCACATAACCTACTCAGTGACATTCACATAAACTACTCAGTGACATTCACATAACCTACTCAGTGACATTCACATAACCTACTTAGTGACATTCACATAAACTACTCAGTGACATTCACATAACCTACTCAGTGACATTCACATAACCTACTCAGTGACATCATTCACATAACCTACTCAGTGACATTCACATAGCCTACTCAGTGACATTCACATAACCTACTCAGTGACATTCACATAACCTACTCAGTGACATTCACATAACCTACTCAGTGACATTCACATAAACTACTCAGTGACATTCACATAAACTACTCAGTGACATTCACATAAACTACTCAGTGACATTCACATAACCTACTCAGTGACATTCACATAACCTACTCAGTGACATTCACATAACCTACTCAGTGACATTCACATAACCTACTCAGTGACATTCACATAAACTACACAGTGACATTCAAATAGCCTACTCAGTGACATTCAAATAGCCTACTCAGTGACATGATTGTGCTATCAAGTTAACCTCTCTAGAACAGTGACCTCTCAAAAACAAACAAAATGTGCATCTCCCTAAGAGTGTTGCTCTAGAGAGCTGGGTTTGACACTAACACTAGTCTGCCTGTCACTGCAGGACTACCTTACAATAGAAGTAGAACATTCAGAGGGACTAGTTGAAAGTACAACAGGGAAATGCAAAATTTGGGAAAAAGTTTCATACCCCTTTTTTATACTTTTTTAATTCATTCTAATTTTTATAAAAAATGTCCCCTTAGTTTGGTACTGGTCACTCTCCCTGTTTGTCAGGACTACCTCATTAACTGGACGACTCCTTGATTCACTAATACTGCAGACTACCAGGTTGGAATGTAAGCATCTTTCACTGCTGGTACAAATAGAAAATTTCCAGCTTGAGGGTTAGTGTTTTGGAAGTCGTTATTCAATGTTACATGACATAATCAGCATGAGACTTATCCCACATGGGGGTGGGGGTTAAGATAGGGTTTTTCAGCACTGGTAGAAACGCAGGAATCCCTGTCTGGTAAGCAAGAAAAGTTAGTGTCTAACCCTGGAGAGGTTGTACTGTAAATATCTACATAGTGATGACTGTATCAAGTTATACCTTCAAAAGCATTATTCAGAACACCTTGACCGAGGTTGTCAAACACAATACGTTGACTGGCGTAGTTGCTACCGGGCTTCGGATCTGTTACTTCCTTGTCCTTTAAGACAAAGCCATCATGTGACCTGAAAAAACAAAGAACAATGTACAATTCTTCTATTCCACATCAATTGAACAGTAACACTGAGACTATAACAATAACACATTGTGGGTGTAGAAATAAATAGCTTTATGCAAAACAAATTTGTAAAAATGTGATTTTTTCAATTTGTAAGACAATACAAATATACTGTGTATACTACACGTCCATCACAATAAGGCCACCTCAATATTCAGACCACCTCAATATTAAGAACACAATTTCCAAGGGTCCCAAGAGTGGTATTATTATCGAGGTTTTACTGTAGTTTATATAATGTAATATTAACAGGAATCGGCTAAATCTAGATACAGGACAGCAGCATCCTGAGAGTTAAATTGAGTGTGCACTCAGGCAACAGCTAAATCTAGATACAGGACAGCAGCATCCTGAGAGTTAAATTGAGTGTGCACTCAGGCAACAGCTAAATCTAGATACAGGACAGCAGCATCCTGAGAGTTAAATTGAGTGTGCACTCAGGCAACAGCTAAATCTAGATACAGGACAGCAGCATCCTGAGAGTTAAATTGAGTGTGCACTCAGGCAACTTCAGTCACATAGATTTTGATTATTACCTCAAGACGTTGATCCGAAAGACGAAACCAAACTTCTGTCTAACCGACATTTTAACTGTTAACACTTTCTAATTTTTCGGGTTTATATTTCTGCAGGACACACGTGGGTAGGAATATATCCGTCTATACTTTTTATATCATCAAATTAGCTTTTACAAACTAAGGCCCTTCTTAAAAATTATGTTTGTGAATCCCTTACCCAAATTGTTTTGTAATGGTCGCTAGGTTTTAATTTTCTTCTTTGTTTCTTTATCGATTTTGGACATGAAAAATTCAGGATAGCAGAGCAAAAACTTGAGCATGGGCTTCTGGGACAATTGTCATACCAAAACAAACAGTTTGTATAGAAGGCCTATATGTCACATGTAGTCACTATCTCCTGTATGACATGTTACTTCTTGTGAGTGATCTATACCATGCAGGACTTTGATGAGCACAGTTATGTAAATATTGAAATTATTTCAATTTATGCACAGTTCTAGTGGTTCTGATAAGGAGGGGAATTTACATGAAGGAGGGTTGAAAAACAAACGAACAATATAAGCCACAAGTATGTTGATTGACCTTAAACTTTTTGTTTTCAATACACTGTAGGTCCTTTACGATCAAAGGCAATGACATGGAGACAATCCTGCACATTAATACACAGAAATATTTTTATTGCCGACAATTTCAGTGAGTCATTCTCGGTACCAAAACAATTTTTTTTTTTAAGTTGGCCCAATTAGGAGTTTAAGCAAACAATCAATGAACTAGAAGGATCCACTGTTGTTAATTAAACACAATCATAATACAACATATTCCCAGTTTTAGCCTCAAATTTATTCCTAAGTGGCACTGCTTTGATAAACCTATAATATCAATATTTAAAAATTGTGAATTACAATAATTCAACTGGTTCTATAAAGACATTGTCTTTATAATGACTTCAATATAATTCAATAACATTGTAGATAGTATTAAGCACTTTGATTGACCTCAAATGGGTAAGAATGTGGAAAAGATGCTCTAGTCAGCTTTAATATTAACAGCTTCAATAAGGAATCCTCGTGAACTAGACAAATATAGCTTGAATTATATATGGCTTTAATTACACAAAGGGAAAATACAGGAGCATGAGTTTATATAGTTACATTGTACATGAATACAATGTTTGACACTGTTTGAAACATCACTAGATACAATTAAACACCTAAAATTCAATTCCTAATGATACACAGTAACTACGGTAAAACTTCACTTAAAGAACACCTCAATAATAAGACAACTCAAAGAGTTGAGAGGCTCAATGGTAAAGCATTTACCTCTGGAAGGCTGCAAGATTAAGCCAAGTCTGTGACATACCATTGAAAATGGTCCTAGAATGTCCCTAAATTCAGCACTATATGGGCTGCACCAGTACAAGGACCCGTATCTGGTCAATGTGACTGAGTACCGTATTTGTATAAATAAAATGCATCATTAACAATCAATAATATAATTAATGGTCAAATCTGTTTTTTTTGCGGGGGGGGGGCGTATACACTCTAATTAATGCACCCAGCATGGTGCAGATATTGCTGACCCATGGGTTAAAATGTATTAAAGTGATAATATTAACCCTAAATAAACTTTGCATTGCACATAATATTATATTATGCAAATTGCTAGAATTACTAGGAATAATAGACTTTCTACTAGCATATATATCGTTTGAGTTCAGCAATTTTTTTCCCTCCCTTCAGATTTACTTTTTTCCATTTGGGTGAAAAATCAGGTTGGCGGGTCCGAGTTTGCGAAAAATAAAAATACTCTCGCCTATTGTTGAGAAGCCAATATCAACCTGTTTGGGTTTTAGCTTCGTCCATTCCACGCACTTCTCCATAAAATGAATGATGTCAAATACAAATACAATTAGTTCAAGAGGATAGTTTCTATAAGTAATAATGTCAATTGAAAAAGCATTTTCAAACAATCACTTATGTTTGTAAGAAAGAGTGCAATAGAAAAAAAACACTTTTAAGATTATAACTGGATTAATAAAGCATTGAAAAACCGAGCTCCAAGAACGGACAATTATAACAGTTTGCATTTATATAACAGTTTTGTTACTGAACACAGACTTTCTCTTTATATTCATTATGGTGTTATTTATTTATGTATACTACTTAAAAGCAATAATAAGAACACCATTGGGTCCCTTGAAAATTGGTTGTCTTACTGAGGTGGTCTTAATATTGAGGTTGAATAAAGAGCAAAACAGTGAAAATGGACTTGAAATTGTGTTCTTAATTTTCAGGTGGTCTTGTTATTGAGGTAGTCTTTAATTGAAGTTTTCACAAGAAGTGTAATAAATATGCATTTTACTAGACATAGAGGAAGATTATTTTAACAGTTTAGCATTTTTAGATTAAATGGATAACCTTCTAACACTTACCGGTATGTTACATAACATTATTGTTTATGGTCTTAAGATAAAAGCAAACCCAGTTTTAAATAATACACAGTCAATTGAATATTTATATACTTTAAGCTCAAAAATCAATATTATTACAAGCACTATACATCTCTCCATTAATTCCCTGACAATAAATATTGTTTCTCAACAAATAGAGCATGCTGACGGGCTTGTCATACATATAATACACACACTCGTCTATATACATGCGTCCCACTGTAATGTTATATCTCCATTCATCCACTTCATTTCAAAATTAAGTACAAAAAGGTTAATCTCTTTTTTCGTAAATACAAACATGGACAAAAGAAAAAACAAGAACTTGGTACCCAGATTTTATAAATAAAAGTAATTAATTTGATAATCTTATGCAATTCTACAAAAAATGGCTATTTTGAGACAATTTTTGGCAAATGTTAACACCAGATAATTATGATTGAAAATTTTAATAATCAAAGGCTATTTGGTTGCCCAGAAATTAATACTTACATAAGAAAATTTTATGAAACAACAAAAAAATCCAAAAAAGCAGAAATACGAAGTTAGGGAGTTGAATGGTAATTTAGGGTAAGTACCAATCTCTAAAGCCAGTGCCCGGTTAGCTTAGTCAGTAGAACACTCAACTGCTGATCTACAGGCTGTGGGTTCGATACAGGGGTGAGCGTAATACGATGTTCTTTATACTAATCTCTGACAATTAGACTGAAGACATTTGTCCTCCACCTGTAACTCTGATTTATGTGCAGAAGTTGTCAGTTGCTTGCAGAGAAGCAGTTTAGTACTGGTTTGTAACCCAGGAGCACTGGTTAGGTCACTGGTTAGGTTAACTGACTGTCGTATATAACAGCAATACTGTTGAAAAACAGCATAACGCTTGAAAAAAACAAAAATATCTCCAATTAAAGTGAAATATTAAAAGCTGAATTCCTTAAATTATTCATATAAAGGGTATAAGGATCATACCTAAGGGCAAAAGCAAAACTATTCTATCTGCATATAAACAAAGAAGAATACTTGATATGTTTCATCTCTTGAATGTTATTACTATCCTGACCTGGGCATACTTGTAATTTTATTGCCATGTTTCAAGTATTTCTCTGAAAATCAATCATTTTAGATTGAAGATTAAATTTCAGTCCAATACAATAAAGCTGATTAACCAAAAATCCCTCAATAAATGGACAATATATTGAACTCCAACAAATCTCATTTTTACAATGATTTAAAGATGTGTCAACAAACCTTCCTTTGACAAAAAGGAATCCTCTACTTAAATCAAGATAATTAAAGATTATAACCCAATCATATTACAATAAAACTGGTTGAAGACAATTTTTAGGAAAGAGAATTTCTACCTCTCACTTGTAAATGTTTAAGAAATTACATGCACATAATTATTATCAGAGCATAAAATGAGAATTGAACTGTTTTTCATTAGCAATTTTTCTGGCACATGCGCACATGATATGGTCGCCATAACAGCTGCCACAGTCTTAACAATACTAGAAATCAATTAATCAAAACATAAAGAACATAATATCAATGTATAAATATCACATTAGCTAAGTGTCATTAATAAACATTTCACTTTCCATTCAGGCTAAAAAAATATCTATCAATTAATTCTGTTTCCTGTCACATACTGAAAAAATTGGGTCAGATGGAAGGAATTTTTCATATATAATGTTTTAATACATTTGAACAGGGACACACATCACCATGTTCGACTCTCAGAAAGTTTCAACCACAAAAAAATGGCAGTATAAAAGACTAACAGGCAACTAATATCACCAAGATGTGAAGAAAATCAATTTTATGAACAAAACAAGCAAATCATGAGCAG
Organism: Mactromeris polynyma; assembly: GCA_032209605.1. Taxonomy (NCBI): domain Eukaryota; kingdom Metazoa; phylum Mollusca; class Bivalvia; order Venerida; family Mactridae; genus Mactromeris; species Mactromeris polynyma. The sequence continues at coordinate 432,419 of JASFXZ010000032.1, forward strand.
CCTAATGCATGTATTATAGCACAGAAATAGAGGGCGATCAATTATTCTTTCGACACATTGCTGGTAAGTTTATATAAAAAGAACTTCAATGAAAGCTCAGAAATTTTACATTTAAATGGCATTATAAAATCAATGAAAGGAATAGACTGGTGACAAGCGATATATTGACGACGACACCGCGTCCGTAGGAACAGGATCACAAGTTTGATTGATTTTCATTTGGCACAGTAATAGTGGTATAAACTGTCCTAACAAGGAAATGGTAGGATATGTATGTCTATTATTGTATATAACAGGATGACTTAATATTGTAACAGATTGGAGACACTGAAACCCAATATGAGGGGTGGAAGCAAACCATAATAAGTATTTCAAAATCGAATTCACAGTCAACAACTCCACAATAAATAGATTCAAACTAATTATACATAGTTTCAGGCAGGTAATCAATTAACAAATTAAAGACAGAACTCAGCAGGTTACTGGTAACAGAACTTAGCAGGTTACTGGTAACATAACTCAGCAGGTTACTGGTGAGATAACTTAGTAAGTTACTGGTGACATAACTCAGCAGGTTACTGGTGACATAACTCAGCAGGTTACTGGTGACACAACTCAGCAGGTTACTGGTGACATAACTCAGCAGGTTACAGGTGACATAACTCAGCAGGTTACTGGTGACATAACTCAGCAGGTTACATGTGACAGAACTTAGCTGGTTACTGGTGACATAACTCAGCAGGTTACTGGTGACATAACTCAGCAGGTTACTGGTGACATAACTCAGCAGGTTACTGGTGACATAACTCAGCAGGTTACAGGTGACATAATTCAGCAGGTTACTGGTGAAATAACTCAGCAGGTTACTGGTGACATAACTCAGCAGGTTACTGGTGACAAAACTCAGCAGGTTACATGTGACATAACTCAGCAGGTTACTGGTGACAAAACTCAGCAGGTTACTGGTGACATAACTCAGCAGGTTACTGGTGACAAAACTCAGCAGGTTACTGGTGACAAAACTCAGCAGGTTACAGGTTACAGGTGACATAACTCAGCAGGTTACTGGTGACATAACTCAGCAGGTTACATGTGACATAACTCAGCAGGTTACTGGTGACATAACTCAGCAGGTTACTGGTTAGATAACTTAGTAAGTTACTGGTGACAGAACTCAGCAGGTTACTGGTGACATAACTCAGCAGGTTACATGTGACATAACTCAGCAGGTTACTGGTGACATAACTCAGCAGGTTACAGGTGACATAACTCAGCAGGTTACTGGTGACATAACTCAGCAGGTTACATGTGACAGAACTTAGCAGGTTACTGGTGACATAACTCAGCAGGTTACTGGTTAGATAACTTAGTAAGTTACTGGTGACACAACTCAGCAGGTTACTGGTGACATAACTCAGCAGGTTACAGGTGACATAACTCAGCAGGTTACAGGTGACATAACTCAGCAGGTTACTGGTGACATAACTCAGCAGGTTACATGTGACAGAACTTAGCAGGTTACTGGTGACATAACTCAGCAGGTTACTGGTTAGATAACTTAGTAAGTTACTGGTGACATAACTCAGCAGGTTACTGGTTAGATAACTTAGTAAGTTACTGGTGACAGAACTCAGCAGGTTACTGGTGACATAACTCAGCAGGTTACTGGTGACATAACTCAGCAGGTTACATGTGACAGAACTTAGCAGGTTACTGGTGACATAACTCAGCAGGTTACTGGTTAGATAACTTAGTAAGTTACTGGTGACATAACTCAGCAGGTTACTGGTGACATAACTCAGCAGGTTACTGGTGACATAACTCAGCAGGTTACTGATGACATAACTCAGCAGGTTACTGGTGACATAACTCAGCAGGTTACTGGTGACATAACTCAGCAGGTTACTGGTGACATAACTCAGCAGGTTACAGGTGACATAACTCAGCAGGTTACAGGTGACATAACTCAGCAGGTTACTGGTGACATAACTCAGCAGGTTACATGTGACAGAACTTAGCAGGTTACTGGTGACATAACTCAGCAGGTTACTGGTTAGATAACTTAGTAAGTTACTGGTGACAGAACTCAGCAGGTTACTGGTGACATAACTCAGCAGGTTACTGGTTAGATAACTTAGTAAGTTACTGGTGACAGAACTCAGCATGTTACTGGTGACATAACTCAGCAGGTTACTGGTTAGATAACTTAGTAAGTTACTGGTGACATAACTCAGCAGGTTACTGGTTAGATAACTTAGTAAGTTACTGGTGACAGAACTCAGCAGGTTACTGGTGAGCTATAAGCAAGATTATCACAAAATGCAGGACTTTTTAAAAGTACTTAGAAATCATTAAAACAATACTTTAAACTAAGTTTTATATACAGTCTCGATGAATAAATACAACGATTTGTTACATACATATACATGCTAGGTTGAAGTTTTACGCCATTATTAAACAGTATTTCAGTTATGTACGGCAGACTGAAGTTGACATATTTGTTCCTGTGTTACCAACCAGTACCAACCTGTTCTTCTGCAAGCAACTGACAACTGTAATATTATCAGCTTTCAAACAACTGAGTTGTATATGCGTTTTTGTAAATCATTTTATGCTGGAATCTTTATTCTACATTTATGTTTATTCCTTGAATTGTAATTATTTCATGTTGATATCTTATAAAATTTATAATTTGTTGTTATGTATATACAGTAAAACTTCAATCATACGCCCACCCTTGGAGCCCTTGAAAACTGGTCTTAGTAAATGCACTTGAAAATTGTGTTCTTAATTTTGAATTTGTCTCTTTTTTTAAAAGGCTCATAGGCAATATTGGGCAATTGCCTAACTGCATTGTCTCTATAAATATTCAGTCTTTATTATTATTATTAGCAGTATTTATCACTTTCCTACATAAATCCAAGGTGGAGGACAAATGACTTTGTCACAGAGAATATATTGCCTCACAGCAAATGTGTTCAGCATAGTTTGATAGATACATTGTAACAATATTTACTTTTAATTCCATTTGATAGTATTATTAAGTTACTTTGGTTTTTAACTCACCAGTACGAATAATCAAATGAAAATTTCTTTGGTTCATCATCTGAAACGAGATAACAAGACAGAATGAAGACATATTGCAACAAACAAAAACATACAGCGGTCTTTTCTTGAGCAACAACCTATTATCAATTTTCCTGCAGTTAAAATGCAATTTACCCACTATTATAGGGCTACAACCTCTCAACAAATTTACATCTCCCACAGGGTGTTGCCCCCAGAGAGGTTATGCAATACCTTTTACAAAAATGGTGTAGGAGTCCCAAGAAATGAAGTAAAAGTACACAATTAAAAAAAAATTACCAAGAACCCTGTATGAGTACATTAATCTTACAAAAGAATGTTAAAGGTAAATAAATGAAGTAATAACTTTTAGAAAATTGCAGGCTCATGCCCTAATACAGGTATTGTCTAAAACATTACATTGTCACTTTTCTTCAAAGTTTCCTGGATCTGTAAAACACTAGTCCTATACAGGTATTCCTATGCTAGTGCTGTCTCGTCGTCCTCTACAGGTATTCCTATGCTAGTGCTGTCTCGTGGTCCTATACAGGTATTCCTATGCTAGTGCTGTCTCGTCGTCCTATACAGGTATTCCTATGCTAGTGCTGTCTCGTCGTCCTATACAGGTATTCCTATGCTAGTGCTGTCTCGTGGTCCTATACATGTATTCCTATGCTAGTGCTGTCTCGTCGTCCTATACAGGTATTCCTATGCTAGTGCTGTCTCGTCGTCCTATACAGGTATTCCTATGCTAGTGCTGTCTCGTCGTCCTATACAGGTATTCCTATGCTAGTGCTGGCTCGTCGTCCTATACAGGTATTCCTATGCTAGTGCTGTCTCGTCGTCCTATACAGGTATTCCTATGCTAGTGCTGTCTCGTCGTCCTATACAGGTATTCCTATGCTAGTGCTGTCTCGTCGTCCTATACAGGTATTCCTATGCTAGTGCTGTCTCGTCATCCTATACAGGTATTCCTATGCTAGTGCTGTCTCGTCATCCTATACAGGTATTCCTATGCTAGTGCTGTCTCGTCGTCCTATACAGGTATTCCTATGCTAGTGCTGTCTCGTCGTCCTATACAGGTATTCCTATGCTAGTGCTGTCTCGTCGTCCTCTACAGGTATTCCTATGCTAGTGCTGTCATGTCGTCCTATACAGGTATTCCTATGCTAGTGCTGTCTCGTCGTCCTATACAGGTATTCCTATGCTAGTGCTGTCTCGTCGTCCTATACAGGTATTCCTATGCTAGAGCTGTCTCGTCGTCCTATACAGGTATTCCTATGCTAGTGCTGTCTCGTCGTCCTATACAGGTATTCCTATGCTAGTGCTGTCTCGTCGTCCTATACAGGTATTCCTATGCTAGTGCTGTCTCGTCGCATATAGGTCAGGATAGAAAATACCCGTGTAGGACACATGGATTTGTGGTTTTGGGAAACTTATAAGAAAAGTGACAATGTAGTATTGTAGAATGCATCAAAATTATGCTGTATGAAGGCAATTACCAACAATTTTTCATATTTATAAGGATATTTGTCAAACAAATGAGACTATGTAGCTTTAAAATTGCATATTATTTTATAAAACGTTTCCAGCTAGTTCAGTATAGATATACATTTAATACTTAGGTCATAATGTTAACATAAAACGCATGAGAATTACCTATTAAACATCAGAAAGGAGTGACACACATATAAAATGCTATAGAGACTAATCTTGTGTTCAACAAAATAGTTGTCATAAACATACAGTTGAATGAAATGCAGATTGTGCCCCTGTGAGAACAATGAACCTTAGTGACGTTTGTATATGTAAATATGTTTCAACTTTTAATTTATCCAATCAAAGGGAAATTTATCACAGAAAATAATAAAATGTTAACTTTATGATCTGTATACAAGGTTTGGTCTTGTTTATCAAGTAATTGACAAATCATAAATGATCTTATCACACTTGGGTACGCAAGTGTCATCAAGGTTCGCCACAACAAAGCGGTGCATAGTGTATTTAAAACAACTCTTCAACAACGGGACACATTCTTCTTCTCAAATTATATTATGTCAAGATTTTTTCAGCAAGTAATTAACAGTAAAAACACAACATGAATTATCAAAACAAACCGCGTTCAGTGCATTCCTTATGGTTGAATCAACCCTTATGTTCCCTCCTGATATTAAGCCATGACAATTTTTAGTCCTTGTTTTCAATCCCAGTTGTTATAAAAACAACTCAACAAAATTTTGATTTTATTTCATTTTTGAGGTTCGCCATAGTTAGTGCACCCCATTGTTATTTTAAAAAATCACATTCAATTATATGCAAACAAATCTCATAAACGAGTTCTTAAGATTGTCCAGTTTTCATAAAAACATTGCATATATGCACCCCTTCATTAAATCTTTTCATTTTTTTTCTACTAATGGCGTTCTATTATTTACTGAGCAAAATGACCGCATTTCGCATAAATTTAGCTTCAAAACGATGATATTTTCTTTCAAATGTGAACACATTTACGACCCATGCTAGTTTATGAATGAGTTCTTAAAATTGTCCAGTGGAGGAAAATTAACATCAAAATAACGTTCCTTGTTGGAAGAATTAAAACGTCTGCCAGTGTATATCTATGAAAATCTTTTAGAAATAGTGGATAAAATTTCACAAAATATGTTCTGAATGAGTTACGGTTAGTGAAAAACAACTGTTCATTTCATTTTTAGTTTTTTGAAAACAGACCTGCGGAATAAAGACATCAAACACACGTTATTTGAAAGGACACGTTACAATGTCCCGACGTCGTTTTTTATGGTACAGTTGTAGGTCGCAACTTTTGATGTCACGTCTGTGCTAATGTCAGCATTTCTTTTTTTGCATGTTCCTTAAGAGGTCATTATGTTTATACCCAGCCAATTTCACCAAAATACAAAACTATATAACAAGTTTCATCGAAACATACCAGGCAACAGAGCTCTAAGGAAAACAAACAATATTTTATTTTCACCATATATCAGAGGGTTGATAAAATGAATATTCCACAATGACATGATTTTTATGTCAATATGAACCATGAGACCAGAAGGTGGAGATTAAGACATTCAAATTTTTTTTCACCTTCAATAACGAAAATATATTAGCATCAATACGTGGTTACGAAATATTTCCCGTCACAAATAGACCATCTGAAGTGATTGATTGAGAAGGGTGTGAGATAGCAGCATAAATAAAACACCTGCAAATAGTTTTGTACCTGAAATTTATTTTCCAAAGTACTGGAGCATTTTAGGTGAGTCAAGTGTTTCGTTGGATGTGAAAAAATCTAAACAGATTTTCACAATTAAATTATGATAAAAAAACAATCCTTGAAAATGGACAGCTTCCCCAGAGATGGAGGACAACTGACTTTGGATGTATTATCTTCAGTCTAACTGTAACAGAAAATATGTATGCCTTGTCCAGTGTTTGAACCTACAACTCCCAAGTTAGTAGTCTAGTGCTCTACCTAGTGAGCTGACCAGCCTGGCTAGTTAGAGCCATTCCATGACATGTTTATGCCTTGTCCAGTGTTTGAACCTACAGCTCCCAAGTTAGTAGTCTAGTGCTCTACCTAGTGAGCTGACCAGCCTGGCTAGTTAGAGCCATTCCATGACATGTTTATGCCTTGTCCAGTGTTTGAACCTACAACTCCCAAGTTAGTAGTCTAGTGCTCTACCTAGTGAGCTGACCAGCCTGGCTATTTAGAGCCATTCCATATAACATGTTTATGCCTTGTCCAGTGTTTGAACCTACAACTCCCAAGTTTAGTAGTCTAGTGCTATACAGACTGAGCTACCCTGACAGGCTTCCATGGCAAGACAACAATACTTACTGGGTGTATCTGGGTTATATATCATGGTCATCTGTCCATCCATCTTTATAATCAGTTTGGACTGTCTGTCCAACTCTCTGAAACAGTTCAATATGCATAATTAATGAATAACAACTATAAAATGTAAATGAAATTATTTAAATTAATATGAATAGCTGAGTTTGCAAAATTTGTCTGACTGCCTAGCATAATTATCAGATAATATTAATTCATTTGCAAATTTAACAATATATATATTTACCATACCTAAAAGACTGGTAGTCTTTGGCAAACTCATGAAGTCTTTTTCTTTATAAGCAAAATTATTACTTTAGTACCACAGATTCAAAATTATTTCAGAATGCTGTTATCGTGTACACAATGTCAATTGGTCAATAGTTTGCAAAACATGTTTTCATTGGCTGACTACATCTCAAAGTTTGTTTACAACCATTCTCAGGTAAATATAAATGGTAACCCAGGAACACTGGTTAGGTCAGCCTGAAAACTCAAACACTCAACTGTTTTATTTCCTATCTGAGATATGAACAGAAGACAGTTGACCAAATCCAGTTTTCTGTTACCAGGAGTTCTTTAGTAACTTTTTTCACAGAGAGTCAAGGAACAAATAACCCCTAAATGTATCTTTGCTAGTAGTCTTAAGTGTTATAATTATATCTGCCAAAGAATAATATACCAGTTAAACTTTTTTTGCTTGGTACTGTAAAATAGGCATCATTATACAGACTTTACATTTCTATCAAATAAAACTAAGAATGCGTCCATAGGACACAGATGCCCTCACTTGCAGCCTTTGTCAAAAAAGCAAATGCTATTATTCTGCTCAGTTTGTGAATGGATATCAAAATTACCAAGTGAACAACTGTACTGATTATGGTGATAAGTCAAGGGCCATAACTTTGCACTTAGTGGGCACAGCCAAACATGAAACCCCAGGTGCAAAACTTCACATGCTGGTGAACATTCCTGTAAAGTTTAATGACTCCAGCTCATATTGTTTTAGAGATATGAGTGACACAAGATTTTGTGACGGACGGACAGACAGACGGACAGATGGATGGACAGATGGACGGACAGACAGGGGCAAATATATATGCCCCCCCTTTTCAGAGTGGGGGCATAATAAATTTACAAAGTCACTAGAAATAAAATTTTCGCATTAACATGCTTTGTTGAAGAAGACAAACTTATTATTCACAGAGTTAGATACACAATAATCTTGTACAAATAATGTATTGCTTTGGTTCAAAATAACATATTGCAATTGCAATTGAATTACAGTAATACATTGATTTTGAAATATTGATTTTTAAGTCAAAGATAGATATAGAATTTGACATATTTAAACTTACTATATACCCAATGGAATTAGTATAATATGTGTACTAACAATTTGTTTGTTAAGTGAAACATGACTGGGCCTGACTACTGCACGCTCAGTATTTTTTAACCTTTTTTGAAATGTGTCTGGTACAAATCAGACTGGGAATTTTGGAGTTGCTAAAACATGCAAAAATTGGAAAAACTAATCATGAAAACACACACAAAATATTGTTAAAACTAATAAAAGTGTTGGTTTTTTTCAAAATTCTGAAAAATGTAATAATAAAAAATGTCTTATTATGAGGCAGTATTAGGGAGACATTAAATATAGAAACTAAAAGTTTAAAATCTCTATAACTGTTGTATTCAAAATTGAAAATTTTTTTATTTTCAGTTGGGAAAAGTGGATGCAAATTGGGAATGTGACGGAAGTAATTAATTGGCGGTTCCCTGGTTGGAAAAGTGTCCTTGAACCAGAAAAAAGAAAGATGTTTTTATTATCAAAGACAATATGGAGGAGTGCAAGTGTTTTGGTTGTTTTATTATACCACAATCAATGATATACATATGAGCACTGAGTTTTTTTCTACAACAAAATTATCGATATAGGACTTTTAATTTCAATGAGTATATTAATGATGTCTACTCTATTAGTCTAACTCACCTCTGATTGAAGGGACGGACCCTCACAGCTACTTTCACACTGAAATAATAAAAGAAAGAAAAAATAAGTTAACAATTAAATGACCCGGCAACAAATAATGGACCAACCAAGCAATAAATAACTTATAAATGTAGTAGTTATATCGCTGTTTCTGTTTTCGAGGCATTTATTGTCTGATTTATGGTATAAGCATCTATCTACAAGGATGATCGGGATCATCCAGGGGCTTTTATTGTGAACTCATACATATTGAAAAGCCTTAATTGTTTTCAGGGGGAAACAAGGGAATATAAATGACTGCGGTTTTCATGCCAAGGCATGTTATCTTAATTTCTTTGTCGACTCTTAAAAGCAATTTATCCATTGTTATTTTGGACACCTCAGGGTAGCAACTGGATGGCTTCCTCAGTTACAAATTTTATATCCTGGGTCACACCAATGTTTGACCCAATAACAAGTTGACAATGGAGGCCCATCCCGATTGGATACTTAATTTACTAAATTAATCAAATTTATCTTTCTGAATGACTCAGTTCGAATTACAAAATAAATATTTGTGTGCTTGGAAACAAAAATACTTGTGAAATTTCCCACATTCACAATGTAGTTGATAAATCAACACAATATAGTCTATAACTTCCTGATTGTGACCTGATACAGACATTATAAATCAATCTATTGTTACAAGATAAAATTACAGAAAACAAGTAGTACAATCACAGTTGGTGGGAAACACTTTGTCAAACTTAAATTAAACATTTAAATGATCTTGCGATAAATTAAGTACACTTGTATAAAGACCATTCATATTGCATCTTACAAAACATATCATTCTTATCTGTCATTTAGGTGAACATTTCGTAGCATTATTTCTAGAACCTCATGTTTTCCGTGTTTTTTTACCCTCTTGAGATAATTGTTACATACAGGGTTATGGAATTGCATTTTATTTAAGTTATGTACATTCCATAACAATATACCGGTAGATAGTACAGTAACAGGTAGAAAGAGCTTGGAAAGACGGTTTCAATGAAACTTGTTTTTAGTCTTTTTGATAAAAACAACTTTTAAGTTTTATCCTCTTGAGATAATTGTTACATATAGGGTGACGAAACTTTTAGCGACGAGTTTAGTATAAACCAATATAGTTTGAGATGAGATTTGATTTGAATCCCTTAGAAATGCTAACCTTAAATATATTTATTTTTTTCTGTAAACATATTTCCAATGAACACACATTTATAACATATATTTTTTAGGAATAGGTTGCCTAGCAACCATTTCCCAGATTTAATATTCCACAGATACAGCATTTGGACTCATACACAACACATAAAATTATATAGACAACCTGTGTCTCCAGCATATTTACATTAAAACCACTCTTTAAGTAAAAGCATAGGTCTAGAATCAAATTTCAAAAATAAAATGTTGCTTCTGTTTTTGGTAGGAATTATTTCGAGTTAGTCCAAACTAGTACCAGTATGTTTCTAAAAAACTCATGTTTCGACAGAACTCAGGAAAGGACAGGCTCACAATCTCTAAAGACAACCCAACCAATATCTGAGTTGAGTGACAAATAGCATTTCGAAAGCACAACCGATCTCATGAGTTGAGGGACTGATACCATGTTGTATTTAAACACTACTGATCTAGAAGTTGAGTGGAAGATACCATGTTGTAAACACTACTGATCTAGAAGTTGAGTGGAAGATACCATGTTGTAAACACTACTGATCTAGAAGTTGAGTGGAAGATACCATGTTGTAAACACTACTGATCTAGAAGTTGAGTGGAAGATACCATGTTGTAAACACTACTGATCTAGAAGTTGAGTGGAAGATACCATGTTGTATTTAAACACTGTACTGATCTAGAAGTTGAGTGGAAGATACCATGTTGTAAACACTACTGATCTAGAAGTTGAGTGGAAGATACTATGTTGTAAACACTACTGATCTAGAAGTTGAGTGGAAGATACCATGTTGTAAACACTACTGATCTAGAAGTTGAGTGGAAGATACCATGTTGTAAACACTACTGATCTAGAAGTTGAGTGGAAGATACCATGTTGTAAACACTACTGATCTAGAAGTTGAGTGGAAGATACCATGTTGTAAACACTACTGATCTAGAAGTTGAGTGGAAGATACCATGTTGTAAAAACTGTACTGATCTAGAAGTTGAGTGGAAGATACCATGTTGTAAACACTACTGATCTAGAAGCTGAGTGGAAGATACCATTTTGTAAACACTACTGATCTAGAAGTTGAGTGGAAGATACCATGTTGTAAACACTACTGATCTAGAAGTTGAGTGGAAGATCCCATGTTGTAAACACTACTGATCTAGAAGTTGAGTGGAAGATACCATGTTGTAAACACTACTGATCTAGAAGTTGAGGTGAAGATACCATGTTGTATATAAACACTGTACTGATCTAGAAGTTGAGTGGAAGATACCATGTTGTAAACACTACTGATCTAGAAGTTGAGCGGAAGATACCATGTTGTAAACACTACTGATCTAGAAGTTGAGTGGAAGATACCATGTTGTAAACACTACTGATCTAGAAGTTGAGTGGAAGATCCCATGTTGTAAACACTACTGATCTAGAAGTTGAGTGGAAGATACCATGTTGTAAACACTACTGATCTAGAAGTTGAGGTGAAGATACCATGTTGTATTTAAACACTGTACTGATCTAGAAGTTGAGTGGAAGATACCATGTTGTAAACACTACTGATCTAGAAGCTGAGTGGAAGATCCCATTTTGTAAACACTATTGATCTAGAAGTTGAGTGGAAGATACCATGTTGTATTTAAACACTGTACTGATCTAGAAGTTGAGTGGAAGATCCCATTTTGTAAACACTACTGATCTAGAAGTTGAGTGGAAGATACCATGTTGTAAACACTACTGATCTAGAAGCTGAGTGGAAGATACCGTGTTGTATTTAAACACTGTACTGATCTAGAAGTTGAGTGGAAGATACCATGTTGTAAACACTACTGATCTAGAAGTTGAGTGGAAGATACCATGTTGTAAACACTACTGATCTAGAAGTTGAGTGGAAGATACCATTTTGTAAACACTACTGATCTAGAAGTTGAGTGGAAGATACCATGTTGTAAACACTACTGATCTAGAAGTTGAGTGGAAGATACCATGTTGTAAACACTACTGATCTAGAAGTTGAGTGGAAGATACCATGTTGTAAACACTACTGATCTAGAAGTTGAGTGGAAGATACCATGTTGTAAACACTACTGATCTAGAAGTTGAGTGGAAGATACCATTTTGTAAACACTACTGATCTAGAAGTTGAGTGGAAGATACCATGTTGTAAACACTACTGATCTAGAAGTTGAGTGGAAGATACCATGTTGTAAACACTACTGATCTAGAAGTTGAGTGGAAGATACCATGTTGTAAACACTACTGATCTAGAAGTTGAGTGGAAGATACCATGTTGTAAACACTACTGATCTAGAAGTTGAGTGGAAGATACCATGTTGTAAACACTACTGATCTAGAAGTTGAGGTGAAGATACCATGTTGTATTTAAACACTGTACTGATCTAGAAGTTGAGTGGAAGATACCATGTTGTAAACACTACTGATCTAGAAGTTGAGTGGAAGATCCCATTTTGTAAACACTACTGATCTAGAAGCTGAGTGGAAGATACCATGTTGTAAACACTGTACTGATCTAGAAGTTGAGGTGAAGATACCATGTTGTAAACACTACTGATCTAGAAGTTGAGGTGAAGATACCATGTTGTATTTAAACACTGTACTGATCTAGAAGTTGAGGTGAAGATACCATGTTGTATTTAAACACTGTACTGATCTAGAAGTTGAGTGAAAGATACCTTGTTGTAAACACTACTGATCTAGAAGTTGAGGTGAAGATACCATGTTGTATTTAAACACTGTACTGATCTAGAAGTTGAGTGAAAGATACCTTGTTGTAAACACTACTGATGTAGAAGTTGATCTAACAGTTTTCAAAGCCAACTATATGTCAGTAATAGAGAACATTTCAGGTTGCATGTGTATTGCATAAATACTGAAACAATTACTGTTGTTTTATGAATTCAGGCCTTTTTCTGTACATTTTGGGTAAAAGAGTCTACATAAATTGGGAAAATTTGTGTCGTAAAATTTGCCAATTTGGGAATCACTTGAACTCCAATTTTGGGAATTTTCAAAGTTAAAAGAACATGCAGAGTTTTCATATCTAACTTTTAATCTACATTTCTTATATCACTTATATCATCTGTCAAAATGACACACAAAATGTCCACAAACATTTATGACACTAGGGAAAATAATGGCTTCAAGATATACCAGGTCGCAGACATTTTTCGTAGGTGCTTCTGATTTGGGGGGTCTTTCTAATTGGGAAAAAACCCATATATTTGGCTTTGGGAATGTGTCAGTTAGTCTGACCTGTGAGAACTATAGAAAAAGGCCTGGAATTAGCACACTTGGCCACATTGTAGAAAGTCTTTGTTTGTCCGCTTTGTCGTCACTTGATCCTATTTCTTGCGTAGATAGGAAGCAATTTCATTCTTTGGAATTAACACGACTCTTACAAGTAATTTTCGAACTCAGAATTGTTCCTTTCTTGATCAAGACTTTCAAAAATTCCTGCTATGTGCCAACAAAGTGTCAATGCAGCATTTTAGGTAGGTAAGTAGGGAGATTACACACACTTTGTTTTTTGTGGCCTTGATGCGATATCAGTTTTGTTTAAACACAGAATGTACTCTGTTCATTGATCAACACCTTGATTCAATGGTTTGCAATTCTCTCCTCTTGATCGATGATTCCACCGGGTAATTACCTTAGTGTAGTCATAGAGGAAAGACAATACCCCTTTAAACCAAGGTGACACATGTGCAATGTTGCATACTGCTTTGGCTATCTCTAAGGTCCACACAGAATATCAATTATACATGAATATGGCAGATATGTAGTGATAGATACCTGTGCTATTGAACATCAATGAAAGTAATTTACACATTATATAATATTGATATTGCATGGAATATATATGTGTATAATTATGTCACTTAGTCCAGTAGAACTGTTCTGTCACTGTGTCTCCATGGAAACCAAACATACTGGCAGACTCCAGAGAGTCACAGTGCTGTCTTTCTACTCTTGGGGAATGGGGCCGGGGCCGTGAGATAGGGGAATTTGTGTCATTTTTTTCCAAGCTAAAAGAATCAATATCAAAACACATTTTAATGTAAATGTATCCTCATTTTGCTATAAAATGGTAAAATCCAGTCCAAAATTATCAAAATGACCCTTTGCCTTGAAATTCAGCACCTAGTGGAACCCCTGAACATTTAGTCTAGATCTTTCCTTATATAAGTTTCACTGGGTTACGCTTGCTGTTGAGTTATCCCTGAATGCAAATAACTTCTTCATCAAAAGTTTATTTATCATTAACAATTATACCGGTATACGAGGGTTGTCCGGAAAGATCGTAGAGTCTTTATTTTTTCCTTACACAAGCTATTTCAATGTTTAGTTTTACATCACACAATTCTTTAACATTTACTTTTTCATGGAGTTAAATTATATTCGTAATTATGACTATGGTACCTGTGTTATTGTTTCCATAGCAACCTCATACGGGTTTAACTGGAGCACACTAAAATAGGAGCTTTTATCCAATATAGTACAGTTGTTTTAAAATTAGTCATTTTTACATAAAAGTAAGCTGCAATAGTATAAAAAAATATTTGATGACATGACGTCATGTTGTTATGATTTGAACGACATCGTATTAAAAATTAGCATTTTGTAAGATACTGTTCATGAATGAAAGTTCGCAAATCATAGCGACGTCAGACGTTAGGGCGGAGCAGCGAGACATTGAAACATTTTGTGTAAGAACTCGGAAAAACAGCTGTGGAAACTAGAAACTTTCATATTTCTTCTTCATAGACCGCATGTGTCACGGGTACTTGTTTATAAATGATATGAAGGATTTAGTGATGGGAGAGATGAAACTTAAGATTATTCACCTTACAGTCCCGACCTAGCCCCCATGGAGTTCGCCGTTTTTCGCTTTATAAAGTCACAACATCGGGGTAGAAAATTCAGAAACTTTAATGAGCTCAGAGCCGCTTAATCACAAAAAATTCCTGAATTAAGAGTGACTGGCATTCTCATGTGTATAACAAGAGGGTAGATAGGCAGATACAATGCAATGGTGAATATTTTGAGAAAGAGTAAAAATGCTGACAGATTGGCGATCTTTGTGTCATGAATAAGTACGTTGTGACGTGCTCCACTTTTGCTTATATGACTATACATAAACTTATTTGTGAACGAAAATGGTTGATTGTTTACATATCCATTCATAATACATGTGTGCATACCTAGAATGGTGTTTCTTCTTTTTTAAATGATTATTAAGCCTGTGACAGTATGTGTCTACGAACTTTCCTTACAACCCTCGTATGTCTCAATCATATCTCTTCTGATGCGGCACAATGCAAGAGTGGGGCAACTTAATACATTTATTCTATCTTCATATTCTGTGGGGCAACTTAATACATTTATTCTATCTTCATATTCTGTGGGGGTAACTTTAATACATTTAATATTTATTCTATCTTCATATTCCGTGGGGTAAGTTAACTTTAATACATTTAATATTTATTCTATCTTCATATTCCGTGGGGTAAGTTAACTTTAATACATTTAATATTTATTCTATCTTCATATTCCGTGGGGTAAGTTAATTTTAATACATTTAATATTTATTCTATCTTCATATTCCGTGGGGTAACTTTAATACATTTATTCTATCTTCATATTCTGTGGGGCAACTTTAATACATTTAATATTTATTCTATCTTCATATTCCGTGGGGTAACTTTAATACATTTATTCTATCTTCATATTCTGTGGGGTAACTTTAATACATTTAATATTTATTCTATCTTCATATTCCGTGGGGTAACTTTAATACATTTAATATTTATTCTATCTTCATATTCCGTGGGGTAACTTTAATACATTTAATATTTATTCTATCTTCATATTCCGTGGGGTAACTTTAATACATTTATTCTATAGATCTTCATATTCTGTGGGGTAACTTTAATACATTTAATATTTATTCTATCTTCATATTCCGTGGGGTAACTTTAATACATTTATTCTATAGATCTTCATATTCTGTGGGGTAACTTTAATACATTTAATATTTATTCTATCTTCATATTCCGTGGGGTAACTTTAATACATTTATTCTATAGATCTTCATATTCTGTGGGGTAACTTTAATACATTTAATATTTATTCTATCTTCATATTCCGTGGGGTAACTTTAATACATTTAATATTTATTCTATCTTCATATTCCGTGGGGTAACTTTAATACATTTAATATTTATTCTATCTTCATATTCCGTGGGGTAACTTTAATACATTTAATATTTATTCTATCTTCATATTCCGTGGGGTAACTTTAATACATTTATTCTATAGATCTTCATATTCTGTGTTAGATATACTGGGAATCAGCTTAAATCTTGAAGTTATGAACGTTGATTATGATTTTACAATATTTTCACATAATGTTGAATATGAAAGTTAGTCAATGTGAATTAAATTAAAAAATTTCTCTCTTGTGATTGCATTAGTTTAAATCGACAAATTTTATAAAGAAAAAATGCAGTTGAAAATATGTTAACCAATGTACAGTACTGCATACATGTGTAAAAAACATTATCTAGAAGCTTAAATCATGTAATGATCCTAATATTATAATGCCTATTGTTGCAAGCATACAATTTAATCCTTATAATTGTAAAGAATATTTATTGATAAATTTGGTAGTTTAAAACAAACAAAATGTCAGTACTTTCCAGATACTATGATTGTAAAATATATTATTTTAAAATAAAGAAAAGTCTCTTTCCTGGAGTGAGTGACGTCCTGAAAAACAGTTGGGTAGGTATGGACATAGACATAGACTTTATTTTATATTTATATATTTTTAATTGGACGGAGATCACCATTATGGATCCGACTTACAAGGTTTTTAGCCATGAACAAATTGGACGGGGAAAATTTAATTAGAATAGGTCCAGTTACAACAATCGACTTTTATTTTTACGCCAAGAGTAACTGTCTTCCTGAATTCACAGACATAAAAGTCTGGTATACTTATGTACTGACAGACTGTCATTTTTTGGTATAATTACAGCAGAATTGGCAACAGTAACGGGGTGTCCCCAGTCAAAGACGGGAGGTCTAGCAAGGGACCGTTACTGAAAGCAAGGTCAGTGACGTTTATATCACACATTAATTTTCTTTCCTTATTATATGATAGGCCCCAATCCAGGAAGCAGGCGATTAATTTGTTCTGATACGGTATAACAAATTTACGTTAAATTAACTCCTAATAATCGTAAAATTGAAATAACCAGAAATGTGCACACTTTATGAATTCATTTAGCAGAAGATCGACTTAACGAAAAAAATGTTGTGACATAATGATAAACAATAACACACGTGGGTTAACATAAATAATACGTTTTTATCAAATATATCGATAACCAAATCACTTACGATTCGCCCGACATTTTTATAGATATTTCGTCGATAAAATCAAATCATGTCAAAATGAATTCCATATAAACAGAAGCAAACTGGCACACAATCAATTTCCAATCAGCGTCCAGCGCCGTATGTCCACACAACTGTCAAACTCGTCTCGCTTCATTGATTCAACCAGGTATTCTAAAGTCCGTTTTAAAACTGAGACCTTGAATCACTGTGTGCAAGCTATACTACATGCTGTAAAATGCGAGCTTCTAAGTCTTAATTTTTGTTATCAAGTTTCAATACGATTTTATTATTTCAATTCAAAATCGTAATGCTATTCATAGATAATGGCATGTTTTATCCAATATAAATTATTGGAGAATATGATTCATTAATATGTTTTTCTATTAATATTTGAACGATGTCAGCAAGCGCCATACATGACAAACATTAGTAATGGCAAAATTAAACAGATGTAAATTGATTGATTGATCTCTAATTATATACGTGGACAAAGTAGCAGGAATATGGCACGTATAGTGACTAGGTTTCCCTACTACTCGCACGAACTATTCACAGTTGTACAGTTTAACTAACAATATAATTGAGGTAATAATTAGCGCCAAAATATTTTAGCTCCATGACAACAGCCGGTCAAAAAGTGTGACAGCCACAAAACGTCAGCTCATCAGGTCATCCCTAAAAAAAGTTGTTTAGCATAACCCTACCCAGCAAAATTTAAGTAGGGTAGGTAGAACTAGGTAGGTTATCATTTTGTAATAATTATATGGTCATACTAATGTTAACTTTTAATACGCTGCTAAAATGTCCACCCAAACCCCTCACATTTCTTTAGTAGGGACCATTTTCATACGTAGGTCGGGTTAAGCCAAACAAACATTTTTTTAATAATAGCCTTAAGTGAGCCATACTGTATGAGCTGACTGAAGTTAGCCCAGTGCGTAGTCATACTGTATGAGCTGACTGAGTTAACCCAGTGCGTAGCCATACTGTATGAGCTGACTGAAGTTAGCCCAGTGCGTAGCCATACTGTATGAGCTGACTGAAGTTAGCCCAGTGCGTAGTCATACTGTATGAGCTGACTGAGTTAGCCCAGTGCGTAGCCATACTGTATGAGCTGACTGAGTTAGCCCAGTGCGTAGCCATACTGTATGAGCTGACTGAACATAGCCCAGTGTGTAGCCATACTGTATGAGCTGACTGAGTTAGCCCAGTGCGTAGCCATACTGTATGAGCTGACTGAACATAGCCCAGTGCGTAGCCATACTGTATGAGCTGACTGAGTTAGCCCAGTGCGTAGCCATACTGTATGAGCTGACTGAGTTAGCCCAGTGCGTAGCCATACTGTATGAGCTGACTGAGTTAGCCCAGTGCGTAGCCATACTGTATGAGCTGACTGAGTTAGCCCAGTGCGTAGCCATACTGTATGAGCTGACTGAGTTAGCCCAGTGCGTAGCCATACTGTATGAGCTGACTGAGTTAGCCCAGTGCGTAGCCATACTGTATGAGCTGACTGAGTTAGCCCAGTGCGTAGCCATACTGTATGAGCTGACTGAGTTAGCCCAGTGCGTAGCCATACTGTATGAGCTGACTGAGTTAGCCCAGTGCGTAGCCATACTGTATGAGCTGACTGAGTTAGCCCAGTGCGTAGCCATACTGTATGAGCTGACTGAGTTAGCCCAGTGCGTAGCTAGCAACAACATCGAGTATTGTACAAGTGTGTATTCTAGGGGAATTACATATTGGGCTCGGCGACACGGACATGCAATGCCATATTGTCATGTGTTATGGGGAAGCATAATGTTACATTGTGAATAGTGTCATTTCTATTGTTAAACATTTATATATGATCTTATATGTTGTCGTTGTTTTCTTTCAGGTAAATTTTCAATTGTCTGTATATTTATACCTGCCTATTATCAATGTTTGTGTTGCATAATGTTGTTAACATATAATATCACAGAGTCTCACAGGGAAGACTGAGCTTGTCCAACTGTGTTGCCTCTTTAAAGTCGTTATTATTATTATCATTATTATTATTAAATATCTACGATGTGTTTCGAGGGGGAGCAAGGCAATCCACTGCACACCTTTCAACTTCAATATACATTTCTTTATTGTCATTTTCCGGAATAAAATCCTTAGAAAATGTTCTCCAAGTTCAATGCTATAATTAAATGCACTTATCAACCTTGTGCCCAAAGGATTTAAGACAGAAGACGATTCCCGATAAGTGGGTATTTGACACGCCGAATCATTCCGGGTCCCGGGAAACAGACTTAAGTTGGACTTTTCACATACCCGCGTTAGTAGATCTATATGTCCCACTGTGGGGATTCAGACAAAATGCTTGGCTCTAGGGTGGGGAATTAGACCAAAAAATGACAATTTGTATAATTCCCCTCTGTCAGCCCGCCGCTTCCCTCCCCGGGGCAAATATGGAAAGGTGAATAACCTTGGACCAAACACAGAATTTATTAACAAGGAGCAATTAGGCCTATATTACACATCACCGAACGAGAACGTTTTACTTGATGACCATACAATGTATGCGGTTGAATTGAAATTAAATTTCATAAAAAAATTGTAACATGCTATAGCTAGTAGATCTATTCGGTAGAAATTATTATCACACTTTTCATGTCCTCTAAACCCTTTAATGCATCCCCCCCCCCCCCCCGTTGAATCATTTGAATCAACTTCAGGAATTAATGATTTTTTAACCGAACGTTATTGCAGCCGCACGTTTACTGGTATTTTCCGAGTATCAAATTCAAGTGTGTGGTGGTTTAATTATTCCAATAATGAAACAGACTATAATTTACAATTCGTTTCCATTGTAAACAAAAACAATGGCGAATAGCAACCGGACTGTATAATGTCCGGACCGTCACGGTGGCCATCTCGGATAATCGTACGTAAAACATGGACAAATCTTTTAATTCTGTAAATTATGTCGAGAGATGACGAACGTAGTTGAATTTTGCATTGGCCTTCATGTCCAAAATGTATGCCATCGATAATCGATTTTTTTTATTTTACAAAGCACACAGACAGTGCTGTTTATGATTTTTGGTACAATGGAGAAAATTTAACCATTACATTTCTGCCGACTGTTCACATTAGGATGCGATATGTCATTGATATATTTTTTTGGAAAATTAGTCAACAAATTCAGTTTAAGTAGATCAGGGCTAGTACCTAGCCCTGAGTAGATCTAGTATCTAAATAATTGAAGTCATGAAATTTAACTGACGATTACGAATCATGCTTCGGTCGACTTCATTTCGGAGAAAATCATACAAGGGAGACTAATCTGTAAATAACTGAGTCTATTTAATACTGGTTGTGTCCCTTGGATTAACTCGCTGTTTCATAGCATGTATTATGTGTGGAGTAAAAATACGTTGTTTTACAACAATATTTCAGTCTCATCATTAGCGCATACGATATTATTACTGATGTTTTATTATGTAACGATGTACAAACATAAATATTTAGCGGAGAGACTTACTCTTAATGCCATTTCCTTGCACATGTATAACGACTTTTGTCTAAAATTATACTTTAACAAAAAAGCAAGTTTGTTGGAATGATAAAAGTTTTGTAATGAATGCTTTTCAAAACATTTTAAAAGAAGGTCTGTCAAAAAGGCGAGTTGAGGATTCTGACGTTTTATAATATTTTATACAAAAATAGATAAGGCCGTCCTTATTGACAATTTGGTCTGAATAAATAATTCATGTTATAGAACTTTTTTTTACGGTGCAACGTTTATCCCCTGATAGCAGAATATAACACAGGAAATATATACTTAACGCCATAAAAAACGCAACTATTTCACTGAAGGCCTTCATTTTGTACCCAGCGTTCAATGCATTTAGTTGCGTTTTTAATGGCGTTGAGTATATTTCATTAACGAAAAATGTGTAATTTACAAGAAGGCAATAAAACTATTTGATAAATCATGTGCGTGTCTTAGCGTAGGTCTTGTGATCTGTCATATAACCAGAATATATGTCAGTAATATTGCTCTAAATCTGAACATATCAACTGAAGAGTTTTCGATATGTAGTAGTCTTGAATATGAATATTGGTTTTGCTCATAGGAGATTGTCATGAGTTCTTTCCCTTTATCCAATCTAGAGTTATCTTACTTTGTCCCTTATATAAATATATACATATAGAAGGGGCAAAGGGAGAGAACTCATGACAATCAATTTATATGACAGTTCATTCACCTTGAGAAATATGACAATGCAAAAATAAAATCTGATAGATTGGTATTTGAGCAAATTTGAGCAATATTTGATGTGATGACAGTCAAGTGTTATATTTAAATATCACTGTGCCTAGTCCAACTTTATAAGATTTGGGGCCTTATTCATAAACATGTTAAAATTGAAACTAATACTTGGACTTTAAATTTGCAAAGATTATATTTACCAGCCTTTCATTTTCAGCCGATCCAAACAAATGAAATTTTGTCTGAATAATTGATGTTACCCATTCTACACTGTAGCCAATTTTTAGTAAAATCTATTCTGTTTTAGCAACGTAAAAGCAAAAACAAACTTAAAACATTTTAAAGTCTAAGTCTGAGTTTCAGTCGTAATATGTTTAGGAATTAGGCCCAAGCAATTAAACCATAATAGGAAATTAACAATGCTGGCCAGTTTCCAAGCACACATATTAATATTTCATTTCCTCATAAAACTAATGATTATACCATTGATAAAACTCTTATTTTATTAGCAGTAATGTTAATTTATTAATTCATGATCGAGAAGGCTGTTTATGTAAACAAGCCTATAGAAAATGATTAAAGAAGAGTGTCAGAGATGGGGGGGGCTTCGGAAGTTGAGACTGTCCTAATATAGGTCCGTGATTTCAGCATGTGTTGTGCAGTAAAATATATACTGGTAGAAAGAGCTAACTAGCAATTTTGTATTTTATATCTTCACTACCTTTCGGCATGAGCTGAAAACATGAAAGTGATTTTGACAGGTTTTATATCAACTTGTTTAAATAGTTCACTTCATTTGAATTATACATTGTACAGCCAAAATCAAAAGAAGATGTATCCAGTAATTGTATAGAGATTGAATGAGACGGTACTGGTGGGTTAGCACTTTTGTCCAGTATATTTCACCGGTAGTTATTCATGGTAAACTTCATCAATTTATTGAACTTTAATGCTGAATTGCTTGCAGTTACTGTACAAACAAACTGATGAAACTACCATGCAACCCGGATGAAAAGTACACTTTTGAATTTGAAATACTTAAACGTTAATACATTTTATAAGTACGATCAGAAAAACAGTTTATACACGTGTACATGAGATCTTGCAATGTACATGCACAATCATTCACTTATTTTCATATTGTCATGAGTGTCATTAGAAGGTTAAACATGTATATAAGTCTGATTTTCTATCAAAATATGCTACATAATAATTTTGAGAAAATGGAATGTGAATGCCTTCACACAGACATACTCTAAAACATTGCATTGTAACTTTTCCTAAAGAATTTCCTGGAACTGCAAAACACGAGTCTGATATTATAGGTATTTCCTATGATGGAGCTATTTTTCTCAGCGTAGGTCAGGATAGAAAATCCTGGTATCAGACGCTGGAATTTGTGGTTATGGTAAACATGTAAAAAAAGTGACAATGCAGTCTGTTATGAAGTAAATTACCACCAAGTTTTTCGATCATATTTATCACTAAGGCCTAAAACAAAATAATATTTTGTTTATGTTTGTTTCAGGTTTCCTGACCTACCCTATTTTTTTGCTTCGACCCTATAGAACATAATGTGTCTTGAAACCAGACTGTATTAATCACAGAATTCATATAGGACAATAAACTTATTTCCGTCAAGCTTCTAGAGGAACAGACGGAACAGAGTTAATATACTGGGCGTGTTATATTGTGGACCAAGAACTGTGGCCTTTGTAATTTTCCAAAATGTTCATAATAACTATAGAAAGTATACAATTATGTGTTATAAACTCATACATATGAAAATCCAATATATTTTTTTCCACAAAATAAAATAAATGGATTAAATGAAACTGTTGATTCTTCCAAAATGTAGAGTAGATCAAGTATAAACTTTAATGCAAAACATTATAATACACTCTATGAAGCTATTAAAGCATTATAATACACTCTATGAAGCTATTAAAACATTATAATACACTCTATGAAGCTATTAAAGCATTATAATACACTCTATGAAGCTATTAAAACATTATAATACACTCTATGAAGTTATTAAAGCATTATAATACACTCTATGAAGCTATTAAAACATTATAATACACTCTATGAAGCTATTAAAGCATTATAATACACTCTATGAAGCTATTAAAACATTATAATACACTCTATGAAGCTATTAAAGCATTATAATACACTCTATGAAGCTATTAAAACATTATAATACACTCTATGAAGCTATTAAAGCATTATAATACACTCTATGAAGCTATTAAAGCATTATAATACACTCTATGAAGCTATTAAAACATTATAATACACTCTATGAAGCTATTAAAGCATTATAATACACTCTATGAAGCTATTAAAGCATTATAATACACTCTATGAAGCCATTAAAACATTATAATACACTCTATGAAGCTATTAAAGCATTATAATACACTCTATGAAGCTATTAAAGCATTATAATACACACTATGAAGCTATTAAATCATTATAATACACTCTATGAAGCTATTAAAGCATTATAATACACTCTATGAAGCTATTAAAACATTATAATACACTCTATGAAGCTATTAAAACATTATAATACACTCTATGAAGCTATTAAAACATTATAATACACTCTATGAAGCTATTAAAGCATTATTATACACTCTATGAAGCTATTAAAGCATTATAATACACTCTATGAAGCTATTAAAGCATTATAATACACTCTATGAAGCTAATAAAGCATTATAATACACTCTATGAAGCTATTAAAACATTATAATACACTCTATGAAGCTATTAAAACATTATAATACACTATATGAAGCTATTAAAGCATTATAATACACTCTATGAAGCAAAATTAAGTATCAAAGGTTTGAACATAACTGTTGTAACTACTCTCTTACCAATACAAAATGTACAGAGTTACACTAACTTTGCACCAAACCCTCGATACAAAGTTACAAAGCTTATTTGTTTTAATTGCAATCAAACTATCAACTGCGTTTAAGAATTGCTGTATTGAGGTTCTAAGCCCACTTGTTTGGAATGATAACATTGAGTGCTTTGTTTCCAAGTGACCTGAGTCGCTAGCTGTCAATCAATGATGCGTTTGACTAATTATTATTAAGGGTTATATTGTAGTAGTAAATGCAATTAAATTATTGCACATTGCATAATTCAATGTCTTAGACAAACAACCTCAGACAAACAACTAGGCGAAACGATCTCTATACTGGCGTCAGAACGTCATTTTTTATGGTTGCACTCTAATATTATAAATTTCCACACATTTTGTGTTACATTTTTTCAGTGTTTGCACTGTTTACTATTTTTTAACCAATAATTTTTCTATCACTCTTGTTACATTGTAGAAGTATGTGTGTCATCTTTTGTATAGTTTTCTCATGATTAATTAAATATAAATGGGGAATCCATTTATGTTTTTGATAACATAAAGTACTACATTATGCTAATAAAGAACTGTAATTAGAACAAATGGTTGGTCAACAGATAAACTTATTGATATCATTAGGGCGATTGTGCACAAGGCGCATATCAAAATATTGCATAATTGTATACATCACTTCTCTGTATTTCGAAAAAAATGGCATAATTTTAACAAATTTTCTTCTTAAAATATATTTTATTTCACTAACAGCAGTAATATCTATAAATTAACATCAATTTCCAACTTCTTTTTTAGAAGTTTTAAATCTGAAGAAAATTATTATATTAATACAAAACAATACTCACTTTTGTCCATCCATGTTTGATAAATCTCTTTCTTCTTGAGTGTTGAAACACTTACACTCTCAAATGATGTTGTTAATCACAAATTCCTGCCAATTGTTTGATCTCCTTAATCCACTACGAGCTCACAAAAATCTTTAAATCTAAATTTATAGCAATAATTCTATTAGGAAGTAATTCTTAATGTCATATTCACACCAAATACTATTGATACAAATCACAAATCTAGGACAAAATCTACCATATAAAATGTGTTTTGTTAGCTAATATATTATCATTCCAAACATCTCTGTGGTGTATATGTCCATTCAACCATGTCAACATTTCATACCAAACTGAGATTTCTACCCTGGCAGTTAGGTGCTGCTAAGATAACACTGTGAATGTTTGTGTAGTTCATGAAAGGCTATAAGGCAATGTGTATAAGTGTCCGACATAAACAAGACCTCATCTAATAACATTATCTGTTATTGATTGGCAGCTAATACCACCTATACAAGGCAAACTGTGATATTTATGGTATTTCATACTCAATTCTCCAGACAGTCTGAAGGATTGACATTCTATGGTGGCATATTACTGCCACCAGTTAGCATGATAGCGTTCGCGAATTAATTTGTGTTATTCACTTAATTATTACGATAATTATCTTGCTATCTAGTTAATATTCGTGTTAAATTTTCGGTAAGATAAATATCATAAAACTTGAAACAGGCTTGAACGTGCCCAGAACTGCCACCTCTTACCTTTTTATGATGTATTACACTAGATTTAAGTGGTAACACGAATCTTATCTAGTTGACCACTTATTATGTTACTTAGTAACTCAAATTCGCAAATTTCACTTAAGATTTGTGTTAATAGCTAGTTAATATTCTTTGCCATAGAACTAGTTGTTCTACCGAACAACTAAAAAGAGGGCCATGATGGCCCTTATATCGCTCACCTGAATACACTGCCATTTTTTTTACCGAACTTAATAATTTATGCAAACTTTTAACAGGACAACTAGACAATGCTTAACACCGAATATCAAAGCTCTAGACCTTATGGTTTTTGCACAAGAAGATTTTCAAAGTTTTCACTTCTAAAATCTATGATCAGCTCCCGTGACCTACTCATGAACAGACCAAAATTATCTATGTAACTTTGGAAGAGGACCACCTAAGGATCATTCCTGTAAAGTTTGGTCAAAATCCATTCAGGGGTTTAAGAGGAGATGACATTTATAGTTTCCACTAAATACATATAGGAAATAAGGCCCGCCCCCTGACGGCCTTGTTTTTCGACAGATTTTAATGATTTATGCAATCTTGTAAGAGGACCACTATAGACAATGCTACACACCATATATCAAAGCTCTAGGCCTTATGGTTTGGGACAAGAAGATTTACACTTTTAAAATCTATTTTTAGCTCCAGTGACCTACTTATGCAACAGACCGGAACCATTTATATAACTACGAAACATGACCACCCAAAGATCATTCCTGTGAAGTTTGGACAAAATCCATTCAGTAGTATAGGAGGAAATATTGTTTAAAGAAAATGGTGATGCACGACGCATGACAACGGACGACAGACAATCATCGCTCCTAAAAGCTCACCATGAGCACTGCGCGCTCAGGTGAGCTAAAAAAGTTAACATCTAGTACACCCCTGCTTTGAGCTTTGTTGTGACTATAAATTATTTGTTAATTTCAAATCAAGATAATGCTCAGTTCTGTACATATTGTTGAGAGGGCGGGTGAATGGACAGAAGGAAGGAACGGACAAATGGACATACCAATCAATAAATCAATCAGTGTATCATATTGATGAATCAATCAATCAATGAATAAAAGAATCAATCAATCAATGAATAAATGATATCCTACAATTTGTTATTGGAGCTGTCTGACATATTCATGTTCAAATATCTTTCAAAATATTCCAAGTTTATTATTGAAATCATGATACCAGTAATTAACCCAAAACGAAACAGCTTTGACACTTTAACAATACAATAAAATATGTATTTTTTGTTTTAATTTTATTAAATATACAAGGAAAAAGTCATTGAAGCAAGATGGCATCAAAATATCAGCTAAAAAATGGAAATATGCACATTTTGTTGCAGCTTGAATTAAAGTCCTCACAAAAAGTGTTTATTTATGTTAGCGTCACTCCTATTTCTGACTTATGAGACACCTACTTTCTGAGCACATTTACTTCCCGATTCCTATCCTTTACTGTCAGGCACCAGGCAGGTAGGTGCACGGTAACCATTATTTAACTAGTTGGCTGGCTCACCAACCGGCCATATCAGAATGAACCAGTTACAGGATTCAAACCTTCAACCTCCCGCTCCCAAGCGGATGCCTTATAACCACTCAGCCACGGGAGACTGTCACATGCAATTGAAATAGTAAGAATTGGCTGACTTTGCGGAATAAAGTACACACAAATTCGAAGTGATATACAGCTATTGTCAACTAACAGAACTGCACTCTATAATATATGCCACCTAGATTATATATTTGCAATTTAGAAACAAAAATACACATCTTAGTGATTATTAATCTGCAGCCTTCAAGTAAAATTTCTTGAATATTGAAATTTATTAATATAAATTGTTATCTCTTTGTTCAAATATGAATGTGAAGGATTTAGCTTAATTCTTAAGCAAACATTACTTACATTCATTTTCTCATATGAACACACTTATTATAAATATATAAACAATCTTATCATTATATGCATCGAACAATTTCAATTTTGATTTGCAGATTTCTCCCAATTTCTTTCAGTGTGAATTTCTACCTTTTTTACCCCTATCTATTTTTAACCCGGAGGCACAATTATGTAATATATTTGAGTTAAAAAGTGATATAAATCATTATACACTGTTTTTCCTAAAAACTTTAAATTGCATACAACTGTAAAGAGTGTCGTCCTTAAATTTCTGCTTATAGGCGACAAAACTGAACAAATTATTCACATATTGAGGGTTGTGCGCTAAACGACAGTAACTGCATCGTTACCAAAAACTGAGTTTCATCAGTTTTGCATCAAACACTTAAATTTTACATTTATTTAGCCTCAGACTATCATAAAATTTATTGTTTTGATAAAATCATGGAAATCAACGGACTATATTAATTAGGAAATAACTTTGAGAAATTCTCATTGTCTATTTTATGGTTTCTTGCAAAAATCCACTTTACCTCTTTCCTACCATTTTGTATTTAAAAAATTTTATTTAAAAGCTAAATCATATCTAGCAAAACAAGGTTAACCGCTTCTTTATTTATATTTAATATTAATTTTTTCGCTTACTGCCCCCACCCACCAAATAATCTAGTACATCCATCTGACGTGACAAACAATTATATATTAAAATCATTCATTTAATCCTGTTTTTTCATGAATATAAGCACACTGCTAGTATCTTTTTGCTTCACAGAAATACCATGCAATTTATCCTGTTACTTCAAATGTTTAGCTTAATAATTAAAATATAAATCCAAATTCCGTTTGCATTTCACTAATTTAATACAAATTTCTGTGAGGCGGACAAATTCTTATTCAAAATTCCTAACCGTATAAATGAAAATATTCAACCAAATATAAATGCCCTGCTGTCAGGAAATCAATCAGCAATCACCACATGATTTCCCATACAAGTTACTTAAGTTTATCGTAAATTACAAAAACACTCCAGAAAAAACCTTTTTAAAGCCAGTTCTACAATGTAGCAACTTGGAGAGAAAGTAAAGGCATACTTAATGCAAAAAAACTTAACTCTAAGTTCATGAACACATGCTGTAATATCATTCATTCTTGCAAGTAGTTAATTTTCTGATAAAATGAAAAGGTGAATAATTCTGGGTAGGGACTTAATTTCACACGTTTGGTATTTCGTGTAGTTCGTTCAATACTAACTTAACTACTGTATTAGTGGATAAAATCGCGGGTTGAAAAGTTTGCGGACATTTTGCTACTCTCCTTTAGCATCTGGCACTTATTCCAATATCTTCATATTCACCGTGAATGTAACGGTAGTGGAATCAAAGCGCTGTGTGGGAGCGTAACAATTTGCATGCAGAAATGTTGGCGAATCGTCGAAAATGGTAGGACTCCCAAGCATTTGTCCATGCAGTACTTTAGATGTGACTCCATGGAGTAGTGGCTACACAGCGCATAGGACAAATGAACTTCGGTGCAAGTGGAAATTTACGCTGTGGAAATTTAGTGAATTTTGTGCAATCATGAAATTTGCAAACTTTACGACCTTGCAAACTTTACCACTTATACAGTATGTATAACATTTGTTAATTCACAATGCTCTAAAATTTAACAAAAAAAGTTATTGTAATATTTGAGCAGTATACATTTCTGAAGTTAAAGATCACCCTAGTTCAGTTTTGAGTATTTAAAAATTGACTTTTTGTGTACAAAAGGTGGTCGTGTCCAATAAAAATTGTCATAAAAAAGATTATTACCTATTTAAACATATTTGGACAATCAAGTATAATTTTATATGGCATTCATGTATCAAGTTCCCTGTCATATAATTATGATCTCTCTATGTGAGGCCATCCTAAAAGAATTGTTTGTTTGCAGTGAATCCTTTATTAGGCGTAAAAAATATGTTTGTTTCGGATTTTTACTTTTTACTTTCGGTAAAATTTCTTTGTGTGAATTTTTCTTAAGGTTAATATTTCTGCCCAGTTATTAGACGTTTTGAGAGTATTCCAGCTATAGAGCATTATTTTCACCTTGATTAAACGCAATGTGAGTGTCCGTTCTAGTTGTACAAATTATACAATGCAGCCACATGGACGAAATAAAGGATTTGCTTCTTTGAAAATATATTTTTTCCATAAACCTGAAACAAACATATTTTTTAAGGCCATTGGTAAATCACAATGTGTTTATTTTTTTAATTTTCAGACACAAAAATTATCCTGCATGGTATACTTTAATTTAGTCATGGCCACTTTCAGTAAGATCAATCAGAGTACTATAGACCAAATAATTTTTAGAAGTATGTCCCTAGGTTGGTACAATGAAATTTGAAAATAAAATTGTTGAATATATGTATAAAGATGTATGAAGACACTAATGTTAACATATTATAGTATTTCTGCGGATTCCAGTGAAACTTTACACAAACGTTACGCTTAATTCGTGTCATAATCAAGAGTCAGCTGTGCATTCAGTTACAGCTAACAGTGGCTCACGTTACCAAACTGTTTTGTTTTGTATCCCTGGTCCACCGTATCGCATTCACTGCATTCAGTTACAGCTAACAGTGGCTCACGTTACCAAACTGTTTTGTTTTGTATCCCTGGTCCACCGTATCGCATTCACTGCATTCAGTTACAGCTAACAGTGGCTCACGTTACCAAACTGTTTTGTTTTGTATCCCTGGTTCACCGTATCGCATTCACTGCATTCAGTTACAGCTAACAGTGGCTCACGTTACCAAACTGTTTTGTTTTGTATCCCTGGTTCACCGTATCGCATTCACTGCACACAGAAAACCAAATTTCAAATGTTAGCCACAAACTACTTTACTGAACAGAGGGCAGGTCTGCATCTCCAAGGTCAAGGTTACAGGCAAGGTCACTTGAGGGGCACTTGTCACATTCCAGTGACATCTCTTGTTGTTTTTAATGAACATTACTGAATACGTAGCCTGCACATTATTTCAAAACAATTTTGAGAAATGATGCAATTGAAAGAAAAATTGCATCATTGTTGCAACAATTCATTGATAGACAGACAGATGCACAGACAGACGGCTAATTGGAATACAACAAACAATTATTCTACCCCATGCAGGGTGTGTTTTGGTGGATAAGGTGATTCAGGAAACCACTTAGATCATTTTAAATCTATTGAAGTTCAGTCAGACTTTAAATCCTGTCTATATTTTCATTTTGATTCAATACCCTGAGGTATATTGTTGTTTTGTACTGCAGGATTAGAGGGATAAAAACCCATATGTATAGCTATCCGGAGTAGATCTATTGAATTACACTATAATGTTTTGGTAACTGTAGCAATGCTCTTAAACTAGACACAAACAAATCTTCTTGAACAGATAAAAGCCATAGTAATCATTCTATAATGGTTAAAAGGACTGGTAACATTGAAAATGAAAATAAATTGAACCAAGTATAATTACCACACTGAATGCTTATTGTAAAACTGTTTTAGTCTTGCTAATTTATCTTAATTCTGCCATTCTTTGTATAGATATTTGTGAGATGGGATAGAGAAAGGTTTAAATATGGCATACGAGGGATGATACAAAATAAACAAGACTCGCTTACTCACACCAATATGGTATTTTTTAATATTATAATATATATACCATCTTATACCGCATTTCATGTCCAATCAGTTCATATGAAAGCCAGAATTTATCACATTGGCTCCTTTCACTACCATGTTCATATTTTGACTGTATGTAGTGGAAACATCCTGTTTATTTGGGATCATCCCTCGTATGAGAGACAGTTAAGATATTTTCACTTTTATCTGTCTTTTATGATTCGATATAATAACTATTCATTACAGAGCGAAAAACCAACCAGGAAATACATTTATGTTTTAGGCCAAATTTCTGTGAAATTGTCTGAATAAAGTCAAAGCAAAAACTGCCACAAAAAACTGGAAAGTCACAAAAAAGTAAAAAAGGATTGTCTCCCTTTAACTAAACTTGTGGAGATATGGGGAATAAGGATTGTCTCCCTTTGACTGCATAAACATTTATAGCTTGAACTTCTAAGCTTGAAACACATGAATACTGGAAAGCCACTATCTTCTACTATATTTTCAGCAATATACGACTTCCTACATGGCATAGCAAGTAACAGCAACTAATGAGAAAACAAAAACATATTAGGGATCAGACAATTTCCAAAATCTTGATAATTCGTACATGATTCAACTGCTTTAAATTCCAAGGTTCTGGTTTAGAAAGGCAAATCATCAGCATCTTTGATAACTTTAACTGCTTTATAATAAATGTCTCACAAACAGACATACCACATGGCTTATACGAATGTCTCACAAACAGATATACCACATGGCTTATACGAATGTCTCACAAACAGATATACCACATGGCTTATACGAATGTCTCACAAACAGATATACCACATGGCTTATACGAATGTCTCACAAACAGATATACCACATGGCTTATACGAATGTCTCACAAACAGACATACCACATGGCTTATACGAATGTCTCACAAACAGACATACCACATGGCTTATACGAATGCCTCACAAACAGACATACCACATGGCTTATACGAATGCCTCACAAACAGACATACCACATGGCTTATACGAATGCCTCACAAACAGACATACCACATGGCTTATACGAATGTCTCACAGACAGACATACCACATGGCTTATACGAATGCCTCACAAACAGACATACCACATGGCTTATACGAATGTCTCACAAACAGATATACCACATGGCTTATACGAATGCCTCACAAACAGACATACCACATGGCTTATACGAATGCCTCACAAACAGACATACCACATGGCTTATACGAATGTCTCACAAACAGACATACCACATGGCTTATACGAATGTCTCACAAACAGATATACCACATGGCTTATACGAATGCCTCACAGACAGACATACCACATGGCTTATACGAATGTCTCACAGACAGACATACCACATGGCTTATACGAATGTCTCATAGACATACCACATTGCTTATACGAATGTCTCACAAACAGATATACCACATGGCTTATACGAATGTCTCACAAACAGACATACCACATGGCTTATACGAATGTCTCACAAACAGATATACCACATGGCTTATACGAATGTCTCACAGACAGACATACCACATGGCTTATACGAATGCCTCACAGACAGACATACCACATGGCTTATACGAATGTCTCACAAACAGACATACCACATGGCTTATACAAATGTCTCCCAAACAGACATACCACATGGCTTATACGAATGTCTCACAAACAGATATACCACATGGCTTATACGAATGTGTCTCACAAACAGACACACCACATGGCTTATACGAATGCCTTGGACAGCAGCTTTCCAATAAATTTTGGAAATTATTGGTGAAACTGATTTCTCTGGTTCGACCCACGTCCCCTATGACAGCCCCAGTGCCTAGCATTCCAACAGGTTCTTATAAATGATCAAATCTATCGATCAGCCAAGCAAGATGGAGAAAGTTGTAGAAGAAAAAGCAATAAAACTGATATTTGCAGTATATGTTTATACTTTTATTTACTGCTCTGCAGATTTTTATCAAATTGTGAAGAATTAACACAACACTTTAATGATTGACATATTTATAACTATATGCCACATAGAAAGAAAGAGTGGTGGCAGTCAAATACAGATATATATTACAGTTATAATCAAACAATGATGATATCAACAAATATATAGATCATACATTTACAAACAAATCTCCATAGTATCATTTAAATGACTTACCGGTATTCATACAAGCAGTAACAATAAAAGCAATATTATTTTCTCAAGGCCTTTCTCTTAAATTAGTTGTCTCTCAAAGTGTCCTTAATTTTGTGTATAAAGCTTTCTCACATAACTATTCCATTTGAAATTGTTTCGATACTATTCAGTGACCTGTACATACATGTACATTCAGTATTGCCAGCTTCTCAAGACTGAAAACTGTTTACTTTCTTGTTTATTGTAAAATTTCAATTTTTTACCAGACACAAATTTTTACCAAACAGAACAATATTTTTACCAGACAAGTCAATTGCCGTAACAACACCACAATCAATCTCTGCATGAATATAAATGTTATGGCACAGTGATCTAATTGCAATTCATACCCAAGAAAAAGAACCTAATGTTACAAAACTGAGTCTTTGAAACCAGGCATGTCTCTGAATGCTCAAAATTTTACCTCAGACCAAGAATGATGAAATGATGAAATTACATCGAATGGAATTCACTATATGGCAAATTGGAGTACGATGTTGTTTATAAATGTCAACTGTCTTTCCAACCAATCACAGACCATGATTATGTATCACGGATTTGTAACAATTGGTCTCCTGGCAACACATGATATTTCACACCTAATACTTTTGTTGGTTCCTTCAAGCAGTTTTGTCAATACTTTTCAAATTTTCTGCCCAACAGTAAAACTCAACTGGTTCACTAATACCCGAAAAAACATAACTACACAAAAGTGGCATTAAAGAACCCAAACAGACAAAAACAACCAAACTAAAAGATAAGAATAGGTGATGAAAATAGAAAAGAACTGAATATTTTTTAATATCAACTACTCGGATCATTTTATATGAAAAAGTTTTTATGAAATCATAGTGACATAGTGCATTCTCTCTAAAAATGAAGACAACGAAGGAGTGAGTCGTAATCACCTGATGAGCATGTTTACAGTGGACTGGACTGGTTTCAGCAATGTGAACTGGACTGGTTTCAGCGATGTTAACTGGACTGGTTTCAGCAATGTTAACTAAGGGTAACCAAAATAGACGCATCAAATTATTTTGAATTCTCTTTGTCAGTTTCACAATAGAACGTTTTTATTTTTTCACAAACAAGTGTCACTCCTGGTCGGTATTAACAAGTTGGATTCACAAGCATCAGCCCGCCGGACGTAACTGAATTTTTGTTTAACAAGAAAATCAGGAGAACTGATGGATGCTTCATGAAGTATGTACATGAGGAAAGGGCTATGTGTATTTGAAAAATCATCCCACCAAAACATGCTGGCAATATGAGCATCTCCTCTTGGTAGGGAAGCTTCCCATTAAGTTTCACTATATTCCAGTCAGTGGTTGCTGAGAAACAGCACTAGCATGAATGCGGGATGGACACACTCCCGCAGGTACTTACACACGGACAGACGAAGTGATGGTTATATGCTCCTCCTATGGAGAGCATAAAGATGGCATAAAACTCCAATATAATCATAATCATGAAGGATATTGCAAAACCTATCAATTACTGCAACAATGTGCCAAATTGATTTTTAGTGAAACTTTGCAATGTCTGTATATAGCAGATATATAAGAAACACTTTCACCTCAAACACACAGACAATTTTATCATTAAATCTACCTCTGAATAGAGACTTAATACTGAAAGGGTATCATACAGAGCCCCTTAAGTAACATCATCAATCCAATTTTTTTTTAAATATTATTTTTATTTATCATGACAAAATATATTGACAATAATTTATGGTGGTCAGTTGACCTTACCAATTTTCCCGAAATTAATTATCAACCAGTACTAACTTGCAAGTCTGCAAGGAGCTAACTTCTCCACATGAATCAGAGGTGGAGGACAAATGTCATGACCTTCACAGCTGGAGAATATAACCTGCACTTCAAGAGTGACAGCCCGGGGCTCTACCAACTGTGCTAACCAGGAAGGCTTGGCAAGAAATGTACAGTGTCTGTAATGTGTGGAAATATTGGAGAAATTATGGAAGACACAGAATGTAATGGTAAGTATATAGCACAATTCATCTATTTATTAACATGAATGTGTAAAGAGTAAAAGTGACCGATATCCAATATGGATAAATGACAATATCAAGTGTTAAGTACAAAACTGTTGTAACTCAATCTTGGTAAAAAAGCAGTTACAATAGTTTTGTACCAAACCTTCGAATTATGTCTGGGGAATCACAGTGTTATACACATGTCTCAGAA
Source organism: Mactromeris polynyma (assembly GCA_032209605.1). NCBI lineage: Eukaryota > Metazoa > Mollusca > Bivalvia > Venerida > Mactridae > Mactromeris > Mactromeris polynyma. Next base: position 468,666 of record JASFXZ010000032.1, read on the forward strand.
AAAAAAAAAAGAAAACAGCTGCCAATATGGAACAGTACAGATTATGTCTTTATATCATATCAAATAATTATAAACTGAACATAGTAAGGGTTATAACATTTTCAATTCAAATAATAAGTGACGAAAAAATCCAGATTTTTAAAAAAAAATTATCAATAGTTATAACAACAGATTCCCCTGATCATGCTACCTATCTAAAGATAGAGACTACTTCTCCTACATATAAGAAACAACACAACTACTTGCCTACGTAGAAGTCTATGTTTACTACCTCTAATGAGTGCACCTCAGAACATAATGTTAGATGATGCGCAATTAACAAATTTAAAACACGATTGCACTGAACCCTTAAATAAGTTCACTAGACATAAAACTCTGCATACCTAACCCTGCCCACATAATAAATCATGTACAAAATCATGTACAATATCATATAAATATCTGGCATAGTTAATATGAGCAAATCAAACAGTTTAACAATACTTAAATGTATAAAGCTTTCCTTCCAAACATAGCAAAAAGAATATTTATGAGGGATTATTTTTGCTATCAAGTTTACAATCAATAGAAAATCAAAATATTATGCATTTATATGAACCCTTTTCCAACCACCATCCCATCAATGGAACACATTTTCACTGAAAACTGTCAATGAAATTTGTTTCAGTATTTAAAACTTTTTATGAGATGTTAAATGCATACAGCTTGTCTATGTTTGCCCCCTCTGGTATAAATGATATTGAACAAAAGTTTGCCAGCAAAGAAAACCGAAATATTTTATGCTTTTAGCTTTCAATATAACAAAATATATACAATTTGTTATTTGTTATATCTGCCTAGTCTAGTATGTTGGAATCTGGAGATTAGTCAAGGAAAAATGTCTCAACAGTACAATTCGAGAGAAAAAATAACAAATCATACATTTCAACAAAACTCTAGGCAATAGAAAACAGCTGATTTAATTTCATGTGTTGTGATGGGCCTTGGATTATAACCATTTATCAACACACAATGCTAACACTCAAATCTCAGATTCACACTCATAATTCAATAATCTAAGATTTGCACTAAAATATCAGATTCACACTCAAATCTCAGATTCACACTCAAAATCTCAGATTCACACTCAAATCACAGATTCACACTCAAATCTCAGATTCACACTCAAATCTCAGATTCACACTCAAATCTCAGATTCACACTCAAAATCTCAGATTCACACTCAAATATCAGATTCACACTTAAATCTCAGATTCACACTCAAATATCAGATTCACACTAAAATATCAGATTCACACTTAAATCTCAGATTCACACTCAAAATCTCAGATTCCCACTCAAATCACAGATTCACACTCAAATCACAGATTCACACTCAAATCTCAGATTCACACTCAAAATCTCAGATTCACATTCAAATCTCAGATTCACACTCAAATCTCAGATTCACACTCAAATATCAGATTCACACTCAAATCACAGATTCACACTCAAATCACAGATTCACACTCAAATCTCAGATTCACACTCAAAATCTCAGATTCACACTCAAATCACAGATTCACACTCAAATCACAGATTCACACTCAAAATCTCAGATTCACACTCAAATCTCAGATTCACACTCAAATCTCAAATTTACACTATTATCTTGATAATCTAAGATTCACACTCAAATCTAAGATTTACACTCTAATATCACAGAAAAATGATTACAAGAAATCCTGGGTATTCAGTATTCCCTGTAATCTACTTTGCATACTGAAATTTCCACACTCAGCGGAGTAAAATTTCTAACTCATTTTAGTTGAAAGAGGAAAACAAAGAATACTCAGCACTTGGTAAGAATTGTACTCCACATCGCACACACCACACTCACTCAGTGGAGTCAACTTGAGTTCTGAGTGTTCAAAATGGTTATAATACCCGGCCCTCAACAACAAAGGTACAAAGATGGTGTACACAATATTAGATACTTGAAAGCAACAGAAATTTCATGAGCACTAATATCCATTTCCCTAAATGCTGTCTTTTGAGAGGAAAGGGGAGCTAAATCAGTAAATAATGAAGCTTAAATTATCGTTTGGCACTTTAACAAAATTCAAACTAACAGTAAATCATTTTATTCCATTCAGTAGGTGAAAATTTATTGTCAAAATTTGAAAAATTAAATGCAAAGAAGGGAGATAATTCAAAACTTATCAATAAGAGTTGTGGTTCTTGCGCATATATCTGTATATAATGTCGGAGGGTTGGTTCACTGCTTTGTGTTAAAAGAAAGTATCAAACTGATGGAAGTTTACTTCTTGAAAACAGTTCTCATAACAAATACAGTAAACTACGCTTATAATGATATTCAGGGATCGTAAGATTTATATGGTTGTATCCAAATATCTTTGTAATCAACGTTGATCTTTTCTACAGATGAAATCAGAAGTTAAAAGGGAGCGTAATAAGACTGACTAAGAAATGTGCGTTAATTATAAATAAGTAATAGCATGCTAAAATCCCAATATTTGACCATTACTAAGAATATTACATTATTTAGATGTCATTGGACACATTGGACCGGCATTTAGTATTGACGGTTGTTTATATAAATTACTAGCATTTCACAGCTTTTGGGAGGCTAGAAATGTGACACACATTATCATCAATTGTGTTAATGGTGTTCGTTACAAGTATTTGGTACCCTAATAACATAGCGTTACAAGTATTTGGGACCCTAATAACAAAGCGTTACAAGTATTTGGGACCCTAATAACAGCGTTACAAGTATTTGGGACCCTAATAACATAGCGTTACAAGTATTTGGGACCCTAATAACATAGCGTTACAAGTATTTGGTACCCTAATAACATAGCGTTACAAGTATTTGGGACCCTAATAACAGCGTTACAAGTATTTGGTACCCTAATAACAGCGTTACAAGTATTTGGTACCCTAATAACAGCGTTACAAGTATTTGGTACCCTAATAACAGCGTTACAAGTATTTGGTACCCTAATAACAGCGTTACAAGTATTTGGTACCCTAATAACATAGCGTTACAAGTATTTGGTACCCTAATAACAGCGTTACAAGTATTTGGGACCCTAATAACAGCGTTACAAGTATTTGGGACCCTAATAACATAGCGTTACAAGTATTTGGGACCCTAATAACAGCATTACAAATATTTGGGACCCTAATAACATAGCGTTACAAGTATTTGGTACCCTAATAACATAGCGTTACAAGTATTTGGGACCCTAATAACATAGCTTTACAAGTATTTGGGACCCTAATAACATAGCGTTACAAGTATTTGGGACCCTAATAACATAGCGTTACAAGTATTTGGGACCCTAATAACATAGCGTTACAAGTATTTGGGACCCTAATAACATAGCGTTGTATCCTAACTATCACAATACGCTATATTGTCTTATCTGGAGACTAATCAGTAGAAATACAGAGCAAGCTAGCTGGTATGTTGCAGTAAATGATATCGTTGTAAGTGTAGTTTACTGTTATCCTTATTTATAGGAGTTACAAAACATCAGAGCAATATAATATATACAAAATCACAGATAATCACATAAAATATCGAAATCTTTTTTCTATTGCCTAGACAGCAAATTACTGTAAATGTAACAAATATCAAGAATACTTAATTTTCACACCTAAAACATTCCATTCAATGCTAAGTCCACCATCCTACATTTAAATCCCAATCAGAAGATTTTATATAAGCAATAAATGCAGCACTAATCACAGCTGTCAATGTCCAGAAAGTTAACTTCACATAAATACTGGAACCGTCCTGGTACAATAATGGGAACCAGCTTTTTTTCCTCACTGGTCTCTGGTATTTCTGACGATTTTGAATTCGGGCCTTGGCTAGTCTGTAAATCATGAATATAGACATTTTTATACAGATGACAAAATATAATTCCAATGATATAGAGATATATATAATCTTATATGTATTAACACATATTTTTAATTTCCGTTAAGTTCAATAGCGGAATAACCAATTAGATGTCACAATTAGTTAACAGCACTGGCCCCTGTTATGATGGGCAAAAATAAGCTCAGTTCTGGAAACCCCCTCAGCGAAAGTCCTCCACAGCGGGTTGACAACATTGTGTTTAGTACATATCACAGGAGATTGTCAAGAGGTTTTTGTCCAGCGCTCATTTTGATGCATTTCTGAGGATAACTTTGCCAATTCTTGATGGATTTGCATAAATTATGTGTCGTTTGAAAGAAAAAATATTAATGCATGAATGTGGTGCATGTCTTGGATATCTTTTGATGTTTTAAGCATGATTTTGGCCACGGAAATAGGTCAGGTGTGAAGAGTTGGTCTCCTTGCAGTATATATACATATTCTTTAGAAGGGACAAAGGGAGAGAACTCTAGATGGGATAGAGGGAAAGGACTTAAGACAATCTCCTATGGTACACACTAACAATTGAAGGAAACAAGGCTGTAGATGCCACTTAAACATCACCATTGGCTTACATTTACGGAAATATGTATCACTTTTCAACTGTGCCTTTTATCAGTTTCATTAGCATAATGCATTGCATACACTATGAAAGTCACAGGGATATTTTACAAAATGAAGACAAAAAATCATCTACAGGAACACTTATATTCAACTTGGATTTCTGATGGAAAGTCATAAAATCAATCAAATATATACTGTATAAGTGGAAACATTTGTCAGTCAAAAAGTTTGTGAATTAACAATTTCAGCCATTTTATGAGTGAAATGATTAAGAAATACACTGTAAAGACTGTTGTTACATTTCAAAAACGTAAACATATACTTAAATTTTACAAAATTTGCAAATATTTTCTACTTCACAAATTTTACCAAGTAAACAGTAAATCAATCGCTAATATCGACTCACTGTTGCGATTTTTTGAAGTTTAATATGGCATCATGTGCGATCTCATCCGGCGAGAACTTCTTGTAGAGTTCCCCGGCTCTCACCATCAGCTGTTCATATGGTAAATCATCGGGTATTTTAGATAAGAGTCCATGTAATATACACATATCACACTCCTCCTCCATGATCTCCTTCTCTCTATACAACACAATCTGAAATAATACACATAGACACGCATGAAAATACAAAATTTCATCTAAGATGGCTTAGATTGTCTAAAAAACAGCCATTGCGAGCATCAAATCCGCGGATTCACAGAAATGAATTCTCATGCCTGCATAGAGAAGTTACAGAAAACAATTCATATCCTTGCAATACCATACAGTCAGAGGAAGCAAAGGGCCTTAACTCTGCATTGCTTTGAATAGACTAACCCCCACAACTGTGAATCAAATCTCTAGACGGTGAAAGCGTAACAAGTCAGTTCTTTCTATGTAGACAAATTATACTTAGGGCTATTAAAACACAACAATTTTACCTTAACCTTCATTTTGTTTCGAGTTTTAAATGAATTTTATTGTTACAAATGTGTAAATCATTCATCAAAAAAAAATCAAACTATAGCCCTAGTATTCATATTTCATAACTGATAAAGCTTAGGAAATTATGTTTGGAATTAAAATATAATTATTTCTTTATAATGTCACAGTGTTGACGCGGACAATTTTTAGTTGCGTTTTTAATGGCGTGGAGTAAAGTTTCACTTTCATCCCTCTATCTACACTTTCTGGTGATCATGTGTATGAAGCTAACTTGGAATTTAAAAGTTTGGAAGAAGTTTGCATCACAAATGTTTGGAAATGGACTGACCAGCAAAGCACATGGCTGTCAAACCATGAGATGACTTATGCGTGCATAACGAAATTCCTTTGCAGGTTTCAATAAGTTTACACTGGAGAAAGAAATGTATTGTAATCAGAGCAAATGTTGACATACAATTTTTTGTAAATCCAAAAATATAGAATCTTTCACTGGCTTCCGGTATGGATAGAAATATTTGGTGTGAGGGCTACTGTATCTGGTGTGAGGGTTACTGTATCTGGCATGAGGCTACAACAGATTTGAATAAAAGTACAATCACAAATTTCAAGAAGAGTAAAAGCTTACTGCAGCAGCCAGATATATGGGCATCAGTGGATGACACGCAATGAAGAAATCATAACATCGCACGATATCTCGCAAATGTGGAAGCACGTGACCATACCATGTGATTAACCAACTTAAACTAAATATTGTTCCAACTTCTGATCTGAAATAAAAAACACAAAAAAATAATGACACCTAATACTGAAAAATAAAAGGTAAAACTTCAATAATAAGACCACCTATTGTGACCCTTGCAATATAGTCTTCTTATTGATGTGGTCTTAATATTGAGGTCAAGTAAAGAACAGTGAAAGTGGACTTGAAAATTGTGAGGTGGTCTTTAGGTTAGGTTTTACTGTAGTCCCTGTCCTTCTATCACTTCATGAAATCGTATCATAATTTTGTAAGTTTTCTTTGAAGTTGGTAGTGCAACGTCTTGAGAGCAAGAGCTCAATGTCAACTTCCTTATCACATGACTGAGTGCATAATCTAACAGTTCCGGTATAAGATTCCTGCGCTGGTAATTACTGTACTGTTGACAAAAAGTGACATATCATATCAGTACTTTACCAGGATTGGTTCAACATCCTGGGGTTCACAATCACATTACATCCTGTGTTGATAACTTGATTTGATTGGCTAAATTTCTGAGGGGGTTAAATTTCACAATCATGAAGCATGCCATGTATGCTCGTATGTCACATGATAAAAAGAAACACCTGTTTGTACAAGTACCTTCAGTGTGATTGGACTATGATACAAAACAAATAGAGTAAAAACACTTGGATATATAATTTAATCTCAAGGCTAACTAAATTGGAAACCCTCATGCTTTCATATCTATTACTTGAAGTATACACAAAACACTCGTATTGACTACTATCAAATACAGAATAGACAATCAATTGACAATAAAACCTGTGTTAGAAACAACATGCAGAGGGTAAAAAAGAAATTAATCTACTTGCATCTTATTTTCATGTTGATGAATCAGTCTAGCTTTTCTCTGCTATGTATACTCCGATGACATTTTAATAATAAGGTTTAACTTGTGCAATAAGTTACAGAAAACAGAGGCAAAATTATGAAGAGTAATGGAACTGTTTTTTTATCTTAAACACTTGATACATTCTACTCATTACATGTGAGCATGAAGCCAATGACTTTGAGATAACATGTCACAATTTATTACCTTTCTAAGAAGTCTTTGAGTTTTGGACTAACACGACCAATTATGGGATACATATAGTTGAGTATATGTTTAGTTCTATCCATATTCGCATCCATAAAGTCCCTGAAAATATATATAAACAATAAAATATAAAAATCATTGCAGGTTATTACAGCAAGAGATTCTATATAGCATGGGAACTAGTTTTGATGGTTATTTAATTGATCATAATTATGATCTTCATAATAAGATAAGTTTCTTTTTTGTATGCCAGTCTTTTTATTGACATGATCCTAATTTTATAGCACAAGCCAATTGATTGGAGCTGTTAAATGATCATTACAATAAGGAATGTTTTATTTGGATATCTGTGTATGTATGATTGTATACATTGTATTGTTGGTTACAGATGGCTACGAGTCAGATGTGTCCCTTGCTTATCATGTGTCCATCTTTAAATAAAGACTACTAGTGTACATATTTGTGTGTGTTTATTTGCGATGGAACTCAATGCATACTAACACTACCCCTTCCAAAAGCCTCAGATAAAATAATTCACCATGATTTCTAAAATAGATACTAAAAAGATTCTAATATAATGATTTTTTCATAAAAATATAGAGCTTACCAAATATCAATGTAGAGTTGTGTAAGGTTTGCTACTAGCTCAAGCATAATAACAAACAGTTGCTAACTTAATCTATCCCACTGAAACACACTCATTTGATTGGTCCACAGCAAGGCACACACAGGACTACAAAATCCTATACTGACTCCAGAAAAATTGACGATGAGTCCCCAGGCATAAGACTCGTATGACTGGCATATACGAAATCAAATTTTTTTATTTTTTTTAATATTGTTTAGACCCTAGACTAGCACTAGTATGTATTAAAAAGTTTGGCTACTAAAATTTGCCACAATTGTCTCAAATTAGCCAATAAATTATTGCAGACATTTATCAAATAAAGTTAGGTTTGAGAAGTTGGTTTTATGGACATTCTTTACGATGGAATACTTGTGTAACAACATAAATGTGTTGGGAACTAACCTGCACAATTTGTCATAGATCTTATCAAATTTAACGACATATTCAATACAATGACACAAAGTTAAGGAACAAACATGGTTGTTATAACTTGGTTATAATGGTTGTTCGACTTACTCCTATGTATTTTTTCTTGTTGTACAATAACACTTAGTACTTACACATTGACAAAATGTATATAAACATGCATGTGTTGTAGACCATGTACATTGTACAAGTTTTAATAAAATGTCTGTCTGTTATATAATGTGAGTTGACTGTATATACAGTAAAACCTCACGTAAAGACCACCTCAATAATAATACCACCTTAATAATAAGATCACCTCAATAATAAGACCACCTCAATAATAAGACCACCTCAATAATAAGACCACCTCAATAATAAGACCACCTCAATAATAAGACCACCTCAATAATAAGACCACCTCAATAACAATACCACCTCAATAATAAGACCACCTCAAAATTAAGAACACGATGCTCAAGACCATTTTCACTATTTTGCTCGTTATTGAACCTCAATATTAAGACCACCTCAATAATAAAACCAATGTTCAAGGGTCCCAAGGGTGGTCTTATATCAGAGGTTTTACTGTATATATCAAATGTGGCTAACAACTTCTCATACCAAACTCAAAACTAAAGACCAGTGATAGCTGTATGTTAAAACATCCATTCTAGCTTACCTGAGGTGATTCATAGATAATTTATCAACAAGAGCAAATGCGACATCCTCTCCAACCACCAGTAGAAACGTGACACATACATCATGGTAACCCTGCAAACAGTTACAGTGTTGTTATAGTAACTTACAGGAGGTAAAACAATCTATTTTATAGAATTTCAATCCACAGAAGAATTCTCAGATAATCTGAACAGTTAACAACTTGTTTCATATATGTAAAATATTTTCAATTTACTTCATTGAGTCTAAGTGTGGGCATTTGTCTGCACAAAGTGGATAATAATTGCTTACTGATAGCAATCAGTATTCTTTGTCAGCCACTTTCTTTGAGATTTTGCAAGAGCCAAGTGCTGAGTACCAGTAGTTATCATGAGCCCTGACACAGATCTCCTAAAGCTTTTTTTTCATGTGGTAAAACCAATTTTGAGTCCAGTCTCAGATAAGGAAAATCTTAACGATTTGAGAGAATATTTGAGGTGAGATTTAGCTCAGATTTGAGATGCTACAGGAGATCATGGACTGGTGTTCTAAATATTGAGCTACCCCAACATGCCATATAATGTAAGTGTGACATTGAGATTTGATAATGACCTCAAGATGGATCTCATTGAGATATTACCTGGTAGTAATGTAGTTCATCATGTCTAACAAGAACTCTCATGATGAGATCCACAAGCTGATCTTGTAAACCAAGACGTATATTCTCATCCATACCTGATCAAAATAATCAAATCAGTATTACCGGTACTGTTTGCATACATTTAGTTAGCAACATAAAAACATCTCAAAGAAATGTAAAAAGGTGAGTAACGCAGTGAATCATTTTGCTTTATACAATGTATAACAAAGTCATTTTAAATACTACACATATAAAGCAGAACCATCTTCACAAAGTTGAAAGCATCACACAAATGTTTCCATCCCAAGATGTGTCATTAGTTAGTGAAGTTAGTGACAATTGCCCACAAGGTAACAAGCAATACACTTCGCTGCAACCTTGACCTTAGGTGCAATTTTGCCTGCATTATGCTTTAACATTTTGTAAATTTCATTGGAAAACCTAGAATTGTTTAAAAGACATGTCTAGGACACAAAATACTATACAAGAATGTGAATGACAACTACAAGTGACCTTGCCCGTGACCTTGCCCGTGACCTTGCCCGTGATCTGACGCTTGCACACAACTCCTTCCAATTATGCTTAACATTTGCTTTAACACTTTATTTCGAATTCCCTGACAGAATTGCCATCTTTCTAAGAGCAGAACAATGAGCTTTCTCCTCTGAAAACTTTCATTGAGCAATCTCTTATTCATTATAAAGCATGTAGTTGAAAATAATCGAAGTAAGTAAGATGGTACTTCTCACTGCTGTGCACTGTGCCATATATGCCTATTGTGAGGTAATGAACCCAAGGTTGGCAACCAATCTCAGTTTGCAGCCTTGTCATTGGTCAATTTTAATAATGTGCTCTGAAACAGCCAATCAGAGGCCTGAGTTTTGAGACTGGTCTCCAAAATCATACCAATAACCTCAGACCATGTACTTACCAGGAGGGAATCTTTTTAAGGACCTATTGACATCAAGTACAACTTGGTTGTAATCTCTATGACTGTGTAATACTTCTTCATCTGAAAAAACACAAACAGTTTCATTGTATAAATTACAATACCAAAAGACCACCTTCAAATTAATAACACAATTTTCAAGTCCCTTTTCACTGTTTTGCTCTTTATTAAACCTCAATATTAAGACCACCTCAATAACACCAGCTTTCACCAGTTGCAAAGGTGGTCTTATTATTGAGGGTTTACTATATAAACATTCTCATTGAACAGTTCAGTCCCCAGGACTTTAAAACATGAGATGATATTGACCAGTTTTAAAGTCAAATGGCATGACAGATCTGATAATATTGTTATTGCACAGCTTAAGAACAAAAGAAGATATCGTAATTGTGACATCATAATATTCAGAACATGCATCAACGATAGTGCTTTATCACCTCAGTCATTTAGATTTTCTGTTCATAACTAAATCTTACCATAATCTATAAATAAACACCTTGATTGGTCCAGTAAATTTTTCAAGTCCAATATATGTGATATTCACCAATTTTCACTAATATTTAATGTTTTTTTAACAGCAACAGGCGATTCCTAATAAGCTTTCCTTATATGGCAGTTGGTTTCTTACGAACACTATGAAAATTCCTAGAGAACATTTCAGTGGGCCATAACTTGTGCAATCAAACGGTTCTAGAGAACATTTCAGTGGGCCATAACTGGTGCAATCAAACGGTTCTAGAGAACATTTCAGTGGGCCATAACTGGTGCAATCAAACGGTTCTAGAGAACATTTCAGTGGGCCATAACTAGTGCAATCAAACGGTTCTAGGACAGATATCATTTCACATCAGCACCGAAAGACAGGTATAAACAATGGATATATCTCAGTTCGCGCTCGGCTCATTGGTTAACTATCATGTAAGAATTTTCTGGTAGAAATGACAAAATTTATATAATAAAACAATAATGAACTTCTCAGCTTTTGTACATGATGTTGATATGCATCAAACACTCATTTTTTACTTAAGCTATCCTCTCAGACCATAACAATTTTTCAGGGTGCATTATCAATTCCTGTACAACAGCTGAAAAGACCATGTATATTATTGCACACGGTCGTGTACCAACTACTACTACTCTAGAGTGGCCCTCTATGGAGCAACCTCTCTTCAACAACATTATCAGTTGCCTCCCTATATGTGTTGCTCTGGAGAGGTTGCCTCCCTATATGTGTTGCTCTGGAGAGGTTGCCTCCCTATATGTGTTGCTCTGGAGAGGTTGCCTCCCTATATATGTTGCTCTGGAGAGGTTGCCTCCCTATATGTGTTGCTCTGGAGAGGTTGCCTCCCTATATGTGTTGCTCTGGAGAGGTTGCCTCCCTATATGTGTTGCTCTGGAGAGGTTGCCTCCCTTTGTGTGTTGCTCTGGAGAGGTTGCCTCCCTTTGTGTGTTGCTCTGGAGAGGTTGCCTCCCTATATGTGTTGCTCTGGAGAGGTTGCCTCCCTATATGTGTTGCTCTGGAGAGGTTGCCTCCCTATATGTGTTGCTCTGGAGAGGTTGCCTCCCTATATGTGTTGCTCTGGAGAGGTTGCCTCCCTATATGTGTTGCTCTGGAGAGGTTGCCTCCCTATGTGTGTTGCTCTGGAGAGGTTGCCTCCCTATATGTGTTGCTCTGGAGAGGTTGCCTCCCTATATGTGTTGCTCTGGAGAGGTTGCCTCCCTGTGTGTGTTGCTCTGGAGAGGTTGCCTCCCTATGTGTGTGTTGCTCTGGAGAGGTTGCCTCCCTTTGTGTGTTGCTCTGGAGAGGTTGCCTCCCTATATGTGTTGCTCTGGAGAGGTTGCCTCCCTATATGTGTTGCTCTGGAGAGGTTGCCTCCCTATATGTGTTGCTCTGGAGAGGTTGCCTCCCTATATGTGTTGCTCTGGAGAGGTTGCCTCCCTATATGTGTTGCTCTGGAGAGGTTGCCTCCCTATGTGTGTTGCTCTGGAGAGGTTGCCTCCCTATATGTGTTGCTCTGGAGAGGTTGCCTCCCTATATGTGTTGCTCTGGAGAGGTTGCCTCCCTATGTGTGTTGCTCTGGAGAGGTTGCCTCCCTTTGTGTGTTGCTCTGGAGAGGTTGCCTCCCTATATGTGTTGCTCTGAAGAGGTTGCCTCCCTTTGTGTGTTGCTCTGGAGAGGTTGCCTCCCTATATGTGTTGCTCTGGAGAGGTTGCCTCCCTTTGTGTGTTGCTCTGGAGAGGTTGCCTCCCTAAGTGTGTTGCTCTGGAGAGGTTGCCTCCCTATATGTGTTGCTCTGGAGAGGTTGCCTCCCTTTGTGTGTTGCTCTGGAGAGGTTGCCTCCCTTTGTGTGTTGCTCTGGAGAGGTTGCCTCCCTATATGTGTTGCTCTGGAGAGGTTGCCTCCCTATATGTGTTGCTCTGGAGAGGTTGCCTCCCTTTGTGTGTTGCTCTGGAGAGGTTGCCTCCCTTTGTGTGTTGCTCTGGAGAGGTTGCCTCCCTCTGTGTGTTGCTCTGGAGAGGTTGCCTCCCTATGTGTGTTGCTCTGGAGAGGTTGCCTCCCTTTGTGTGTTGCTCTGGAGAGGTTGCCTCCCTCTGTGTGTTGCTCTGGAGAGGTTGCCTCCCTTTGTGTGTTGCTCTGGAGAGGTTGCCTCCCTGTGTGTGTTGCTCTGGAGAGGTTGCCTCCCTATGTGTGTTGCTCTGGAGAGGTTGCCTCCCTTTGTGTGTTGCTCTGGAGAGGTTGCCTCCCTATGTGTGTTGCTCTGGAGAGGTTGCCTCCCTTTGTGTGTTGCTCTGGAGAGGTTGCCTCCCTATATGTGTTGCTCTGGAGAGGTTGCCTCCCTGTGTGTGTTGCTCTGGAGAGGTTGCCTCCCTATGTGTGTTGCTCTGGAGAGGTTGCCTCCCTTTGTGTGTTGCTCTGGAGAGGTTGCCTCCCTGTGTGTGTGTTGCTCTGGAGAGGTTGCCTCCCTATGTGTGTTGCTCTGGAGAGGTTGCCTCCCTGTGTGTGTTGCTCTGGGGAGGTTGCCTCCCTATGTGTGTTGCTCTGGAGAGGTTGCCTCCCTGTGTGTGTTGCTCTGGGGAGGGTGCCTCCCTATATGTGTTGCTCTGGAGAGGTTGCCTCCCTGTGTGTGTTGCTCTGGAGAGGTTGCCTCCCTATGTGTGTTGCTCTGGAGAGGTTGCCTCCCTGTGTGTGTTGCTCTGGAGAGGTTGCCTCCCTGTGTGTGTTGCTCTGGAGAGGTTGCCTCCCTATGTGTGTGTTGCTCTGGGGAGGTTGCCTCCCTGTGTGTGTGTTGCTCTGTAGAGGTTGCCTCCCTATGTGTGTTGCTCTGGAGAGGTTGCCTCCCTATGTGTGTGTTGCTTTGGAGAGGGTGCCTCCCTGTGTGTGTTGCTCTGGAGAGGTTGCCTCCCTATGTGTGTTGCTCTGGAGAGGGTGCCTCCCTGTGTGTGTTGCTCTGGAGAGGTTGCCTCCCTATGTGTGTTGCTCTGGGGAGGTTGCCTCCCTGTGTGTGTTGCTCTGGAGAGGTTGCCTCCCTATGTGTGTGTTGCTCTGGAGAGGTTGCCTCCCTGTGTGTGTTGCTCTGGAGAGGTTGCCTCCCTATGTGTGTGTTGCTCTGGAGAGGTTGCCTCCCTGTGTGTGTTGCTCTGGGGAGGTTGCCTCCCTATGTGTGTTGCTCTGGGGAGGTTGCCTCCCTGTGTGTGTTGCTCTGGAGAGGTTGCCTCCCTATGTGTGTGTTGCTCTGGAGAGGTTGCCTCCCTGTGTGTGTTGCTCTGGGGAGGTTGCCTCCCTGTGTGTGTTGCTCTGGAGAGGTTGCCTCCCTATGTGTGTGTTGCTTTGGAGAGGTTGCCTCCCTGTGTGTGTTGCTCTGGATAGGTTGCCTCCCTGTGTGTGTTGCTCTGGAGAGGTTGCCTCCCTTTGTGTGTTGCTCTGGAGAGGTTGCCTCCCTATGTGTGTTGCTCTGGAGAGGTTGCCTCCCTATGTGTGTTGCTCTGGAGAGGTTGCACTGTATAATATAAAACCTGCCCTATTTTCTACTGTAGTATCAACTCTGAATCAATTAAACAAAATCACAATGTCTGTGGGGTATGAATGACATCTTTATCTAGTGATAGCTAAGTATTTGTTGTAATCTGTAAGTTATCGAATTGTCTGTTCTACTTATGACTGTTTTCTTTCCAAGGCCATAGTAAAAACAGGAATGTGTTTTCAACAAAGATTAATATATCCTCATTTGTTAAATAAAACAATTATTATCATGTTAACTATTATAAAATCAATTAAATTAAAGATACAGTAAAACCTCTATAATAAGGCCACCCTTGGGACCATTGAAAACTTGTCTTAATATTGAGGTTGAATAAAGAGCAAATCAGTGGAAATGGACTTGAAAATTTTGTTCTTTATTTGAGGGGTCTTATAATTCAGGTGGTCTTTAAATGATTTTTAATGAATATCATGAAATGGAAATATAATATGAAAATGGATGAAATTGGGAATCTTGAGCAATTGAAGGAAAAGTAAACACAAGTAAAATATAATGTTAAACAAACGATACACTTTTAGGCAACTAAATCAGTTTTGATTTTGTTTGTGAGTGAAAAAGCTTATACTATGACTATTTCTAGACTTATTGTCAGATTTGTTTCAAATTGGTTTTCAGGAAATTTTGCACCAAATTTGGGGAATAGACGCTTTTTGACATGGAGACTCAACATGTGCACTAACATGATACATGTATTGCAGTGGTTTTTTGTCCAATTTCGGGCCGATATTAGGCCTCATTCCCGAATGGAAAAACATGTTTTATTCCCAAAATTTCATTGAAAATACACAATCCGATATGTTTGGGGACATGCGAGAGAGATCTGTATAATTCTAGTTATACATGGACACAACATTTACTTCCTTATGAAGCTTATAATGTTTCACTATCACATTCAAGTTTCAAATTCATTATATGTTTGGTTTTGTGTTCTATCTGTGGACTAGTTTATCATTGGTTTTTTTAAAGAAAGTTGAAATTCCCATTTTTTGTAAAAAACACGCATTTTTCCAAATCTGAAAGGCCCTGGCCCCATTCCCAACATGGTGAAAAAAACCTTTGTATTGATTGAAACGGCACTGACACATATCCAATATTCAGGTTGGCGGAAGCAGGAACTTTGGTACTTTATTGTTACATTCGCATGTGACATATAAATACGCTGATGTGTGATATATCGGTACCCCATATATTACCTTACAATCGACACAGACATCTTGTCTATGTCCAAAAACTGGTAAACCTTTGTTTTTCATAACTATGAACTACAATTCTGCTGAGTAAGTAAATATGTTAAACAGTAAACAGGCTTAGGCCATCTTTCAATAATTGTTTATTCACAGCACCCAGTCCCACCATTTGGTTGTGAGATGAGGTCCATTAATTGTTCATGTTTCTTTCTGCCCACACCCTTTCAAACAAGAAAAAAACTAAAAATCGTGTGCAGATGATTAACAAATAAATTGAGTATGCGCAAATTTCATCTTGTCAGTCCGGGTGATGATACCAACGTAACAAGTACAGCCTTGGATTGGCTCAAGTGTCCATGAACTCAGTACTATAAATAGATTTAACATTGATAATATTAAATGATAAGTTTTTTTATTAGACCGCAACATGCTCCTGGTCAATAGACCTTGGTGCTATAAATAGAACATTGTTCCTTTTTGCTGACCTTTGAACTATAAATAAAGCTTTCTTCCGTCTGCTATCATAAAAGTTTGCTTACCAATACCAGAGTATGGCCTTGACAAAGACCTTGCGTGTACTATAAGCATATCTAGGTATTGACAAAACAAGGCCTATATTTCAGACAGAAACTTGCTGTTGTGACTTTTAATCAGTCTTGTTTCTAAACATATAAACCTGCAGAAGGACATTTCGCCAATATTTATATAAATAGAATAAGTCATTAGCAATGACTTTCTGCTTCAAAGAAAAGAATAATTGAAAAATTAATAATAGTGATTTTCCTGACGCAGAAATCTTGAGTCCCTAACTCCCTTTTTTTTCTTTTTCTTTTTTATATTTCTTTATTCATTTAAGTTTATTCAGTGCACATACATAATGTTGAAAAGTACAGATTAATACACAATAAGAAAAGTAGTGCAACATTGATATTAATGACATTAAATAATTGATTACAATAGTACCTGTATGTGTAGTGTTCTAAACTTAAATGTTTTTTTTGTATATACATTTTTGTAATTATAAAAAAAAAAGTTAAAGGTAAAAAGAAAGAAAACTAAAATTCTGAGTCTTTGTGAGCTAGAATATGAAGATATAAAACCTAAAGCAATCATATGTTATCATGATATTTTCTGTGTATTACAGTGTCCGGTTACGTATAAATTCTTTCCATTTTGTTTCAAATACATCTAGTTTGTCTTTTTGAGTTGCTATCATTCTTTCAATGCAAATACGTCGAGATATGTAAGGTTTAAAGATTTCAATTTCTGGCAATGTTTTGTTATATTTGCAGTAGCTGATGAAATATTTAGCTAGTATTAGAAGAAAATTTATTATATTTCTTTTTTTGTTGTCAATGTTGTTTTCTAAACCTAGTGATATTATTCTATAGCCAAGTATATGTACTTGAAATCTTGAGTCCCTGACTCCCTTTTATTTCTAGGGACTCCCATTTTCCCCTAAAATAAACTTTTGTCAAGTATAAACTGTTTATCTGGGTCCCTACAAATTAACTTACGACCCCCAATTTGTCAAACCCCTAGCTGAAAATCCTGAAAATGATGACGCCTTGTAAGAAAAGCTTTACTCAAACATACAGTTATTCTTAAAATGATGACGCCTTGTAGGAAAAGCTTTACTCAAACATACAGTTATTCTTAAAATGATGACGCCTTGTAAGAAAAGCTTTACTCAAACATACAGTTATTCTTAAAAAATCTTCTGTGGAAGACAAAGTACAAAACATTAACATTTTCATTAAATGCTATAAATCAAAATAAAGATATTAAAACACTTCAGAGAAAGTATTTGCGATGTCAAAAATATATGGAGAAATACAGGACGTCATAACCAACATCACTAATACAAGTTCGAACATGGAACAGCACAATTGTTTCGATGTTATCAAAGACAAACTGAATAATTGCTGATCTATCTTTGAAGAAGAATATTTAAAGCTGAAAAGGATCAATTTGGAAAAAAGTTTTTGTTATTCATTTTTAAAATGGTTAGGCCATAATTAAAAAAGTCTTTGTTTGCCATTTACCGACCCTAGATTTTAGAGGTGGGTAGGTAGGTAGGAAAAATATTTTATTTTATTGTGGAAATTTTAATATGTTTTAGTCGAAATGTATTGTTCGTGCGTGGTAATTTCCGCACGTGGTACATTAGGTGGGCGTGTACAGTAAAATAATTGTAAATATTAAAAAAGATACGATTAAATGACATGTGGTTGTCAAAAACATGGTTAACATAAGCTCGGATCAATTCAGAAAAAATTAATGTTGGTAAAATGAAAGCAAAATTGACACTTTTATGTGTACATATTTTTAATACTTTATATAGCCCGTCTCTTTTAGTGAGTATGAGCACGAGGCTTCAATAATTGTTGATGAAAATATAGGGGATAACGTGTTTGTAAACAAAACAACCCGATTCCGCGCATGCGCAGTTAACTGGTGGGCAAAAGGGTAAAAGGCGGCGGCGCTGTACTATACAACTAATATGGAATGAATGACATGGCGGTAGCCATTAATTTCTTTAATGTTTGACATACAATAATAAATTTGGCATCAATTGAAAGCTAATGCTCCCAGCTTTCCCACGACACAAACTGTTTTGGTTCGAAAAACACGGCGGTGGGTATTAGAATTCGTATTAATCAATTTATGTGCATAAAGTTGGTACCAAATGAAAGATAATGCACCCAGCTTTCTAACAATGTAAAATATTGAAGTGTACGAGTTTTCCGAAAATAATTGTTTAGTATGACTTTTACTTTTCTGTAGGACATAATAATGTGTATGTGCATAAATAATGTGTTTGTTAACATGTACACATATCTAACAAAGACAACAACGTGATATGTTTAATTGTGCGTTTATTTACCTTATCTTAATTTTACATTTAGCATTAAAACATATCATTTATTGGAGTGTCATTCATACACACACATATTAAGACATAGCGGTAGATAAATAAATACACATATATCACATGTTAAACAGTTTGTCAATCAACTTTGTCTTGGCTGGCGCTAGGTTGAAAGAGTTGGTAGGCAGATTTAATAAACAATTAAATTGTATGGGAATAAATCTTTGCGAAATGTATTGGTTTGAATGGAGTCTACTGGATTCTTGGCTAGCGCTATCCTAGGTTTTTTCGTAATACATAAAGCATATTATCATTGTTCGGCAGTGCACAGTCAACTTCTCTACCAATGACAAAGTCTACAAAGCCAAGACTCCGTTTTAAATTAGACTAAATTCCTGTACAACTCGCGTGATACCACTCAATTCTGCTTGATTTGTTTTCACACATCTTACAACATTTTGCCTTTGTACATCAGGTATTATCACATTTATCGCAAGTTTTTTCGATTCGCCCACATACATTTGTGACAGCTGTATGCTGATATTTGTGTTCACAGTTCTGTTCTTTAAACTGTCTAAAACATAAACGTGTGGAGTTGAGTTTGTTTACACTCGCCACCGGGATAACAAAAACATAACATAAACATAGACGGAGCCAGTTGAATGTTTAAATACGACGTTACCCATTGGTAAACATCCGTCCATCAGCATATAAAAATAATTGACACTTCTCAACTTTATTTGTATATATGTGTCTGATGGTGACAGCAAAAACTGATTGGATGCATATTGGACTCTCACTGGGCCAGACACTGTGAAATGCTGATAAGGGGGCTGAATAAGATTGATATCTAGATAGTGCACACCGGGGACACTATTGTTTATTGCATAACATTATATAAGTTGTCCAACCCAATACTGGCCTTGTTTCTGATTTTTATCATGTTATACCTATAATTTCTGGAATTTGTAGAAGTATGTGATGCAGGATTTATTGAAGATTTCGGAAATAATCCTAATAGTGTAAATTATTGTCTGTCCCTATTTTGTAATGTCCGTCACCACACTAAATTATTTGCTTTAAAGACTGTAATTGTCAATTTTAAGAAATAATTTTTACTACATGAACTTTTGACATATATTATAAATTCTTTTGGATGATTATATAATAGACACAATATCCTTATATTATCAAAAATATGACAAATCTTTGCATTTTTAGTTGCAGTAGTATAAAATAGTTATGTTAGATGATCAACTATGAAGTTGATTTTTCTTTCTTTCTGGACAAAATAAAAGTTGTCTATGTACATAAATATTTCCTAAAATGACTTTTATTCACACTTAATAATAGTATACATAAGGGGACGGACATTACATATAGGTTGATGAGTCGACGGGTCCAGTTTTTCCTGTCAATGGCAGATAGCTACTGTTTCCTTCGCTCTTAATTCTTCTCATTAGGAATTCTGTGCCATGAAATCATAACCCTTTCTCCGCTTGTGTGTACAACCAACAACTATGAAAGACTGAATCATAACTTAAAGAATTAACAATTTAAATAAAGCGAATTAGCGTTATAAACAATATGGCGCTGTAACTTGATATCGATTTTCTGCCCACCAGCAATGTTTACATTTCTATAGCCGGTGCGTGTGACGTCACGGCATTATCCCCTACAGCCGGTGCGTGTGACGTCACGGCGTTATCCCCTATAGCCGGTGCGTGTGACGTCACGGCACTATCCCCTATAGCCAGTGCGTGTGACGTCACAGCGTTATCCCCTATAGCCGGTGCGTGTGACGTCATAGCGTTATCCCCTATAGCCGGTGCGTATGACGTCACAGCGTTATCCCCTATAGCCGGTGTGTGTGACGTCACGGCGTTATCCACTATAGCCGGTGCGTGTGATGTCACGGCGTTATCCCCTATAGCCGGTGCGTGTGACGTCATGGCGTTATCCCCTATAGCCGGTGCGTGTGACGTCACGGCACTATCCCCTATAGACGGTGCGTGTGACGTCACGGCGTTATCCCCTATAGCTGGTGCGTGTGACGTCACAGCGTTATCCCCTATAGCTGGTGCGTGTGACATCACAGCGTTATCCCCTATAGCCGGTGCATGTGACGTCACAGCGTTATCCCCTATAGCCGGTGCGTGTGACGTCACAGCGTTATCCACTATAGCCGGTGCGTGTGACGTCACGGCGTTTTCCCCTATAGCCGGTGCGTGTGACGTCACGGCGTTATCCCCTATAGCCGGTGCGTGGGACGTCACGGCACTATCCCCTATAGACGGTGCGTGTGACGTCACGGCGTTATCCCCTATAGCCGGTGCGTGTGACGTCATGGCGTTATCCCCTATAGCCGGTGCGTGTGACGTCACAGCGTTATCCCCTATAGCCGGTGTGTGTGACATCACAGCGTTATCCCCTATAGCCGGTGCATGTGACGTCACAGCGTTATCCCCTATAGCCGGTGCGTGTGACGTCACAGCGTTATCCCCTATAGCCGGTGCGTGTGACGTCACAGCGTTATCCCCTATAGCCGGTGCGTGTGACGTCACGGTGTTATCCTCTATTATAAGAGCAACTTTGACAATTTTTGTGTCATATTTTTTTCTAACTTTGGGTTCCAAAGTTTTTCTAGCAAGAGGAAGTTATCATGAGGCAAACATAATGAAACAAAAATAGTCATTGTTTTGTTACTAAGAAGAAACAAACTGCACACATCGTAGTGTGACATAATGGTGTATAGTCGGGTTTATAACCAAAAAAAAAAAAATCTCGGGTTGGTCGGTAAAGGGCAAACAAACCTAATTTTAATTAAGGCCTAATTATTGCAAAAGGCTGATCATGTAATAGCGGATTCAATTCAAAACATTTGCTACATCTAACAAACACCACACAAGTTGGAGAAATCATAATTAATAAGTTACTAAGTATTCAAAAAGATAAAAATGTGTTAAAATAATTTGTAAATTACAATGGCAGAAATAAAATCATCACATTTTAAAATATCAGGGGTAAAATCTGAATCAAGAATTATACTATATAATAGTACATTTGTGGCGGATTACTGTGGCCTTGTTTCAATCATTACGATCATTTTAGCACGTTTGTTTCAATCATAACACTTCATATCATGCTCAGAGATTGTGCAGAATAGTAAGATGGTTTTAAATGTACTGTAGTGAAGCCAAGCCAGGACTCCAACCCATTTCATCCACTTGGGTGAACAGTCTATAAACAATTGATTAGATAAAATGTTTGTCTATAAATTTTAAAGTTTATCTTAAAAATGCAGGTCATAACATGAGGGTAAAGAGTATAACAGACAGACAATCACGTTATCAATCAAGTTATCAACATAATGCATGCATGGCTAATGTCATGTAACTTCAAGGAATATATTTATTATGACTGGTGATAAATAAGGCCAGGGCATGAATTGATGACATGAATCTAAATATACATTGTCAGCAGTTTTATTGTGACTGTGAACTACATTTGAACACATACTTTATAACCTAACTTATTGCATGTCGGACATAAGCAGTCAGTTAAAGGTAGATAGTGTGATTTAATCAGGAAATTCACTTATTCGCTGAAAATAGACAATTTCACATACAATCAACATAAACTAACAGATTTCAGCCAAAAATCTGAAATATTGCAGCAGGCTATTAATAAAATACGAGTTTTACCTCTGGCCTGCCGACCAAAAGTGGTGCCCTTTGCAGAATCCTCTTTCTATTTTTAAGACTGTACTGTGCATGTGCGCACAGCGTGTTAAATGTCAAACTATTTACTGTTATCGACAGACCAGGCATTGTTTATGTCACGAGACGTTCCAAAAATGCATTTCTTAAAATTGGCGAGAAATATAAATAGCTCTAACTTGACGCATAGGCCAAAATAGGATATCCCCTTTTTAAGCTTACATTTTTATGGTTTTAAATGGTAAAAGTAATGATGCAGAATGAAAGAACATGTCTGTATGGAGACATTTACATGCGAAATTCCGAATCTCGATTAAATAACATTGGGTCTGAACTATCCACATTCCTACTTAAGAACAATAAACAGACATTGTATTATATACAGTCCACACTCATTGTGTCGACATCGGTAATATCGACATTCCGGTTAAGTCGACATATTTGTAAAGTCTTGATTTCTGTCGCTATATATTGTATAAAATGATTTATAATTATATCGACATTTCTATGTTGACAATTTCGGCTATGTCGACGTGATTTCTCGGGCCAAAAAAGTGTTTTCACACCTTAATGTACATGTGTCGACATTCGCGCGACGTGATTGAAACTGAAAAGGTGTCAATTGACCGTGAAGAGATTAACAATTTTATCTTGACCTATTGTTTGTGTCGCAATTAATTCGTTCACAGTTTGTAAAACTGATTTATAAAAGTAACATCGTAGTTTGCAATCTAATTGACAAGTGTTGCAACGAATATTTACCAATTTCAGTAAAACTGTTATATTTAGCCACTCGCCGTATATGATTAAATATTGTTGAAACATTAAACCCAATAAAAAACAAAAACAAGAAAACGAACCTATATATATATTATGTCTGTGATATTATTTATTTAAAGTAATACCAAATATCACGAGTCAATTAGTTTTACAACACCTGCAGCAAAACACACGAATGGTAAGTTTTACAACACCGCCATAGTAAAAATGCGTACTTACAAGACAAGTAAGTTTGCCAGTACTGGAATCTGATATGTCGACATTCGAATATGTCGACATATTTTATCAGGTCCCTATAATGTCGACATATCGGGTTTAGACTGTATCTTTAGTCTTGAAATATTTATGTCAGTTTGTTTTATAATCATGAAATCTGAAGTGCAAAGGTTTTATTCCTAACTAGCATCTGTTGTATTACTAATTTATCGGAATCTAGCTACGGCTATTGTACTGGTTAACTGCTACTGTTTCCCAGATTGCCTCACAAAAATTCAAACAAAGTTGAATTTAATGTCTTACTTAGAGAAATTATAGCTAACCTTTATAAGTTTTGAGTTCACAGTCACTTGTTAATTTGGACAGGGACCTTACTAAACTACAGGACCTTTTTGAAGACATATCAGACGATCCACTGCAATGCCTGACACTGCGATATGAATCACAATGGAACAGTACAATGCCCAATTAGACATTGGATAGCATGAAGCAACTAGCAACATTATAATGGCCATAACTAACACATTATATCGTAGTGTCAAACATCAGGTAAAACCATTGTGCCATATTGTCACATTGCAGTGCCATTTTATACCATGGCATGCTGTATCAAGGCATGTCGTACCATGGCATGTTGTACTATGGCATGTTGTACTAAGGCATGTCGTACCATGGCATGTTGTACTAAGGCATGTCGTACTATGGCATGTTGTATCATGGCATCTGATGTCATGCCTCCATAGCAAACACAACATCACAAACATCACCCAACAATTCTGTTCAGTATTGCCAATAAAACAACACATCCACAGATGTTTTCAGTTAGTGTATTGTAACATGACAGAAACATTACTGAAGGAAATGTGAAACTACAAACCAGGTTTTGGTGGAATGTTGTCAACATCTATCCCAACCATTTTTGGCCAGGCTTTCTGGCGTAGATCGTCCGTAACAAACCCACCAGGACTGATAGCAAATTCACGTAACTTGCTGATATTTACTGGTTCTTCCGACAACACCGCTTGAATCTGCAGTTTCTTCTCATGGTATACATCATCTGGAAAAAATACAACATGGATACAAAACCATGATTTGAAAATGTAGTAGTTCAAATTCAATAGCATCATACGTGTAGTTCATACTGGCCTTATCAAATCCCTCAACTGAGAATACAGGCTTTTAAAAGGTCTCCATCATGCTTTATCTGAATACCTGAACAACATAACTCATGTTATTATGAATGTGAATGAATTCTGATGTTACAGAAAGTCAACCTATCCATTATCAATCATTCCAAGAGACACACCAGTCCTCCAGTACAGCCAGCTAAAGATCACCCAGGACTAACTAGTATTAACTGTCTGTCTGTCAGCTCTTGTCAATGGTAAACTTTGCGTAGTACCTAATAATTTCCTTATTTGGACTGGTAAAGTTACTTGCTGGACATCATTTACATTATAACATAAATAGTATTTTAAACATCAGAACACTAGAATTTTGATGTCGAAAGGAAAACTATGTCCAGTCTATTACTTGCTGATTAGCTGGTAAGTAACAAGCTCAAACCCAACCAAGCACTACACATGTCTCTAACCTTACGCTACCTACATTTAAACCAAACCTAACCCACAGGGTTGGATGTTTGACCAAAAAATGGGACAAAATTAGACAGGCAACATGCTGAAAAGCAGATTGGTCAGTAAGTAGGGTATTTTACATTTTTTTCATATAATTGTAAAATGTATTAAGTTGTTAATATTTTTCACATATGCTACGGTTACTTAGTTGTAAATAAGAGGCTAGGCCTTTTCTGTCCATTTTGGGAAAAAGACCCTAGAAAAATGGGAAAACTTGCTTACCAGCTAATTTGGGAAGAAATTTAATCCACTCCAATTTTTGGGAATGTTCATAGTTCCCCTGTAATATACTAGGTTGCTCAACGATTTTTTGTAGCGTGCTTCTGATTGGGATTTTTTGATTGGGAAATATGTCCATTTTGCTTTTGGGTCCGATAGTCGGACCTGTGAGTGGGAACTATAGAAATGGCCTGTAGGCACAAAGATTTTCCCATCGCAACTGGCTTTAACAAGTAGAATTATGATTATTACACACAATTGTTAGATTTTTATGTAGGGGGGGGAGCAATGATATCCTGGCACGACCAGTTCGACCGCCTAATGTGATTTTCCCATCGCACATTCCATAACTCTTCAGACAGCAATCTTTATTTATACTGATGATTTAAACGGCATATCATTAACAGTTATTTCTTTTTTTGTTTGGATAAACTTTTGATCAGGCAACAAAACAGTTGTATATTGAGGATTTATGGATTAAGACAACAACAATTTGTGTTACAATATTTTTGAATTGTACTGTATTTCAAGCATCGTGTGATACAGGATGTCTGGCACTGGAATAGGCATACTTGCAGGGCTCCCGCTGGCTCAAGAAAACAAAAATTGGCTCATGGAAAATCAAATTGGCTCAAATCGTCGAAAAGTATGACATTCCAACTTTACCGTTGGCGAATGTTTTATTCCACTCAATTTCAATGATAATTGCGGTTAAAAGCAGCTGAGACCAGTTCTCAATGTCTGTGTATAAACTCCCGTACATATTAAAGGGCCCAATTGATATCCTGTCTATGACACGTTCGTGTATAATGACATAATTATACACACGCTTACCAAAAACAATCAGAGGCGGAGCTCGTCGCCTGTCACAAATTCTCCTTTCAACCAATCAAATCAAGTCCCTCGTACCCGACTAGTGATAGACCTGTGAAGCGCATAATAATACCACTCCAGAGAACTAAATTGTTCAAACATGAATACGCCGAAATAACAATTGATTAGACCGACAATAGAAAAAGTTGGAAACTGTTGTTTACACTATGAAAGGTGACTTTCGATTGAAATAAGTTTACGGTTGATTTAACGTTAACCTTTGAGCCAATAGGGGAGATCGTGTTTGTAAACAAAACTATCAGATTCCGCGCATGCGCAGTTAACTGGCTTTTATTCAGGAATTCTCTAGAATATAATATCGCTGAAATTGCCATCTCATGAAATTAAAACTGCCGACGACGACGTAGAAAACAGGTATTTATTCCGCAACCCACGTTTAATTCTTTAACTATTTAGTCCAGCATCGCAAGACATTATCTAGGAAAATTCAAAATATGCAGTTTATGCCTCGGATTTTCACGCGAAAAATGCTATCACTTTCGTTTTCGGGTCTAGTATATGATAAAATCCATACCATACGGTCCGTAATGCCACCTGCACCGTATTTTACGAGGAATGAAAATTATTATAGTAAATTCAGATTACTATTATTATTGCCGGTATATACTGATGATATATGTCTGTGCTACGACTATTCACATATAATTTACCTCTCTGTATGTTTAGTTTATGTTTCATTTGTGGCCTAGTTTTAAACATATATTGCTTCTTGCACGTGATTGTGACTTATGTTTTGGAGTATACACATTGTCTTCATCTTTCAATTTGATTAATGAATACTTGATAATGAGATATATTGTTTAAACTTTAATTACAAGAATAAAATAAACAAGAAATAAAATAACAGTGAAATAGTGAATCATCCTACAAGCTCTATTAGAAATGATTTATAGACTAAAGCAATAACAAAGAAACACTAAAAAGGATAACAGTGAAATAACAAAGTCCTATGCCAAGGAATATTAGGGGGGGGTTGAGACGTTAAACTGTACTACGTATTTGTCGATTGCGTGCTGTAATATAGCCCGCAAATTACTGAAACCTACCGATTCCAAAATTGGCTCAAGAAAAAAATTAGCCAGCGCTAGCCCCGACTTGCAGAAGAAAAAACAGGATCGTGCTGCCATTTTTATGTAAAAAAATGATTTTATTGAAGGATATATTTGGAAGTAGTTAAATACACAATATGTTCACACTTTTTGTGGTTTGTGATTTACATTAATTTTCTAATCTCTATTTTTCTCTATCTTACATCATTTGACAATTCTGCATCCAATGTAAACAAATGTGCGTGCGCATAGCAGATATTTTGGTCTGGCAACCAAGCTTTTGGTATTTTACGGTACCAGTCGAAATAAGGATGTGGTCGAAATCTGGTTGTTTGAGAATACTCTATAACCGACAGCCTCAGTCACACTAGGCTTGTTTGCCCACATGTTTGTTTACAGTGAATATGTAATATTTTTCATTTAATTGTTTTGAACCTGAGTTATGTCAAATAGAGTATTATAGAACCAGTCTACAACTTAATGTCACGATACGATCCTTCAGAAAAATATGTGAAAATTAGAAATTTGAAGACAAACATAGAAAGTGGGGATTAAATCAGATTAATTACCCTTTTCTTCATCAGTATCGCTCTCTGTGGTTGACTGGTGGATAGTAGAAAGTGTGTCGGCTGTTGAACCATTCGTCAACTTCATATTAACAACAGAAACTATTTCAAGATGTGACAAAATTTATGTTGACATTTCAGAATATTGTTACATGCGCACCGGCAATGCCGCTTCTAACATTCGAAAATAGAGATAAACTTTTAAAAGTAACACTGATGATGACCTAATATGTTTGGATGTTTCACAATCTTGATTGATTTTTAAACAATTTGAACCAGACATGGACTTGTAATAGTTATCTTTCAGTTTTTGCAATCATATAAGCGGCCGTATCATCACATTGATTGCAGTTACTTCCGGGTTTAAAAATGACTTCAACAACAAAACCACGCTTACGCCGGACACAAAGTGTCAACAAGATTCAAGACATTAACAACGATAACAACAAGAGAGAAGTATCTCAACCATGTGGCAAAACGTAAGTGTATTATATTCGATTTAATTCTGTAAGATACTTGTAATCTGGACATGTCTTGTGTCAGATATCGGAAACTCGACGTTCTAAATTTAGATCTCTTGCTGTAGGTCAAGTTCACGACCATCCATGCGTAAAGCACGTGTACATGTTTACACCGTCAACCAACCAATGAAATCATGTGCTTGATGCATGTTAAACAAATGCCTGACACTTGTGCATTCTAATATCATGAGCTCAGCCATTTGTAGAGACAATAAAACTCTTTCCCATGTGCTGGTAGACATCACTTGTCCAGACTAGGGAGTGTGACAACATTGAGGGAAGTTTTGGACTTTTTGTCTGTTTATATGGTTTAAAAATCTAGTAATGCATTTTGACAAGATAATTCGTCATAATATCATAAATATGGCGCCATCATTGAAAAAACAAACAGATGATGACAGTGAGCTTTTGTCTAAAGACTCACCAGAGAACAGTGAGAACTTAGCTTGCAGAAAACGTGTTATTACAAATGTTCCGAATGAAAGAAAAGAAGTTGATGACAATATTAAACATTTGAAAGATGACGTTCAAACAATGGATAGTGCTGATGATGAAACTGACTTGTGCTTAAAGTGTCAAACTATGAACAAGCAGGAGGAATCTTCGAAATCTGACTCTGTGATATATTACAAAAAGAAAACTGATAGCATTATTAAAAGTTCCAGTATTCGAAGAACATTATTTGATCTGTCACCTCAGTGGTTTAAATCATTCATTAAAGATCCAGAATATGCACTTTCCAGTGATGGGAAATCAAAGTACTCCTCAGAGTAAGTTATACTTTCTTTGCTCAGAGTCAGGCTGGTTAAATCTTAATGTAATTGGCTCGTATTGGAGTGTTTGATTCTGTTCCCTGCTGCAGTTAAACAGAAATGTTTTTGGCTCATAATTATATTTTTGAAAATTCTGCATTTATTTTTTACAATGAATGAATCATTATTGAATGATAATCTACATGATCACAGTAGAGCTGTCATCATTAGAAATGATATCAATGTATCATTGCTGTTTTTCCATTGATTGATTATCGATACAAAATCTTAAAAAATCGGTACTAAATGAATCATATTGTTTTATTTTATACATGCTTGAAAATTCACCCAAAACAAAAATGGAACCGGTGCGCTGTCAAAGGCCATGGCTTAAACAAATGTTTTCAAAAAATGAATTACTGAAGATTATACTTATTTTTCTTAATTATTTTTGCAAACTTGAGACACACATACTTCATAAATGTGAGGAAACAAAATGATTAAAGTAATACTTAGCATGTAAAACACATAAACTAGAAGTGAAAATGTATGAAATCAGGAACTGCAAGCATGCAAAGGGTATTTAGGCCATAATTAAAAAAGTCTTTGTTTGCCCTTTACCGACCCTAGATTTTAGAGGTGGGTAGGTAGGTAGGAAAAATATTTTATTTTATTGTGGAAATTTTAATATGTTTTAGTCGAAATGTATTGTTCGTGCGTGGTAATTTCGGCACTTGGTACATTAGGTGGGCGTGTACCGTAAAATAATTGTAAATATTAAAAAAGATACGATTAAATGACATGTGGTTGTCAAAAACATGGTTAACATAAGCTCAGATCAATTCAGAAAAAATTAATGTTGGTAAAATGAAAGCAAAATTGACACTTTTATGTGTACTTATTTTTAATACTTTATATAGCCCGTCTGTTTTAGTGAGTAATGAGCAGGAGGCTTCCATAATTGTTGATGAAAATATTATAAGGGCAACTATGACCATTTTTGTGTCATACTTTTTTCTAACTTTGGGTTCCAAAGTTTTTCTAAGCAAGAGGAAGTTATCATAAGGCAAACATAATGAAACAAAAATAGTCATTGTTTTGTAACTAAGAAGAACAAACTGCACACATCGTAGTGTGACATAATGGTGTATAGTCGGGTTTATAACCAAAAAAAAAATTAAAAAAAAAAAAATTAAAAAAAAAAAAATTAAAAAAAAAAAATTAAAATCCGAATTTTGCAATAAAATTATTTGAGTCGGCGGCCAAATCTCGGGTCGGTCGGTAAAGGGCAAACAAACCTAATTTTAATTTAAGCCTTAAGTAAAACAATACTTGATATTTCAATATCATTGATATGCATTTTGCTGAATCAATGGCAGCTTTAGTCACAGGCCCACAAAATTGGTAAGTTTCTTGTAACATGCTAAAAATGGTGGTTGAGTCAGCTGGTAAGGACTGTTAAAAATATTTTTATTTATTTAATATTCATAAATATGTACAATAGTTTTTTTATACAATATAAATGTTTACTTGTCCAATTTAATGACTGCTGTTCACTCTAAATGTCCAAATAAATCATGTGAAGGGTCACTTGGCTAGCTCAGTTGGTAGAGAGCTGGTAGGTCACCTTGAAGGTCCGAGTTTGATATCCTGGTTTGACTGGTCAAGTCCATGTCCATTTGTCTACGGTCACTTGTCCCCTACCTAGTTATCATGGTTGGAAGTTGTCAGCTGCTTGTGATTGTGGCAAGTTTCTGCTTGTTGATAATTAATTCCAGGAAAACTTGCTAGGACCGTCTACCGTCTGCTTTGTATAACTGAAGAAAATGTTGAAACATGGCATTTAAGACTCAATAAAAACAAATTATATACATGTAATTTTCATGATTATTTGCTAATTGTCAAATCTCTGTATCAGAGGTTCCACTAGGTGCTGAAACTCACAGGTTAATTTGGATAATTTTTTACTGGATTTTAACAGCCAAATTACCTATAGTTAAGTGAAAAATTTACTCTTCCGCCAGAATCCTTGGGGTAAAAATGTGGCTATTTGGAAATTCCAGGGGTCAATTCCAGGGTTGAATGGAACCCCTGCTGTATTTTTATTAACTGTTGGTGGTCACTCTGAACCAATGTAATGAGTGTAGAATTGTTCTGTACTTTCAGGGTGCACAAGCATGCAGATTCTTTATTTAGCACATCAAGTGGTTTCAATAACTACAGAGGACTTCTAAACCTTTGCATTATTCTGCTGGTAAGTATTTCTCTTTATCATAAGATATACCAATTTCTTCACATTACAAGGTATTGTAGATGAATTCTGTCATTTTCTGGAATGTTGTACCTTCTTTATTCCTCTTTACCTGTCATTATTCTGGGGTTCCACTAGGTGCTAAGTCTCAAGGGTTATTTTGATAATTTTACCGGATTTTACCATTTTATAGCCAAATTACCAATAAGTAAATTAATAATTTAAACTAGAGAAAAATTTACACTAAATTGTAAGTAAATCTCATTATCAAAATGTGGCTTGTTTTGGAAATTCTGGGGGTCAAAGGGTCAACTCCAGGGTCAAATGGAACCCTGATTATTGTGAAATAATTCTGATGTACAGTTTTATTTAAGATTTTGTTATACAATGTATTGTGTTTGTACTTGAGTCTTGATACATGAACAACAGGTTTTAAATGGCTACATCAATCTATCCTGAAGAGATTACACGTTTTACTATGCATTTCTTAAATGTACCAAATTTAAATCAAATGGTACATTAAATATTTTACCAGGTACCACACTTGTGATTGATTCTTTTATTCCTCTATTTCTATGTGCCAACTCACTGAACTATTCAAGGTTTAATAATATACAGTTACATATTCCAACCTGAACTTGACCTTGTTAGATAACGCGCTGTATGTATGGTTAAATATAAAGTAGTACATTTAGATAAATGTGTTAGATATACATTTACTGGCCATGTATATGGATATACACACTATAGGTATAGCAAGATTGTCCATCAGGCTCAGACCATGTGAACTTTATGAACATTATTTTGTACCATGTAGAAATTTAAAGGCTACTGATTGCTTAGATTCATGTGATCACTGATCATGGTCTAATCACTGTGATTGTCTGAGTATCACTCTTGTCTGTAGTTGTGAGAGGTATTTTTGATTGTGTGAATTCTTTGTTTAAGCTTTCAGGGGATTTAAAATTGATATTTCCTGCAGTAGTCATCATCATTTCGGCACAAAACTTAACTTAGGTCTAAAAGAAAAATCTGTTTGTTTCAGGTTTCATGCCCAAAAAAATAGGGTCGGTTGGTCGGAATAATCTTTTTAGGGAAACCTGAAAGAAACATTTTGTATGCCTTATTAAGCTGCATATTTACCTGCATATTGACCAAAACATGGTTGGAATTGTTATACGCAAATCCTTGATATAATACTATGAACAGTTGGTTTAATGTTTGATAAGATTATTTTGTATATGACTTTTTGTACATAATAATATATACCGTAATGAGCTTGGCAGTTGAATAAGGCCTAATGAATATGTTTGTTTACTGTATAGCTGAGCTACTATCATATTTTACTACCAACCACAATATTCTAATGGTTAATTCCATGAAAAGTGGCTCTAACTTGTCTTCTCTCTTTTCCATTCATTTTTAGCTCACCTGAGCATGAAGTGCTTTAGGTGAGCTATTGGGATCGCCCTGTGTCCGTCAAAAAGGAGGTCACGAGGTCAAATTATTGACAATCCTCTTGGACTCTCTTGACGCCAACATGGCAATGTACTCAGGTGAGCAATATAGTGCCACCATGGCCCTCTTATTCTTTCATATTTTTCAATTCAGCTATTTTTGCTCAGTTTTAGGGGAAGTATGGCTGGTCTTTTTGAAATCACGAAATTAGGTATTTACAAGTCTAGCATTTTAAATAATTTTACTGAAGGGGAATTTTCTTTATAAGTAGGGGGAAGTATATATATACTTCCGTCTTTGGGGAATGGGCCCAATATTGGCCCCAAATTTGCCATAAAAAAGGGCTGTACATCAATTATGATATTTCTTACAACATCAGGGGTTCCACTAAGTGCTGAATCTTAAAGGGTCATTTTGATAATTTTTAACTTTACCATTTTATAGCCAAAGTACCTATGATATTAGTGTAAAATTGACCCTTCAGTCAGAATCCTAAGGGTAAAAATGTCGCCTTTAGAATAATCCAGGGGTCAAATGGAACACCTGATTATAATTGATCATTCTACTGACTTTTTCTTGAGTTTCTGGCCAGTGCTCACACTATATTTGGGAATTATGAAGAAATGTAGCAGAATCTCATCCATCAGAGTGATTCAAATGTAACCTTGGGATCAGAAGTCTCGCCTTCTACCCCTTGACAGCCATGTCTCCCTACATACCGGTAGTTAACTATATTGGTATAAATTTTGGACATTAGGACTATTGCTCAAGATTGTTTACGAATTTGATTATTTTTGTCCCTGTCTGGAGTGAGTCACTGTTCTAGTTGTGGACAAAGTCAAAGTTCATGAGACATGGACTGTTTGAGTGGACTGTAGGAGTTCAACCTTCGGATTGTTTGCACTTCATAAGTACTCATAGACACATGTATAACTTCAAGTTACCGATGGTTGAACTCTCATGTATAGACTGAAAGGGAGTGGGTTCATTTCGGTACGACCCTGTTTTGTCCAGATTTACTGCCTGTGTTTATGGTATTTTTGGTGTGGTATAATTGCTGACTAGGCTGTTTTATCATTCAATATCAAGTGTTCACAATTATGTATTGATTTACTTGTAAGTTTGTGCTAAAAATACTTATGAGATTTCATTCTTATCTCTGTTTTCAAACATGCTACTTTCAATCTTTGTCAGCTGTCCACTTGTTGAAACTGTCGACAGCTTTGGAACAGACTATTATTATCTTCATAACTTTTCATTATCGACCTAAAAAAAATTAGTATAAACAATGAGATCATGTTCAGTGCAAAAATCTGGTTCATTCCTCCAATGTCAAGGTCACGTAGGAGGGCACAAATTACTTAATGTGTGATATCTCTTATTCTGTAATGGATGTACGTCAGACTACAGGTACCAGTTATTTCAAAAGGTGGGTATGAAATTTTGAATGTTTCGAAATTGTGAAACAAACTCTATTTAATCCTGTGTTACAGTGTCAAATGATCTTGTCCTTATAAAGTTGGGTCCAGTAAAGGGACCCATTCCCAATAGAAAATAGAACGTTTTTTACGCAATCCAAACCTGAAAAATCTGCAACATTGGCAAGGGCTTAAAATGAAAATCAGCATTGATTTGAAAGGTTTAGGTTGGACCTTTGAAAATGTATTATAAAATGTCTTGGGAGAATCCCTAAATAAAGTTGTTCGAGAAAAAGTCAATCATTGGTTGTATAAGTAATACCTAAAATTTTAAACAGTCACAATGTTAATTTTCCAAGTCACACTGGACCCGGACCCTTATTCCCAAAATGGTGAAAAAGCCCCGATAAAACCTAATCATGGTAGCCCATCATGGCAGTTATATGTCAAGGTCAAGGTCATGTTGGATTGGAAAACGTGCTAGTATGAATGTTCATGCTTAGAGGTTGACTTGTAAGAATACCAGTGTTTAAATGATAGAAATACTAGAACAGATATTGATTAGACAGCAGATGGCGAACTTTTTTACTTGGGGTTGATTACATCATCGAGTTATGTGTTACCTTTATTTAATGATTTATGCAAATATAATAACACAGTACAGTAAAACTCTGATAATATGACCACCATTGGGACCCTTGAAAACTGGTCTTCTTATTGAGGTGGTCTTTACTGTACAGTCAAGCAGCTAGTCAAGGAGTAAATTAAATGTGGCTGCTTAAAGCAGATGGCTGTATAATACATGTGTATTTAGTACAAACACAGCCGGGTGGGATTCAATAAGTTGGCTGCTTAACACAGGTGGCATGGCCAGGTGGGATTCAATAAGTTGGCTGCTTAAGACAGGTGGCATGGCCAGGTGGGATTCAATAAGTTGGCTGCTTAAGACAGGTGGCATGGCCAGGTGGGATTCAATTAGTTGGCTGCTCATGACAGGTGGCATGGCCAGGTGGGATTCAATTAGTTGGCTGCTTATGACATGTGGCTGCTTAAGACAGGTGGCTGCTTAATTCCAGTGGCCACTAACTCGGGTTCTTCTTTATTGCAGTTATTGCAATATAATCCAAACATATTAACCTGATCCTGACCTAAATATGCATGAATATATTATACATCGATTACGCTATGTAATTTTCTGTGAGAGAATCAAGCATCATGGGTATTTTTCGTTGCAGTTACGGAAATCATTGCATTTGTGGATTTCTATCATTAACTATATTATTAAATGACCAAACGTGTACATCAAAACGACGAGAGTCCCAGTCAATCGGATTAGAGACGAAGAAAATTTAGATAATCAGTCTAATGTGAAATTATGCTAATAGTGGTCACAAGGATCAGGTTAATTTGTCCAAGTTAGTTTCTTCACATATTCATTACGCAGCTACTGTAGTTTGGACATGGCGTGAAATATTAAAAGTGCAGATAAATGTGAAGTTGCTATTGATCATAAGTGAGTTACATGTGTCAAGGTCATTTATTGTCTGAAGTGAAATTTAATTGATGTGTCCGGATACTGCTGAAGGTTATATTGATACGACCTTAGTCCTTAAATGACCAATCTAATAAAGTAATTAACAATAATCATAAGTGAGATAATCAACAGTAATCATAAGTGAGTTTATCTTATGAAATAGCATCAAAGTTCATTTGTATGGTCAGATTTTCTTGATCTGGCTGAAACTTTGTACTGATGTCACCTTAAATGACCAACAAGAGTTGTCCTCATAGTACATATACATGTTACCTTCCTTGACCAGACTACAGTTGAAATTAGGTCGCCAATATTTAATAAGATCACTTGAACAACACTTGGCCTTGTCTTTAAATTTGGAATTAACCTCAATTTGTTGTACCGACTGAAGTTCAATGACATATTACTCAGTGTGTCTAGTTTGATCATATGTTCAGTATACTTAAATCAGGAGCAGTGTTTAGGAGCAGGAATCTGCAAATGTTTTTTCAAAGCCACCTGTCCCAGAATGTCCGTCAATTATTTGACATCATGGGGTCCTGATTAATGTAGGAATAGCTTGGATAAACTACTTTTATTTGTAATTGTATTCACTTGTCTGATAATGAGGTTTAAAACTTCAACTCAACTGTTGGTATCCCAAATCAGAATTAGACTAGTCCGGAATGTCAGGCTAGTGGATTTATAGAGCCCTGAGGGGGCCTTCGTGGTCAAGGTTATGGTCGCTGACTTCAAATCACTTGCCCCTTGCAGTTACTGTTGCAGGTTTAAATCTCACGGGTGATGTTAAATTTGTAAGAGAAGAAGCTAATTCCAGTTAACTTACAAATACAAAACGTCTCAGATTCGGGCATCTTGCTACCTGGGGTCTTCCTCCAGCCTAATAGCTCAAGTCACTACATCACCCTGGCTGTTTACAGTGTCTTGCTTAATTTTTTCTTGCTGTAAAAATTTACACCTAATTTAACCTCTTGAGCAACAATCTCTCAAAAACTGCCAAACTTTTTTCAAAGGGGGTTGCTTTGGAGGGGAACACTCTCTACTTTAATGCCTCTTTTATTTTTAAAAAGTATTGCATAAAATTATTTATTTACGCTGCTACATTTATGGGTTGATTTATGCCACAAAACATATTACTTATCACTAGAGAACAATTAAATATCAAGGTCATGGCCAAAACTGAATGTCCTAAAACTAAGACAAATTCAGCAAATTTTGTGTCATTGAATAATCTGTTTGTCAGCAAGTCATAAACATGCATACATTTCTAGTACAATTGAATAGTCTATTTGTAGACTGAACTGATATGAAAAGTCAAAACCTGTCTGGTGTATATACAATATTATAGTTGGCTTTCATTGAGGTCAGTATGGGGATTTATCAACCTGCGACATGGAAAATGTTGTCTGTCGATGGAGTGGTGTGAGATTTTCATATGGACTGAACCTTAATGGCCACAGTTGTTTATTATTAAATCCACAAACTCGCTGGTAATTTGTGACAAGATGATAAATCCAAACATATGCAGAGGTTGGTTTATTGTAGCATTAACTTGTGTACAGGGCTGTTTTTCTACTATTGGGGAGAATGGCTGGGGTTGTGAGAAAGGGGAATTTTGTGTTGTTTTTATAAAAAAATGGATTTTTTTCCAAGCTCAAATAATTAATACCAAAAACACATAAAAAAATTCACATTTCCAGGATAGCAATTTCAGATTCCAATATATCTAAAAGTCAAGAGATCTATTTCTCATGTTTGAGAGTGTTTTCGATCAGACAAACAAACAAAAAATTGTGATTCTACAGGGGAATTTTGACCCAAATTTGGTGAAAAATATATATTGTTCTGCCTGGGGAATGGGGCCTATTTTCGGACCCAAATATCGTCAAAAGACAGCCCTGGTGGATATGAAATAAAAAAGGAAAAAAATCATCATTTAATGTTTTTGTTGGTTTGATCCCAAGCAGGTTCACTCATGAGGACTTTTGCTTAGTTGAATACATGTTTTTAGCTCCGCCCACATGGCCTGTGAATTCTAAATCATGTGACGGTGTTTCAACCAATGTAATATTTCAATTTTGTTTCTAATTATTTTCTATGTCTATATTGTTATATTTTTCAGGCCTTATCAAATGCCAGGTTGTTCCTAGAAAATATTATCAAGTAAGTTGAACATTATGTACATACATGTGCTTACTGCAATGTTTAAAATAAAATGTTTAAAAACATGTTATATTAATCTCTAAGCATAATATGTATTCGTTTTGTATTGTGTCCATAAACATATCATTTCCTCAGTATTTAGCCTGTGCATAAAATAATAGTGAAATATTGTTATACCATATCTATCTTAATGTGCCCAACACAAGTGACATGTCGCAATCATCCCAGGGTGTTTAATGCAGTATTGTTATGTCGCAATCATCCCAGGGTGTTTAATGCAGTATTGTTGTGTCGCAATCATCCCAGGGTGTTTAATGCAGTATTGTTGTGTCGCAATCATCCCAGGGTGTTTAATGCAGTATTGTTGTGTCGCAATCATCCCAGGGTGTTTAATGCAGTATTGTTGTGTCGCAATCATCCCAGGGTGTTTAATGCAGTATTGTTGTGTCGCAATCATCCCAGGGTGTTTAATGCAGTATTGTTGTGTCGCAATCATCCCAGGGTGTTTAATGCAGTATTGTTGTGTTCTGTCAGCAGATTTCTAGGTGTATGAATTTAAGCCTGATAGAGCTGAGATAGCCGATTGTCCGTAAAAACATGTGATGTCATTAAAACATGTTTACCTGATTTAGGTCACAACATTTGTTTGGGATCTGCTGAGATTTCCAACCATGAATGTTCTCAAAAACATAGGAAGTCTACCTCATAGGGCAGGGGTGTGTACCTCATAGGGCAGGGGTGTGTACCTCATAGGGCAGGGGTGTGTACCTCATAGGGCAGGGGTGTGTACCTCATAGGGCAGGGGTGTGTACCTCATAGGGCAGGGGTGTGTACCTCATAGGGCAGGGGTGTGTACCTCATAGGGCAGGGGTGTGTACCTCATAGGGCAGGGGTGTGTACCTCATAGGGCAGGGGTGTGTACCTCATAGGGCAGGGGTGTGTACCTCATAGGGCAGGGGTGTGTACCTCATAGGGCAGGGGTGTGTACCTCATAGGGCAGGGGTGTGTACCTCATAGGGCAGGGGTGTGTACCTCATAGGGCAGGGGTGTGTACCTCATAGGGCAGGGGTGTGTACCTCATAGGGCAGGGGTGTGTACCTCATAGGGCAGGGGTGTGTACCTCATAGGGCAGGGGTGTAATTAAGAGCAAATTTGGTAATGACTTCATTTATAGACTTGAACATTTAGAAAGATACCAAGTATAATATTGATGCAATGATTACCTTATTCTAGGTATGGCATTCTGATAGACCCTATACTATGGATACGGATATGTATGAACCAACCATACAGTGCCGCAAATATAGCTCTTATGTTTGGTGAGTATTACTGACACAAAAAATTAACCTGATCCTCGTGACCTCTTTTTATATGCCGGCGTGAAAAAACAGGACGTATTCTGGGAACAACCGTGGTGGGCGGCGTCCACATGGTTTCCGCTCTCTAAGTCAGAGTTTTCATCTGATCTTTACCAAACTTGGTGAATATGTTTGTGGGCATAATATCTTGGCCAAGTTCGATAACCAGCCACATCGCTAAAGTCACTCCAGAATAATGGCCCTTGAATTATCCATAATTGGCAGAATAAGCCTAGTCCGCTTTCTTAGTCAAATTAGCCTAGTCAGCTCTGTATTTAGTCAAAGAGTTTTCATCCGATCTTTACCAAACTTGGTGAAAATGTTGGTGGGCATAAAATCTCGGCCAAGTTTGATAACCAGCCATATCACTCAAGTCACTCGGGAGTTATCACCCTTTGATTTTAGAAATTACCTAAAATTTGTCTTGTTTGTCTTGGTACAAATTAAGATCCATTGAAATTCAATTAGACGTTACATCCTGTCTTTGTTTTCACTGCAAATAACAGTATATTGTTTTTGGTAGCGCAGGTTTAGAGGGAACTCAATATTGATACCAATCCGGAGCATATCTATTCAGTCAACCATATATAAATATCTCGGGTACTCTTCACTATATACGTAATAGCTCCAAAAATGTTAGTCTGGTGACCACAAAAACTCTGCAATGCCACATAACACACCATTGCCAATTTACCTCATTTTGTATCGAATTAAACCTCATTTTTGTTCTTACTAGGTGTTATGGATAATATGTTATTCTTGCGGTGAGAATGTTTTGCTGTTCTTTTGCATATGAATCAGTAATTGAAGGTATATCATGGTATATTTCAGGATCCAATGTGTTCATTTTGATCATGTTTTATACTGAGAAAGCTATGAGCAAGGTTTGTACTTCTTTTATAGCTTAATTTATACTAACATCCATTCTCGACAGCTCTCGGATATATCCGTACCACTTTGTTACTCTACGAACATCCACTATGTGGCAAATATCAACATTTTTTGCGTTCAAAAAATAGTTCTCGTAAAACGGATTTGACTTCAATAACTTCGATAAATTCACTTAAGAAATGGATTATCGTTGTCATTTGTAGTTAAAAACTCACATATTTCAGTCTTCATATAGCTTAAATATGTTATTCTAATCCCGTTTCATCAGCACTCCATCATTCACGTCGCCATATTGTTTACATGATATTTGAATGGTATTTCCGAAAGTAGTGCCTTACGAACATCCGAGGCACTAGACA
The DNA here is from genome assembly GCA_032209605.1 of Mactromeris polynyma. Taxonomy (NCBI): domain Eukaryota; kingdom Metazoa; phylum Mollusca; class Bivalvia; order Venerida; family Mactridae; genus Mactromeris; species Mactromeris polynyma. The sequence continues at coordinate 509,053 of JASFXZ010000032.1, forward strand.
TTGTTGGCCGAAGTTTTTGGAATGACCAAAGTGCATTAAGCAGCCATTCTAGGTCATTCTGTTTATTATACATGTACTGACCACTGTGATGGAATCAGAAACACTCTGTCATCCACTAGACTGTTTATAAAAATACAGCAGCGTCCAGGCAAACCCACAATTATTTGCTGTGACTCAATTTTTTGGCATGCATTTTCTTTTAATGTAAAAATATATAGAAAAAATAGGGTGGCTACCTATATACCCCCAAAAAAGGTTGTGGGATGAAAAACTGCATACATACAAGTAGTGAGGCATACATAGAACATTTGTCTTGCCATAATTACATCAAAAGTATTGAACCTGTGAATATAATACACTGGTCTTGCTGGCCTTTTTGTTAAAAAACATTTCCATCACTGTCTACATTAATATTAATACAAAAAGACAGCACCTGTCAGGGGTTCCATTTGACCTTTTAGTAGACCCTTTGACCCCAAGATTTTTCAACAGGCCTCATTTTGACCCTCTCTAGCTTCAACCAGGTTATGTGTCCCTGCTCTCTTAATATTGACAAATATTCTTTTATTTTACAGGATCTGTTCACAGAGAAGTTTGCATTATGTATCCAGTCTATAACACTTGTATTGTTGATTACAATACCAGCTACAATCATACTTATACTGGAACCTAACCCATGTAAGTCGGTTGCTAGGCAACACTACAACAACAACAACCTTACATTATTATTAGACACAATTTGACTGGCACTCGGTGAACTTCGCCACTCTCTTCGCGCACAATCTCTGTTCATGTTGATTGGGCATGTGATAATGAAAACTGGTCAAAGTTGCTTCTACTGATCAACCAATTGTCACAAACATATTATATATTCTTACCTAGTAGCAATATACACTGTATTCACAGCTCGATATATTGTCATATTTCTCATCAGATATACCAATGATATGTATTTTGCCAAATCAATGACAGCTCTAATTCAATGTGTCTTTCACTCACTGTGATGATCATATCTTAAGCCCTTACTATTCTTTTGTTTAAATTAAAGTTCGAGTTCTTCAAGTTTCATTCAAATATCCCAGAGGTTAGTAATGACCTCTGCCTTTAAAGCTCTTCATTCAAACTGTGGATGCAGCATTTAAATGATAATTACAGTACAACCTCACACAAAATCACCTCAATAATAAGACCACCTCAAAATTATGAACACAATTTTCGAGTCCATTTTCACTGTTTTGCTCTTTATTCAACCCCAATATAACGACCACCTCAATATCAAGACCAGTTTTTAAGGATCCTAATGGTGGTCTTATTATTGAGGTTTTACTGTAATTATCTCACAGCTGTTAATTTTTAGTGCAAAATTTGTAACTCAGTCTGGATGAGGAAGTAGATACAACAGTTTTACACCCATTTTGTTCTATTAATTCTGAAACTTAATGTACAGGAGCTATTGCCCTTTATTTGATGCAGTTTTCTTCCATCTGTTTCAGTGTTATCTACCACTGTACTGGGTATATATACTGTCCTGTTTCTGAAGCTGATTTCCTATGCGTCTGTTAACAAATGGTGTCGTCAGGCACATTCTCCATCACGTCAAAGATTTCGTAGAACTAAGTCAGTCAGTGTTTCTGATGGAAGTAAGTATGTTATGTTTACCTTGTATGTCCGAAAATGATCTTGAGTCATATATAATACTACACACGCTTTTCTGAAGAATAAAAAGAGTGAAAACTATTGATAGTATCTCTCTGAACTCTGAAAAATATATCGGTAATGATTTATCTTTTACAATGTAGTATAAGGAATGTTGTTTTAATAATGTTGTTTTGTGTTTCAGGTCTGATGAATGATAATGAAGAAGCCATGGTGATACAGTATCCCGAAAATATAAACTTGAACAGTAAATAGATAATTTCATTATTCGACAACCTTTTATCCGAAAAATTGGTATATTCGAAATAAATATCAGTTCCCGATGTATATTAGGCACATAGAATATTCAAAATTATGTATTTAATTCGAAATAAAATTTCGTACCAGATGAATTCAAATGATCTGTATTATATTTATTCTTCACATAATTTGCATCATTTTCATATTACAAAAATGACTTTCAACAAGTTTTAGATTATATCTATGTACCAATTAGAAGTTTGGAGTTTTGTCTTGGTACCTAAACTTAATGAATCCCCCTACATTGGGAAATAGAACGTACAATTCTAAAAATAAACTGACTGAAATTTCTCTCTACTTCTTGAGACTATATTGTGCTTGAGACTATATTGTGCTTGAGACTATATTGTGCTTGAGACTATATTGTGCTTGAGACTATATTGTGCTTGAGATTATATTGTGCTTGAGACTATATTGTGCTTGAGACTATATTGTGCTTGTTGTATATTTCAGATTTGTACTACTTCGTGTTGGCTCCAACACTTTGCTATGAGCTCAACTTCCCTCGTACACTCAGAATTAGGAAAAGATTTTTACTCAGTAGAATCGTTGAAATGGTGAGCCATTTATTTATTATACCCCTGCATTCTTGTTTGAAGATGGCGAGTATGTATGAAGGGGGTATAGCAGTTACATAGGTCAATGGTTGTTTGAATCTGTGTCAGAAATATTTCTTGCGTAAAGTACTTACACATTTTCAAAGGAATTCCAATGAAAGTTATGACTATGAACAGGGGTTCCACTAGGGGCTGAATCTCAAGGGTCATTTTGATCATTTTTTTACCAGATTTTACCATTTTCCAGCCCAAATTACCTATATTTTAAAGAAAAATTTACCCTTAAGCCAGAATCCTGGGGGTCAAAATGTGGCTTTTTGAAATTCTAGGGGTCAACTCAAGGGTCAAATGGAATCCTTGTATGAAGTGTGGATGTTTGGGAAATTGTTCAGGATCGTAGGATTCGAAACTAACACTATACTGTCAGTCCAGGTCCCACTAATATCACTGCAGGTCTACCATGCATCAGAAGTTGAATACTCCGATGGACTAGTTGATTTTGAAAAATTGAAATAAAAAAGTACAATAAGGAAAAGCACCTATGATATTAACAGATAACATGTATATGTATGCACCATTAGTGTAACAAAGGAAAAGAATGATTTCATATTTCATACAGAAAAATATTTTTAATTTAGTTTATATTTATCTATTTTCCATTAACTGTGGAACTAGTTCTTGGAACCAGTACACATGCCAAATTCAGGCATTTTGGTGTTTACGATTGAACTACCCTCGAGGCCGGGCTCAAACTCGTGACCTTCAGATTATTATTCAGTCTGTAGAAAAACAACTTGCAATGACAGCTATCACAAACTTTAGCAATCACTCATGATTTACGCTTTCCTGTTGTTGTTTTTTCAGTTATTTGTAATACAGTTGATAGCGGCATGCATACAACAATGGATTCTTCCACTGGTCCACAATTCCATGAAACCATTGTCGGACATGGACGCGGCCCGAGTGGTTGAACGACTTCTCAAACTGGCCATACCCAACCACTTCATCTGGCTCATGTTCTTCTATTGGTTCTTCCACTCCACGTTAAATGTCATCGCCGAATTGCTGAAGTTTGGTGACCGAGAGTTCTACAGAGATTGGTGGTATGTATTGAGTTGTACAGTAAAACCTCACTTAAAGACCACCTCGAAATTAAGAACACAATTATCAAGTCCATTTTCACTGATTTGCTCTTCATTCAACCTCAATATTCTCAATAAGGAGACCAGTTTTCAAGGGTCCCAAGAGTGGTGTTATTATCAAGGTTTTACTGTATTATGATATAACTGTGTCTTAGGGCTGTCTTTGATACAATCAATATATCAACGTTTTTTTTGGTTGATGGATATTCAATACACACAAATATCTACACTATGGCGGGAAAATACAGGAAAATGGGTAAAGTCTAAAAATGTGCCAAAATAGTGTCACGTCGTTGGGTACCCCAACCAACCCACTGAAATTGGCCTTGTTTCAGTTATCTTTCCCTCTTCCAGGCTGGCTTTTTGTGTCTTAAAAATCGTTAAAAGATATTTTATAATAATTCACTTAATGACCGAGCCAAAAAATTGTGCATTGAAGTATTGCAAACATATGAGCACCACTGTACGATTTCCAACCTCTTCTTTAAGTGACGTCATTTCCAGAAAATGTCACATGAGATGTCACTATGTACTGACAGTAAGCAATATTTGTCCCATATGGCAATTTGAAAATATGGAGTAAATTTCCTACTTGCAAATAGTGTCATCACATGTTGCGTTTTCTTGAAACGACATCACTTGCAGAAGAGGTCGAACATCCCATAGCATATTATATTTTTAGGATGGCCTTATTTTCATATTTTCAATGAATAATTATTACAGCATTACATTGATATCAAGCTATTTTAATATTTCTTTATTTTATATTGATATTTTTTTACATTGCCCTTGTAGATAATCCACTCAATGGTAATTAATATACAGCTAATTGTATTACTTTTCATTACAGGAATAGTGATTCTGTTAACCAGTTTTGGTCCAATTGGAATATTCCAGTGCATAGGTGGGCGCACAGGTAAGTTTAATTTGGACTTTTTCTTGATGACTGCTTAAAATTGGAAAAATCATGGATAAAAAAAGTGTGGTCAAAATCATCATACTGTCATATTTGTTATTATATTGAAACAAATGAATAAATCATCATACTGTCATATTTGTTAATATATTGAAACAAATGAATAAATCATCATACTGTCATATTTGTTATTATATTGAAACAAATGAATAAATCATCATACTGTCATATTTGTTAATATATTGAAACAAATGAATAAATCACCATACTGTCATATTTGTTAATATATTGAAACAAATGAATAAATCATCATACTGTCATATTTGTTAATATATTGAAACAAATGAATAAATCATCATACTGTCATATTTGTTAATATATTGAAACAAATGAATAAATCATCACATATAAAGATTATGAGGAGTCCTAATCAAATCAATTTTGTTAACAATGTATTAATTTATATTTTTACAATAAGTTCTTATTTTTATAATTTCAGACATTTATACAAGCCCTTACTGAAGAGGGGCTACTCAAAGCTTAGTGCTTCTGTGTCTGTCTTCTTTCTCTCGGCATTTTTTCATGAGGTAAAAATCATAATTTCTTCTTACTTAGACATGTTTTGTGGTCTCTCTAAACTGTCACTAATTTTACTTCATTCCAGGGCTGTAAATTATTTCTTTAAATACAGTTGTTCCAGACTAGTGTACATGTTAAATGTTTCTTGTCCGATATGGGAAGCGAGTTGTCTGAGCAAAGAATAGAGTAAGGATTAACATTTAAGGTTTCCTGCATAACAGACTTGTCTAGGACTTAGTCCAACTCAATCGTTGGTAGCCCGCATCAGCAAGTGGGCTTGTCCGGGACGTCGGGCTTGTGAATTTCTTCTTTTTTCATCAATAAACCTGAAAAAATAAATTGAGTCGCAGCATTTGTCACGAGTCGGTCACATAACTGCAAACAAACAATTTTTTAAGCACGGCCTAAGCTTTCCATTATTTTGTGTGCATTGGGATATTATGAAGATTTGTTTTCCTTTCAGTACTTGGTCAGTGTACCTCTGCACATGTTCAAGTTATGGGCATTTATGGGAATGTTAGGACAGGTGGGTATTTTGGTGTATTTGAAAACTATGTTAGTCCCACCGATTTATCTGTTGGTAGAGCATTTGTCTGCCAATCTTACAGTTATTGGTGTGGAACCCGGTAACTCGTATGTTGTCTGGGATCATATAGTGTCACTTTAACTACTGACCTTTTCCATTTAGTATTGATCAAAATTTTTATTTAATCTGCACTACTATATTTACCTTCCTTGTTCAGAATAGTCGGCCATATCGATAGGCAAATTTCTTTTAAAGTTTATAAAGAATATAATATAAACGATGATAAAATAATCAGATATGTAAAAGTATCTTATGCTCATGTGGGCAGATGGCTTAGAAAGATGAAGATGCAAATTGTCTTAGTATCTTCTCAATTATCACATACTTGGGAATTACTCCTATAAGTGCTGATCAGTTTTGCCTTTCAAAATGGCTGATGATTAAGAACAAGGGAGGTTAATTTGTAGATGTGGGAACTATTTATTATCATTTAAAAGGGGAGAGGCTAATATGTCGGCTGCTCACCCCACAGGTTGTTGGTTCAAACTCTGCTCAAGTCATGACAACATATCCTCAGAAGACACTTGCATTGGTTTTTCAGAGAAGCCGACTCAGTAGTGATTCTTACCAGTACTATGTATCTATGACTAACTCTCAAGCATGTATAAATTAGTCTATATATCTGTATTTATAAATAATTTATTTCAAATTTACAGGTACCATTGGCACTAATTCAGGCGAAGTACATCCATTGGAAATACGGCAACATGGTTGTCTGGTTATCACTTATACTTGGACAACCCGTCGCAATTCTGGCTTACTATCATGACTTTTATGTTAGTCATATTGCATATGCTGTACAAGCAAATGCAACTGTTGCTCCATGATCATGTGACTTTTAGAACCAATGAGATGCATCAAGAACATTTGCTGCTTGATCACATGACATTTTGAAGCAGAGGCCCTCCTCCATATTGGTCATGTGACTTAATTAACAAATCAGATGGACTGTTTCTGTATGTATGAATTCTCAGGGTAACTAGAAGCTTTAAATGAATTTCTGATTGATTGTTAAACCATTCTATTGTTTAAATGTCTCAACACATGATATCATTGTTATCATGACGGGATATGATGCCATTGTTGAAGTTAAATGCTTACGCGGCACGCCTGAATCAAATGGCAACTCTTGTTAGAACTTAAAAGATAATTTTGTTTGTGATTAATTGAGGTATTGATTGAAGTATTGATTTTCGCTTATTCTGTTATCTCAGCCAGTGGAGTGCTCAGTGGCCAATTTTGGGGTGGTAAGTTTGAGTCTCTGATGAGGGCGCATTATCTCCATTTCAATTTGATTGAAGCTGATACTTTCGAAGTTATTTGTATTCCACCTATGAAGTACTTTTATGATACAATTATACACATATTTACGGCCATTTCTTGGCCAGGCTTACATAGTACAGCATAATGCACTTATCACTGTTTTGCCCCAAGGGGGAATGGTTGGGATACATTGGACTTGTTTAGGTTTAATACTATGTATGGTAAAACATGTATAATGTATCCAGTGGTTTGAATATTGTTATAGTTTTCGTTTCACCATGTGATGGTGCTGGTTAATTACTAAGGCCTAATGTGTGTAAAAGTGAAATTTGTAGACCAGTCTGAGAATGCTGCCTCTCAATTGGTCAATTTTAAAACCAAAATTTAGAACAACCAATCGGATGCTTGTGTTTTTAGACTGGTCTCGAAGGATGGTTTTATAACCTCAGCTCCTCTGCATTCCTTTCACCTCTTATGTCTTTAATTGTTTAAGTGTTTTGGATGTTACATCTAGACTGACTGAAGATTGGGATGAGCAGTATCATGCATGTTACAGACACTTCTTTGTGTTTATTACGTTACATACATGTATAAGCATATCAACATAACTCAGATGCTAGTACTCTAGCTATTCATTTTTGGTACTCCAACCCATTGGCCTCCATTCCACTGTCTGGCTCTTTGTAGCAAACTTTTTCATGTCTAAAGATCTTATTTTTAAATCAAATCTTTAAAAAGTCTTTAGAAAACTGATTTACGAAATCATCACCAAAAACTTTTGGTAGGAGTACCGCAAACAAAATTTATTTTTGGGGAACAGCCATGTTTAAATGTTTGTTTGTTTACATATTGGTAACCAGGATGCCATATTTTATTTCATTCTTATTTTTCTTAGTTTATTTTGCCATAATGCAATTTTAACTGTGATAAAATTATGTCTTGTCTCACTTACAAAACTATGTCTGCTTGTTGATTAACTTTATGTATACATACATGTATTACAATATTACTTTGACCTGTCCGTATTATATTGGACTTGAGCATTATATTTATGGAAACAGGTCATGTTTGTTTATCGGACCTCAAATAGTTCCAGTCATTCTGTAAATCATACATCATCATGTCATAAAGATTAATATTATACAGTTTCTGTGATGGGCTGTAATGGATAACAGAAGAACCAAAGTGTCAACACACATGCCCCATTAACAAATACCCCTGTACAGTAAAACCTCACTTAAAGACCACCTCAATAATAAGACCACCTCAATAATAAGACCACCTCAATATTAAGAAAACAATTATCAAGTCCATATTCACTGTTTTTGCTCTATTCAACCTCAGTATTATTATTGAGGTTTAAGGAAGTCGAAAATAAAACTGACTGTTCACTAAAATATCTCTATACACTGTGCAGGTTGCTAATAGAGTACAGTAAAATATGACTTTAAGACCACCTCAATAGTTCTTATAGGAACACAATTATCAAGTCCGATTTCACCATACTCCTCTTTCTTCGAGCTCAATATTACGACCATCTCAATAAGAAGATGGCTATAAAGAGGACCTATAGCGATCCCGAAACCCCTCACCTTGAAAAAAAGTCCTCTTTTCAGCCCCTGAGTGGAATTAGTTACATATGTTACGCTTAATGTGTACTCTCCATTGGTTAACTATCTGACAAACCGTACTTGGGGATTTTTTGTGTTTTTTGTTTACCTTTTGCACAAAATCCATGACAAATGATTTGACTATGTTTTTTGAACTTTTTTCTTAGTTTTGACATAAAATAATGTGTACATACCTGCCTAGTCAGCGACTTTGTTAACTTTATTTTGTCTGTTTATAATATATACATTGAGCGTTTAGTGCAAAACTATTGTATCTTATTGTATAACAAAGACTTACAGTAATTTTGCGTCAAACCCTCAAAATATTGCTTTGTTTAATATGGGAAGTCAAGGTTTTGAATCATGTAAATATTACCAGCTTAGCTTTATTTTTCTATGCGTTTGTATTTCCTATGTAAAATAAATTTGAGACTGTCAAACTTAGTTCTCAATTGTATTAGTTCAGTATTTCAAAAATATGTTCCTGTGTACTCTAGCTTTTGTCAATATTTTGTGTGTTTGTTATATTGCATTTTCTACACATACGGAGGGTTTTCATATTATCCAAATTCTTCTATTACTAAACTGTATAAATGTGAGTATTGTAGTGTATTTTGAATATTGTTTTAATGGGATTGCAAGAAGATTATTTTTTATACATACTGATGTTACTTTCTAAATATGATTATTTAATACTACATTTATACAAAACTGTGTTTGAAACATGTTAATTGTCTACATACCTTACATACATGTATGTATTTTTGGTGCTATTAACGCTTACTGTACTCCGGTTTTTATAACGAGATGGCAAGGCCCATAACTAGTGTGATTCGTCTTGATAGGTAGATATTAGGCCAACCATGTTGGCACAGCCCCTAATCCTGATTTTTAGGGCTAGTAGATCAATTAATTTAGATGCAGAAAACAATTCAGTATATAGGAGTAAATAATGACTGAGAGTGGGTCCATTTCAAGTGGTCAGTCCAAGTACCGCAATTTTTTATGAATGGCCTTAACAATGTCATTTTGGATTATTTCCCTTGAATAAGAAGAATGAACCAATTATAACCGTACATGTGCTTTATTTATCTTGTGTTTGATTTATTTTAATAGCCTCTTGTACAATATTGTATAAATCATCTTTTACTAATTACAGCTAGTAATTATCTGTTTGAATTATATTCATTGAAATGAATGATTTTTTGTCATAATAATTTGTGTATAAGCTATAATGTGTATATGAATGGTTGTAGTGAATGATCACCATAGTTACCTGAAATCTACGGAATCGTTAGAGGGCCTTCGTCTCTTCTTGTTGCCTGGTGTGATGCTTCATGGGGTTTTGTTATCGCCAGTGATGCATGATGGTATGATATGCTTCTTAGTGCTGCAAAATAATGGTACATCATACCTCGTTGATACCTGACTACGGTGGGCCGATGGCCTTAACAGGATTCCATAGAAATCAGTAAATGCTGATATTATAATCTTGTTGCAGTGTATACCTGTGTAGTAAATGTTCTTGTTGCTTATAAATGGGTTCAGTCTATGTGGCAAAGTTTGTTACCTTATTTTATATAACTGACTGACCATTAATTCTTTCAGTATAATGTTGCAAGTCTATTTTTGAACTATATAATAGTGTTATGATAGTCTATGAATAAAAAAGTTTGAAAATGATTGTGTTTTCTCGTTGTGTATAGAAAAACATATTGATGTGCTATGATAATATGAAGTCATACATTGAGATGAGACTGAGCATTAAAAATAGGTCCAAGTTCCACATTGAACAGATAATAAAAGGATTAATATCAATCAATTTCAAGAAATAAATCATCAAGCAGATGTGTATGAATATGGTAAAATATAGTGACTGGTACTTTTATTTGACTTGAACCCCCTTTACACAGAGGTGGCGACCGTTGAGCGATGAAAAAATGGCCAAGTCTTTCAATGAGCGCCCAGCAATCGCCATGGTCTCTCAATGATCTTCCGTGATCTCCACGGTTGCTACTGTCTCCTCAATTTTTGACTCGGTCCAAAACCATCTCAACGGTCGCCGAGGGAAGCAATCTCTCAACGGTCTGTCAAGGAACGCCCAGGGAGCGCTTAATGGTTTCATCAATCTGCCAATGATCTCTCAAGGATCTTTCAATGGTCGCACAAGGAACACTCGACGATCCCTCAGTGTCTCTTATTGGTCTCTCTTGGTCGCACCTGATCTCTCAGCGATCAATGTAGATCTCCCCATGATCTCTCATTGTCGCAAAACAAGCGCTCAGCAAACTCCCAGTGGTCGCTGCCGGAAGCTTAGTATCCATTGATCTCTCAACGGTCTTTCAATGAGCGCTCCAATGTCGCTCCATAGAGATCGCCATGAAAGTTGGCCAAAAATTGCATTTTGATCGCACAACGAACGCATAAGGATCTCCCAAGCATTTACACAGAAAGTATTTAAGTAACATAATAAGTGGTCAACTAGATAAGATTCGTGTTACCACTTACATCTAGAAGCCAAAAATGAATAAGTGTTAACACGAATCTTAAGTGAAATTCGCGAATTTATTTATTAAGTAAGTAACATAATAAGTGGTCAACTGGATAATATTCGTGTTACCACTTACATCTAGAAGCCAATAATGAATAAATGGTAACACGAATCTTAAGTGAAATTCGCGACTTTGAGTTAAGTAACATAATTAGTGGTCAACTAGATAAGATTCGTGTTTCCACTTACATCTAGAAGCCAAAAACGCATTTATAAATAAGTGGTAACACGAATCTTAAGTGACATAATAAGTAGTCAACTAGATAAGATTCGTGTTACCGCTTAAATCTAGTGTAATACATCATAAAAAGGTAAGAGGTGGCAGTTCTGGGCACTTTCAAGCCTGTTTCTAGTTTTATGATATTTATCTTACCTAAAATGTATCACGAATATTAACTAGATAATATGCCACCATCCAATACAGATCACACATTGTCTAGTTTACAGAAAATGCATTAAATCGACCATCTATCGGTATGTGCATGTATTGTCGTGACAGCTTTAGCTCAGCCAGGTCACGTTATTCTTTAAATCTGATTTTAATACAGTTATAAAAGTCTCCAGCATGCATAAGACTATTTTTGCGAATTTATAAATGAGCGCATCTGTACGATTTCCAATCTCTTCTTTAAGTGATGTCATTTCCAGAAAATGTCACATGTGACGTCACCATATACTGACTGTAAGTGATATTTGCCCCATATGGTCATATGAAAACGAAGTGACCATATGGAGTATATATTGTATCCTGCTTGCAAATGGTGACATCACATGTTGCATTTTCATGAACAGATTGTAAATCCCATAGCAGCGCTCAAATATATAAGTACCGGTTACCTATCGTGAATTAAAGAAAACAGACTCCAGAGGGGCCCTCTCTTCAGCAATAACGTCTCTGATAGCATTATCATTTTTTCTATAGAGTGTAAGAATAATAATTTATTTAACTTCTCTAGAACATCAGCCTCACAAAAACAACGACATGTTGCGTGTCTCAAGGGGTGTTGCTCTGGACGACACGTCGCGTGTCTCAGGGGGTGTTGCTCTGGACGACACGACGCGTGTCTCAGGGGGTGTTGCTCTGGACGACACGTCGCGTGTCTCAGGGGGTGTTGCTCTGGACGACAGGTTGCGCGTATCAAGGGGTGTTGCTCTGGACGACACGTTGCGCGTATCAGGGGGTGTTGCTCTGGACGACAGGTTGCGCGTATCAGGGGGTGTTGCTCTGGACGACACGTTGCGCGTATCAGGGGGTGTTGCTCTGGACGACAGGTTGCGCGTATCAGGGGGTGTTGCTCTGGACGACAGGTTGCGCGTATCAGGGGGTGTTGCTCTGGACGACAGGTTGCGCGTATCAGGGGGTGTTGCTCTGGACGACAGGTTGCGCGTATCAGGGGGTGTTGCTCTGGACGACAGGTTGCGCGTATCAGGGGGTGTTGCTCTGGACGACAGGTTGCGCGTATCAGGGGGTGTTGCTCTGGACGACACGTTGCGTGTCTCACGGGGTGTTGCTCTGGACGACAGGTTGCGCGTATCAAGGGGTGTTGCTCTGGACGACAGGTTGCGCGTATCAAGGGGTGTTGCTCTGGACGACAGGTTGCGCGTATCAAGGGGTGTTGCTCTGGACGACAGGTTGCGCGTCTCAAGGGGTGTTGCTCTGGACGACTTGGTGCGCGTCTCAAGGGGTGTTGCTCTGGACGACATGTTGCGCGTCTCAAGGGGTGTTGCTCTGGACGACAGGGTGCGCGTCTCAAGGGGTGTTGCTCTGGACGACATGGTGCGCGTCTCAAGGGGTGTTGCTCTGGACGACATGGTGCGCGTCTCAAGGGGTGTTGCTCTGGACGACATGGTGCGCGTCTCAAGGGGTGTTGCTCTGGACGACATGTTGCGCGTCTCAAGGGGTGTTGCTCTGGACGACATGTTGCGCGTCTCAAGGGGTGTTGCTCTGGACGACATGGTGCGTGTCTCAAGGGGTGTTGCTCTGGAGAGGTTATTCTAAGACTTCTTTTTAAAGGTTGATAGTCTGATTTTCTATCAAAATATGCTACGTAATAATTTTGAGAAAATGACAGGTTAATGCATTCTCACAGACATATTCTAAGACACTGCATCGTATCTTTACATGAAGATTTCCTCGAACTGCACAACACAAGTCCAATACCAGGTATTTCCTATATCACCGAACAGAAAATACCGGTATTGGACGCTCGAATTCGTTGTTTTTGGTTAACATGTAAGAAAAGTGACAATGCAGTGTTGTAGAGATCATCTTTATGAAGTAAATTACCGCCAATTTTCTTTGCTCTATCGCTGAGGATACTTTGTACAAAACAGAAGACTAAGTACCTTTAAAGACTGTGAGTAAGTACATTGACATACATTTCTTTTATTCATGTCATTTTGCAACGTTTAAACGTTTATGACAACTATATATGGTCTAGTAAGGTACGTGAGAAACAGCAACTTTACTACCAACGTGACCGGCATTCACCACAATGTTAGATAACACGAGAAGTAGTCCTGCCGTCACAACATAAACACGACCCAATCATTCTCTGTAGTATATATACCACCCGTTTTGAAATGAAAATACTTGAATATTTAAATTCATGAATAAAACACGAGTACGCTACGTGCCTAGCATTGTTTTATCACATGACAAGTATAACGTATCGTACATGATCTTAACGTTCACGCATGAGTGCATTTAACTTTTGCCCCATATATTTGAAACGTATACATATATAACTACACGTGTGTACTGTCTGGTGGGCGTGTGAGTAATCATCATTCAACAGTGTATACGTACAGTACAACCTCTCCAGAACGGACCTCTCTTTCACAACATCACTATTTTTTCCTGAAATAAGGATTTACAATCAAGTGAATCTCTCTAGATAGCAACAACCTCTCAACAAAGGTCGAGATTTATGTCTCCCAAAGCTTCTTGCCCTGACATGGTTACACCGTATAATATATGGACGGAATTGTACATAGTTCGAATAAATACAATGAAAATCTGAAACTCACAGTTTAACCCTTGCGCCCTTTAAATGACAAAAAGGGTTCAAAAACAAAAATGACCTCGTTCATGCGAATTCATCGGGTCCGAACTTTTATTTCGAATAATACATGGTTTCGAGTATATCATTTCAACTCGATGTGCTTCAGAAACACCGGGACCTGATATTTATTTCGGATTATATCAAGTATTCGGATAAAATATATTATATGCTTCTTCATTATGTTTAGATAGACCAGTTTCTCATTTTCCTCTCTATATGTTTTCAGTGAAAACTTCTTTGACAACACAGTACACACATTTTAAAAACTATTTAAACTTCAAACTATATTTAAATAGTACATGCACGCAATCTTTATTTATTTCTAAAACTTGTAGATAAGTTTCTGTTGTAAACATAAGTGACGTATTTACACATTGTGTATACCCAGATATGGCATGTGATAAATTTGTTTTAATTATCCAGAAAGGATAAGTGTTTCAATTGTTCCACAAGCACAGTGTATCAATTTATCACATCTGTACGACAAAGTCTAAATAAGGATCATTGGTTCTTATCAAAGAACAAATGTTCTCTGAAGTGGTCCAAAATGTAAGGCCACACTAATTGAAACATTGTTCGCAGTACCCAAGCCAAACATTTCTTGAGTGGGTGAGTACTTGCATGTCTATTTTCTCTGATGTTTGGAGTATTTAGCTTTTTAGACACAAAATCCAGCATAAAAAAGCCTTTCCCCCAAAGATGAGCTAGGGCCTTGTTCACGATCATTTAAGACAGAATCCCAGACTGAGACTTTAAGATGTTGAATGTTTGTTTGCTCCTACGCGTTGTAAATACGGCAAACGTGTAGAGTGAGTAACAATAATTATTCTGGCAAAACTTCATCCATTTTGATGTAATGAAAATAAAAGCTGGTTAATTTAACTTTTGCAAAATTTAAGTCCAAGTCTGAATTTCAGTATTAAAATGTATGTCCCTGTGGTAAATTTTGGCTGTTTAGTCGAGGTACCGAACACAAACTATCTTCATGAGTGGCCTAATACTTATATTGGAGCTTTGAATATCTAATATTTCCATACGCTGCCAAACTAAGTGCGTAAAAGAGTTATTTTCATCAAGGATACATATCGTGTAGATAGGATACGTAAATTACGATATTCAACAAATTTCAATGAAAAAAACGAAGGTAAAAATAAAACGACAATTGCTTGTATTTGTTGATGTTTGTATATTATAATCATTTAGTAACATTTCTAATAATTACTCCACGTGGTCTGGGGCCTTATTCAAACACATTTTAAGTCTGAAATGTTCTTTTTTCTCCTTTGTTATCATAGATATATTACAGTATAGATTTTTATAAATGAAATGACAAAGTGTAGAGTAGATAATAACAGTATTCAGACATTCATTTAGATTTATTGAAAACGAAAGGCTGGTAAATATATTTTTTGCAAATCTGGGTTTCAGTCTTGACATGTTTGTGAATAATGACCCTGGTTGTAGAAAAAGCCTCTTGTAATGTTATGAACAAAAATGTACTCATTTTGTCGACGAATTTTGAATTTATGAATAAGAGAGTTGGATTATGATACTACAGTTGCCAGTTGCCTGACTTACCTGCCCTTATCATTCCATTATCAGGACGTACTTTTGTGTGCAGAGTACGCTGGGTACCAGACTACAGTTGCCAGTTGCCTGAATTACCTGCCCTTACCATTCCATTATCAGGACGTACTTTTGTGTGCAGAGTACGCTGGGTACCAGACTACAGTTGCCAGAATTACCTGCCCTTACCATTCCATTATCAGGACGTACTTTTGTGTGCAGAGTACGCTGGGTACCAGACTACAGTTGCCAGTTGCCTGAATTACCTACCTACCCTTACCATTCCATTATCAGGACGTACTTTACTGTGCAGAGTACGCTGGGTATCAGACTACAGTTGCCAGTTGCCTGAATTACCTACCCTTACCATTCCATTATCAGGACGTACTTTTGTGTGCAGAGTACGCTGGGTACCAGACTACAGTTGCCAGTTGCCTGAATTACCTACCCTTACCATTCCATTATCAGGACGTACTTTACTGTGCAGAGTACGCTGGGTACCAGACTACAGTTGCCAGTTGTATGATACTGAAATAACTAAATCGCTGCAGAATTCGTTTGACCTTCTATGATGCCAGTCTGTGTTAATGGCTTTTCTTGATTTTCAGAGACTAGAGAGTAGCGGTAAGTATGAGCCTGGAAGACAACATGCCGGATGTCGCACAAATTCATGGGTAAGTGTACTCGGATGTTTGAGGTATAAATGTAATCATTAATATCAGATATAATGCAGTCGTTGAATTAATATCAGTTTTCGGTGTTTTATTGTCACAAACTAGCATGCCTTTTAATACTTAAGTTTTCTACAACCGTCGTCTGTCCGTGTAGGACTACATTCGTTGATTGCTGTACGCTTTACAAAATGTATGGGCCTACCTATAGGGCCTACATTGTACAGAGATATAATTGTTGATTTAACTAAACATGCTAAAGAAGAAATCTACATGATAATCAATTAATCTGCTTAATACTACTAGTACCATGTATTATTTGCAGCAACAACTTGAAGCTGGGTCATCAGACGATCGGCAGGGGAAGCTACCGGTTATAAATCCGACAGGACTTGGTCGCGCGGTTTGTTTTTGGTGCAGGCGATACGGATTTCTCGCGACGATTTTCGCGCGCGCTTACAAATTTTGTTTTAAGTTTGGTGTCATCATTTCACTGCATGTTCAATGTTGACTTCATATCTAAAATTAATCAGAGACATTGGTTATATATATACTGTAAATGTCTATTCATTCGCTAGTTTTACGTCCGTTTTCTGGTGTTAATATGACGACATTTTAAGCAAGAGTTGTAAAAGTCCACATTTAAGATTTTCTACATAATTTGAAATCAATATAAACTGGACTTAAATAGAAAAAAATGAAGCACAAATGAAATTGCGAATAAATAGTCATTTGCAGTAATAATATAGGCCCTATTTCAAAGGTTCTTTTATAATTTTTGTTATCAGAATTTTAGAAGTTCTATTTATTACTTATCTTAGTTCTAGAAAGTTTTGTTGACATCTTTTACAGAAACCTCAACAACAGGTGTGCCACTTTGTCAACGCTCCGATCTGGAATGTCGTCCTGACGAGATTTCCATCTTCTTGCCAGCAACTTTGTTTCCCGCAAATCGGACCATGACGTGGAGAGAAGATTCGTGCCGTATCAAAAACAACGGAAGCCATTATGTTGGCACGATTTCACTGTCCGAATGTGGTTCTACGGTTGAACTTGAAAACGATACTGTCATATTTTCCAATGAGATTATAGTTCTGAAAGCAGACGACAGTGTTTTTGACGCCAATAGTGACGTCACGCATGGCGAAGATTACGAAAGCGTGATTCCCGTAAAATGTGTCTACCCAAGACTTGGCAATGTATCAACCAGTTATATCCCGGTGAAACAAAATGTCAGATTTGTGGAGAAGAGATTTGGAGAGTTTGACGTGTCTATTGATCAATTTGATGACGACAGTTTCCAATCTGCAGTTGATCAAGGTGACTATCCAAGAAAAATAGCTCTGAACGATGACATATTCATACGAATTGGAATGAACTTCGACCGAAACGACATTCGGGTGAAAAGTGACAAGTGCATAGCGACATCCCAACCATCACCAGCAGACAATAAATGGCTGCCTCTCATTCAATCTGGGTAGGTGCGGCATACTTTAATTATTTTTATCTATGGCGCGAGCAGCCGGCGGTGGAGCCGTGAATTATATATTTCAAAATACGAAAAATGTGTAGCGTACTTGTAAAACACGCATTGAATTTACGAAAAAGCTGCATTGGTGGCAAGTAAACGCTTTTTAAAACAGGTTAAAAAAGAAAATATCTTTACCACGTTACCAATGAGAAGTAAACATTTGTCTTGCATTTCAAATTGACAGACTAAACTATAAATATTTAATCATTTTCACGTACATTTGTCACGTGGAGGATACAATGTGTAGCTTAAAATGGGTTGAAAATGACGCGTTTACATGTATTATGCATTCTATGCTTTTATCAGGTCTGCTTTTTATTCAAATACGTGTACATGTTATTCCAACAGTGCTTTTGAACACGTATATTTAAATAACCTGGTTATTTTGCTTCTTGATTACAGATGCCCAAAGAACGGTGCACGACTTTTGTCGTCTGCTAATTCAAGTGACGTCCGATTCACATTCAAAGCGTTTGATTTTCGTCACGACTCCACTGGCTTTATTTACCTACATTGCGAAGTGTCTGTGTGCGAGACGACAGATGAATCTTGTAGCATGGGTTGCACAGCAAGAATGAAACGATCTGTCGATGTAAACCGTAAATCTCACCTGGTGTCAGCTGGTCCGTTCTTTCTTCAGGAGAATCAAGCAAAGACAGGTAAGCTAGAAAGTCAGCCAATTGGATTGTAGTCTTTATGGTTAGCATTGCTTATTCTTTTCATGGGGTCGTCATATTTTATCATCTGATATTTTATAGCTGCCATCCTACTAAGACGTGGTGAACTATGTGTTGGGAGTTTTCCGCTGTTTTTCAACAACATTTCAGTAGTTTATGGCAATCACTTTCTGGCCTCAGAATGACACACATTGCAACATGACCACAAAATGAAACAAATAGCACAACCTGGGCGAAGAATGACACACAGCGCCATCGTGGCCCACAATGACAAGCACGGCGCCACCTGGCCTCATAATGACGTGCATATAGTGCCACTTGGACTCAAAATCACGCACAGCGCCACTTTGCCACAGAATGACGCACATAGTGCCACCTGGACTCACAATCACGCACAGCGCCGCCTTGCCTCAGAATGACGCACATAGTGCCACCTGGACTCCAATCACGCACAGCGCCGCCTTGCCTCAGAATGACCCACACCGTGCCACCTGGACTCACAATCACGCACAGCGCCGCCTTGCCTCAGAATGACGCACATAGTGCCACCTGGACTCACAATCCCGCACAGCGCCGTTGCCTCAGAATGACGCACAGTGCCACCTGGACTCACAAGCCCGCACAGCGCCGCCTTGCCTCAGAATGACGCACATAGTGCCACCTGGACTCACAATCACGCACAGCGCCACATTGATTCGCAAGGACACACATAGTACAAACAGTAGATTCGGCTAATATAGATAATAGCTCACTAAGAGCAGATGAAGTGTCGCATTGCCCAACATGAAGGATTTCATTGATAATTTTTTGATATTAGCAAACTAGTTTTTTCAAGTGGGGTACTTACTCTTGGTCCTAAATTCATTCACATAATATTGACGCTTCTCCTAATTTGTTGTTACAGATGCTGCACCTGTTGTACCAATAGTGTTTGCTGCGGTTTGTTTTGTAGTTGCCATGGCAACCACAATACTAGCTGTGATTGGCTGGAAACGACGACCAAACAAGTAGTGACAAGTTTAGTATACTTAACATTTTGCCAGAATTTTTTAATTTAAATCAGGGATGTCAACGAATATTCGTTTTATCTTCGAATCCTGTTTTACTATTCGAATATTCGAAAAATATACTTTATAAAAAATGTATGAAAAATAAAAATTGTTGTTTATTTATTTGCCGACCCCGATTTGTGTAAGATAGTATAAAGGATGTTGTTGTTGTTGTTGAAATATACGCGCTTGTGTCATCGTGTATATTGGGGGTGCTAATATAATTGCATATCGTCGGGTGATGACATTTTGTCTCTTTCGATAATCCGTTAATTACTGACCGTTTGTAACAGTTTGATAGTCCATAGTCTCAAATAGAAGAAAATAGGTGTCTAATTGTCGGTAATTTTGTTGTTGACGAAAGGTGTAAAAAGTAGGCAGTTTAAACCACCGACAGCGGATCAGTGGTCCAGTGGTAAAACGCTGGACTTGTAATCCAGGGATCGCTGGTTCGATTCCCCGCTCCATCACTGACCGTACTAACAGTCTTTCGGACGAGACTTTAAAAACCGAGGTCCCGTGTATGATGCTTTACATCGAGCACGTAAAAGAACCAGGGGTGCTTCTGGAACTGGGGCATCTTCTGTATCATGCACTATCCTCCAAATCTAATATGACTAACATTCTTCCGGAGGCGTCGCCCATATGGGAAACCGGTGGCGACGATAAATAAAAGCATATACAACCACCGACAGGGACTTGGAGTTAATGACTCGCTTTTTGATTAAGGAAGATCAAAGATGGAATTGAGAAAAGAAACATGCCGATTTTTTTTAAATGAATACCTGCAGACAATAAGATACTCGATACCTGAAATGTAACTAAGTGGTTGCCATGGAAACACTTTTGTTTCGTTGGACGTGTTTGAATCTATTGAATTGTATTTAGTTTTCTCATTTTTTGTATAAATTTTAGCAAATATAAAAATTGATAATTTTAGAAAACATTCTTTTGTGCAACCCCAACTCCGCAATACTGCTGATAAGTCTATTTTGAAGTCGGTGGTGAAGTATCTCGTGCCCATGCCATTGCCAAATAAGAAAACATTATTAGTATCACTGCCATTATGTATTTGCCACGACTTCCCTCAATTCAATGCTGCCAAAGAAACTCAAGTTTCTCTACTAAACCGAAACCAAAACATCAATTACATGTAACCAACATAAAAGGCGTCAAGAAAATCTTTTAATTAGCATATAATGCACTTGTCCCATAAGGTCAATGTTATGCAAGCGGCGATCATTTAATGTCCCGACACATCATAACAGAATTCTACGTTGTTAGAACCATAAAAGCTGCATCACTGGCAGAATGTAATAGGAATTATCATTTCAAAGCTTTGTTCCTTAATTCAGGAAATGAATCCTTCATATATTCTATTAACATAACACTTTCAACTTGTATTAACTTGTGAACTATCCAATTATAAACACCATTGTATCAAATTAACTTATTAATGAATACAAAAATGCAACTAGGTTTCAAGCATATTCACACTAATTCAAGTGCCTCTTCAACTTACAAAAACTAGAGCACCATACGAGGACGCAGACACTCATCTGAGCACAACATATCAATTTATCATTGGGACGAATGTATTCTCAGAAAATCAGCTAAATGTAATCCATGTATTACACTTTATTTGTGGATGCAGACGATGTTCAAAGTACAACATCAATCCAGTTCTTCAAAACAGACGAGCTCGTTCGTTTGTAAGGGGTTTTACACCGTTTCTCAACAGTAATTCAGTTATATACGGCAGTCAGATGACCGAACCAGGGCCCCTGGGATACCAACCAGTACTAACCTGCACGGCACAACTTCTGCACATAAATAAGAGGTGTAGAGGGCAACTGACTTTGGATGCATTATCTTCAGTCAAATTGTAACAGAAGAAAATATGCATTCAAAGCTTTCAAACCCACCGCCTCTAGATTAACTGTCGAGTGCTCTACCAACTGAGTGATCCAGGCAGGCTCACAGACAAGCTAAGACGACAACAATTAAGTAAACATGCAAGTTATTAACTTATTTAACAAATTAAGTATTGTACTTTATAAGAAGCGTTCACAGCTTAAGATCAAAACATTAAACAGATTCATGTTTCTTGCACACCAGAAAGGGATTTCCTGCGTTTCCACCTGTGCTGGAAAACATAACCCCGTGTACGAGTCTCGTGCCGACGACGTCACATTACGGCAAATAATAACGTTAATGAATTAGTAAAGTAGGTTAAAATAAATAAAAAGCCCTTAAAATGTTAGTCGTTTTACTCAAACTCGCTCTTTACTTCTTAACAAAGGTATGCAAGAAAAAGTATCTTTCACTGGCTTTGTGAGCAGATGGAAATATTCGGCACTCCGGCAACTGTTTTCACAAGAACTCGGCAAAGCCTTTCCTGCCAAAACAGCAACCCTTGTGCCGCATGTTTTTATCCGTACCGGAAGCCAGTGAGATTCTAAAAATATTTATCTGCCAGTGTTTCATAAAAAAATATAATTTACAGTTAGCTATCCTGCTTCCTCATTTCATATCAACGCTGGTTTCCAGTAACACAAGAAATATACGACTTGCAGTCCAGTAACACAAGAAATATATGACTTGCACTATCAACAACTTGTGTATTGTAAGTGCAGTCCAGTAACACAAGAAATATATGACTTGCACTATCAACAACTTGTGTATTGTAGGTGCAGTCCAGTAACACAAGAAATATATGACTTGCACTATCAACAACTTGTGTATTGTAAGTGCAGTCCAGTAACACAAGAAATATATGACTTGCACTATCAACAACTTGTGTATTGTAAGTGCAGTCCAGTAACACAAGAAATATATGACTTGCACTATCAACAACTTGTGTATTGTAAGTGCAGTCCAGTAACACAAGAAATATATGACTTGCACTATCAACAACTTGTGTATTGTAAGTGCAGTCCAGTAACACAAGAAATATATGACTTACACTATCAACAACTTGTGTATTGTAAGTGCAGTCCAGTAACACAAGAAATATATGACTTGCACTATCAACAACTTGTGTATTGTAAGTGCAGTCCAGTAACACAAGAAATATATGACTTGCACTATCAACAACTTGTGTATTGTAAGTGCAGTCCAGTAACACAAGAAATATATGACTTACACTATCAACAACTTGTGTATTGTAAGTGCAGTCCAGTAACACAAGAAATATATGACTTGCACTATCAACAACTTGTGTATTGTAAGTGCTCGGCATTTGGCTTTTTCCGTTGAAAAATTTCTGACATCAGGTATCATATGTCAACACCATTCACATCGCATTTCTCAGACCTAGTCAAACAACAGTGTATAAAAACTTGCTGCCTCATGTTCTTCAACAATTTTACCACCCAAGACTGTTGGCCTGTCCTGATAACATGCGTAGGCAGTTAATACAACACACTGAATAATCAACAACATGACATACATATGTCAATGAATTACTTTTATTTATACATTAAGACTTAATACCAATAAAATCAAAATAGGATATTTCATTTATAAAACCATGCACATAGGCATGAAGTATTTAAATTCCAATATTTATTAAGTAACAAATAACATAACACTATAGCACTTAAGATGATAATAAATGATCAGGTGAATTTTTCTTGAATAAGGAACATTTCCCTTGGACAAAGCTGCCTCCTGAGTGACAGATCTGATGATGCGTACACATGAAACCTGTCAGACACAACTATGACTGAACAATAAGGTGACAGATCTGATGATGCGTACACATGAAACCTGTCAGACACAACTATGACTGATCAATAAGGTGACAGATCTGATGATGCGTACACATGAAACCTGTCAGACACAACTATGACTGATCAATAAGGTGACAGATCTGATGATGCGTACACATGAAACCTGTCAGACACAACTATGACTGATCAATAAGGTGACAGATCTGATAATGCGTACACATGTAACCTGTCAGACACAACTATGACTGATCAATAAGGTGTCAGATCTGATAATGCGTACACATGTAACCTGTCAGACACAACTATGACTGATCAATAAGGTGTCAGATCTGATGATGCGTACACATGTAACCTGTCAGAGGCAACTATGACTGATCAATAAGGTGACAGATCTGATAATGCGTACACATGAAACCTGTCAGACACAACTATGACTAATCAATAAGGTGACAGATCTGATAATGCGTGCACATGTAACCTGTCAGACACAACTATGACTGAACAATAGGGTGAAATAGACATAAAATTTATGAAGACAAATGATATGTGTTCAAAAGCCATTCAAGAGAAAGTTTACACAAAATAAAATTCTGAATAAAATTCAGAAAAGTTAAAGTTTTGAAGGGTACTGCACACCTCCTAGAACAAAGTTGATAGGTTGGCATAAATCTGAGTCTGACAAGATTTCAGAAATAATGACAGAAATTACATAACTGCTAATAAATATATCTGAAAACAGTTAATCTTCACACACTCTTTATTTATGTAACATAATATAACTCATGTCATATCACAAACTTCCACAATGTAAATAAATAAACCAAAGGTAACTATTTAATATCCATGACAACCATTTAGTATCCATAGTGTCCATTTGGTCTCCATGTTGATGATTTACTATGATTCAGTTTCTGGTACATCTGTTGGTTTTTCGTCTGGTTTCATGGCAGGGAACAGCAACACTTCCTACAAGACAAAAGTTCAAAGGTTTGAATAAATCGGAATATAATGTAAATTCAGCAAAAGCAATTTCTGCAGTTCTGACTAATTCAAGGGCAGTAACCCTGAAGATACTAGTAAAAAAACATTGCATATTGAACGTGACCCACATAATTATACAGTCACATATTCTGTGTAAGTCTGGACTAGTTTCAAGCTTTTTGTGGAAACACTGTCAGTATGTTAGAATAAATTTAGGGACACAGCTCTGGATATACTCGGCACTGGCTGTTTTTTTATCCTGTCCTGGTTTTATAAAGAAACAAAATTATGTATAGCTTTCATGTAGTTAAAAGAATACAGTTTTTAACATTAAAGCTAAAAATATCAGTGAAACTTCAGCACAATTTTAACACTGTTCAATGAAACTCTCATTTAGCTTAGAGACTTTTCATCTTTCCTGTAGTAGGCAAGGTGTGTTAGAGTTTTACTCTGTTTTTCAACAGTATTATCAGTTATGTACAGCTGTGAGTTGACGTAACAAGCATTCCCGAGTTACCAACTAGTACTGACCTGTTATTTCACAATAAACTCATAAATTTCCCACATCGAACAGTTTGAATCCGAGATTGGCGATCGAGTGCTCCCATCAACTGAACCTACCGTACAGGCTGTTGCTATGAGTAACACCAATTCATTAACTCGTACCTTTATGTTGTTGGAGTCTGTGAGGAACATTGTTAGTCTATCAAGTCCCATACCCCAGCCAGCAGTGGGTGGTAGACCATACTCTAAAGCTGTACAGAAACCTTCATCCACAAACATAGCCTCATCGTCACCAGCAGCTTTATCCTGAGGCAGAAAAATAGAAATATGTAAAAGACTATCAAAAGGATCATTATTGTAGTTTGCCAAACATTGAATTTATTTTATTAAACAACTGTTGACCAAAATTCATTCCTCTAAAGTTTTATCAAAATTGATAAAGCATTATGGAGAAGATGTCATTTGAAACAATTGTTGACCGAAATTTATTCCTGTAAAGTTTGATCAAAATTGACCAAGTGGTTAAGAAGATATACTCAAACGCAAAAGAAAGTATGCACTTGTGATTTTTTCATTATTTTAATTCTACAAGGTATAAAGATGTCAAAGTTGAAACATACGAATATCGGTCGTTATGGTTTATAGCAACAACGAAACATCAGTCAAACTATGGCTTATTATTACGTAATAGCCCGAATTGCGATTTTGCAGAATTTCCATGTGGAACTTGTATACATAAGTACAAGTGGCCAAACCTGTTTTCTCTACATTCTTTTACACATGTATAGTGCAAATATCACTGTAGATTTAGAAATTTATAACCGAAGATATGCCACGACTATCCGAACTTCAGAGTAATGACGACTTACTGAAGCTAGTCAGAGGTGACTCAGTCGCTTCAGTTTCACGGGCAATTAATTGCCATAAAAACGCTATTATCAAGTTACGTGACAGGTTTATGCAAACGGTTACTGTTGCCGACTGTCCTGATCCGGCAGGCCATGCGTGACTGGCGTCAGACTGGACCGTCATATTAAGTTGACGCACATGAGACGTCGGTACCAAACCGCCTTAGCTACAGAGTTATAAGATGGAATGGCGGTCATACCAGAAATTATTGCAACAAATTACAGTGAATCTACGCAATTAATCATCCCTTTGGCTATTTGTGTATTTTTGATTTTGACCCTTAATTCATGTAGACGCGTTGTACGTTTTAACGAAATTCAAAACAATAAAATAAACACTTTGGTTAGAAATGTTATTGAATAAGCTATAAAACGATACCACACATGATAATATTCCATCATTGGATTTTCAGAAAATCAAAATATAAAAGTGCACACTTTCTTTGCTTTTGAGTATATAATTTGAACTAATAATAATGAATGGTTGACCAAAATGTATTCCTGTTGAGTTTGATCAAAACTGACCAAGCATTATGACCACAGATTATTTTATGTATGAAAAGTTAGCAACCAACATGGAATATACTCCATATATGTTTTTCAACCATCAACAGTTTAATATTGCACAAATATGATCTTATCTCTGTCAACATTGACAAGATAGAGGGACTTGTGCCAGCATAAAAAATGTAAAACCATGTTATTTTAAATCAACAGATAAAATTAGCACTCAGAATCATAGTTAAATTACTAACTTGTGTATAAGAATAACATCATCAATATCCTTCCATTATGATGAAACATCCAAAATGGAATTATATCATTTGAAAAATGACAAAATATTAAGAGATTACTCTGTTATATAAGATTATGCAGATCTTCTTAAAATTGACAGAAGTATTTCTGTAAAGGTGCGATTCAGAATCACAATATGAACTAGATGGTTGATTTTTAATAAAAACATATGTCTCCCAGATGGCAAATTGTCAGTAATTGTAATACTGATACAAGATGTTAGAATAAAATATCAAGCAATCAGGAAAGATAGTGTTTGATCAGTTAACCATGCACTGTATATGTTTAAAAACTTCAAAGGGCCATAACTCAGTGAAAAATTATCTGAGCGGAACAAAAAACGAAGATGCACAACAACACTTGATGTTGATCAATCCTATAGTTTGGCTGAAATCCAACCAGCAGTATTGGAGATAAAGCGCGGACAAGCTAAAAGTGGACAGACGGACAGACAGAGGCCGAAGGCAAAAACAATGTCTCCCTCAGAGAGAGGGAGACATAATAATCTGTAGAAATGTTTACTTTCGATTCACAAGTTAACTCTTGTACGTTCCTTATAGCAACTGTTTCATGAAATGTATATTTTCAAGCGATTACAAACAAACCATTAAAATCAAAAGAAAAATTAAATAATCAACATTTGTTATACAAGGCAGAGAAGAAGTTTATGTTTTACAAGAGTTTGTTGAAGCATTTCTAGTTTCAATTCTGAATGCTAAATACTTATAAGCCCCAGCAAAAATATCTACTTCAAAAGAAATTCATTTACTACATTAACTTTAATACATTTTGTATGAAAAGCAAGCAACCAACATGGAAAATACACCATATATGTTTTTTCAACCATCAACAGTTTAATATTGCACAAATATGTTCTTATCTCTGTCAACATTGACAAGATAGAGGGACTTGTGCCTGCATGAAAATATGTAACCAAGTAATCATTTTGACATTATGGCCCTTTCACAAATGCAAATTTGCAGCAGAATGTATGTTTTGAGGAGTAATAACTGTTGCTTTTGACTACCATTCATTGTACTGTAAGAAGCATTCTGTAAGTATGACCCATATTAAAATATGTCAAAGATATCATGCAGACAAATATTCTGACCAAGTTTCATGAAGATTGGATAAAAACTGTTGAATTGATTAAAGGAATAAAAAAACTTCAACACAATTTTTTTCCTAAGATTGGACCTACTGGACCTAGTTTTTGACTTCAGATGACCCATATTCATACTTTATTAAGATATCATGCAGACAAACATTCTGACCAAGTTTTATGAAGATTGGATAAAAACTGTTGAATTGATTAAAGGAATAAAAAAAACTTCAACACAATTTTTTTCCTAAGATTGACCTACTGGACCTAGTTTTTGACCTCAGATGACCCATATTCATATTTGTTCAAGACAAATATTCTGACCAAGTTTCATGAAGATTTGATAAGATCTGTTGAATGTTTGACAGGAAAAAAAACTTGAACGCAAATTTATTAACACCATCTGATTCTGACCGTCTGCGAATCTGCCTGCCTGGATTTCGCCTATCTATAGCCAAATACGAGGCAGAGAATTTTATGTATGAAAAGTTAGCAACCAACATGGAAAATACTCCATATTTGTTTTTCAACCATCAACAGTTTAATATTGCACAAATATGTTCTTATCTCTGTCAACATTGACAAGATAGAGGGACTTGTGCCTGCATGAAAATATGTAACCAAGTAATCATTTTGACATTATGGCCCTTTCACAAATGCAAATTTGCAGCAGAATGTATGTTTAGAGGAGTAATAACTGTTGCTTTTGACTACCATTCATTGTACTGTAAGAAGCATTCTGTAAGTATGACCCATATTAAAATATGTCAAAGATATCATGCAGACAAATATTCTGACCAAGTTTCATGAAGATTGGATAAAAACTGTTGAATTGATTAAAGGAATAAAAAAACTTCAACACAATTTTTTTTCCTAAGATTGACCTACTGGACCTAGTTTTTGACCTCAGATGACCCATATTCATACTTGTTTAAGATATCATACAGACAAATATTCTGACCAAGTTTCATGAAGATTGGATAAAAACTGTTGAATTGATTAAAGGAATAAAAAAACTTCAACACAATTTTTTTTTCTAAGATTGGACCTACTGGACCTAGTTTTTGACCTCAGATGACCCATATTCATATTTGTTCAAGACAAATATTCTGACCAAGTTTCATGAAGATTTGATAAGATCTGTTGAATGTTTGACAGGAAAAAAAACTTGAACGCAAATTTATTAACACCATCTGATTCTGACCGTCTGCGAATCTGCCTGCCTGGATTTCGCCTATCTATAGCCAAATACGAGGCAGAGAATTTTATGTATGAAAAGTTAGCAACCAACATGGAAAATACTCCATATTTGTTTTTCAACCATCAACAGTTTAATATTGCACAAATATGTTCTTATCTCTGTCAACATTGACAAGATAGAGGGACTTGTGCCTGCATGAAAATATGTAACCAAGTATCATTTTGACATAATGGCCCTTTCACAAATGCAAATTTGCAGCAGAATGTATGTTTAGAGGAGTAATAACTGTTGCTTTTGACTACCATTCATTGTACTGTAAGAAGCATTATGTAAGTATGACCCATATTAAAATATGTCAAAGATATCATGCAGACAAATATTCTGACCAAGTTTCATGAAGATTGGATAAAAACTGTTGAATTGATTAAAGGAATAAAAAAAACTTCAACACAATTGTTTTCCTAAGATTGACCTACTGGACCTAGTTTTTGACCTCAGATGACCCATATTCATATTTGTTCAAGATATCATGCAGAAAAATATTCTGACCAAGTTTCATGAAGATTTGATAAGATCTGTTGAATGTTTGACAGGAAAAAAAACTTGAACGCAAATTTATTAACAACATCTGACCGTCTGCGAATCTGCCTGCCTGGATTTCGCCTATCTATAGCCAAATACGAGGCAGAGAATTTTATGTATGAAAAGTTAGCAACCAACATGGAAAATACTCCATATTTGTTTTTCAACCATCAACAGTTTAATATTGCACAAATATGTTCTTATCTCTGTCAACACTGACAAGATAGAGGGACTTGTGCCAGCTTAAATAAGAAATATATATTACATATGCATTTTTTTTAAATACACCCAACAGCTATATATGTTAATGTCTTATTTAATATGATATTTTGGAAGAGACTTGATTTATCACTTGTAAACATGTTATAAATGTATTTCTTTCACATCTATGAAGCTTTTTTGTAGATTTGAAATGTAGTGTTTTAATTCAGAGTCACAATATGACTGACTTTAAAGATGGCTCATCTGGACCTAATGTTTTTAATGGCCTCATCCAGTATTGTTGCAACATAGTCTAAAACATCATTAATAAGAACCATTGCCATGTATAACCATTATCAATGTATTCTGTGATAATGCATATTTATTGAAGTTTTTACTTGATAAAGTATATTTTTTCCTGTTCATTAGGTTAACAAATGAAGAAAAATTGAGCAAAATATATCTTTAAATATCCTTTCACAGCATTTTACCTTTTTTAGATTTTAGATAAAATCTTGCAGTAAGAACCAACCAATTAAGATCAGGGTCAATTCTTGGGTTGGATAGGGCATACAAACTTAACATTTTTTTGTAGATGATGTATTATAATTATACAGTCTACATATAGCAAATGTTTGCATGTGGTTTGCCCTGAAATATGGTTTATCCGTCAAGTATACCTTTGATTGTTGCTGGAATCTATCCCTCTGAATTACAGGATCATTCAACTCTGTGTAAGCGTTGCAGATTTCTTTCTTGCATACAAACAATTCAAATCTCTCAGTCAGACCAGACTTAGTTCTATGCCTGTGAAAAAACAATATCTTGTTAAACCTTGTTAAATAGTATCTGAAGGTAAATAAAAAGTATGAAAAACATAAAGAGGACCACTAAACAATGCTACACACCAAATAGCAAAGCTTTAGACCTTAGGGTTTAGGACAAGAAGATTTTCAAAGTTTACAATTTTAAAATCTATTGTTAGCTCTGGTGACCTACTTATGCAGCAGACCGGAATGATATATGCAACTTTTAAAAGAGGTCCACCAAAGGATCATTCCTGTGAAGTTTGGACAAAATCCATTCAGTAGTATAGGAGATGTTGTTTAAAGAAAATGTTGCCGCACCATTCACTATGACAGACATCCGAGGATCATAAAAGCTCACCACGAGCACTTTGTGCTCAGGTGAGCTAAAAACTCACATATGAGATTATATGACATCTAAAGCAGGTCTTCATGAAAGAGTTTCCCTTTAATCAAAACTGAACCTGTCTAAAGACTCAGTAATACATGGTATTTGTCTTGGATGCAGGAGGTTGTTGGTTCAATTCCCAGCCACCACAAACTTTTGTCATTCTAAAATGGTACTCCTAGTTCCCTTGTCAATGATCTGCTTTATAAGAGAAGTGCTAGGAATGATTGGCCTAGTATCACATACGTCTACCTTATGACATCATTGCAGCAGCACTATACTATGAAACCCCTTCTATCCGCCATCTTTCAAGTGACTTCTTGGACAGTTTCATTGTTTCTCGTTGTAAGAATTTACCATCCATTTTACATCTCTAGAGAAATAGTCTATCAACAACAACTAACATTGACATCACCAAAAGGGTGTTGACAGGGGTGTCACTAATTTTTGAATTAGCAGGGAAATCATCAAAAGTGGGAAGGGTCTGAGGGTACTCCCCATGATCACTCATACAAGACAAGTAGCCAGGTGATGATGCTTAAGTTACAGAGTAATTTTACGGACTGCAAGATTATGCTGAATCTGCTACAAACGGACTGAAATATTGTTGTGTGGGATGTAAAACCATACACACACCCATATCAAACTATAGACAACTGTTGATATATCTTACCATTTAGCCAGAGGGCTCATAACCTGAGGATGATCGATGATAAATGTTGGACTAACACAGAACTCTTCTATAAAATCACCAACAAGCTACAAACAAAATATTAACATTTATGTCAATTAACAATTTATATCAATTCACTATTCATGTCAATTAACTATAGCTGCATATAAACAGATAATATATAAGATCTGAATTAAACAATTCTATGTTTGCCCTGATTCATTAAACAATTCTATGTTTGCTCTGATCCATTAGACAATTCTATGTTTGCTCTGATCCATTAAACAATTCTATGTTTGCCCTGATCCATTAGACAATTCTATGTTTGCCCTGATCCATTAAACAATTCTATGTTTGCTCTGATCCATTAAACAATTCTATGTTTGCTCTGATCCATTAGACAATTCTGTTTGCCCTGATCCATTAGACAATTCTATGTTTGCCCTGATCCATTAAACAATTCTATGTTTGCTCTGATCCATTAAACAATTCTATGTTTGCTCTGATCCATTAAACAATTCTATGTTTGCCCTGATCCATTAAACAATTCTATGTTTGCTCTGATCCATTAAACAATTCTATGTTTGCTCTGATCCATTAAACAATTCTATGTTTGCTCTGATCCATTAAACAATTCTATGTTTGCTCTGATCCATTAAACAATTCTATGTTTGCTCTGATCCATTAAACAATTCTATGTTTGCTCTGATCCATTAAACAATTCTATGTTTGCTCTGATCCATTAAACAATTCTGTTTGCCCTGATCCATTAAACAATTCTATGTTTGCCCTGATCCATTAAACAATTCTATGTTTGCTCTGATCCATTAAACAATTCTATGTTTGCTCTGATCCATTAAACAATTCTATGTTTGCTCTGATCCATTAAACAATTCTGTTTGCCCTGATCCATTAGACAATTCTATGTTTGCTCTGATCCATTAAACAATTCTATGTTTGCTCTGATCCATTAAACAATTCTATGTTTGCCCTGATCCATTCTCCCAGATCAGCGGTTTGACCTTTCCACTTGATTAGACAAAGCATTCTGATTTATAACAAGAGTGGCAAACTGTCACAAAATACGCCCGTCATAAGTCAGAGCTCAGTGTTAAAACAAGACAAATTTTAGGTAATTTCTAAAATCAAAGGGTGATAACTCCCGAGTGACTTGAGCGATATGGATAATTCAAGGGCCATAATTCAGAAGTGCCTAGGGGATGTGGCTGGTTATCGAACTTGGCCGAGATATAATGCCCGCAAACATTTTCACCAAGTTTGGTAAAGATCGGATGAAAACTCTTAGACTTAGAGAGCGGACAAGGCTAATTTTGCCAATTTTGGATAATTCAAGGGCCATAATTCAGAAGTGCCTGGGGGGGGGGGGTTGTGGCTGGTTATCGAACTTGGCCAAGATATTTACCAAGTTTGGTTAAGATCGGATGAAAACTCTTTGACTTAGAGAGCGGACAAGGCTAACTTTGTCAATTTTTGATAATTCAAGGGCCATAATTCAGAAGTGCCTGGGGGGATGTGGCTGGTTATCGAACTTGGTCGCGATATTATGCCCACAAACATTTTCATTAAGTTTGGTTAAGATCGGATGAAAACTCTTCGACTTAGAGAGCGGAAACCATGTGGACGCCGCCAGCCCGCCACAAGTGTTCCCATAATTTTTCAAACGGGCATATAAAAATGGCCCTAATACTCGCCAGGTCAAAAATTTGGGCTAGGTAGCAAGGGAAATGTTAATTTGTTGTTATATACTGTAATGGAAAAGGATTGAGGGAACTATATGTGACAAAAATATGGGAAAAGTTCAGGCACTGGTATATCAAATACAAATCAGCTTAGAGAATGAAAGATAAAATTATTCTCTTGACAATTGTCCGACTATTCACTTCCAATGCATGGTAGTCCTGCTGTGGAATAGTTGGGCACAGGACTGGCCAACTAGCATTAGTTTCAAACCATGGTAGGTTGTGTAATTTTAGTTCAAACTTTTATTTTACATCAACAAGTACAACTTCTATTAATCACTCTTGATAACTGCTTCCTGGGTTACTAACCAGTACTCGTGCTAATTAAGACATCATGTTCATGGCTCTACCTTGCCAAAGGCGGGATTCTAACCCACAACATTCAAACCAGGGGATCAATCACTCGACCCCTAAGCCTCCCTTATTTTTCATTTTGGGCTAGACTATTTTGTACTAAATTTCAGGTAGACCAGGTAACAAAACATCAATTGTATTATTTTTTTATTAATGAAGAATATATGCTATTGAATTCATATACACTTGAATGTCACTGATGGTCATGCAACATGGAAATGTTAGCAAATCGTTTCAGTATTTCCAGAACCCCATAACTTGTTTTTTCGTCTTTTAAAAAAAGAAGCTTAGTTTTACCTTCTTGAGATAATTGTTACATACTAAGGTTATGGAATTGCATTTTATTTAAGTTATGTGCATTCCAGAACAATATAGGTAGTACAGATAGAAAGAGCTTGGAAAGACAGTTTCATCGATACCATATACTCAAAACCTCAAAACTGATACCATATACTCAAAACCGCATAAAAATTTAGTAACAGGTTTCTGGAAAACTCACTAACTCAAGTCACAAAAATATCAGCCAGTGTAAATTTCTTTGTTCACAGAAGTATAGTTTTATATACCTGATTACTAAATGTAATATTCATTTGGTAATAGGTGAACATATCCACATGAGTCTGACAATGTGGATTGGCTATAAACCTTTTACTAGCAAAATATCCTCAGTTATCCTTGTGAAGGATTCAGACACAAACACAGGGATTTCTCTGATGGAGGAATCTTGAGTCCCTGACTCCCTATTCTCTCTGGGGATTCCCATTTTCAACTTACTGTGCATCCCTGAGCATATATGGCCCTAAAATAAACTTTTGTATAAACTGCATATCTTGGACCTTCCAAATTTACTAAGGACCCCCAATTTGTCAAACGCGAGGGTCCAAGGACCCCTAGCTGAAAAACCCAAGCGAAAACAATGCAAACATGACA
This sequence comes from Mactromeris polynyma, assembly GCA_032209605.1. Lineage (NCBI taxonomy): Eukaryota > Metazoa > Mollusca > Bivalvia > Venerida > Mactridae > Mactromeris > Mactromeris polynyma. Next base: position 543,691 of record JASFXZ010000032.1, read on the forward strand.
AGTATACTAACCTTATCTAATAATCTAGCTGAGGTTCTTGGTGAAGTACACTCTACTCCATGTTTCACACATTGCTCATCTAAAAACTTTCGAACCTCTGAAATCATATGATGGGATATGCAGTTGTTATCTATCCCAGCAATACCCCTTTGTCAAGTGGAAACTAGAAATCTGTAGTTGTTATCTATCCCAGCAATACCGCTTTTTCAAGTGGAAACTAGAAATCTGTAGTTGTTATCTATCCCAGCAATACCGCTTTGTCAAGTGGAAACTAGAAATCTGTCCAAAAGACTTTGGACACAGGTCCTACACTTTACTCAACAATCATTCAAGAGATATGAATGACACAAGTTCTAAAGTAAAAAATGCCAATTTTCACCAATTCAAGGCCCAAACTCTATATATTTCCCTGCGAAACCCCAGGTGCACAACTTCACATGCTGATATACATTCCTATACAGTTTGAAGACAGTATGTCCAACACTTCAGGAGACATGAACAACACATGTTTTGTGGGAGGAACAGACATTCGGACAGGACAGGTTAAGACAGGACTGACACAGACAATCTAAGTGCTCCCCCAACAATTGTGCGGGGGGGCACAAAAAGTGGCCCTCAACACTGCAATGCTTGGACCGACCTTACACCTGTACACCTATCTACACTTGTTTTAAAGAGTGGGAGAACATGCAGCTCATGACACACCACAAGAGAGGTTTACAGGTTATGTATTCAACATAAGTTCTTGTTTTGCAAATGAAATAATCCATCATCTCTTTTACACAGCCCTTACCGTCTTGCATCCATTACCCAAGTAATACAGTAAAATCCCAACCAGGTCGGTCGGTCTTATTTTTGGTGGTTTGATAACCAAGTTAAAATATGAAAGAAAATTTAAAACTGGTCGTTTTAACTAGATGGTCTTAATTTCAAGATGCTCTTTAAGAGAGATTTCAGTGTATGGTAGGATGCTTTTGTGCAATGTTTTGTTTGTTTGAAACAAGCCCTTGATCAATATCATTTTAGCAAACTTTGTAGGTCAACCAATGAACATTTCAACCATACAGTTTTACATATTCAATTAGAACAAAAAAGAGTATTCTACTCATGCTAAGAAGCCACATACAACTTACCCGGAGAAGCCAGATTTGCAGGATCTGGAAATTTGACACCCAATTTTTTCTCCAACTCATCGATCATACTAATCCTTTTGAAAGGTGGAGTGAAGTCAATATCCCACTCTGGTCCATTGGGACCCTCAGGATGATACTTGACCTGATGTCCACCAGTGATTTCCTTCACCATACCTGCAGGGAGAACAACACAAGTATTTAACAAAACTTATAACGCAGCAAAACATACAAGGCAGGACAGTTGACAGCTTTAAGAGACCCATATACCCAAAAATAGAGAAACATTGCCCTATTGAGACGGGGAATTTGTAGAACAACTAACATCATAATATTTTACTTCATGCTTTTTTTTATTAATTATGACAAATGGCTTAATATGTGTAAAGAATTGTGGATCAACCGCAATTCAATTTGATAAGAATTTTCTTTCCTTTTTTCGGGAAATTTTACCAGGAAATTGGGGGATAAACCCATAATATTTTGGTATCGGAATAGTACCCATATAAGTCCCCTAATTGTCAAACTAGTGCCTTACAAGGGTACATTATATGATTTTCAATGTATAGCACAAAAAGCGACATAATGAAACATTTGTCAAATAATATTCATTCAAACTAGATCAATGTCTCCAAATAATTTGAGGTTGACATGTTCGCTTCCACAAGCAGTTGACAACTACCCAACATGAATCAGAAATGGAGGGCAAATAACTGCAGACAAATGTCAACGAAAGGACATGGTCTGCACAGTCAGCGAAGGACATGGTCTGCACAGTCAGCAAATGACATGGTCTGCACAGTCAGCGAAGGACATGGTCTGCACAGTCAGCGAAGGACATGGTCTGCACAGTCAGCAAGGACATGGTCTGCACAGTCAGCGAAGGACATGGTCTGCACAGTCAGCAAGGACATGGTCTGCACAGTCAGCGAAGGACATGGTCTGCACAGTCTCAGAATCAAACCTCGGAACTCCATAGTGACAACTCGGCGCTCTACCCACTGAGCAAACCATGCAGGCTTGAAATCAATGTAGACAAATACAAAGAACAAGTACTTACCTGCGAGCATTGTTTCTGTTATGCTCATCAAGTCATTATAGTCAGCATATGCCATGTAGAATTCCATCGTTGTAAATTCAGGGTTATGTGTCACGTCAATTCCTTCATTACGAAACTGACGACCAATCTCGTATACTCTGTCCATGCCTCCAACAACCAGCATCTATGTAATCACAAATATCTCATCAGAAACAAACAAACAATAGGAACAAGTAGGGGCAGTAGTTTTTGCATTGCATCTATAAATGTATAGGAAGAGTACTTGTATCAATACAAATATTGCATCAATTAATCTAACCCATACACAGCACTAATGTAATGTTAAGAATAAATGTCTAGTATATACATCAGGTTTCAAGATTTTTTTCAAAATCATACTGCCGAAACGCAGTTAGAAGAAAGAAGAATTTTTACATACTTCATACATGTAACTGATTTTAAGAATAACAACGAACGAAACGTCTTGTAGGTTGTTTCTATAAATTCCTATGAATCACAAACCAGTCCAGTCTGATAATTTTTGGCAGAATTTACCTGTGCAAAGACTGTCACTTTAAGACCACATCAATAATTAGACCACCTCAACATTAAGAACACAATTTTCAAGTCTATGTTCACTGTTTTGCTCTTAATTCAACCTCAATATTAAGACCACCTCAATACATTTGTATTAAGATTAATTTCAAACAGTCACAAGGGTGGTCTTATCATTGAGGTTTTACTGAAATGGACAGTAACAAAATGTGCTACATAAACATTTATATCTCATACCTTCAGATACAGTTCTGGAGCTACTCTCATATACAGATCCATATTTAGATCATTATGGTGAGTGATAAACGGTTTTGCAGTAGCGCCACCTGGGATCATATTCATCATCGGTGTTTCAACCTGAAAATCACAGCAACGTTCTAATAAACTTTAAGCTGATGTAACCATGAACTTGGTAGTTTGGTTGAGAGTAGTGAAATTATATTTACAGACAATTTGAATACTTGAGAAATTCAACTCCGAAGATTTGGGGTAGAATTTCTGTTCAGGCGTTCCATTTGACCCTGGACTCGACCCTTTGACCACTGGAATTACCAAAACACCACATTTTGACCCTAAGGATTCTGACTGAAGGGTCAATTTCTTTCTCAATTATATGTAATTTGGCTATAAAATGGTAAAATCCGGTCAAAATTAACAAAATGACCATCGAGATTCAGCCACTAGTGAAACACCTGGTTAACATACATGTACAATTTAATGTGCAAGTTAGAAAATACAGGACAGATAATAACAAGCCTTCACATGTAACCATTTTTAAGTAACACAATAAATTCTGTTTTCTTTCTTTTGATGTAACTAGATGATAGAACGAAGATTAAGAAAGTCATTAATGGGTAAAAGTACCGTATTTACTCGCCCATAAGTCTATCTCGACCATAAGTCGACGGGTATACTTTGCTGCTTAAAACTCGGTATTTTGCTTGCACCCGCCTATAAGTCGAGGCCAGATTTTCAAAGAATGAAAAGTTGGTTACAGTCTAGTCATTTATTACATTAGAATTCCCACTCACTTAAAATATTGCGTACCAGTTTAAATCTAAAAACATTATGAGAATATACGGTAAATACACCGGCTGGTAGCTCTGTGTGACGTCATTCCCAGACACAACAATCCAAGTGTTCTGTGCTAAAGTTTAACCAGCAGTCGTATTGTGACAGTTTGTTTATAACACCTGCGTGGGCCATCCACATTTTCACCTCATTAACATGTGTAAGATATTGTCCTATTATTTAACACTTCTGAGGCTTTCGAAAACTGTGAAAAACTTAACCAACGAACACATTTATTTTAAAGAATAAAACAAAACAATTTGTTCATAATTGTCGTTTATTGTCATTAACAACAAAAAGCTTAATTGTAAAAAATACTTTACAGGGCAAGTTAAGAATCATTTTTTACTCCGAATATAAATGCGTATGTTATTACTTACGATAGTCAGACACAACAATTGACGATTTTGAACTTCCAGGGCACACACTCCTCCCTTTTTTTTTTTTTTTTTTTTTTTTTTAATATCGCGCCCATAAGTCGAGTTGACTTTTTAGAGCATTTTCAAAAGCCGTTTTTGGTCGACTTATGGGCGAGTAAATACGGTATGCATGACTAGACTAGCATCAGTAGGTAACCAAATACCTCCAATTTGGCTACTGAAATTTGCCAAAATTGTCCCAAAATGGCAAATCTTATAATACAAAAATTTATCAAATTAATTACTTATTGATTCAATCTGGCTACCAACTTTGGAAAACGAGCGTCAACCAAGGCTAATTACGAGAATTCATATGCAGAAAATCTATTGTTTATACATGAACTATCATACCTCGAGAAAACCCATCTGATCCATGAATCGTCTTAGATAATTTGTAATCTTGGCTCGCACGACAAACTTGTTCTTTGTTGTTTCATTTATGATTAGATCCAAGTACCGCTGTCTAAATCTTGTTTCCTGCAATCAAATATCATCAACTATTATTTTTAGTTGTTCATTAGAACAACTAGTTCAATGGCAATTTTCAACAGGCGCATTGCCTTAATACGAAAGTGGCGCAAGAATAACAGATAAGTGAAAACAGTACTCAATACTGGTAGAAATCTTTACTGTACAATAAAATTTATGGGTTCAACAATGGACAATAATGATTCGTACTTTCTATGAATCTGCAAGTGTTGAATACAAAACCAGCGTTCAATACCGAACAACTTCAGTGCTTTCAGCGCTATTATTTATGTAATGGTTTTTAAGTCATGTCAACAGTCAAGGTCATGAAGTGACTTTTCCAGCTATTAGGGTGCAGGAAGACATCAGGTGCCCCTTCTGGCATCAGTTTGTGAATCAGAGACTCCTGCACGCTCGAATCCCATCTAAACTGCACACTTCACAATCTGTTAATTTAGTGCTAGTTCTCTTTAGTAACCCAGGGAATAGTCAGTGCGGACTATAAATACAAGTCGAAATCTTGTCTTCCAGTAAATGTGGTATACCTTAATAACTGTTTTCTATAGAATAGTAATAGATTTACTGCATACACCATGCATGTGAAGCATATAGTGAGAGAGACGTACTGTATTCTATAGAATAGTAATTGATTTACTGCATACACCATGCATGTGAAGCATATAGTGAGAGAGACGTACTGTATTCTATAGAATAGTAATTGATTTACTGCATACACCATGCATGTGAAGCATATAGTGAGAGAGACGTACTGTATTCTATAGAATAGTAATTGATTTACTGCATACACCATGCATGTGAAGCATATAGTGAGAGAGACATACTGTATTCTATAGAATAGTAATTGATTTACTGCATACACCATGCATGTGAAGCATATAGTGAGAGGGACGTACTGTATTCTATAGAATAGTAATTGATTTACTGCATACACCATGCACGTGAAGCATATAATGAGAGGGACGTACTGTATTCTATAGAATAGTAATTGATTTACTGCATGCACGTGAAGCATATAGTGAGAGGGACATACTGTATTCTATAGAATAGTAATTGATTTACTGCATACACCATGCACATAAAGCATATAGTGAGAGGGACTTACTGTATTCTATAGAATAGTAATTGATTTACTGCATACACCATGCATGTGAAGCATATAGTGAGAGGGACGTACTGTATTCTATAGAATAGTAATTGATTTACTGCATACATGTGAAGCATATAGTGAGAGGGACATACTGTATTCTATAGAATAGTAATTGATTTACTGCATACACCATGCACATGAAGCATATAGTGAGAGGGACGTACTGTATTCTATAGAATAGTAATTGATTTACTGCATACACCATGCATGTGAAGCATATAGTGAGAGGGACGTACTGTATTCTATAGAATAGTAATTGATTTACTGCATACACCATGCATGTGAAGCATATAGTGAGAGAGACATACTGTATTCTATAGAATAGTAATTGATTTACTGCATACACCATGCACGTGAAGCATATAGTGAGAGGGACGTACTGTTGTGTCATAAAATCTCACATGTATTATACTTATGTTTCATAGAAAATCAGCATTTTGGAGCTTAACACTTGTTTTTGAAACTCGAATTTAGCAGTGTCCCAAAACATAGGGTAGCTACAGTAAATTATCAATAAGTACACACTGTGACAATACCTTGTCTTTCACACCAAAATGTAAAGTTGGCAGCTGATGTAAACATGGAGACAGCAATACAATCCTTTTTGGTATTATACTCAATTCTCCTTTCTTAGTTTTACCTGCAAGAAATTTTACGACTTAGAAAGTAAAGCACACTGTATGAATTGCAACAGCTTTCTCACGCAAGCACACTGTATGAACTGCAACAGCTTTCTCACGCAAGCACACTGTATGAACTGCAACAGTTTTCTCACGCAAGCACACTGTATGAACTGCAACAGCTTTCTCACGCAAGCACACTGTATGAACTGCAACAGCTTTCTCACGCAATCAGAAGCACCTACCAAAAATCTGGAGCGACCTGTTATATCTTGGAGCTCTTTGAATAACTCTGGCCATTATTGTCCCTTGTTTGTCGAGATTTGTGTCAATTTGACAGTTGATATAAAATATGTAGAATACAATGCTTGTTTATATAAAATTAAGATATGAAAAGCCTGTTCGTTTAACTATGAAAATTCCCAAAATAGGAGTTGAAGCGATTAAAGTTTTTCCATATCGGCAAGTTTTACGAAACAAATTTCCCCCTGATTTATCTAGGGTCTTTTTGCCAAAATGGACAGAAAAAGCCCTGCACTTAATATGCAAGCACAAAGAAACAAAGCCAAATACATGTAGTTACCTGGACATCCCTCCACACCAACTATATCTCCACGCTTTATTTTCTCTATCATTGTACTAAATTCATCCTCCGAGTTGTAAAATCTGAAAGAAACACCAAATTTGTTGTGCCAATAGCAACTTACATATCAGGGTTTTTGAGCATGATTATTGTAATCAAGTTTTACTGACAGTTCCAAGGCTGTAATTCGCTATATGATTGTCGTTTCTGTTTGTGTTATGAATTTTTTATGTTTCCCTTTCCCCTATGCAATTCTGTCACTTTATACAGTGTTCAGAGTGTTTCCTGTCAAATTTTGGCCAGTTGTCTTGAATTGTACTGTGAGCTTTTCCATCCATTAATTCCCCCCTCCCCCTCCTTTTACTGTCCACTTTGATTCTCCTAATTATTCCTTATGGTCTGTTGGGCCGTTCCTTGTGCCTCTGTTCCTTAATATGTGTACCGTTTGACCTCCTTAGGTGCGTTATGTTTTGTGGATTGTTGTTTTTCCTGAGGTCTGCGTGGAGAGGTATTGTCTTGTGTATGTGGCGTTCCCCGTAGTTACGTATTCTCTCTGTTTTAGTAAAGAACCTAGAAGCAGTTGCCCCAGTTTTGAACAAAACCTGGAAAATACTTGAGTTGCGCCACGACAAACCTGTATATTTACATTTTCTAACAGACATATTTTTTAACTTTCATTTAATACCAAAACTATTAAACTCAGATGCCTGCTTTTCTTTTCTTTGCAATTCCAATACTAAGAACAAGATGCGAAAGTTAGCTACAACATAATGACATCGCATCTAAATGTACATAATTCTTAAAAAAATCCTTAAAAAATCAAAATCAATTTCCTTTTGAAATTAGATCAACGTGTTGCTGAATAATAAAATGTGCACAGTTTGACATAGCTCAGGCATGAGAATGACATAGCTCAGGCATGAGAATGACATAGCTCAGGCATGAGAATGCAAAAATTCAAAATCAGCTAAAAATGAGTTGTTGATTAACTTATTCATTCAATTTATTTATTTATTCATCAAAAACGGCAAGGGCCTATAATAGAAGTTCAGCATAGAATATCAATATTTTGTTAAATAAATAGATAGTTGCAACGTTAATTTTCCCAATCACACCAGACCCATTCCCAAAAGGGTGAAAAAAGCCCTTATATGTTATACAATTTGGCACAAAAATAAAATATCTCTGATTTGTATTCAACAAAGTATCATCATATTTGTGTAATTTGGGTAGAAGGAATGATGACACAATTATTGCATCACAAGAACAAATCATCATATTTGTGTAATATAGTCACAATCTGGCTGCCATAATTATTCTCATTTTTCTTCTTCTAAGATGTCGACTGACAAAGACATGTCAGAAAACTGTGAAGATTTTTGGCGGGTATCTGAGGTATAAATACTGTTGCAGAGTGATACAACCCATTTTTTATGTCAGACCAATAACATGAAGGATAGCAAAACGGACGACGTGCAATAGTACAATGAAGGATTGGATCAATGACATTTGGTGCAATGTTCGCATAATTAAATGATTTTGTAAGTAAATGCAATAGATTATCGTCGAGGCAGCTAGGATTTTATTAGTCGTTTTACTCACTACTGCAAAACTACATTTAAAACATCACAAAAAAGTATCTTACTTAGCATTGGCCATAATCTGTATTTTAAGCGACTCTCCTCTCAGATCATAAAACAAAAGTTTGGCACCACTTTCTCGTCGCGAGTGTATTCTGCCTGCAAAACGAAACAACACATTTCATTATAAGGACACATTTCAATGTTCAAGTTTTTTGTCTCCAAACCCCAACTTTGTGCAGGTAGGTTGGCGATTTATTTTTCAACTCTTGTATGTAGCTGTTTGACTATAGTTCTCTAAATCAAGAGCATAAAAATAATTTTCTTGCTATCAACTCTTAAATTTGTGAAATTTGCCTACATTTCTATGTCGTGAACTTGACCACCTTATACAGTACTATATTTCTATGTCGTGAACTTGACCACCTTATACAGTACTATATTTCTATGTCGTGAACTTGACCACCTTATACAGTACTATATTTCTATGTTGTGAACTTGACCACCTTATACAGTACTATATTTCTATGTCGTGAACTTGACCACCTTATACAGTACTATATTTCTATGTTGTGAACTTGACCACCTTATACAGTACTATATTTCTATGTCGTGAACTTGACCACCTTATACAGTACTATATTTCAATGTCGTGAACTTGACCACCTTATACAGTACTTTATTTCTATGTCATGACCTTGACAACCTTATACAGTACTATATTTCTATGTCGTGAACTTGACCACCTTATACAGTACTATATTTCTTTGTCGTGACCATGACAACCTTATACAGTACTATATTTTCAAAGTGCCATGACATATTTTATGTAATTAATGTAAGGCCATCCTCAAAAAAGTGTTTGTTTGCAGTTACATGACCGACTCATGAAAAATGCTGCGACTCAATTTACATTCAATGAAAACTTTTTTTGGTCATTTAGCCACTACAGTACTAGTCTAGCAAACCCACCTACCTACACACACTGTTCACATTCTGCATAACCACAAACAATATTTTAAGGATGGCCAAATGTTTTTCTACAAAGTTGGTGAGAAATGAGATTCTTGCCAATGAAAGTAATTTTTATTGCACAGAATTTGATAAACTTTGCAATAAATGCGACATTTAACTCCGGAGTTTCTTCTAAGAAATTCTGCTGTCAAAGAAATATTCTTGATATAAACTGTACAACGTGATGATTTCTAACATGAAAATGTGAATGAAAAACATTTTAAATGTAATGACATTGTCATCCATTCTCATTAACTAACGAAAATATTTGAAAATGCTCTCCGCTCTTGAAATCCTACTTTCACTTCGACTGAAATCAGCTACTTTTGCTTTAGAAACATGTCAATATCAAGTAACAGGTCAATATCAAGTAACGGGTCAATATCAAGTAACGGGTCAATATCAAGTAACGGGTCAATATCAAGTAACGGGTCAATATCAAGTAACGGGTCAATATCAAGTAACGGGTCAATATCAAGTAACGGGTCAATATCAAGTAACGGGTCAATATCAAGTAACAGGTCAATATCAAGTAACGGGTCAATATCAAGTAACAGGTCAATATCAAGTAACGGGTCAATATCAAGTAACGGGTCAATATCAAGTAACGGGTCAATATCAAGTAACGGGTCAATATCAAGTAACGGGTCAATATCAAGTAACGGGTCAATATCAAGTAACGGGTCAATATCAAGTAACAGGTCAATATCAAGTAACAGGTCAATATCAAGTAACGAGAAAAACAAATGTAACACCAGACACAAAAAGAGTCAATAAGATGTACAAGGACGGCAATAATATTTCTTACAGTATTTAAAAAGCTTTGTGAACACCATTTACAAACCTGAAACACTAACAGTCGTATCTTCTTTAATTGTGCCATCACCAACACTACTAAATACGTCAATAAATTCTGCTAGTGACATTCCAACATGGAACTTGTGTGGATATGGATTGTCATTATCGGACTTCAGTTTTGCTACAGCACGGGAACGTAACTTGAAATATTCCTGAAAATTATCAAATGAAATCTTTACAAGCAGAAATAATAGTCGGGAGGCTTTCCCTGTAGTTACGTATTCTCTCTCTTTTGACCTGGAACAATGTTTGAATTAATGTGAATAACCCCAGAAGATGTCACTGAGACTGATTGTTTCGCAATCGATTTGAAATAAATAAATTAAGGGTTTATTTTCAGCTGTTTATATAGCAGTTATTCGGCTATATTCTAAACGACTATAAGTATACATTTTCCCAATTTGAATGAAAAATTCCCAATAAATCTGAAGAAAAAGTTTTGGTTCAATTAAACCAAAAATTTACTAATTTAGATGCTTTTCTCTCACAGGCAGTTAACATATATAGCAATTGTTGATTAATTCATACTTAACTGAATTAATATGTAAGTGAATAATATGGTAGTCAACATGAGTATGTATGATTAAGTATTGCAATCAGTAAACCTTATAGTCTGAATGTGTAGCAACTATGTGACCTTTGACTGTCAATAACAATTTAACTTAGTAACCCGAGTCTTGATCACAACTGAACTAATGTTTATGACATCATAGATAGATACTAGGGGTGTCATCAGTATCGTTTGAAATATTGATACAATTATTTGCTGAGCATTATCAACATTTCAACTGCAATTCGCTATGATAAACAAGTGACCGACCTATTTATATTCCATTCAATAATAACGACTACAGCAAGACCAAGTTTAACATTGATATTAACGGATAAATGATGGCTGGAAATGGTGTACTTTTCTGTTCTTATGAAAAACCAGCTCCACTTACAAATTTATTCTTCCAGATTTAATTCACATAACGTAGGTGAGCATTGAAAGCTAGGGTAAGACAGGATGCCTGAGCCACACAGTTTTTTTTAAATTTGGGCTAATTGCATAATAAATACTTAAGTAACCCATACTAACATTTGGATCAATATCCTCGTCATTTAGTTTTGCTGGCTTAGAAGAATCGTTCTGTGCCTCCTGTGATTTTTGAGCAGCAATTCTCTCTGCTTTCTCTTTTGCCTTCTTCTCTTCCTTTAACCTTCTCTTCAGCTCACTGTAAAAGGAAAATTAAGGGCACACAATGTTTTTATTCTTTTTAATCCAAATATATAAATTATCGTGTTTAAGCCATCCTTAAATATGTGTTTGTTTGGTATGATCACCCTATCCAGCAAAAAGGTACAATGTAGATTATTATTTTTTATTCATCATGATTAATGGTCACTCAGATCCCCATTTTTTCAGAAGGGGCCATTTTCAGGAGTAGGTAGGGTTATGCTAAACAAACATTTTCAGGAGTAGGTAGGGTTATGCTAAACAAACATTTTCAGGAGTAGGTAGGGTTATGCTAAACAAACATTTTCAGGAGTAGGTAGGGTTATGCTAAACAAACATTTTCAGGAGTAGGTAGGGTTATGCTAAACAAACATTTTCAGGAGTAGGTAGGGTTATGCTAAACAAACATTTTCAGGAGTAGGTAGGGTTATGCTAAACAAACATTTTCTAAGGATGGCCTGCTACCAAAAGTTTTAATTGCCATTGATTTTTTGCAAAGTGGAGTGTAGAGTGAAAACAACCTTTAAAACTCAAATAAAACTCTAAACAAACTTTATATCATGTTAATGACGTGGTAAAACTGAATTATCTTTTCAAATGTTATGATGAATTCAGCAGTAAGGACATTAACACGGCATGGTTCAGAAAACAAAATGATTCAGACACATCTATAACAGGCAATCATTGTTTACCAGAAGTAGACAAAAGCAAAAATGAGAAGAAATTTCGTAATTAAGAAGAACTGATCAAGTTCACATGTCAAGATTCTTGCTCAAAAGAAATGGTGTATTGATGAACTAGAGTTTTCTTTAAGACAATCTGTCTTAACGTTGTTACATTGTGACTCTGAACCACGCAGTGCTCAATGCCTTCAGCAGCATCTTGATCAGTAAAAATCTTGCAAAAATTAATTTATAACAGTAACTAAGAAATCAACGAGTCCTACTTTCATTCCAGTATTTGTCTGAATCATTATTAGATATCTGAACCAATTAAGTGAAAATGCCTCACCTAGGCTGGTCATCCAACAGCACGGAAGATTGGTGGATAAAACGTGAAAAGTCACATCCTGAACTTTCTCGAATATAATTGTAAGTACATCTCTTAGATATTTCATTTAGATTATATCCTAAAGAATGGTAACTTTTCACACTGCAAGATGCTGCCTTTTCAAAAACTTGAAAAAGTCGTGGCCAAGTTTTGAGAGCTGTCATACTTGCAATGTTCATCAGCCCTACACATTTAAACTACACTGATGTTCACTTTTCCTGTCATCGATTTTCTAAAACTACATCATTAACATTGAAACTAGATCTGAAAATTTACAAAACAAAAAGTATTAGAATAAAACATTAAGGAATCAGGGGCATCACCAATTCTTGAAGTAGCAGGCAGGGTTTTCCCTAGGATTTTCAGCTAGGGGTCCTTGGACCCTCCTGTTAAATAAATGTAGGGTCCTTAGTAATTTGTAGGGTTCCAGATATGCTGTTTATACTTGACAAAAGTTATTTTAGGGGTCCCAGGGATGCACAGTAAGTTGAAAATGGGAGTCCCTAGAAGGAAAAGGGAGTCAGGGACTCAAGATTTCTGCGTCAGGGAAATCCCTGAGCAGGAAAATCAAGCGGGAGTCTGTGGGGTACTACCCTTCGTTATGATCACTCATACCAGAAAGTAGCCAGGTGATGATGCTTAAGTTACTGGGTAATTTTACCGACTCCCGGCCATTATTGACACCCCTGAGGTATGAAACTATTCTGTGCAACCCTTCATCACAGTCTAATAGGTACGGTTTGATTTAGAGATAATCCATTCCTGTTTGCAGAAAAACTTTTTTAAAATTTTGACCTGTTAATTTTGTAATTTGCTCTGTATTATAGGGAGATAATAAAATTCAACTTGGGATGGAACACCAATTAAAATCCGCCACCAGCTGCCCTCAAATAAAAGATTTGGACCCATTGGATTTCGACAAATATTCTGCATACATAACTGGTAATTGCAAAACAATATTTTATATTAAGTTATATAATAATAAAAAAATGCTTTTATATGCGGTATAACATGGACATTTATTTAGATTTAACAGAATGTGAAAATTAAGTATCATATAACGTCTGTGTAACGACACGTTTTGTGCATATATAAGGGACTTCACTGTCAATGAAACCTGACAGAAAATGCTGTATTCTACCAAATGTCAATTTTACATTCGGCACAGACAGTGGGCTACGAATTTTAGGATTATTGGAGTCTCAGGATTGACAGCCATTTCAGTTGACAATGTGTTTTGTTTCATCAATTGTAACACAACAGGTAACTGGCACTGTGATTAATGTGTACATTTACAGGACTCCCATAGTCCTAGAACACAAGTCAAGGATTATGACCCGCTATGATTATAATTTATATTCAGCATAATTTCGGATAGTGCAAGTTCGGATATATACAATATTGAGCATAATACCAGAACGTTCACTGAATAACTTTATGTACAATGTTTCAACCATACCATTTTAATGTTACTACATTGTATATCCTTAGACAAGTAAATCAACGATTAATTAAAAACAATAAATGAATAAGTGAATTACGCATCGTTGCATCATTTTACCGGCAAAAATATTACCGCCTCATACGGAAGCAATGTAATTTGCTAATCGACAGTGTTTCGTACTCATGTCATGTTGTAATATATATGCATAATTTGTATTCAGAGAAATCTCTACTTTACATAAAATATAGATAGGAACTCGTTAACTCACTTTTTGCTCGGTTTCGCTTCCGCCATTTTCCCACGTGTTGCAGTGACACTGGTCAAAGGGAAACGACTCTATATACTCTTACAGACTGGTTCCCGACTGGTTATGATTGAGGCATTGTTTCTGTATGTGCGTTCCCTGTAACTTTATCTCTCTTACTCAAAAAATAATTTTATTTATTCTGTATTTATAAACAAATTTGGTTAAAGCGAAATAACTTGATCGCAGTTTTCAATATTGTTATTTTCGAATTAAACACAAGGTCGTTCACTGGTTTTGTGGGTCGAAATGACAGAGGACGCATCCTGAATTATATTTGACAGACGACATTTATAAATTGACGTCCAATTGTTTATGAATAAAATAATTGTAGATTAGTCGTAATCTGTGACAGGAGATAAAGCAACAGTAAATCATCAATGCTGAAGAAAAGGGTTATTTGGCGCAGTCACGGACATTGTTGATATGTTGATATGTCCGTGGCGCAATTAATTAAAACAACATACATATAGATGTGGTCAAGGGGAAACAACTTAAGTTATAATGACCACAATCGCAACATCTAGGCAAGTTCCGTACAATTCGGAAATGGACATCGAATGTACGTGTATATCGCAGGTACTTGAAATAAACTATGTTAATGTTCTAAAAATATGGTTCATTTACTACAATAAGAATATTGTTTTCCTACGCCAGGACATTTGATCAGAGAAACACAATTCATCATTATCTAAATTGGGGCAATATGTTTTCTATGCCTCGTTATTCTAATATTGAAATCAATCTATGTCATGCTTTCCACAGAGACTATACGTGTATACATTTAGTAAGGCATCCATTTTGAAACTACCCCCACGTACGTTACTTCCGATGTCTATTTTTTCCGGCGCAGCCGTACTAACATACATATGGCTTTGCTATTTGTAATCAGTGTTTTGTAAACCAATCGTATCTTACGTTAAGCACCAAGGCAATTTCTCTTCAATCGAAAAATGTTTGTAACCAAGCTTGACGCAGATTGGTTAACATTTCGTTCAGGCCTATGTATTTGTTTACCAATCCTAAACAATGTTAACTAGTTTATTGTTATGTTTTTTTCTTCCGAAGCAAAGTAATGAACACAATTATCGGTTGTAAATGGTGTTATGTTTGCCCAAAAAATCTTGATCGCGATAGAGGCGTTTTCTTATTATTATAAACATAACCTTGTTGTACGAAAACCAGATGAACATAATATTGTTTGCCTTAACAACTGCGTCTGAAAGAGGATCGTACGATGCATTTCAATATTTATCCAGTAAGTAGTGTTGTTAATCTCCCTCACGGGGAATTGTCCGGTGTTTGAATTTTAAGAAGACTTTCTTGGTTTTATGTACCAGTCGCGAACATTTAAATATTGTTTTAATCAGATAAAAATCGCTCTACATCCGATGTAACAAGTTTATTAACATGAATGTGTGAGTTCACGACTTATGCAATGAGTGATGATGAAATAGATTGAAACAGAATATACTGTGTCTGTGACTAATCACACTACGGAGTTATTTTTACCCAGTCTCCTACGCACTGATCACCCTTTACAGGTATCGGAGTTTCTGTAGTATATGCGTAATTGCATGAATGACCGGCAGTCGTAACATTTAGGCATATTTTTATGTTGTACAACACACTTTAACCTTCAGATTGCAACACATTTGCATACTTCGAGTTGCGCCGACCATCTTTTTTAAAGATAGTTCTTGCTGAGGTGATCCGATTGATAAGATCAATCTCCGCGCAGAACACAAAGGGAAGTAACTGTTGTTAAGGAGTCTTAAAGTTAAAGACCCATCGTATCACATTTACTGCATACGGGCTGATTTATGTCCGTGATATCGCTCTATGTGGTATCATCGTACAAGATCTTGTGCGGCGTACGAGTATTAGACAGGCATCTCATTAGCGTAAACAATCAGTCGGGAACCAGTCTATGCAGTTAGTGCATGGAGTTGTTTCCCTTTAACCGTTAGAAAATCGTGACTGTTATCGAATTGTTTCCCTTTGACCATAAACGATGACAACGTTCCGTCTCCATCAAATGATGGATGTGCTGCACAATTTTTCAGGTTCATTGATATAGAACTAATGATTGACTGTTTCGATTGCTTATTCTTTAAGGGATCATTGGTCCGCTAATTTCTATAAAAATGCGTTAAGTTGAAAACAAGTATCCAGCTGACGAGGAACGTTGACGACGAATTGGATGCTTTAATCGATGAAGAAAAAAATCCCCTTTTCAACTAAATGATTGTTTGCTGCTTACTATGTGTACTTCCTAAGCTGTTCGCATTTAGACTACTGTTCTTCCTTTTTCAAAATTTGCACGTCAATTTATGTCGCCTTCCAAATTAATTTCATGATGCGTCCTCAATCATTTCGACACACAAAACTAATAGACGACGTATACCTTGTGTTATATTAAAAAATAATATTATATAAAACATATATAATCTCTTTCAGTGAAAGCCATTGTCATAGTTTCTCAAATACCTGATGTTTTATGGACTGTTGTTTTCCCGGAGAGACCTCCGTTTGTGGAGGCATTGTCTTATACATGTATGTAGCGTTCCATGTAGCAACGTATTCTCACTTTTCACAGGAATGTGTTGACATTACTAATAAGTAGTAAAACAATGACGCGCTTATCAGACACCGTCATGTGACTACACTTATGACACAATACCGTACCGTTGGTAATAAAGCTGGGAATTTTGGTAAAAGTTAAGCTTATAAAGGAAGCATTTTACTATTGTTACAGGGAACGCCACATACACAAGATATTGCCTCCCCACAAAGATCACAGGTAAACATCTGCTCACGCCGAGAGTAGAGGAGGTGTAGGGGCATACATCTAGGGAGGGGGGGGGGGGGGGGTACACTAAGGAATGTATGGCCGATTGTAAAACAACATTCCACAATGAATCGTTAGTATAAAACTGCAAGGGAAAATTCATTATCAAAAGTCTTTTCCGAAACGAGAAATGTACAGTTCTCAGTGTAATGGCCGTTGGCGAGAGCTTCGTACGGGTGCGATATAGCTCATGTAGTTCATAGTTGATCCGCATAATTAAAACTATGTTTCATGCTGGAACCCCTAGTAAACTTCCACAGCCGTCTCTCGACTGTGAAGGGGAGTCTCTGCATTGGAACAACACTAAGAAATACAACTTCAACAAAAAAACTCAAAAAGGTTAATAGAATTACTTCCCCTTAAAC
Source organism: Mactromeris polynyma (assembly GCA_032209605.1). NCBI lineage: Eukaryota > Metazoa > Mollusca > Bivalvia > Venerida > Mactridae > Mactromeris > Mactromeris polynyma. The sequence continues at coordinate 561,429 of JASFXZ010000032.1, forward strand.
ATGGCAACAAATGTTATCCCTCCAATATTATAAATAGCGTATGATTACAAATACTAGTTTCTTTAGTGTAAATATTATATTTCCAATCGTAATATCCTAAATCAATATTCGTTTTGCGAAATTCCAAACCAAGCATTTAGAAAAACATAACAACATCTAGAATTTTGTATTCATTCAATCGATGATTGCTTCTCTGAATTTTGGACTACACCAAATATATTAATTACTATTAAATATGCTCATACAAAAACATACAGGTATCGTATAAATGGTTGATTTCTTATATATAAATACATGTATTATCAGTTGCTCTGTCACCGAGTATAGTATAGCTATGTTCCGTAACGTATGTACCCTTTAACCTCCTAAAGTGCCTTATATTTTATGGATTGTTGTTTTACCGGAGGTCTGTGTGGGAATGCACTGTCTTATAAATGTATGTGGCGTTCCCTGTAGCAACATATTCTCTCTCTTGCACATGCTTATTTTTCATATACATGTATCTATTTTCTACGCGCGTGATCCTGTGTCCTTTGTTGGACAGTTTTCCAGTGGGAATTTCCTTATTTACTCTTTTCATTTTATCTGAATGATGGCAGGATAAGTGCGAGGTTTAATATTGCACTCTTCAACCAGGTTAAACCGCCAGTGATAGTTTTGTCACTGACCGTTCCAAGACTGTACTCCAATCTTCACCAATCATTTATGTTCGTCTTTGTGGTTTTTTTTGTATTTGAAAATACGATTTTGCACGTACATGTACAGTTGTATACATGTTTGCACGTACATGTACAGTTGTATACATGTTTGCACGTACATGTACAGTTGTATACATGTTTGCACGTACATGTACAGTTGTATACATGTTTGCACGTACATGTACAGTTGTATACATGTTCACGTCTCCTTGTGCTTTTGTGATATTTGCCTACTTTGTGAGTGGCAGTTCCTGCTCGACTTAATCATTTACAAGAAACTTAATTGTGGTCGTATATTGATAAGCAGTATGTTTGTGCAACCTTACGAACGCCTTTCCTATCTTGTTATATATATGGGTCTCAAATTACATTACAAGTGTCTAAATCCCTCCAGAAAGTTCAAACAATGAATCATTTGTTCGAGGGTTGAAAGTAAACAATATTAGATTTTAAATTAACAATCAATAAGGATAAATTGAAAACAATAATAATTAAGGACCATATCTAATGCACATACATTTTTTACAGCATATGCGACAACATTGACTGCGATTGAGTTTGATAGTATACAAAACAAACCAACTGATGACGATGTGTATTACTAATTATGCATAGTCATCTTACTTCCTTGTTCTCGCACGTGGTTTTCAATGTATTAAACGGAAGTAAGGGAACAAATAACGTCATAAAACTCGCCCGAAGCAGATACGTTAACAAGGATTGATAACATGACAAGTTGATAATCAATGATCAACAAAATACATCTTTAGGATCGGTAAAATATAACGAGATTGCAATATGGTTACATTGTATTCAATTAAATATTCAAGTGTGCCGCTTGAATGCTAAACTGTCGTATTTGTCGCTCGATTTACTGAGACATTTGTAACGTTTCTACCACGTACACTATTTGCGCAATATATTAAATGAAAGATCCGCTTTGTTCAATTTACATATTGTCATATCTTAATTATCATATGCTAGATTCTATTGGCGGATACTTAATGAACTCTCCATACATATTTCTTTAAATTATTACGAGTCATACTATATCCTATTAACGTTCCCAGAAAAGCTGATAAATATATATGCTTCAAGTCTCGACACCCCTCCCTGTTTGGCACGTTACAAATTATTATTTGGGTGCATACATGTTGTCGTATACAATGGCACGCGCAAAGAATATTTAATTACATGTAAACCAAAATTGTCTGATGATGAACTTTATTTAATTCATGTAAAACTCATTCAAATAGTAATTAATATTTGGAAATCGTCCGTTGTGACTCAATCAATGATAAGAGTAAAGAGAGCCATCAATTCACATGATCCTTGCTTCACAACGGATGAACATCTTAACCAAGTGTTCTTAATTATACATGAATGCGTCATTTCGGTCCATTGCGCCGATTTTTTCCACGTGTGTGCGTAAGAAAAAATATTGTGAATGAACTTATAAAGTAACTTGTGCGCATGCGCCGTGACCCTAGACAGTCAGCTGAGTACGTTTCGTTATCACCGGTATGTTGACACAGTACTAATTTAGTTAAACTTTTATGAAATCCTGGCTTTATCCGCTAGTTTCCGACTCTAGGATAATACAATGATAACAATTAACATATAGGTCATGAAAATACCCCGATATATACATGGAGGAAATAAGAAAAACGCCTTCAAAGACGTTTTCTTTGTTGAAAGTAAGCCTGTGTACATGTATAGTTTTGAGTCAATGGAATTGTGTCGCAGCTAACGAAGGAAAGAAAAATGAAAGTAATTCGGAACGGTACCCGCTGGTTGTGTTCGACTTTGAACGAGTGGAGCTACCCTTCGTGATATGTATATGGATACTCATAGCCTGCTTGGCAAAGATTGGTAAGTATGTTTTCAATGTCAAACTAATGTCAGTATGCTTTCATTTTAGAGTTTCATGTTAAATATTTATTCTAATGTGGCATCATTGTCTTATGATAAACTATATTCCGAGAGTTCAGTGCATTACTGTTGTAATTCAGTATTGTGAAGGAGTCAAGGACCCAGTTACAGTAGTTTTGCGTTATACCCACGAAATGTATGTGTAACACTGCTGGTATGGTTATATGATTATCCCCATGATCAACATCAGTATTAGACCCTTAGCTTCACAGAGGCAAACTGAAGTACTTGTTTCTGTTAGAATAATTGCAGGTTCAGAAAAAGCTCCATGACTTGTGATTTTTTTTTGGTTACTAGAATGCCTCCGAATGTCTTTTGTGTTGATTTGAAATTGATCATGGCTCTAGCAACGGGGTTATTCCAATCCAAATTATATCTCGGTATGCAAGTCGCCACAGAGATGCAATCTTATCATCTGTAATCAAACCACAGCAGGTGTCTTAAGGTTATCGTTCAGTATTTGTCTCTTGTTGAAATAAGGCAAGCAAATTATCTATTTTAAATCAATACACACGCATTTGTATGTACAGATCAGATGATAAGTGAAAGTCAATCATATCACCTCTGGTCCTGTAACTGTAAGATATATCTAAATTTCTTACACTAAAATATTTGCAACCAACTGGTCCATACTTGTATGTGTGATAGTTCTCATTCCTTATCTGATTGTAATGGGGTATTACGTCACATAAACAGTCAGATTATGTAGTGATTTGCAGCTACATTGTATTTTGGTTGAGGAAGACCCCAGACAGACACTTGGATAGAACCACACACCTTCCATCATCCAGCTGGATAGAACCACACACCTTCCATCATCCAGCTGGATAGAACCACACAACTTCCATCAGCCAGCTTGATAGAACCACACAACTTCCATCATCCAGCTGGATAGAACCACACAACTTCCATCATCCAGCTGGATAGAACCACACAACTTCCATCATCCAGCTGGATAGAACCACACACCTTCCATCATCCAGCTGGCTAGCTTTCTAACATACAAATTCTGCATCTGGGTGGTATTTGAACTGCAGCAGTAAGGGGAAGGTGATTTGAAGTCAGGGACCAGAACCACGCAGGGACCAGAACCACTGGACCACGCAAGTCCCAGTGTCATCATGCAGGGACCAGAACCACGCGACCACGCAAGTCCCAGTGTCATCATGCAGGGACCAGAACCACTGGACCACGCAAGTCCCAGTGTCATCATGCCTTCTATATGATTATTGATTTATAATCTTAGGCTAAAGTAAATGTCGCTTAACTAAACTTAATGAGCTGAAGAGATAATGTATGTCAATTGTAGTACAATTTGTACATGCAGTTGATGAATCCATCATGACATACGTTATCACAACTTACAGTTAACGTAAGTCGGTCTTAATGATCATTTTGTGATTGTCTAATTGCAATAATCAGTACTTGTACCAAAATTGTAAAGACTAAGGAGCATGGCAATCTACCCCTCGACCACCATGTGGCATGTCTCTCTATCTACCCCTTGACCACCATGTGGCATGTCTCTCTATCTACCCCTCGACCACCATGTGGCATGTCTCTCTATTTTGATATTGAAATTTGAAGACTTTGTTTAACTCTTAACATACAAATTTCTAAACATTATCATGCTGTTTTGTCAATTCTTCAAGTTATGTTGGACTGTTTAGTGTTGCATACATATATACAAGCCACTGATGTTAGTTAGTTTATCTTCAAAGTTCTGTTTTTGATAAATATTTCTTAAATGTTTTAACATCTTCTAAGTTTTCGATGTTGAAAAACGTCATTTATTGTACAAACTTGTTCACAAGTAACTTTACATCAATTACTGATATGTATAACTTTGTGCTGCAAAATGACTTCATAAAGGCTTACATCATACAGAGTTGTTAAGACCAGGGTTGGACAGTTTTTGTCATAAGCAGGAAAAAACATGGAAAAAACGGCAAGCAAAAAAATAGGGTGGCAAAAACTAAAATTGGTTTGGCATAAATGTGTTCTGTAAGAAATTTAAGGCTCATTACTAAATAATTATTTTATGTCTAAAATATTATATATTGATCCCAAGATAATGCATAATGTACCTTATAACTTTACTATTTTACTAAAGACTACATACTATTTGTCTTTCATTGCTTCTTTGAACTGAAATTCAGCCCCATTCCCCTCTTTGATAAGTGTGTATTTCCCTATTCAGTGATAAAATCCCTCATACAACTTTGTTCATATTGTCAGTCGCGAAAAATGGAAGCATTGACTCATAATACCAGAAATCTGATGGTACTGAGCAGATATGTTCATGTTTGTTTTACTGAGCAGATATGTACATGTTTGTTTTACTGAGCAGATATGTACATGTTTGTTTTACTGAGCAGATATGTACATGTTTGTTTTACTGAGAGCTAAAGTAATACTACATATGCTACTTTTTGGTTCATTTTTTTACTGAAACAAGCATGAAACATATATTTTTAACAAGCGAGGGTTTTTACAAGTTTTGTCCCTGGGTAATATGATAAAACAAGATTGTTTGCCATTGTTTGTATTAAAGATGACTTAGCCAATGTATCCCTAATGTTTCCTAGACTGATGTTTCCCTGGGATCTGTGTGTGGAGGCATTATGTCTTGTGTATGTGGTGTTCCCTGTAACATCTAGACTGATGTTTCCCTGGGATCTGTGTGGGGAGGCATTATGTCTTGTGTATGTGGTGTTCCCTGTAACATCTAGACTGATGTTTCCCTGGGATCTGTGTGGGGAGGCATTATGTCTTGTGTATGTGGTGTTCCCTGTAACATCTAGACTGATGTTTCCCTGGGATCTGTGTGGGGAGGCATTATGTCTTGTGTATGTGGTGTTCCCTGTAACATCTAGACTGATGTTTCCCTGGGATCTGTGTGGGGAGGCATTATGTCTTGTGTATGTGGTGTTCCCTGTAACATCTAGACTGATGTTTCCCTGGGATCTGTGTGGGGAGGCTTTATGTCTTGTGTATGTGGTGTTCCCTGTAACATCTAGACTGATGTTTCCCTGGGATCTGTGTGGGGAGGCATTATGTCTTGTGTATGTGGTGTTCCCTGTAACATCTAGACTGATGTTTCCCTGGGATCTGTGTGGGGAGGCATTATGTCTTGTGTATGTGGTGTTCCCTGTAACATCTAGACTGATGTTTCCCTGGGATCTGTGTGGGGAGGCATTATGTCTTGTGTATGTGGTGTTCCCTGTTACATCTTAATCTTTCTTACTAATTTGGCTAGTTCTGGGCCAAAAAATACACTTTACTATTGGATATATGACATATTAACGACTGTAAAAAGGGCTTGGAAAATGATCTGACAGTATGATCATATTTGTTTGTCTTTCATTTATTAATTGACTTCAATATGTTACATACAATTTGTTACATTTAAGTTACAATAAATTAGCGTAGTTACTTTGACATACCATGTGCTTGAGGCGACACGAGGAAATGTATAAACTGTCAATCATAGGAAGTAGTCACATGTAATGCGATACATGTATACTTCCCAATTTTATAGTACAGGTATTTTTTCACAATTTTGGGAAGATGACCCATACATAACCTTCAAAGTGGGAATTTTTTCCTGTTAATCTGAGAAATTGGGAAAAAGTCTAGAAATTGCAGTAAAGAAATTGTAGTAAATTTTTAGGAATAAAATTAAAGGATGTAGTGATTAATTAATCAACAATTGCTATATATGTAAACTGTGAGAGAAAAGCTACAAACTTTGTCTATTTTGGCTAAATTGATATTTTTTTCTTCAAATTTATTGGGAATTTTCCATTCAAATTGGAATTGAAAAGTATATACTTTTTGGCATTGGGAATATAGCCTATAAAACAGCTGGAAAAACCTGCATTTAATGAAGAAAGTATTGACTTTTCTCAAAACAACTTTATTTAAGTGTTCTCCAAGATATCTTGATAATACTTTTCAAAGGACCTAAAACCTATCCATAATCAATGCTGAATTTCCATTTTAAGCCCATGCCGATTTTAGAATATCTTACTCCTGTAAAATTATGCAAGTATTAATAGACAGCCAAATAGCCTATTATAACTACATTCTGACCACTAAAATTCACCAAAATTGTCTCAAAATAGCTAATTTTATGATAAAAGTTACTAATTAGTTAATATTATAATAATAATTAAGAAACTTTTATAGCTAGCACCCAGCTTATTTTTCTCAATTAATCTCAATTTTTATGCGATTTCTTCAATAATTACTGGCTTGATAGTTTGGGGGATTGGAGTAGTTTTAAACCTTCATACACATTATCATAAAACTCTGGCCTCCTTTCCTCTTAGTTTATCATGAATCATTCTGTATTCTACAAATGTAGCTTGAAATGTTTTTGCACCAGTTGACTTATTTTGTAATGTATTGATCTTCAGCTACAAGTAGATAGAAAACTTGGCTGATGTATGTAGTCACATTAATGTGTTATTGATATTGTTTGATTTGTTGGCAGTTTCCTTTCAATGTTCTGTCGTAGTCATATAAACTAAGTTCATTTACGTCATATGTCAATGTACAGAAATATATGTATTGTCATCAAAGACTTGGTGACAGGGCTTTGCGTTCATGTTTTCAGAGCATTAGTCTGTAACATATTAGTAACGGTCATGAATTCGACTGGTTGTAATAACAGTCAGGTCTGAAAGGATTGTCTCAGAAGGGGTGTAGACGGATTATTTTGCACATTAAGCATTTTATTGGGTCAGTTTTGGAATGTTGCTGTCTATGGGTCAGTTTATCAATTATGATTGGGGAATTTGGTGTTTACTATCTCAAAATTCTTAAGTATCTAAGGTAGTCATCGTTAACTCATTTATATATTAAATTTTGTAACATCTTAGATTCACGAATAAGCTGATGTAGGTACTGTTTACAGGTCACGGTAATACAGGTACACACCCTGTAGTCATATTTGTACCAGTGTAAATTACTCTCTGGGGTAGGTGCGGTCGAAGAGTTAACTCTGGGGTAGGTGCGGTCGAAGAGTTAACTCTGGGGTAGGTGCGGTCGAAGAGTTAACTCTGGGGTAGGTGCGGTCGAAGAGTTAACTCTGGGGTAGGTGCGGTCGAAGAGTGAACTCTGGGGTAGGTGCGGTCGAAGAGTTAACTCTGGGGTAGGTGCGGTCGAAGAGTTAACTCTGGGGTAGGTGCGGTCGAAGAGTTAACTCTGGGGTAGGTGCGGTCGAAGAGTTAACTCTGGGGTAGGTGCGGTCGAAGAGTTAACTCTGGGGTAGGTGCTGTCGAATAGTTAACTCTGGGGTAGGTGCGGTCGAAGAGTTAACTCTGGGGTAGGTGCGGTCGAAGAGTTAACTCTGGGGTAGGTGCGGTCGAAGAGTTAACTCTGGGGTAGGTGCTGTCGAATAGTTAACTCTGGGGTAGGTGCGGTCGAAGAGTTAACTCTGGGGTAGGTGCGGTCGAAGAGTTAACTCTGGGGTAGGTGCTGTCGAAGAGTTAACTCTGGGGTAGGTGCGGTCGAAGAGTTAACTCTGGGGTAGGTGCGGTCGAAGAGTTAACTCTGGGGTAGGTGCTGTCGAATAGTTAACTCTGGGGTAGGTGCGGTCGAAGAGTTAACTCTGGGGTAGGTGCGGTCGAAGAGTTAACTCTGGGGTAGGTGCGGTCGAAGAGTTAACTCTGGGGTAGGTGCGGTCGAAGAGTTAACTCTGGGGTAGGTGCGGTTGAAGAGTTAACTCTGGGGTAGGTGCGGTCGAAGAGTTACCCTAACATTCATATGGCTCATATCATTTATTTATTTGAACTTAAAGCATGTTATATTTTCCGGATTTTATTTTCAATGTTTAGAAGAATGAGTAATCAAGTTTCCCAAACTGTGCAGCGTTAGTTCCAGGGCTTGCAGAAACTCCTTATTGATGTAGTCCTGAAATCCAACGTTTCTTCTTAGAACTCCTTACTTTAACCATTTTTAAAAAAACAATTACATGGAAGAAAAAGATTTCTTCCTCAAGACTTATTTTATTTTGAATTCTAGTAAGAAGCCTGGGTTCAAACCTATCAAGCAGCTTGACTATGTTAAACACTTGATAAAATGGTAAAGAATGAATACAGAAAAAAATTTGATTATACTATGTCTGCCAAATAACCTAGTGCCTTGTATTTATAAATGGGGGTATGGTACGCATCATTGTGAAGTTAAGTTGACGTAAATATTATAAATAATTTATAAAATTTCTCTTGAATCAAATGTTGTGTAAAATCCAATTGTGAATAGATGAAAGCTAAATTGCAGTGAAATGCTTTTGTTTGTAGTAATTTTACTCTTATTAGTTTAAACTGATGTATTTTAGTTTAAACTTATTTACTGCAGTTTAAATTTACTTATTTTAGTTTAAACTTATAAATGTATTTTATCTTGTATTTAATTGTAATGTTATCATAAAACTATGTAGGGCATACACGCATAACATACAGAAACTATTTGAGCTTACAGGAAACAGGAGTTAAAGGAATTAAAAAATGTAATTGATCGACATATCAATATTGTCAATGCAAACATTTGAATCAATGACAGCGCTAACTATGGTATCTCTTTGATACTGTATGTTTGCAAGCACATTGTGTGATACTGTATGTTTGCAAGCACATTGTGTGATACTGTATGTTTTCATGAAATCCACACTTTGTGGCTGGTACAGTTTGCACAATTATATCAACATATCGTACTTGCATTACACTGCCATATTTTGTAGTTATTTGATCCTACAGAAAGATACTTATTCTGAAAACTCATAAAGTGTGTAACATTGTTCATGTTACCGTATGATAGAATGCCTGAAACTCCTAGCATTCTGCTTGTATTTGTACCTTCTCATTTGTTTATGAGGATATAATTACAGTAAAACCTCAATATGTCGCCCTCAGGACCCTTGAAAATTGGTCTTCTTATTGAGGTGATCTTAATATTGAGGTTGATTAGAGAGCAAACTATTGAAAATGGACTTGAAAATCATGTTCTTAATATTGAGTTGGTCTTATTAATGAGGTAGTCTTTTAGGTGAGGTTTTACTGTATTCTGTTGGGCAGTTGTAATGTTATGTTGTCATGTTTGCCTCCTTGGTTTCAGAGTTATGTTTTTTATATGAATCAATGTTGAAATAATACAGAAAAGAATTCTATGTAATTTTTGCAATTCTTGTTTCACCTTGCATTTAACTGCGGCATGTTTACCTTTCGGTTATCATTGGAAGTCTACAGTATACGTACTCCGTCGGCTCATTACATGTGTATATACAGTGCAACCTCTCCAGAGCAACACCGTTTGGGATGCAAATTTCGATCGTTGTTGAGAGGTTATTGCTCCTGAGAGGTTAAATTGTAGCAATTTTGTAGGTGAGGAAAATTGATTATGTTGTTGAAGACAGGTTGTTGCTCAAGAGAGGTCTACTGTAGCGCGGTTGCACTGTATTTCATTTGGTGACAAGTTGTAATTACCTTCTGTTGGCTCATAGAAAGTACAGTAAAACCTGTAATAATACTAGGACAACTTCAAATTAAGATCACAATTTTCAAGTCCATTTTCACTGTTTTGCTCTCTATTCAACCTCAATCTTAATATCAAGGTTTTACTGTACTATTGTATTGTTTGTCCATACAACATTTGCTTAAATTAAAGGTACATAACGGTAGTCTTATTTTCTATCAAAATATGCTAAGTAACACTTTTGAGAAAATTGCATTTTAATATGCCTTCATACAGTCTTACACTAAAATATTGCATCATAACTTTTCTTAAAAGTTTCCTGGAACTGCAAAGCACGAGTCTAATACAGACATATCCTATGCCAGCATTAACTCGAGTCTGATACAGACATATCCTATGCCAGCATTAACTCGAGTCTGGTACAGACATATCCTATGCCAGCATTAACTCGAGTCTGATACAAACATATCCTATGCTAGCATTAACTCGAGTTTGATACAGACATATCCTATGCTAGCATTAACTCGGCACATAGGTGAGGTTAGAAAATACTGGTATAGGACACTTGTGGTTTTGGGAATCATGTAACCAGCGACAATGCAGTGTTGTAGTGTACTCTATATAAAGGTAATGTTACCAGTGACAATGCAGTGTTGTAGTGTACATCCGTATAAAGGCAATGTAACCAGCGACAATGCAGTGTTGTAGTGTACATCTGAATAAAGGCAGTGTAACCAGTGACAATGCAGTATTGTAGTGTACATCCGTATAAAGGCAATGTTACCAGTGACAATGCAGTGTTGTAGTGTACATCCGTATAAAGGCAATGTTACCTGTGACAATGCAGTATTGTAGTGTACATCCGTATAAAGGCAATGTAACCAGTGACAATGCAGTATTGTAGTGTACATCCGTATAAAGGCAATGTAACCAGTGACAATGCAGTGTTGTAGTGTACATCCGTATAAAGGCAATGTAACCAGTGACAATGCAGTGTTGTAGTGTACATCCGTATAAAGGCAGTGTAACCAGTGACAATGCAGTGTTGTAGTGTACATCTGTATAAGGCAGTGTAACCAGTGACAATGCAGTGTTGTAGTGTACATCTGTATAAAGGCAGTGTAACCAGTGACAATGCAGTGTTGTAGTGTACATCTGTATAAAGGCAGTGTAACCAGTGACAATGCAGTATTGTAGTGTACATCTGTATAAAGGCAGTGTAACCAGTGACAATGCAGTGTTGTAGTGTACATCCGTATAAAGGCAATGTAACCAGTGACAATGCAGCATTGTAGTGTACATCCGTATAAAGGCAATGTAACCAGTGACAATGCAGTGTTGTAGTGTACATCCGTATAAAGGCAGTGTAACCAGTGACAATGCAGTGTTGTAGTGTACATCTGTATAAAGGCAATGTAACCAGTGACAATGCAGTGTTGTAGTGTACATCCGTATAAAGGCAATGTAACCAGTGACAATGCAGTGTTGTAGTGTACATCTATATAAAGGCAATGTAACCAGTGACAATGCAGTGTTGTAGTGTACATCTGTATAAAGGCAATGTAACCAGTGACAATGCAGTATTGTAGTGTACATCCGTATAAAGGCAATGTTACCAGTGACAAAGCAGTGTTGTAGTGTACATCCGTATAAAGGCAATGTTACCAGTGACAATGCAGTGTTGTAGTGTACATCCGTATAAAGGCAATGTAACCAGTGACAATGCAGTGTTGTAGTGTACATCCGTATAAAGGCAATGTAACCAGTGACAATGCAGTGTTGTAGTGTACATCTGTATAAGGCATTGTAACCAGTGACAATGCAGTGTTGTAGTGTACATCTGTATAAGGCATTGTAACCAGTAACAATGCAGTGTTGTAGTGTACATCCGTATAAAGGCAATGTAACCAGTGACAATGCAGTGTTGTAGTGTACATCCGTATAAAGGCAATGTAACCAGTGACAATGCAGTGTTGTAGTGTACATCCGTATAAAGGCAATGTAACCAGTGACAATGCAGTGTTGTAGTGTACATCCGTATAAAGGCAATGTAACCAGTGACAATGCAGTGTTGTAGTGTACATCCGTATAAAGGCAATGTAACCAGTGACAATGCAGTGTTGTAGTGTACATCTGTATAAGGCATTGTAACCAGTGACAATGCAGTGTTGTAGTGTACATCCGTATAAAGGCAATGTAACCAGTGACAATGCAGTGTTGTAGTGTACATCCGTATAAAGGCAATGTAACCAGTGACAATGCAGTGTTGTAGTGTACATCCGTATAAAGGCAATGTAACCAGTGACAATGCAGTGTTTTAGTGTACATCCGTATAAAGGCAATGTAACCAGTGACAATGCAGTGTTGTAGTGTACATCCGTATAAAGGCAATGTAACCAGTGACAATGCAGTGTTGTAGTGTACATCCGTATAAAGGCATTGTAACCAGTGACAATGCAGTGTTGTAGTGTACATCCGTATAAAGGCAATGTAACCAGTGACAATGCAGTATTGTAGTGTACATCCGTATAAAGGCAATGTAACCAGTGACAATGCAGTATTGTAGTGTACATCCGTATGAAGGCATTGTAACCAGTGACAATGCAGTGTTGTAGTGTACATCTGTATAAGGCATTGTAACCAGTGACAATGCAGTGTTGTAGTGTACATCTGTATAAGGCATTGTAACCAGTGACAATGCAGTGTTGTAGTGTACATCTGTATAAGGCATTGTAACCAGTGACAATGCAGTGTTGTAGTGTACATCTGTATAAGGCATTGTAACCAGTGACAATGCAGTGTTGTAGTGTACATCCGTATAAAGGCAGTGTAACCAGTGACAATGCAGTGTTGTAGTGTACATCCGTATAAAGGCAGTAACCAGTGACAATGCAGTGTTGTAGTGTACATCCGTATAAAGGCAATGTTACCAGTGACAATGCAGTGTTGTAGTGTACATCTGTATAAAGGCAGTGTAACCAGTGACAATGCAGTGTTGTAGTGTACATCTGTATAAAGGCAGTGTAACCAGTGACAATGCAGTGTTGTAGTGTACATCCGTATAAAGGCAATGTTACCAGTGACAATGCAGTGTTGTAGTGTACATCTGTATAAAGGCAGTGTAACCAGTGACAATGCAGTGTTGTAGTGTACATCCGTATAAAGGCAATGTAACCAGTGACAATGCAGTGTTGTAGTGTACATCCGTATAAAGGCAATGTAACCAGTGACAATGCAGTGTTGTAGTGTACATCTGTATAAAGGCATGTAACCAGTGACAATGCAGTGTTGTTGTGTACATCCGTATAAAGGCAATGTAACCAGTGACAATGCAGTGTTGTAGTGTACATCTGTATAAAGGCAATGTAACCAGTGACAATGCAGTGTTGTAGTGTACATCTGTATAAAGGCAATGTAACCAGTGACAATGCAGTGTTGTAGTGTACATCTGTATAAAGGCAGTGTAACCAGTGACAATGCAGTATTGTAGTGTACATCTGTATAAGGCATTGTAACCAGTGACAATGCAGTGTTGTAGTGTACATCCGTATAAAGGCAATGTAACCAGTGACAATGCAGTGTTGTAATGTACATCCGTATAAAGGCAATGTAACCAGTGACAATGCAGTGTTGTAGTGTACATCCGTATAAAGGCAATGTAACCAGTGACAATGCAGTGTTTTAGTGTACATCCGTATAAAGGCAATGTAACCAGTGACAATGCAGTGTTGTAGTGTACATCCGTATAAAGGCAATGTAACCAGTGACAATGCAGTGTTGTAGTGTACATCCGTATAAAGGCATTGTAACCAGTGACAATGCAGTGTTGTAGTGTACATCCGTATAAAGGCAATGTAACCAGTGACAATGCAGTGTTGTAGTGTACATCCGTATAAAGGCAATGTAACCAGTGACAATGCAGTATTGTAGTGTACATCCGTATAAAGGCAATGTAACCAGTGACAATGCAGTGTTGTAATGTACATCTGTATAAGGCATTGTAACCAGTGACAATGCAGTGTTGTAGTGTACATCTGTATAAGGCATTGTAACCAGTGACAATGCAGTGTTGTAGTGTACATCTGTATAAGGCATTGTAACCAGTGACAATGCAGTGTTGTAGTGTACATCTGTATAAGGCATTGTAACCAGTGACAATGCAGTGTTGTAGTGTACATCTGTATAAGGCATTGTAACCAGTGACAATGCAGTGTTGTAGTGTACATCTGTATAAGGCATTGTAACCAGTGACAATGCAGTGTTGTAGTGTACATCGGTATAAAGGCAGTCTAACCAGTGACAATGCAGTGTTGTAGTGTACATCCGTATAAAGGCAGTGTAACTAGTGACAATGCAGTGTTGTAGTGTACATCTGTATAAATCTGTAACCAGTGACAATGCAGTGTTGTAGTGTACATCTGTATAAGGCATTGTAACCAGTGACAATGCAGTGTTGTAGTGTACATCTGTATAAGGCATTGTAACCAGTGACAATGCAGTGTTGTAGTGTACATCCGTATAAAGGCAGTGTAACCAGTGACAATGCAGTGTTGTAGTGTACATCCGTATAAAGGCAGTGTAACTAGTGACAATGCAGTGTTGTAGTGTACATCTGTATAAATCTGTAACCAGTGACAATGCAGTGTTGTAGTGTACATCCGTATAAAGGCAGTGTAACCAGTGACAGTGCAGTGTTGTAGTGTACATCCGTATAAAGGCAATGTTACCAGTGACAATGCAGTGTTGTAGTGTACATCTGTATAAAGGCAGTGTAACCAGTGACAGTGCAGTGTTGTAGTGTACATCCGTATAAAGGCAATGTTACCAGTGACAATGCAGTGTTGTAGTGTACATCTGTATAAAGGCAGTGTAACCAGTGACAATGCAGTGTTGTAGTGTACATCCGTATAAAGGCAATGTAACCAGTGACAATGCAGTGTTGTAGTGTACATCCGTATAAAGGCAATGTAACCAGTGACAATGCAGTGTTGTAGTGTACATCTGTAAAAAGGCATGTAACCAGTGACAATGCAGTGTTGTTGTGTACATCCGTATAAAGGCAATGTAACCAATGACAATGCAGTGTTGTAGTGTACATCTGTATTAAGGCAATGTTACCAGTGACAATGCAGTGTTGTAGTGTACATCTGTATAAAGGCAATGTAACCAGTGACAATGCAGTGTTGTAGTGTACATCTGTATAAAGGCAGTGTAACCAGTGACAATGCAGTATTGTAGTGTACATCTGTATAAAGGCAATGTAACCAGTGACAATGCAGTGTTGTAGTGTACATCTGTATAAAGGCAATGTTACCAGTGACAATGCAGTGTTGTAATGTACATCTGTATAAAGGCAGTGTAACCAGTGACAATGCAGTGTTGTAGTGTACATCTGTATAAAGGCAATGTAACCAGTGACAATGCAGTGTTGTAGTGTACATCTGTATAAAGGCAGTGTAACCAGTGACAATGCAGTGTTGTAGTGTACATCCGTATAAAGGCAATGTAACCAGTGACAATGCAGTGTTGTAGTGTACATCCGTATAAAGGCAGTGTAACCAGTGACAATGCAGTGTTGTAGTGTACATCCGTATAAAGGCAGTGTAACCAGTGACAATGCAGTGTTGTAGTGTACATCCGTATAAAGGCAATGTTACCAGTGACAATGCAGTGTTGTAGTGTACATCCGTATAAAGGCAGTGTAACCAGTGACAATGCAGTGTTGTAGTGTACATCTGTATAAAGGCAGTGTAACCAGTGACAATGCAGTGTTGTAGTGTACATCTGTATAAAGGCAGTGTAACCAGTGACAATGCAGTGTTGTAGTGTACATCTGTATAAAGGCAATGTAACCAGTGACAATGCAGTGTTGTAGTGTACATCTGTATAAAGGCAGTGTAACCAGTGACAATGCAGTGTTGTAGTGTACATCTGTATAAAGGCAGTGTAACCAGTGACAATGCAGTGTTGTAGTGTACATCTGTATAAAGGCAGTGTAACCAGTGACAATGCAGTGTTGTAGTGTACATCTGTATAAAGGCAGTGTAACCAGCGACAATGCAGTGTTGTAATGTACATCTGTATAAAGGCAATGTAACCAGTGACAATGCAGTATTGTAATGTACATCTGTATAAAGGCAGTGTAACCAGTGACAATGCAGTGTTGTAGTGTACATCCGTATAAAGGCAGTGTAACCAGTGACAATGCAGTGTTGTAGTGTACATCTGTATAAAGGCAATGTAGCCAGTGACAATGCAGTGTTGTAGTGTACATCTATATAAAGGCAATGTAACCAGTGACAATGCAGTGTTGTAGTGTACATCTGTATAAAGGCAGTGTAACCAGTGACAATGCAGTGTTGTAGTGTACATCCGTATAAAGGCAATGTAACCAGTGACATTCCCATATTCATGAATTAAAGGATGTTTCGTCAAAAAACTATGATAATGTACCTTTAATTTTTATAAAAAAAGTATTGAATTCATAACATTGTAATGTACAGTATTAAGTAAGATAAAAGAGAATATACTACATTGATTCATCACCTAGCTCTATAACAAATCTGCTGCAGAGAAATTCATTAAATAAATAATACAACCTGTGCAGTCTATGTGTCTTTACTTTCTTTGGTGTATAATCATTTAGTCTGAACTTTGATTTACTTAAATATACTTATATGTAGACATAATATACTTACCTATAAAAAACAGCTGACTCTGCTTAACCTACACCTAACAACATCCCTTGAGACTGCATTGTATGTTTATTCCTAGTTCATGCTTGTTTAAATAAAGTTTCTTTTTGTCTAGAAAGTTTTTTTGGCATTAATTTAGACATAGAGGCATGCAGATTCAACATTTGCTACATTTTCGCTGAGGTGTTAAATGTTTTACAATTTGAGTGATAAGCGCAAAAGCACTGCAACCACTTTAATACCTTAATTGAGTTAGATTAGTATTGCACACAGTGCAGAAAAAGTGTCATGTAAATGGTGCATTACCACCATTGTTGTCTAATTTTGAAAATGGTTTTATCTCAAATTGATGACAAGAGTTTTAATCACGGTTTAAGATAATAAAATGTTGAACATTGTTGCTAACGTTGGCTAAATTTGCACATTGAGTTGTTGATGACAACAATGTTGCAAAGTTTCTGGATTTAAAACATAGATCTGCATAAACTGTCTGGCACCTTGTTAACAGCTACATTCTCATTCATTTAATCGAACATTAATGCTGTCTCAAGACCAACTTAGGTTATTGATTCCTTTATAATTCTTGATAAAATGTCACACAATTTTACCCTGAAACCTAGCTTAACAAATCTGGAAAATTTGATTTGATTATATAAGGCCACATTGCAATAAGTCTCGGTTTGCCGTCTCACGCTCCTGGGCCCTGTTTCCCGTCTCACGCTCCTGGCCCCTGTTACCCGTCTCACGCTCCTGGCCCCTGTTTGCTGTCTCACGCTCCTGGCCCCTGTTTCCCGTCTCACGCTCCTGGCCCCTGTTTCCCGTCTCACGCTCCTGGCCCCTGTTTCCCGTCTCACGCTCCTGGCCCCTGTTTGCCATCTCACGCTCCTGGCCCCTGTTTCCCGTCTCACGCTCCTGTTTCCCGTCTCACGCTCCTGGCCCCTGTTTGCCGTCTCACGCTCCTGGCCCCTGTTTCCCGTCTCACGCTCCTGGCCCCTGTTTCCCGTCTCACGCTCCTGGCCCCTGTTTGCCATCTCACGCTCCTGGCCCCTGTTTGCCATCTCACGCTCCTGGCCCCTGTTCACAAAGGATCAACTGATCTGGATGAAGTTGATCATGAAATATGTTTGTCATTTTCTTAAAGCAACATAATTCTTTATACAGGACTTTCCATACACAAATGCAAAAATACCTGAAATGTGTCATATTAACATGGTGAACATATTTAGAACTTCACCTTTTTGTTGATAAATTAATTATAATTATATAGTAAAGACCAAAACTGGTCTAGATAAAATCAGGATCAATTTTCAAGAATCAGCCTTAACTCATTGATTGCTATCTATTTCTCAATAAATATGCAATCTTAAAATGAAGTCTTAAGAATTGTGCAAAACTTTAATATATGTCACATTATGTTATAACATTTAGCTTTGCATAGTAATGTTTCTCCCTCCAGTCAAATTAGAGAGAAGTGGGGAGATGTAAAAGAGAGGTGATATTGTTCAGAACATCGATATGCGCATCATTATAAACCAGTTTGTTTGGATACACTTTCTTATTTCAACAAAGATGAAGGTTTTCTGGTTTTCAAATTTATAGTTCTTGTCAGTATTTTTAGTATTTAGCATTGTTTTACCCATGTCGGTCAGTAATGGTCAGTCAGTAGAATTCCTTGTCCACCCAGTAACTTAAACATTGTTGAGCTATTTAGATCATCGAGATCAAACCCTTGTATATCATCCATAATTTTGTAATTGTTTCCTTACCAAAACTGAGTAGTCGGCCAATGAAAACATGTTTTATAAAATATCGACCAATAGACATTGTGAACACAAAAACGATATCTTCAACTAATTTGTATTATACGCCGTTTGAAAAACAGGACGTATTATGGGAACACCCGAGGCGGGTGGGCGGTGACCACATGTTGTCCGCTCTCCAAGTCAAAGAGTTTTCATCCGATCTTTACCAAACTTAGTGAAAATGGTTATGGGCATAATATCTCGGCCAAGCTTGATAACCAGCCACATCGCCCCAGGCGTATTTTGAGACAGTTTGTCACTCTTGTTGACAATACTATAGTACACTGTATTGCACTAAGCCCTTGACATGATCTCTGTATTTGTCTAAACATGAACATACAGTTTTATCTCACTTAATACAGATTATCTCATTATCAATATACATAACAGTTAAACTTTTGTCATACCAGAAAGAAGTTGAGGGCATGCTGACAAATTTACATAATACAGTGCATGGTACAGTTTGTCCGCGCTTCATCTCCAATACAGCTGGTTGGATTTCAACCAAATTTCATAGGAGTGATCAGCATCAAGTGCAGTTGTGCTTCCTCTTCGTTTCATTCTGTTCGGATAATTGTTCACTGAGTTATGGCCCTTTGATGTTTCTATAATGGTGAAGTTTGTATGCGCTTCATCTCCAATACGGCTGGTTGGATTTCAACCAAACTTCACAGGATTGATAAGCACCAAGTGTTGTACATCTTTGTCCTTTCACTCTGCTCATACAAATTTTCACTGAGTTATGGCCATTCAATGTTTTAATATGTATACAGTGCATGGTGAAGTTTGTCCACGCTTCATCTCAAATACGGCTGGTTGGATTTCAACCAAACTTCACAGGATTAATAGGCATCGAGTATAGTTGTGCATCCTTGTTGTTTAGTTCCGCACAGATATTTTTTTTTAATGCGTTGGGGCCCTTTGATGTTTTTATACATAGTACAGTGCATGGTGAAGTTTGTCCGCTGCCATTGGGGAGACATATGTTTTGTTTCAAAAACTACCATCTAGTTCAGAACTGCATTCGCACATTATCCTTAAAACAATTGAGTATTTTGAAAATTATTTTCATCTGCTATGTCTATGTCTAGCCACTGTTTTTGCATCAATAAATCAATCATCGACTTGACTGAAACCTTGTTACCAGGAGATTCCCTATTGAACCCTGCTACTGCCTTTTGTGAAAGTCACAGTATTGTTACTGCTTTGTCATTGACTGTAGGCACCATTGTTCTACTGCGTACCCTTATGTACAAGCAAATATTACTGTTTTTGGCTTCAATTTACAATCTTAGTATGTCTTTATGTATTCTATATTTCAGGATTTCACCTACACACCAAGTTACCTACATGGGTGCCAGAAAGCTGTCTGCTAATTGTTCTTGGTTTGATCGTTGGATGCATTCTACACTACAGCCATGTCGCCACAACCTCCGAATACGTCCTCAATGCCGACATATTCTTCATATATCTACTTCCGCCAATCATCTTCGATGCCGGTTACTTCATGCCAATCAGATCATTCTTTGACAATATCGGCTCAGTGTTACTACTTGCTGTCGTGAACACAGCTTTTAACACGGCAAGTATAGGATTTTCCCTCTACGCAGTGTCCTACTGGGGCTGGATTGGACGTTCCATTAGTCTTCTACACTGTCTCATCTTCAGGTTAGTAACGATCAACCAATGAGAATCCAGAACAGTCTCGTAGCTTCGCTGAAGCAATTGGAGCCACTAGTCCTGTGTCACAGTCATCAGGTTCTGAGATAACCACACAACATGATTTTAAGTTTTATCAGCAAGAATGGCCCTTTGTCCTCTTTGCCTCTGTTAGGTTGTTGCCCTAGCTACGGGCCTGCCTAGCTACGGGCCTGCCTAGATACGGGCCTGTCTAGCTACGGGCCTGCCTAGCTACGGGCCTGCCTAGCTACGGGCCTGTAGAGTTTACAGAACAATCTCACTTTACGACCACCTCATTTTCATGGGCCAGTTTTTATTTTTTCTCCCACATTTTAACTAATTATCAAACTACCTCACAACTGAAACCGTCTTTCTTTAGAACCCAGATGTGGTCTTATAGTTGAGGTTTTATTGTCATGTAATGAGGAGGCCTGCTGGACCAAGAAATAATTTCCTACCATTTAACAAGAACCTTTGCCTTTCTATATGTATGATCAACCGTCCAGTCATCAGGGAATTATCTGTACATTAGATATACTGATAGATGGGTAAGAATGCTGAAATTGTTCTTGTTTAAAATAAAGTTCAATCCCAGTCGAGAGTTATTGATGTCCCAGTCTGTCCTGATATATTGATGTCCCAGTCTGTCCTGATATATTGATGTCCCAGTCTGTCCTGATATATTGATGTCCCAGTCTGTCCTGATATATTGATGTCCCAGTCTGTCCTGATATATTGATGTCCCAGTCTGTCCTGATATATTGATGTCCCAGTCTGTCCTGATATATTGATGTCCCAGTCTGTCCTGATATATTGAGTCAAATACAGTAAAACCTCAATAATAAGACCTGCCTTGGAAATTGATCTTATTGAGGTGGTCTTTGTTTTGAGGTTGAATAATGAGCAAAACAGTAAATGTGGACTTAAGAATTGTCTTCTTAATTTTGAGGTGGTCTTATTATCGAGGTAGTCTTTAAGTAAGGTTTACTGTATATCAGTAATATCATTAGTTGTATATGGGAATAAAAAATAGGTGCTTAACAGAAAACGTTCCCACACATCATTTTTTGGAGTTCCTCAAAACAACGGGGAGCAGCCATTTTGTTTCTATGGGCAACCGTTATAACTGAAACAGGTACACCTGCCCTGTTCAGTTATGGCTTACAGTCGCTCACGCTTTGTTTTGTATCCCTGGCCCACCATATCACATTGACTGCACAAGGGGAACTAAATTTCAGAATGTTACGAAATGTGAGCCGCAAATACCTTTACTGAATGCAGCCCAGTGCTTTGACCAGACAGTTGACAACGACAACAGAAATTATTAAGCATAAACATCCAATAATTAACGTTCGATAAATCAGTTTTTTCAATTGAATTGATATCGCAAAATCCGTATTGATATCGTCTCCACTCATTTTATCGATAATATATCGATATTGTTGATATTGTTTAATAGTAATTGTATTTGTTTCCCACAATGGTTTATTTCAATGTATTGACAGTGCATTTGTATGATATTATTTCCAGGACCATACATGTGTTTTCATTTCAGTGCCCTAATCTCGGCTGTCGATCCAGTTGCAGTTATATCTGTTTTTGAAGAAGTCCATGTCAATCAGATGCTTTATATCATTGTATTCGGTGAAAGCTTGCTCAATGATGGAGTCACTGTGGTAAGTGCATTAGTTTAAGAAGAGTTACCTCCATAAAAAGATAGTTGCCACATCTACAATAGTTACCTCCCTTGTACTTTATCATCAGCCATTTTGATATGCAAAACTGATAAGCACTTATAGGAGTAATACCCAAATATGTGATAATTGAGAAAATACCAAGAGACTTTGCATGTGACAACCATGTTTTTCAACTTTTGAGTCAACTGCCCGCTTGAGCACAATGAATAAGTATTTTTTTAATATATCCGATTATATTATCATTGTTAACATTACATTCCCTATAAACTTGATGGATGTTTGCCTATCAATATTGCCGACAGTTCAGAACAAGGAAGGTAAATATGGTAAATGTGGGAACTATCAATAGACGGTATACATTTAAAACCCCCATTAATCATCAACAGAATTGAAAAACTACGGTACCTGTTGGGTTCAATTGTGCTACAGAGTAGTGACTAATGTATTTGTGGATAATTTCTCGCATGGCGAGATTTCAGACATTTTGCAGAAGGAAATGTTTGCGAAATCACTGAAATGGGTATTGTTACATGTAATCAGATCTGTATATCTGTGATATTTTGGAGATTTTCTTGAATTCAAGAATTTTGCAAATATTTCCATGTCACAAACCTTACCACTTAAACAGTTTATAGATATACCCAAGGTTCACAGAGTTCTTGAAAAGTCCTTGAATTTGATTCCTAGTCCTTGAAAAGTCCTTGAATTTGATGCCTAGTCCTTGAAAAGTCCTTGAATTTGATTCCTAGTCCTTGAAAAGTACTTGAATTGGATGCCTAGTCCTTGAAAAGTCCTTGAATTTGATTCCTAGTCCTTGAAAAGTACTTGAATTGGATGCCTAGTCCTTGAAAAGTCCTTGAATTTGATTCCTAGTCCTTGAAAAGTACTTGAATTGGATGCCTAGTCCTTGAAAAGTCCTTGAATTTGATTCCTAGTCCTTGAAAAGTCCTTGAATTTGATTCCTAGTCCTTGAAAAGTACTTGAATTGGATGCCTAGTCCTTGAAAAGTCCTTGAATTTGATTCATAGTCCTTGAAAAGTCCTTGAATATGATTCCTAGTCCTTGAAAAGTCCTTGAATTTTATTCCTAGTCTTTGAAAAGTAATTAAATTTGATGCCTAGTCCTTGAAAAGTACTTGAATAAATTTGTAACAGCCAAAAACTTTTTGAAAGTACTTGAATTTTGAAAAAGGCCAAAAATAACAGAGCTATCTTTGACAGGGTAGGCGATAGTTTGGTAATACAGAACGGTATGGTACTCAATTGGTTTTATGCCCTCTTATAGAAATTCTCACGCTGTTTAATTCTTCTGTTGGTCACATCCATAAATTGTAACATTCTACATGGACATAGTTACCTTCACACACTGACCGATAGTCCTGGAGACACAGATATGTCAAAGATTACATTCTATGAGAACATATTTCCACTCAGTCTCACTGACAGTCACACACTGACCGATAGCCCTGGGGACACAAATATGTCAAAGATTACACTCTATGAGAACATATTTCCACTCAGTCACTGACCGTTTATCTAGGGTAATTACATTTACATTAGAAGTCTTGCATAATGTTTCTGAGAAACATTTCATGGTTTGAGACACAGCTATTGTTATATAAATAGACATATGGACTAGTCCCAGTTTCATAGAATAATTATGTGTCACTTTACAATCAGTAATTTTTTCGGCACAGCCGTACTAACATGGTCTAGCTATTTGCATGTCAGTGTTGTTTAAACCAATTAATTCTTACGTTTACCACCAAGGCAAGTTCTCTTCAACTGAACAATGTTAGTAACCTTGGCGCGGACTGGTTAAACTTTTGACAAAGGGTAAGTTACCTTACCGAAATCCACTGAACTTCGGTGAATTTACCAAAATCCTTTCTGGATCTGGAGTGACCAGCAATCGTAACACCTCCGCATTTTTTTATGATACGCAACAAATCTTAACCTTCAAATTGTGCCGACCATCTTTTTTCAAGATATTTCTTGTTAGTCATGTCCTATAAAGATTTTAATACGAAAAAAAAAAAAAAACGGAGCCATAGTGGTCTAGGGGTTGAGGGCCTGAATCCTGATCTAGGGGTTTGCAAATTTGTTGCAATCTGAAGGTTAAAATGTTTTGTACAACATAAAAAATGCTTAAATGTTACGACTGCCGGTCATTCAATTACGCTATACTACAGAAACCCCGAGATCACTACGTAGGAGACTGGATACAAATAATATTGTGATAAGTCATAGACACGATATATTCTGTTTCAATATAGTTCATCATTACTTATTGCATAAGTCGTGAACTCACACATCCATGTTAATAAACTTGTTACATAATGATTTATCTGATTAAAACAATATAAATGTACATAAAACCAAGAAAGTCTTCTTAATTCCAACACCGGACAACACCTTGAAATACATTATATACAATGCTAACCAATCTGCTTCAAGGTTACAAATATTTTTTGATTGATGAGAAATTGCCTTGGTGGTTAACGTAAGATTGGATTGGTTTACAAAACACTGATATGCAAATAGCAAAACCATGTAAGTACGGCTGCGCCGAAAAATAACCTAAAAGAATACAATAGTGCATACACTGTTGGTGTTAACCTTGTTTTTAACTGATGATCGTTAAGAATTATCTTACAACATTTAGGGAATCGCAACAATTATGCCTATTTTCCCGTACTTATTATTGCGTGTACATTTTCAAGGAAGCCAGTCTTTGTTGTGAGGTTGTCGGATTATTGAGTTAAAACTTGGAACAAAAAATCTTGTTTTTGAGCATAATGGTCTTACTAAAGAGTTGGTCTTAATTTTGAGGTGGTCTTTACATGGAGATGTCACTGAATTTCTATATTTTAGGTACTCTACCACATGATGGAAGGTTTTATAGAGCTTGGTGAAAGTAATATTCTTCCTATTGATGTCGCGACGGGCGTCGGTTCATTCTTCATCATCGCATTGGGTGGTACTCTCATTGGAGTCCTGTTCGGGTTTTTTGGCGGATTTATCACGAAGTATACAGATCACGTCAAAGTCATTGAACCTTTATTTGTGTTCGTCTTAGGTTATCTTATGTACCTAACATCCGAGATGATGCATCTATCTGGCATTCTAGCGTAAGTTTTTTATTCAAAGGCCAAAATTAAAGAAGTATGTGTTTGCTGTCTATCTCCTACAAGTAAAAGTTGTTGCACTCCAGAAAATTAATTGGACCAAGGCAGGAAGTTTGTATGTTATATAGCTGCCACTTCGTCTGTCAGTTTGTATGTTATATAGCTGCCACTTCGTCTGTCAGTGTGTTAGTACATGAGTGCCAAGTAAGGAAAGTACCAGTAACATTTTTGATGGCTATGGTTTGACTCGGCCAGGGATTAAATCCACAACCTCCTACACTCCGAGTGGATGCTCTACCAATTGAGCTATTGTTTGACTCGGCCAGGGATTAAATCCACGACCTCCTGCACTCCGAGTCGATGGTCTACCAATTGATGGCTATGGTTTGACTCGGCCAGGGATTAAATCCACGACCTCCTGCAGTCCGAGTCGATGGTCTACCAATTGAGCTATTGTTTGACTCGGCCAGGGATTAAATCCACGACCTCCTGCACTCCGAGTCGATGGTCTACCAATTGAGCTATGGTTTGACTCGGCCAGGGATTAAATCCACGACCTCCTGCACTCCGAGTCGTTGGTCTACCAATTGAGCTATGGTTTGACTCGGCCAGGGATTAAATCCACGACCTCCTGCACTCCGAGTCGATGGTCTACCAATTGAGCTATTGTTTGACTCGGCCAGGGATTAAATCCACAACCTCCTACACTCCGAGTCGATGGTCTACCAATTGAGCTATTGTTTGACTCGGCCAGGGATTAAATCAACAACCTCCTGCACTCCGAGTGGATGGTGTACCAATTGAGTTATTGTTTGACTCGGCCAGGGATTAAATCCACAACCTCCTACACTCCGAGTCGATGGTCTACCAATTGAGCTATTGTTTGACTCGGCCAGGGATTAAATCCACAACCTCCTGCACTCCGAGTGGATGGTCTACCAATTGCTGCACTCCGAGTGGATGGTCTACCAATTGAGCTATGGTTTGACTCGGCCAGGGATTAAATCCACGACCTCCTGCACTCCGAGTGGATGGTCTACCAATTGAGCTATTGTTTGACTCGGCCAGGGATTAAATCCACGACCTCCTGCACTCCGAGTGGATGGTCTACCAATTGAGCTATTGTTTGACTCGGCCAGGGATTAAATCCACAACCTCCTGCACTCCGAATGGATGGTCTACCAATTGCTGCACTCCGAGTGGATGGTCTACCAATTGAGCTATTGTTTGACTCGGCCAGGGATTAAATCCACGACCTCCTGCACTCCAAGTGGATGGTCTACCAATTGAGCTATTGTTTGACTCGGCCAGGGATTAAATCCACGACCTCCTGCACTCCAAGTGGATGGTCTACCAATTGAGCTATTGTTTGACTCGGCCAGGGATTAAATCCACGACCTCCTGCACTCCAAGTGGATGGTCTACCAATTGAGCTATGGTTTGACTCGGCCAGGGATTAAATCCACGACCTCCTGCACTCCAAGTGGATGGTCTACCAATTGAGCTATTGTTTGACTCGGCCAGGGATTAAATCCACGACCTCCTGCACTCCGAGTGGATGGTCTACCAATTGAGCTATGGTTTGACTCGGCCAGGGATTAAATCCACGACCTCCTGCACTCCAAGTGGATGGTCTACCAATTGAGCTATGGTTTGACTCGGCCAGGGATTAAATCCACGACCTCCTGCACTAGAGTGGATGGTCTACCAATTGAGCTATTGTTTGACTCGGCCAGGGATTAAATCCACGACCTCCTGCACTCCGAGTGGATGGTCTACCAATTGAGCTATTGTTTGACTCGGCCAGGGATTAAATCCACGACCTCCTGCACTCCAAGTGGATGGTCTACCAATTGAGCTATGGTTTGACTCGGCCAGGGATTAAATCCACGACCTCCTGCACTAGAGTGGATGGTCTACCAATTGAGCTATTGTTTGACTCGGCCAGGGATTAAATCCACGACCTCCTGCACTCCGAGTGGATGGTCTACCAATTGAGCTATTGTTTGACTCGGCCAGGGATTAAATCCACGACCTCCTGCACTCCGAGTGGATGGTCTACCAATTGAGCTATTGTTTGACTCGGCCAGGGATTAAATCCACGACCTCCTGCACTCCGAGTGGATGGTCTACCAATTGAGCTATGGTTTGACTCGGCCAGGGATTAAATCCACGACCTCCTGCACTCCGAGTGGATGGTCTACCAATTGAGCTATTGTTTGACTCGGCCAGGGATTAAATCCACGACCTCCTGCACTCCGAGTGGATGGTCTACCAATTGAGCTATGGTTTGACTCGGCCAGGGATTAAATCCACGACCTCCTGCACTCCGAGTGGATGGTCTACCAATTGAGCTATGGTTTGACTCGGCCAGGGATTAAATCCACGACCTCCTGCACTCCGAGTGGATGGTCTACCAATTGCTGCACTCCGAGTTGATGGTCTACCAATTGAGCTATTGTTTGACTCGGCCAGGGATTAAATCCACAACCTCCTGCACTCCGAGTGGATGGTCTACCAATTGAGCTATGGTTTGACTCGGCCAGGGATTAAATCCACGACCTCCTGCACTCCGAGTGGATGGTCTACCAATTGAGCTATGGTTTGACTCGGCCAGGGATTAAATCCACGACCTCCTGCACTACGAGTGGATGGTCTACCAATTGAGCTATTGTTTGACTCGGCCAGGGATTAAATCCACGACCTCCTGCACTCCGAGTGGATGGTCTACCAATTGAGCTATTGTTTGACTCGGCCAGGGATTAAATCCACGACCTCCTGCACTCCGAGTGGATGGTCTACCAATTGAGCTATTGTTTGACTCGGCCAGGGATTAAATCCGCGACCTCCTGCACTCCGAGTGGATGGTCTACCAATTGAGCTATTGAGGCGGTTGATAAATATCTGCCTGTTTTTTTATGATTTACGACTTAGATACAAAAGTACATGATGCTTAATTTTGTAATTTTTTAAAACCTGTCATTTTGATTTAATTTTACTTATTAAAGGAGCATTGCTTGTTATTGAACTGAGATCATAAAATTGAAGTTTGGAAACCAGTCTCAGAATAAAGCTTTGTCATTGGTCAGTTTTAAGACTGAGCTCAGAAACAACCAATCAGATGCTGACGTTTTCAGACTGGTCTCGAAACTCACATTTATTGCCATCAGTCCTGTATCGGACCACACCTCTAAGAACGCATAAGTAATAAAAACTGAAAAACATGTTTCCTCATGTCATTTAGAATTAATCATATCAATAGGGGAACCATTTTATACATGCATTAATTAACATTTATTTATTATTCTTTTGCTTTTTCAGATTATCATTTGGTGGAATTGTACTTCGACATTATATGGAACACAACATTTCAAAGAAAACTGCAATAACTATCAGATATTTTATGAAAATGCTGGCTAACATTGCTGAGACAATCATATTCATGTTTCTAGGACTATCCACCATTGTTGATACACTGGACTGGAATCTTGCCTTTATATTCTTCGCTTTGTTCTTTTGTCTCCTCTTCAGGGCCATAGGTAAATTCTCGACTTTTATCATTTTAGTATGTCAGTGGGTTAAAACGAAATATGGGCTCTTCCATGAAAAAATCTTGTATTAGTGACATTGGTTTTCACAATAAGGAATTTGACGTTGTTTATGACATCAAACGTTTCCCAATAAAAAAATTACGTCCCAAACTAAGTGCTGTCTCGAATGCTCAAATACTTTTTGTTAATGAGTAAAATACCAAAATTACATGTACAATGCATTAATAATCTACATAGGAATTTTAAAAAAAATCAGTGCAGTTGTCTCCCTGTGATGGTAAAATGCATCTGTTATCTAAGCAGTTGTCTCCCTTTGATGGTAAATACATGTTATCTAAGCAGTTGTCTCCCTTTGATGGTAAAATACATCTGTTATCTAAGCAGTTGTCTCCCTTTGATGGTAAAATACATCTGTTATATGTAAGCAGTTGTCTCCCTTTGATGGTAAAATACATCTGTTATCTAAGCAGTTGTCTCCCTGTGATGGTAAAATATATCTGTTATATCTAAGCAGTTGTCTCCCTTTGATGGTAAAATACATCTGTTATCTAAGCAGTTGTCTCCCTTTGATGGTAAAATACATCTGTTATCTAAGCAGTTGTCTCCCTGTGATGGTAAAATTCATGTTTTATCTAAACGTAATCAGAAAAGAAAAAAGTTGGTAGAATAATTTTGCACCAAATCTTTGATTTTATAATTCAACATTCATGATTTATATGTTATGCTTGAGTACATGAATTGATCAAAGAGTGAGGGTTATGCACACTTATATTTTCTACGACTTACATTTTTGATATTTCTTCAGGTGTGGTTATTCTGGCATGGTTCTTGAATCGTCGCCGACTTGTCAAGCTAACGAAGATCGATCAGTTTATTATGGCATACGGTGGTTTACGCGGAGGCATAGCATTCTGTCTCGCGCTCTCATTGGATGAAGAATTAGTTCCAGAAAAACGTCTGTTCGTCACGGCAACCATTATCATTGTTTTCTTCACAGTATTTGTACAGGTAATTGCTTTTTATAATTTTAGTCCAGGGGTGTCAATAAGAGCCGGGAGCCTGTTATATTATCCAGTAACTTAAGTATCATCTTCCAACTGTTTTTCTTGTATGAATGATCATAATTAAGGGGAGTACCCCAGACTCCTGCCTACTTTTGATGACTTCCCTGGTAATTCGAAAATTAGGGACACCCATGTAGTCAGTTATGTACAGTATTTGGGGCTCTAACTGTTTGGCTATATGACGTATGCCGAGGATATTGGACAATTGCATGAAAGTGGTTAAATTTTGAAAAATACCAGACACTTGATCCAAACATAAACAGATAATTTTAATTTTGGCTATTTTATAATACATGTACAGACACATGTTTATCCAAATTATTTTTAATGAGGTTTTCAATTTCATCTTCAATGTGGAAATAGGGACTTTTATCCATAGATAGTATGACCAAATAAGGAATCTAGAAACAGTTGACAAACACTAGTACTGGATAGGAAGAGAAAGTTTGTTTATATGCATTGTTGGTTTTTAGTAAGTCACTAAGTGCACAACTACAATATTCTTGAAGTTATTCCAACACATTTTGTAGCCTAAGACAGCTTTTTATGCGCCATTCGAAGAAAAGTGAAGCGGCATAAATTGTAACCCCTGTTCGTCCGTCTGTCCTTGTCTCCGATCAATAACTCCTGAAATGGATCCTGATGGATAGATTCAATTCAAATTGGACACATCAATAATAAAATACAGGTCAAGTTTGATTACAATCTGAGGAGTTATGGCTCTTTTTGTGCTTAAAAAGTTTGGTTTTCCAATTAATATTGCTTTAAAATTATTAGGCCTTCACAAACAAAATATTTGCATTCTACTGAAAAGCCCATAACAGGGGCATCCGTGTCCTATGGACACATCAAGTCTTTTATCTGACAACCTTGTGAGTGTGTGTTCCTTGTCTTATAAACTCTTCTAGCTGTGGCAGATCCGTGGTAACGTGCTGGGCTATTAATCCTGGGATCACAGTTTGATCCCCCGCACACAATTTTTGTCAGTAGTTGTTAGTTTTGTGCATCATGCTTTGCACAATTGACTTACTGCCTCATTTGCCAATGCTGTAATCACTTAGCTACTATTTTCAATCTTTCTGTTAGCCATTATGGCTGTATTGGGAAGTCTGCTATCTGAAAGTGTCTGCTATGGCTCCTAATCTGCTATTAATTGTTTATACTATCATACACTGTGCTACCTCTCCAGAGCAATGCCACTCTTGGAGATGCACATTTTGGCTGTTATTGACATATTGTTGATCTAGAGAGTTTAAAGGTAGATAGTATTTTTTATCATACAGACATACTCTAAAAACATCATCATCATTTTTTCTTAAAGGTTAATTTAAACTGCAAAACACGAGTCCAATACAGTTATTTCTTATGATAGCGCTAACTCAGCGCGTAGGTCAGGATAGAAAATACATGCATCAGACTTTTGTATTTGTAGTTTTTGGAAAGTATTTAAGAAACGTGACAATGTAGACTTGTAGAATACATCTATGTGAAGTCATTCACCACCCATTGACAATGTAGACTTGTAGAATACATCTATGTGAAGTCATTCACCACCCATTGACAATGTAGACTTGTAGAATACATCTATGTGAAGTCATTCACCACCCATTGACAATGTAGACTTGTAGAATACATCTATGTGAAGTCATTCACCACCCATTGACAATGTAGACTTGTAGAATACATCTATGTGAAGTCATTCACCACCCATTGACAATGTAGACTTGTAGAATACATCTATGTGAAGTCATTCACCACCCATTGACAATGTAGACTTGTAGAATACATCTATGTGAAGTCATTCACCACCCATTGACAATGTAGACTTGTAGAATACATCTATGTGAAGTCATTCACCACCCATTGACAATGTAGACTTGTAGAATACATCTATGTGAAGTCATTTACCACCCATTGACAATGCAGACTTGTAGAATACATCTATGTGAAGTCATTCACCACCCATTGACAATGTAGACTTGTAGAATACATCTATGTGAAGTCATTCACCACCCATTGACAATGTAGACTTGTAGAATACATCTATGTGAAGTCATTTACCACCCATTGACAATGCAGACTTGTAGAATACATCTATATGAAGTCATTTACCACCCATTGACAATGTAGACTTGTAGAATACATCTATGTGAAGTCATTCACCACCCATTGACAATGTAGACTTGTAGAATACATCTATGTGAAGTAATTTACCACCCATTGACAATGTAGACTTGTAGAATACATCTATGTGAAGTCATTCACCACCCATTGACAATGCAGACTTGTAGAATACATCTATGTGAAGTCATTTACCACCCATTGACAATGCAGACTTGTAGAATACATCTATGTGAAGTAATTTACCACCCATTGACAATGCAGACTTGTAGAATACATCTATGTGAAGTCATTCACCACCCATTGACAATGCAGACTTGTAGAATACATCTATGTGAAGTAATTTACCACCCATTGACAATGTAGACTTGTAGAATACATCTATGTGAAGTAATTTACCACCCATTGACAATGTAGACTTGTAGAATACATCTATGTGAAGTCATTTACCACCCATTGACAATGTAGACTTGTAGAATACATCTATGTGAAGTAATTTACCACCCATTGACAATGTAGACTTGTAGAATACATCTATGTGAAGTCATTTACCACCCATTGACAATGCAGACTTGTAGAATACATCTATGTGAAGTCATTCACCACCCATTGACAATGTAGACTTGTAGAATACATCTATGTGAAGTCATTTACCACCCATTGACAATGTAGACTTGTAGAATACATCTATGTGAAGTCATTCACCACCCATTGACAATGTAGACTTGTAGAATACATCTATGTGAAGTAATTTACCACCCATTGACAATGTAGACTTGTAGAATACATCTATGTGAAGAAATTTACCACCCATTGACAATGCAGACTTGTAGAATACATCTATGTGAAGTCATTCACCACCCATTGACAATGTAGACTTGTAGAATACATCTATGTGAAGTCATTCACCACCCATTGACAATGTAGACTTGTAGAATACATCTATGTGAAGTCATTCACCACCCATTGACAATGTAGACTTGTAGAATACATCTATGTGAAGTAATTTACCACCCATTGACAATGTAGACTTGTAGAATACATCTATGTGAAGTCATTCACCACCCATTGACAATGTAGACTTGTAGAATACATCTAGGTGAAGTCATTTACCACCCATTGACAATGTAGACTTGTAGAATACATCTATGTGAAGTCATTCACCACCCATTGACAATGTAGACTTGTAGAATACATCTATGTGAAGTCATTCACCACCCATTGACAATGTAGACTTGTAGAATACATCTATGTGAAGTCATTCACCACCCATTGACAATGTAGACTTGTAGAATACATCTATGTGAAGTCATTCACCACCCATTGACAATGTAGACTTGTAGAATACATCTATGTGAAGTAATTTACCACCCATTGACAATGTAGACTTGTAGAATACATCTATGTGAAGTAATTTACCACCCATTGACAATGCAGACTTGTAGAATACATCTATGTGAAGTCATTCACCACCCATTGACAATGTAGACTTGTAGAATACATCTATGTGAAGTCATTCACCACCCATTGACAATGTAGACTTGTAGAATACATCTATGTGAAGTCATTTACCACCCATTGACAATGCAGACTTGTAGAATACATCTATGTGAAGTAATTTACCACCCATTGACAATGCAGACTTGTAGAATACATCTATGTGAAGTCATTCACCACCCATTGACAATGTAGACTTGTAGAATACATCTATGTGAAGTCATTTACCACCCATTGACAATGCAGACTTGTAGAATACATCTATGTGAAGTCATTCACCACCCATTGACAATGCAGACTTGTAGAATACATCTATGTGAAGTAATTTACCACCCATTGACAATGTAGACTTGTAGAATACATCTATGTGAAGTAATTTACCACCCATTGACAATGCAGACTTGTAGAATACATCTATGTGAAGTCATTCACCACCCATTGACAATGCAGACTTGTAGAATACATCTATGTGAAGTCATTCACCACCCATTGACAATGTAGACTTGTAGAATACATCTATGTGAAGTAATTTACCACCCATTGACAATGCAGACTTGTAGAATACATCTATGTGAAGTCATTCACCACCCATTGACAATGCAGACTTGTAGAATACATCTATGTGAAGTCATTCACCACCCATTGACAATGCAGACTTGTAGAATACATCTATGTGAAGTCATTCACCACCCATTGACAATGTAGACTTGTAGAATACATCTATGTGAAGTAATTTACCACCCATTGACAATGTAGACTTGTAGAATACATCTATGTGAAGTCATTTACCACCCATTGACAATGTAGACTTGTAGAATACATCTATGTGAAGTCATTTACCACCCATTGACAATGCAGACTTGTAGAATACATCTATGTGAAGTCATTCACCACCCATTGACAATGTAGACTTGTAGAATACATCTATGTGAAGTCATTCACCACCCATTGACAATGTAGACTTGTAGAATACATCTATGTGAAGTCATTCACCACCCATTGACAATGTAGACTTGTAGAATACATCTATGTGAAGTCATTCACCACCCATTGACAATGTAGACTTGTAGAATACATCTATGTGAAGTCATTCACCACCCATTGACAATGTAGACTTGTAGAATACATCTATGTGAAGTCATTCACCACCCATTGACAATGTAGACTTGTAGAATACATCTATGTGAAGTCATTCACCACCCATTGACAATGCAGACTTGTAGAATACATCTATGTGAAGTCATTCACCACCCATTGACAATGCAGACTTGTAGAATACATCTATGTGAAGTCATTTACCACCCATTGACAATGTAGACTTGTAGAATACATCTATGTGAAGTAATTTACCACCCATTGACAATGTAGACTTGTAGAATACATCTATGTGAAGTCATTCACCACCCATTGACAATGTAGACTTGTAGAATACATCTATGTGAAGTCATTCACCACCCATTGACAATGTAGACTTGTAGAATACATCTATGTGAAGTCATTTACCACCCATTGACAATGCAGACTTGTAGAATACATCTATGTGAAGTCATTCACCACCCATTGACAATGCAGACTTGTAGAATACATCTATGTGAAGTCATTTACCACCCATTGACAATGCAGACTTGTAGAATACATCTATGTGAAGTCATTCACCACCCATTGACAATGCAGACTTGTAGAATACATCTATGTGAAGTCATTTACCACCCATTGACAATGTAGACTTGTAGAATACATCTATGTGAAGTCATTCACCACCCATTGACAATGTAGACTTGTAGAATACATCTATGTGAAGTCATTCACCACCCATTGACAATGTAGACTTGTAGAATACATCTATGTGAAGTCATTTACCACCCATTGACAATGTAGACTTGTAGAATACATCTATGTGAAGTCATTCACCACCCATTGACAATGCAGACTTGTAGAATACATCTATGTGAAGTCATTTACCACCCATTGACAATGCAGACTTGTAGAATACATCTATGTGAAGTAATTTACCACCCATTGACAATGTAGACTTGTAGAATACATCTATGTGAAGTCATTCACCACCCATTGACAATGTAGACTTGTAGAATACATCTATGTGAAGTAATTTACCACCCATTGACAATGCAGACTTGTAGAATACATCTATGTGAAGTAATTTACCACCCATTGACAATGTAGACTTGTAGAATACATCTATGTGAAGTCATTCACCACCCATTGACAATGTAGACTTGTAGAATACATCTATGTGAAGTCATTCACCACCCATTGACAATGTAGACTTGTAGAATACATCTATGTGAAGTCATTCACCACCCATTGACAATGTAGACTTGTAGAATACATCTATGTGAAGTCATTCACCACCCATTGACAATGCAGACTTGTAGAATACATCTATGTGAAGTCATTTACCACCCATTGACAATGTAGACTTGTAGAATACATCTATGTGAAGTCATTCACCACCCATTGACAATGCAGACTTGTAGAATACATCTATGTGAAGTCATTTACCACCCATTGACAATGTAGACTTGTAGAATACATCTATGTGAAGTCATTCACCACCCATTTTCTCATATTTATGCCTAATCATATTTTGTAAAAAAATGGAGACTATCTACCTTTAAATTCATAGTAAATGAGCTAATGATATTGTTGTATAGAGGTTGTTGTATAGAGGTTGTTGTTGTATAGAGGTTGTTGTTTGAGAGAGGATTTGTTTGGAGAGGTTGCACTGTATATGACAGGAGTGTGGAATGTTCCAATGTTTGAGAGAGGATTTGTTTGGAGAGGTTGCACTGTATATGACAGGAGTGTGGAATGTTCCAATGTTTGAGAGAGGATTTGTTTGGAGAGGTTGCACTGTATATGGCAGGAGTGTGGAATGTTCCAATGTTTGAGAGAGGATTTGTTTGGAGAGGTTGCACTGTATATGGCAGGAGTGTGGAATGTTCCAATGTTTGAGAGAGGATTTGTTTGGAGAGGTTGCACTGTATATGGCAGGAGTGTGGAATGTTCCAATGTTTGAGAGAGGATTTGTTTGGAGAGGTTGCACTGTATATGACAGGAGTGTGGAATGTTCCAATGTTTGAGAGAGGATTTGTTTGGAGAGGTTGCACTGTATATGACAGGAGTGTGGAATGTTCCAATGTTTGAGAGAGGATTTGTTTGGAGAGGTTGCACTGTATATGGCAGGAGTGTGGAATGTTCCAATGTTTGAGAGAGGATTTGTTTGGAGAGGTTGCACTGTATATGGCAGGAGTGTGGAATGTTCCAATGTTTGAGAGAGGATTTGTTTGGAGAGGTTGCACTGTATATGGCAGGAGTGTGGAATGTTCCAATGTTTGACACATACAAGTGTATATAAGTAACACTCATGTTTACAATATTTTGTATCACTATGTCTTACAAAGCATTTTAAGATCACAGTTCATGACATCTTGCGACCTATCGCATAGTTTATATGACATCTTGTTGTCAAGATGTATACTTAGAGACCTTGTAATCTCATATCAGAACAACAAGTGCTGAATTAATTTATATCTGTGGTAAGAAAAAATATCCGCTGGTGGTGACATTTTGTATAGTCCTGTACTTTAGTTGAGCTGATTAATGGACAAAATGGATATAGAAGATTTATACTGGTGACCCGAAATCTGACTCACATTTGAGTAATTTGTGTTTTCATTGCAAGAGATCTTCATATGTCTTTAGGACCTTCATACTATTATAATAAAGTTAAAAAAACTGTAAGATGTCCAGCATGTTGTGCGATCAATTCAATAACATGTGTATTCTTTGTCCAATCTTCACCAGACTCGGTCATAATGTGTATCGGCATATTATCTTGGACAAATTCGATAACCAGCTATATCGCACTTGTCACTCCAGAGTTATTGCCCTTTAATTAGAGAAATTACCTACAATTGGTCTTGTCTAATCAATAACTTAAGAATTCTTTGTCCAATATTCACCAGAATATCAGTGGGCATTCATGGCTTGCACCGTGTTTGTAAAATTAAAATCCCCTGAAATTTAACCATTCTAATCAATGTGGGTGGCATGCATTATGATTGTGAAATCTAAAACCCCAGAAATTTAAACAGTCTAATCAATGTGGCATGCACCGCGATTGTGAAATTTAAAACCCCTGAAATTTGACCATTCTAATCAACAAAGCATGCACCATGATTGTGAAATTTAAAACCCCAGAAATTTAACCATTCTAATCAACAAAGCATGCACCCTGATAGTGAAATTTAAAACCCCTGAAATTAAACCATTCTAATCAACAAAGCATGCACCCTGATAGTGAAATTTAAAACCCCTGAAATTTAACCAATCTAATCAATGTGGCATGCACCGTGATTGTGAAATTTAAAACCCCTGAAATTTAACCAATCTAATCAATGCGGCATGCACCGTGATTGTGAAATTTGAAACCCCTGAAATTTAACCATTCTAATCAATGTGCAGGCACTGTGATTGTGAAATCTAAAACCCCAGAAATTTAACCATTCTAATCAATGTGGCATGCACCGTGATTGTGAAATTTAAAACCCCTGAAATTTAACCAATCTAATCAATGTGGCATGCACCGTGATTGTGAAATTTAAAACCCCTGAAATTTAACCAATCTAATCAATGCGGCATGCACCGTGATTGTGAAATTTGAAACCCCTGAAATTTAACCATTCTAATCAATGTGGCATGCACTGTGATTATGAAATTTGAAACCTCAGAAATGTAACCATTCTAATCAACGTAGCATGCACCCCAATTGTGAACCCCAGGATGTTGACCCAATCCTGGTAAAGTACTGATATGATATGTCACCTTTGTTGTCAGTGCAGTAACTAACAGTACGGGTATTTAATTAGCCCAGGTGGCAATACAATATATCATAATACTGTGTATAATACATCACTTTCATTTCCTCCTCTTAAGTAAGGTTAATTTATATAAATCATTCACAATCTGACACCGAAGCTTAATAAATCTATTTTCTTGGTCAAATATGTATCAGGGTTTATTTTCAGCTGTTTTTATAGCCGTTATTCGGCTGTATAGCAATTATTGATTAACTAATCACTACGTCCTTTAATTTTATTCCTAAAAGTTTGCTGTAATTTCTAGACTTTTTCCCAATTTCGAAGATAAAGACGCAAAAATTCCCAATTTGAAGGGTATGGGTCATCTTACCAAAATTGCTAAAATAAACCCTGCATGTACTGTTTTCTCGGCCACTAGCGATCTCCGCTCTCTTTATTTGGTCTACAACAAATTTAGTTACAATAATTATGGGCTAATGTCTTGTTGGGTAAAAGGCCAAATCTGCCCAAGAATCCTGGAGTTATGGCCTTTGAAATATTGCCCTAAATGAATTTTGAGTTTATTGATAGATATAAAACTGTTTATATATTTCAGGGTATTTCTATGAAACCAGTTGTGAATGCGTTGAAAGTGAAGAGAGAAACTGGTGAAGAGCCAACTCTGAATGAGAAGATTCATGAAACTGTAAGTATACATGTACTACGCAAAACCGTAGTCAATATGGTAATTAATGTACGTATCAATTTAATACAGTATGTTCATTATTACCATGCACTGAGGTCTCAATATTTGTGGTAGATAGTATTACCCAGCTGATCACAAAGAGGCCAGAAATATTAAGACCTACAATTACAGAAGAACAACATGCATCTGCTTTGATCTCATTGGTGGGGCTAGAGGGTTATAGTGAAAACTGTTACTGTCAATAAGGGAAGTTTGTTACTGTCAATATGAGAATTTCAGTACTGGCAATAGGATTAATGGTATTGTCAATTTACTGTCAATGTGAGAACTTTGGTATTATCAATTTAATGTCAATGTGAGAACTTTGGTACTGTCAATATGAGGACTGGGTTAATTACTGTCATTATGAGGCGTTTGGTACTGGCAATATGAGATGTTTGGTACTGGCAATATGAGACGTTTGGTACTGGCAATATGAGACGTTTGGTACTGGCAATATGAGACGTTTGGTACTGGCAATATGAGATGTTTGGTACTGGCAATATGAGACGTTTGGTACTGGCAATATGAGACGTTTGGTACTGGCAATATGAGACGTTTGGTACTGGCAATATGAGACGTTTGGTACTGGCAATATGAGACGTTTGGTACTGGCAATATGAGACGTTTGGTACTGGCAATATGAGACGTTTGGTACTGGCAATATGAGACGTTTGGTACTGGCAATATGAGACGTTTGGTACTGTCAATATGAGGTGTTTGGTACTGGCAATATGAGACGTTTGGTACTGGCATTATGAGACGTTTGGTACTGGCAATATGAGACGTTTGGTACTGGCAATATGAGACGTTTGGTACTGGTAATATGAGGCATTTGGTACTGGCAATATGAGGCGTTTGTTACTGGCAATATGAGACATTTGGTACTGGCAATATGAGGTTAAAGTGACTTTACTTTATGTTGCTGCTGTATTTAGATAAACATTTCTGTTGTGGCATCTTACTATGGTTATGAGGTATGCTGTCTGATTAGGGTTGTATTGCAATAACCACATGTCAGTAACTTACTACATGTGTACATTGTCCATATTTCACTTATTTATCTCATAACCAGGTAAGAAGAGAACAAACAAAGTTGGAGTGCTATAATTTGACATCTTGAGGGTTTAGTGCAAAATGATCATAACCTAGCAACAGTAAACAAGCAGTTACAAGTTTTGCTCCAAAGTTTTGATCTGTATCAATATATGGTTATTAAGTACTTTCGGTCAATATTATTTCATATACAGATGTAAGACTGTGCTAGATAAAAGATAAAGCAGTATACATTGTTTACCCCCCAGATTTTGTATCCCTGGGTACCCTGGATATTTGTCAATGTTTTATCTTTATAACAAAGTGACAGTTGTAAGATTTAGATAATTGTGTTGTTTGACGTTTTTCTATTGAAATGCTTGTTTACTTTCTGGGTGAGAATCATTATTTTGTGCAAAGACATACAATAGTTAATCAAAATTTACATTACACTTATGTCACTTAAATCTAACTGTGAGGGTTAACAAACATGGCATATGATAATGTAACCTGGGCCCAAGGTTATAAAAATGATAATGGAGACCAGTCTGAGAAAGCAGCCTCATTGTTGGTCAATTTAAAACTGAGGTCAGAAACAACCAATCAGATGCTTGAGATTTAGACTGGTTTTCAAGCCAAGTTTTAGAAACTTGAAACTTGATCCCAAGAAATAATTTGATGATATTGAGCTGTTTATCACACCAACCAAATTTGTAAGAAGTGTTACACTGTTTTATATACATTCTTGTTTCATGCCTGGTAAATCATGGGTAACCCCATTTATTCTTCCCGTCCAATGGTAAGTAAGGTCGGGGAAACATCTCATACTGATCTTATAGTTTGCACAAGATTGCAATATATTGAAAAATATAGAAGTGGATAGCATCCTGTAGCTTAAAGGACCTTTTTGTTCAAACATGGTTTTGTTAATTGGTTTGATTGTATGTGGTTGACATGACGATGCATGGTTCAATCACCAATCCTTAATTTTTCACTGATTTCTGACGTCTTATAATTTGCAGATGATAGATCATATCATGGCTGGATTAGAAGGAATAACATCGAGATCTTCACATAATCTCATGAGAACCAAGTGAGTACCTTCATTGACGTAATACAATGCATGCTTGATTTCAGTCTTCGGACTTAAGTTAGGAAGAGGTTACCAAGGAGCCCTGGCAAGACTTGTTCCCTGGTTGTGTAGACAACCCTTAATGGTTGAGAAGTAGATTTAGCACAGGCATGAAAGTCCTTGAATTTTATGCTGTTCCTTAAAAAATCCTTGAAAATGACTGAAAATCGTGAAAACTACTTGAATTTTGTTTGAAACTCAGAATGAAAAAAACTGCTGAGTGTACAGTAAAACCTGACTAAGACAACCTCAATAGTAAGAACAAAACTTTCAAGTCCATTTTCCCTATATTGCTCTTTATTCATCCTCAATATTAAGATCACCTCAATATTAAGACCAGGTTTCAAGGGTCCCCTGGGGTGGTCTTATTATTGAGGTTTTAAATTACATGAAATAAGGGCAATTGTGTTATATAGCTTAACAACTTCAGTTGATAATTATATTTGTCTCCATGAACCAAATTAAAAATGAATTTCCTTCCTGGTGAATTTGCAAACTTTTGATTTTTACTTTTCTGTGGAACTTGTTAATTATAATATTAATGTATTAAGCAATTTTAAATCAGCAATGATGGTAAATATACCATGTCATGATGCATAAATAAATAACGTTTTCCTGAAATGTTCGGAGTTCAATACATATACATTGACATAAGTTGGTATAAGGTGAGTGAGAGTTGTATCCCTTAGTTCATTGATCTATCTTACAGTGAACATCTCGCTGCTTATATACAATCTATGTGAGTCGCCTCTCAAACACATCTCATTGTATAATCTGTATTGTGACAAATGTCAGTAACTTAGTTCTACTAGGAACTTGCTCTATGTTGCTATGGTGACCTGTTGTGATTGGTCTATGTGAATCTTTCAAAGTTTGCCTGCAAATTCAATAAACAAACAACATAAAAATTATACTCTCAACCCTCCTACTTTACTTCCTGATTATTTGCCCAGCACATTGATAGTGTCTGTTCAATTTCCCCTACTTCTGAGTATCATGTGTCTGTTTTATCATTAATGATTTAACGTACAGGTATTGCATATACATGTTTTAAATATCGGGATATCATGAATTGCTGATACTTAAAGTGATGTTGTTTGTGGTACCAAACGGACCTTTTGAAATTGTTTGGCTTCAATATGTGCTGGAATTTCAGGTTTTATAAATCTAAAAAATCAACATATCCACCCTTAAAACAAAGTATCTTGTTAGGATGCCCCTTATATATATATTTCTAGTTTTACTATGAAACTGTACACTCTTTAATTGTACAGCAACTATTTACATCTTGTTGAAAGTACTAATAAACAGTTCGTTTTGAAGGGCAGCACTTGTATGTAGAAAGTAGTTATTAATTCTACCAGGAAACAGATATGTTTTTACCTACCATCTTTTCTTTTGTATGTTCTAGAAACTAGGCTTCTGCATGCACTATTGAGTTTTTAGCCTGACGCTATTGCTCGTTATTATGATTATTGGTAAAGAAATTGTTAGCACAGTTTTGCATCCAATCCAAAGAATACAGTATAAACTATACATTAAATGGTGGGTCTGTGGAAGATTAAAGTAACTCAGTTTTGGTAAAAAATAGTTACCTTACAGAACTCTAGAATTTGTTTTCAAAGACACTTTTCCCGGACTAATGGAAATGTAAAATTTGGCTTGTCCGACATAGGAAGCTAGTTGTAGGAGAATATCAGTCAATTTAGACACAAATAAACATACACAATGATAGCTCCACAATCTAAAATTAATAATCTCATGTATGTGTTTGTGGGTTTCTAAGGTTTGACTTACAACTGAACAATTGCTGATATTGGTAAGCTTTAAAAACAGACTTGTCCGTGGCTGACTTCAACTCAACTGTTAGTAGCCGATTCAGTGTTAGACTAGTCCGGGACGTCGGGCTAGTGGATTTCTAGTACCCTTTCTTAGTTTTGTGCCAAATTTTAGATATATGCAACTTGAATGTGAACAGGTACATAATGAGATAGCAAATATTTCTCAGTTACTTCCTGGTATCAAATATATTTCAAGGTCAAAGTTATTTACTTCATGTCTCATTACAGGTTCCGACACTTCAACCACAAATATCTTCAGCCAATACTTTCCAAGGAGAAAGCAAAGCCTAA
The DNA here is from genome assembly GCA_032209605.1 of Mactromeris polynyma. Classification (NCBI taxonomy): domain Eukaryota; kingdom Metazoa; phylum Mollusca; class Bivalvia; order Venerida; family Mactridae; genus Mactromeris; species Mactromeris polynyma. The sequence continues at coordinate 604,639 of JASFXZ010000032.1, forward strand.
ATCTGCCAAGATTGTTAAAGTATTCAACGAGCATACAGAGCAAAATGCACTTAAATCCACCAACCTCAGCCAGGTGAAAATGATTCCTGGGTAAGTATTGTCAGTGCTTTGATTTCTGTGATTTCTCATCTTGTTACTTGGTCCAGTTGTTTTACAGTGCAACAGCTTAGCCCTCTCTTGAGCGTAGAGTACATCAAATTGGAAATTGTACAAATTGGCAAAAATGTTCGCAGAAATGATACAGCATGTCCTGTTCAAGACCTTGGCCTCAATCTCAAAGCTCAAGGTCATAATTTTTGGGTCCTGGATCATGTTAGATCTTGTACAGACAGTGACTTAGACAAGCATGGAGCAGTCTTCATGAAAATTGCTGGAAATTGTCCTCAACAAGATAGCTTATTATGTAAGACCTAGACCTATATCTCAAAGGCCAAGGTGACACTTGGGGATCAAATATAATGTCTGATCTTGTTCAGAGAGCAACTGCAACAAGTATCGATCAGTCGTTCTGGAATATTTTTTCCTTGGTTGGACATTGGTTGCAGGCCTAACCCAGGCCCCTTATAGGGATTTGTTTGACATGTTTCTTTAAGTCAGTAAGTGACAGGCTCTTGTGGTGTCTATATTTGATAACATTTTAACTCAACTACAACTTTCCAATTACAGGATTACAAATCTCATGCAAAAGTAACTTGCTTGCCTTATGTTGCTCTTTCATTTTTGTAATAAATAGATTAACAGTTGATAAAACAAAACGTATATTACAATTTTTATTTTTCTATATTTCTAGGTCTAGTGCTGATCTATACGAGGACCATAAGCGAGCGCTGATTCAACGTAGTCCCATGATGCAATCTCGTACAGACGAAGAAACAGTAACATTACAAAAAGCTTTGCGGGCTGGCAAACCAGCGGGGGTAAGTTATATATGGTCATATTTACAGTTACACTTCACTTTTTCAATAAAAATGTAGTAGATACAGCTGATAAAAATCTAGATAAATGGGATGTAAGAACACGAATATCATACGTTGCAGATACAACTGCTGTAGTTACTTCCCTTGCTCTGATTCGCAATAGGCAGTCATATTGAAGGAATTTCATTCTATTTACTTTTTTGTCATATATGGTTTGAAATTACCATGTTTTAGACTCTAGTTACATTCTAGTAACAGATGTAGCATGCTTTGCATTTGATATAGGCACTTCCTAGCCTGTATGATATTGATATTGTGTTATAACCGTGTTCTGTGCTCTTGAAAAAGTCCTTCTTTGGCCGAAATATTGAGATAGAGTGAATTTTTACACCAGATGCTCAGTGATCCCCTTTCTGGGATATTTCAACTTCTAGATTTTAGAAACAGATATATACAGGCAGAAATGTAAAAAAATACTGTACCTGTTGACCCCACCCTAAATAGTGTGGAACTGGCTTTGACAAACAAAATGTTTATGAAGGTAGTCAATCATGGGCTTCAAATTGGGCGTAAAATGTTGTTATTTCCATGTGATGTGTATTGTTGTTGTCATACTTGTTGTTATAAGTTAAGAATATCATTCTAGAGCAAAGCTTTGACTTTATATTGATAGGGAAATAAGAAGATATTCAGTTATTGTTTCTGTCTACCACAACATAGGGAGGATGCATATCTTTGTGTGATCTTGAAAGTTTACATTCTCATGTCTGTATGGATGAATATTAAGGTTTGACAGTTTTAACGGAGATGCATACACAGTGGATACATACACTTGGCACTCAAACCCACTAGGGCCCTGTGGATTATAACGGATACATACACTCGGCACTCAAACCCTCTAGGGCCCTGTGGATTATAACGGATACATACACTCGGCACTCAAACCCACTAGGGCCCTGTGGATTATAACGGATACATACACTCGGCACTCAAACCCACTAGGGCCCTGAGGATTATAACGGATACATACACTTGGCACTCAAACCCTCTAGGGCCCTGAGGATTATAACGGATACATACACTCGGCACTCAAACCCTCTAGGGCCCAGGATTATAACGGATACATACACTCGGCACTCAAACCCTCTAGGGCCCTGAGGATTATAACGGATACATACACTCGGCACTCAAACCCTCTAGGGCCCTGAGGATTATAACGGATACATACACTTGGCACTCAAACCCTCTAGGGCCCTGAGGATTATAACGGATACATACACTCGGCACTCAAACCCTCTAGGGCCCTGAGGATTATAACGGATACATACACTCGGCACTCAAACCCTCTAGGGCCCTGTGGATTATAACGGATACATACACTTGGCACTCAAACCCTCTAGGGCCCAGGATTATAACGGATACATACACTCGGCACTCAAACCCTCTAGGGCCCTGTGGATTATAACGGATACATACACTCGGCACTCAAACCCTCTAGGGCCCTGAGGATTATAACGGATACATACACTCGGCACTCAAACCCTCTAGGGCCCTGTGGATTATAACGGATACATACACTCGGCACTCAAACCCTCTAGGGCCCTGTGGATTATAACGGATACATACACTCGGCACTCAAACTCTCTAGGGCCCTGTGGATTATAACGGATACATACACTTGGCACTCAAACCCTCTAGGGCCAAGGATTATAACGGATACATACACTTGGCACTCAAACTCTCTTGGGCCCTGAGGATTATAACGGATACATACACTTGGCACTCAAACCCTCTAGGGCCCTGAGGATTATAACGGATACATACACTCGGCACTCAAACTCTCTAGGGCCCTGTGGATTATAACGGATACATACACTTGGCACTCAAACCCTCTAGGGCCCTGAGGATTATAACGGATACATACACTCGGCACTCAAACCCTCTAGGGCCCTGAGGATTATAACGGATACATACACTTGGCACTCAAACCCTCTAGGGCCCTGAGGATTATAACGGATACATACACTTGGCACTCAAACCCTCTAGGGCCCTGAGGATTATAACGGATACATACACTTGGCACTCAAACTCTCTAGGGCCCTGTGGATTATAACGGATACATACACTCGGCACTCAAACCCTCTAGGGCCCTGAGGATTATAATGGATACATACACTTGGCACTCAAACCCTCTAGGGCCCTGAGGATTATAACGGATACATACACTCGGCACTCAAACCCTCTAGGGCCCTGTGGATTATAACGGATACATACACTTGGCACTCAAACCTCAAATCACAAAATTTTCTGATATTGCAAAATTTGAGTGAGAAAAATGCATGAAAATGTCAAATGTGTGCTGAATATTCGTTTTAGTCCATTTTCTTTAAGACTTGTATGGTAATTATGAGATATGGGAGTAATTGGGTTTGAGTGCCCCACTCCACTCTCAGTCTTAATAATTACTACTAGATCTAATATTACACTCAAATCTATAAGAAAATGGACCACAAAGAATAGTATGTTCTCTTTTAACATTATCATACATTTTCAAACTCAAAATGAGTCACTATGAGATAATTTTATGATTTGAGATTTGAATGCTGAGCGTAAGTATCCATTATAATCCCAGACCCAGAAGTTTTGCTGAATATAGATAACATTTCATGTATTTCACTATATCTAAGTATGATAAAGCCATAAGTTTTTGAAAAACTCTGCTGCCTTCAGTATTAATTTTTAGCTGTACTGGCCAAATATCTTGAAAAAAGTTGGTCGGTCCAATTTGAAGGTTAAAATTTGTTGTGCAACATAAAAAATTGCTGAGATGTTACGATTGCTGGTAATTCCAGATCCAAAACGGATTTCTGTAATTTCAACGAAAGGTTAACCAATCCGCATCAAGGTTACAAAAGTTGTTCGGTTGAAGAGAAGTTGGTTTAGTGGTTAATGTAAGATTTGATTGGTTTACACAACACTGATTTGCAAATAGCAAAGCCATGTTAGTACGAATAAATGTCACAGGAGTGGTGGACAGTTATCTGTAGTTTACACAAACATATTTGAGATTCTTATACATGTAGATTACTGACATAGGTGTGCAGTGTTGATTCAAACTGTAATCTTTGTGTGAGTTGCAGTATTTATATAACTTCCTCTACCATCAGTTGAATTTACTTGGAAAACAATAGATTATGTTTGTATTAATTATCAATTATTTCCGGGTAATGTAATTTAATATGGCTATAAAGTGTTTATTTATTATAGTGTCACCCTATTTAAAGGGGCAGCCTTTTCTGACTTATGAGACACCTATTTCTGAGCACATTTACTTCCTGATTCCTATCCTTAAATGTCAGGCACCAGGCAGGTATTTTTGTTTGTATTTGCGTTTATTTATCGTCACCACCATTTCCCATATGGGCGACGCCTCCGGAGCGGGGAATCGAACCTGTGATCCCTGGATTACTAGTCGAGCACATTACCATTGCACTACGGATCCGCTACCCAGGCAGGTAGGCACACAGTAACCATTATATAACTAGCTGGTGGTTCACCAACCAGCCATATCAGCGGATGCCTTAACCACTCGGCCATGGGAGACGGTTATATATATGCCTGATGGGTCATTGCCAAAACTGTACATGTATATTGCTCATACTTGACTTTCAAATTATTTCTTCCACATTTCAAAAGAGTTGCTGGAGTATCTTTTAATTGAAAGTTTTATGTTAATTTATTATTTATCTTTTCAAAAGTTTTCTAGAAAATATTTTTAACTTGCATAAACGATCTCTTTAATATAAATAAAAATAGAGTTGAGTTTCAACTCAGTTATTTGAGTTCTACAATATTGGGTTTTCTTAAATTATGTTGTCAGTTTTGATATGAAGTGTTAATTGAAATATAACCAAAGAATGTTCAAATATTTTAAATCGTTTTATGTACAGTAAAACCTCACTTAAAGATCACATCAATAATAAGACCACCTCAATATTAAGAACGCAATGTTCAAGACAATTTTCCCTATTTTGCTCATAATTTAACCTCATTATTAAGACCACCTCAATAAGAAGACCAGTTTCAAGAGTCCCAAGGGTGGTTGTATTATTGAGGTTTTACTGTAGTAGACTATTTTGTAACACAATAAAGGTGATCTTAATTTGAGTACAACTTAAGTTCTTTTGTGAACCCAGGGCCTATTGTGTCAGTCATGTGTAACAGTGAAACCTTCATAATGTGACCAGCATTGGCTCGGTTAACCCAGGGCCTATTGTGTCAGTCATGGTAACAGTGAAACCTTCATAATGTGACCAGCATTGGCTCTGTGAACTCAGGGCCTATTGTGTCAGTCATGTGTAACAGTGAAACCTTCATAATGTGACCAGCATTGGCTCGGAAGAAAGTTGGTCTTAGTTCTGAGGTGGTCTGATTATTGAGTTAAAAATATGCAAGAAAAAATGAGGAAAAACTGGTCCATGGCAATATTGTCAGATTAGTGGGGTGGTCTTAATTTTGAGGTGGTTGTTGAGAGATATTTCACTGTAATTGATTTTGTATTCTCTAACCTGGTTCTATTGTACCGAAAGTTATGTCAAGTTGTCCATATTCAGGGCTGAATATAGTTCACACAAGTTATATTGGTTTAGTTAAACAAAATCTAAAAATAGATGACCTTATCCGTTGTAGGTCGGTGTACCCAGCTGATAACTTGTTAAATGTGAGGCTGTATTTAAGTATGACTGTGTTGGTCGGTCTGACATAGATGTGTGCCGTATTGATGTTACTTTCTCTCATAACTTTATCTGATCTTCTTTATTCATCTACTTCAAATAAAACTGGATTAACTTTCTGATATATGAGGGTAATATTGTACTATTCTATAATTATATTCATTTTGAGAAAAATGATGTTACCTTGCTCACTTCTGTTCTCTGAGCATAATTAAATACTGTCTTGTTAATTTTTGCTCCTTAAATCTCGGGATATATAAAATTAGAAACCTTTATTGTAGTTTTTGAATAAAATTGTGTGTCTAATTATATATCTATGTGCATTATGTAACCTAAAAATAATTGCTAAGGGCTTAGCCCGGTATCCACAAAAAGTCCCCCTTTTGAGTATTCCCTCAATCTTGAATCAGCTTTGATTTCTCTCAATTAAATTTTCTCCCAAATCTGTATGCATGAACATCCTCCAGTATTAAGGGTACAATATTTGAGTGAAAATCTGCATCCAAGGTCTTTGTGAATAACATTTGAGTAAAATCTGAAATAATATGGTTGTCTCAAGAATGGACTTGATGTATACTGGGTGGGGGCCTGATTTCACTAAATAACTTCATTGAGATCGGTTTTGAACAGAAAAGTTTAGGGCTTTGGGTGATGTAATTCTTTGGTAATTTAGTTTAGTTTAAACTTATGTATTTTACATCGACTGTGAAACAAGGTCTTACAATTTATACTTATCATTCTTGATGACTGCCTCCTGGCTTACTAATCCTGAGTACTGACATGTCGAAATTAGGGATTATGAAGTTTGTGATAAATTTCTACCCAGCGCGGCTCAAACTCCCACTCTTGGGATCAGGAATAATGCATTATTCCCCTTGACAACTTTACACATTGGCAATGGAATGAGACCGTATCTAAATTAAGTTTTGACATTCCAGCACCCCTGTCTATAGCAATACTGATAATTTACATACTACAAGGAATGAAATGTTTGACTTAAGGAAAAAATATATCAATATGTCAAGACGTTTTGTTAAATAGTTAAATAGGGGTCTCTATGTATGCTTCTGTGTTGCATGTGTCTGCGCATGAAATAATCATTTGTTGAGTTCTTTTGTGTTCAGCAGTCAAAATACTGATAGACTTATCTTAAGCATGTATGACTGCTTTGTGTGCTTAAATGGGCACAACACGTGCATGCTTGCTTATAAAGTGTCTGCTATACCCTGTCAATTGTATAAACTAGATTAGCAGTTTAAGACATTTTATAATTTAATTGGAAGGTTTTGAGTTTCAATTTGACATTTTGTGATTTAATTTTCTACGTCCTCTGTCCTATTCTGTTCTGTAATTAAGTATTTGCTAGTTTATCAGATATCTGGTAATATGTATTGATTAATAGCATTGTGAAGATTTTGACCTAAATATTGGCGAAATTGTACAATACATAGATGACAGCTGAGTTTTGAAACATGACAACCTCGGCGCTGACTGACGTGACGGTACGTGACAGTTATGTTTATTGTGGCTCTTACATCATTTCAGGTTGGATTACAGTATGATAATGATTTGTATAATTCAAATAGTCAAGCATTTATTTACGCATTTGTGATTATATAATAAATTTACCTATCTAGGCATCTTAAATGGATTTGACTGAAAGGTCAAGGGTTATGTGTCAAATACTATCTTACGTATTTATGTTACAAAATATTTGAAACATGCACTTGATTCATATAGCACATTGGGCTGTTGTTGATGCTGTGATAGGTTGTTTAACTGCATACACTATAACGTCATCGTAAGTCAGGTGTGCAAATTGTAGATTTTAAATTTGAAGAAACTGGTATGACTTAATGATAAATCTTTATATCTTTGAAGTGAAGGAGTGTTTTTCGTTGTTTGGGCTAGAAGACGGCCGTGTAACATAAATAATATTTTTCCTTGTATCACAAGGTGACTATTTATCTATGAGGTTTAAATACTATAGTAAAGACTGTTTTATCAGGGTGTGTAGTGCAGTTACTGATAGTAATACAGGATAGGGGTTCTGATGGTTGTGAAACTAACTTGGGTGTGTATCATCAGCTGACAGCTTAACATATTTATTTTATGGTATGTGAAATTTTATGTTTCTGTTGCATACGTGTTTGCTTAAATTTTTCGCAGTACTAATGAAATAATGTAACGGAAGAAAAACTTACTCTAATTTTCTTTTTTTATGTTCAGTTTCTTCTTTTGAATATTTAGATAATTACTGCGAACAATCTCATTTCTGTTCAGTAATTTTCCTATTATACCAATTTGTTTCAATGTATGTTTTGTTGTCAAAATACCAAAATACCACGAAACCGGAAGTAACGCGAAAAGAGCAGCTGAGACACTAATTATATATTGTATAAATTTGTTATGGTAGTTTATAAAATTGTTGTTTGACAATCATCTTCAGATGAAGGATTTTGTTGGTTAACTTCAAATGTGTTTAAACTTGACATTTCTTGGTTGTTCATTTGAATAAATACGGTTGAACCATCCTTAGAAGTTAATGGTTGGTGACGCAGCTGGCTGGTGATAATCGTAAACATATTGATTTGTGTGGTTAGTGACGCCATAGTGACCCATAGTGACGTTGTGCTGTTGTATATGGAAAAAAACAGAATTAAGTTATTGTATGGAAAATAGAAACAGGTGGTTGGTGAATTGCCTAATGACAAACTTAATGATTTTCTAACACATCAATTCGAAGCATATTTGGCTGATTAAATTTCTTAATTAAGTTAATTTTTTATATTTGAAATATGCGAATCATTGACAGAACTATTGGTATATATTATATGAAAAATCTGTATAAATTTTTATCACATGTAGACATTGGGAACATTTTGTGATTGAGTATTTCAACCATCCTTGGTACCCAGGCTATTCATAACATATATGATACACTGTGCAAACTGACTGTAAAAATCTCGTCCTCATGACTAATTAATGAGGTGAGATCCAGCTGTTTGATTGGTCGTATGACATACACCTCATGTGATACAGAAATTGCAGAGAAGTCACTGTTAGGCTGCCATTTTGTCGAATTTGCTGATAGCACTTCACAAAGGAGATTCCTTCTTTTTTGTTATCAGCATTTCATTGGTCGAGAAATGCTAATGAATATTCATGCATTATGAAGTTTCGCTAGCCAATTTGCCCAGGGTATCATATATGTTATGAATAGCCTGGGTACTGAGGATGATTTCAACAAGATTTATGTTATTCTAGTTTATCTACTCCTTGTTTAATGTGTTACGTTTATTTTGTGCAATTTCCTTCTATCCCTGTTTGTATATTAAGACAGGCTCATTTGAAAATTCTTGTGAATAATTCTGTTCTATATGACATTAAATAATCGGCTCTATGTGAAAATATACAAGCTGTGCTGTAGCGTGAATTAAAGACCTTGTGATTTGTAATAATTGGCTGATTTCATGAAACATAGTTCTCGAGAATGCGTGATTTACTGTATCAATAGACTAATACTTACTTCCTCAGGCTGACAATTTGAGGGGTGAAAGCTTTAAGCAAGTACTGTCAATTCAAACTTGATTGAGAATAACATTGTTGTGTACCACGTATCTATTGGTCAATATTTTGCAAAGCATGTTTTCATTGGCTGACAGCCTTACAGTTTCTTAACAATCGTCGTTCTCAAGTAAATAAAATCAGACTATATATCTGCATAAAAATAAAGAGGCAGATTGGCTTGTTTTGCTGTCACTCTTTAACATGATGTTTCTAAGTAAACTATTGCATTATTCTGCTATGTTCATACAAAGAATTAGAATAATACTCCCCCCCCCCAGCAAGAGTACATTCAAAAACTGTCACAGTTCTGTAATAGTTCATGAAAATATGGTTCACGTAGTAAGTGATAATGCATAACCTTGGCATAGAGCAGATGCATGTGTCTGCATTTTCCACCTGTTAATACTAATATTCTCAGTTTTGACATTTGGTAATGTCATAACATGTTCCTTGCTATTGTTTGATTTCTACACCACGGATGTTAGTGTACTTTTCAATCTGACAAACTATGTTTACATATTACTGTAGATTGTTTAGAATCTACCTTTAAATTAGAAGATAAAAGTGTTTTACACTGAATTTTGTTTATATAATTATGTGCTATATTCATCTAGACAAGTGCCTATGTGTGTTTATAAAATCCTGGTTACACATGGGTTATGAAATAACTCAATTTCGACATACATGTATATGAGATCGTGGTTATTATACTGTCCAGTTAAATGCATCTGTACAAATTAAAGCACTAGCTGTTTTGCCTCAGTATGTTTTGTGCACGTAGATACTGAACGCTTAATGTCAGTGTAATTGGGTGACATTTATATCTGTATGCGATATTTCCATGCAGATTGGAGGCCAATACCTGACAAAGATCATCCTTGGTACCCAGGCTATAACATATTATGATACCCTGGGCAAACTGACTGTAAAAATCTCGTCCTCATGACTAATTAATGAGGTGAGATCCAGCTGCTTGATTGGCCGTATGACACACACACCTCATGCAATAAGGAAATTGCTGAGCAGTTGTGGATGAATTCGCGGTTCTGAGCGATCCACTGAGATCACAGCTTTCAAAAATGGCTTTTTTTTTCAATGGTCGCTTTCATTCTGTCAAATTTGCTAATAGCTCTTCACAAAGGAGATTCCTTCTTTTTTATCATCAGCCATTTCTTTGGTCGAGAAATGCTAATGAGTAATCATCCATTAATTACGAAGTTTCGCTAGCCAATTTGCCCAGGGTATCATATATGTTATGTCTGGGTACCCAATTTGCCCAGAGTATCATACATGTTATGTATGGATACCCAATTTGCCCAGGGTATCATATATGTTATGTCTGGGTACCCAATTTGCCCAGGGTATCATATATGTTATGTCTGGGTACCCAATTTGCCCAGGGTATCATATATGTTATGTCTGGGTACCCAATTTGCCCAGGGTATCATATATGTTATGTCTGGGTACCCAATTTGCCCAGGGTATCATATATGTTATGTCTGGGTACCCAATTTGTCCAGGGAATCATATATTGTTCTGCTATGTCCATGTGGTTCTCTACACCCCCTTTGTTCTGCTATGTCCATGTGGTTCTCTACACCCCCTTTGTTCTGCTATGTCCATGTGGTTCTCTACACCCCCTTTGTTCTGCTATGTCCATGTGGTTCTCTACCCCCACCCCTTTGTTCTGCTATGTCCATGTGGTTCTCTACCCCCACCCCTTTGTTCTGCTACGCCCATGTGGTTCTCTACACCCCCTTTGTTCTGCTACGCATCTGTGTTCTACTTCCTGATCATTATGAATGAGTAACAGCTTGGGTTATTTAAAAGTGCAAATATAAAATAAATATTTCATACAGATCATGGATTACCAGCTACCAAGTTATTTTCAACAGTCTTGATAACTGATTTCCACTGAAACATTAATTTGTATAAGCGCAGTACATCATATCTAAAACTTGGGACCTATTGTAATAATTAATAAGCAGTGTATGTCGGCATATTTTGAGTTGAAATATTATAAGTGAAAAGTGTACATATGTTTATAGAAAGGTTGAACTGTACTTAATGAAAGTGGTTGTTGGATATCCATCAGGGGTTTGCCTAAAGGAAATAACATATTGTTTATTGTATTGAAAGTTGTGTGTAAGTATACAGTTATGTCTTTCTCTTCCTTGTATCAAGTAAATTTCCTACAATTATAAAGGAATCATTGTGAGACATATCAGGAAATTCACCGTGATAAATAAAGTTTTTGTATCTGTGTATATTGATAATCATCATCTTATCTTGATGTATGGCTACACGACAGTAAATATAGACTTGAATCTCTGGAACAGGATTTACTTTTATGTAAATGTTTTCTGGAGTTAGTCTACTATGGAGTCAGTCAGTGTTAGTCTGTAATGGAGTCAGTCAGTGTGAGTCTGTAATGGAGTAAGTATACTATGGAGTAAGTCAGTGTAAGTCTGTAATGGAGTAAGTCAGTGTAAGTCTGTAATGGATTCAGTCAGTGAAAGTCTGTAATGGAGTAAGTCGGTGTAAGTCTGTAATGGAGTAAGTCGGTGTAAGTCTGTAATGGAGTAAGTCGGTGTAAGTCTGTAATGGAGTAAGTCTACTATGGAGTAAGTCAGTGTAAGTCTGTAATGGAGTAAGTCGGTGTAAGTCTGTAATGGAGTAAGTCGGTGTAAGTCTGTAATGGAGTAAGTCGGTGTAAGTCTGTAATGGAGTAAGTCTACTATGGAGTAAGTCAGTGTAAGTCTGTAATGGAGTAAGTCGGTGTAAGTCTGTAATGGAGTAAGTCGGTGTAAGTCTGTAATGGAGTAAGTCTACTATGGAGTAAGTCAGTGTAAGTCTGTAATGGAGTAAGTCGGTGTAAGTCTGTAATGGAGTAAGTCTACTATGGAGTAAGTCAGTGTAAGTCTGTAATGGAGTAAGTCGGTGTAAGTCTGTAATGGAGTAAGTCTACTATGGAGTAAGTCAGTGTAAGTCTGTAATGGAGTAAGTCGGTGTAAGTCTGTAATGGAGTAAGTCAGTGTTAGTCTGTAATGGAGTAAGTCAGTGTTAGTCTGTAATGGAGTAAGTCAGTGTTAGTCTGTAATGGATTCAGTCAGTGTAAGTCTGTAATGAAGTCAGTCAGTGTAAGTCTGTAATGGAGTCAGTCAGTGTAAGTCTGTAATGAAGTCAGTCAGTGTAAGTCTGTAATGAAGTCAGTCAGTGTAAGTCTGTAATGGAGTCAGTCAGTGTAAGTCTGTAATGGAGTCAGTCAGTGTAAGTCTGTAATGGAGTCAGTCAGTGTAAGTCTGTAATGGAGTCAGTCAGTGTAAGTCTGTAATGAAGTAAGTCAGTGTAAGTCTGTAATGGAGTCAGTCAGTGTAAGTCTGTAATGGATTCTGAGTTAGACGTTAATGCATTTGTCTAGTCTGGACACAGTTGTTTATTTTAAGCTGAGTGGCTATTCCATTTGATATAGATATAAATTGTTGTACATAACCTCTGATATATCTCTGACAACTTCTGTTTTATTTCATGTTTACTAGTTGTAATTCATTGTCTGGTCGATTAGTTGATACATTTATGTGAATGATCTGTAAAACAGAAATTCTTACGGTCTTGTAATTAAGTTATTATGTACACTGCTTGAGGTATGTTGCCTTGCTTATTCTAGGTGTAAATATTTAGTGTTTTCTCATATTGGCAGAATAGAACAATTTGTTGAACTTGATTTATAAACAACTTCTGTATGTAAATGGTTGTCATACCCTTACCGCAAGTATGTCGGGGGGGGGGTCAGTAGGTTTTTATTTTAGATGTTGGGTTTATTTATATTTTTAGAAAAGAAATCAACATGAAAGAATAAAAGGCAAGTTTCAACCAAGATAGGTCTGTCGAGACACTGCTAACAAGCACTTTGCTAACAATGGCCTTAGTGATTATTTATAGACTTTGATATGAAATAAATATGAATACAAATATCTACTTTTAATACAAACCATGTTGAGTATTATATTAATTATATTTCAGTGGCAGATGAACAGACGACATACTATTGGCGATTCAGTTGAGTCAGTAAATCAGATTGTGTATCATAGAAACGGAAATCAGCGAGCTCATGCAGTAAATGTTGATGCCCCACCTGTTACTAATGGTGCAGTTATGAAAAGTAAGGCAGATACGAGATACAGTGAAATGGTTGTACAAGTCAAACAGTTCAGAATAATTATGATTTGTTGGTGTTGGCTTTGGACTGATGGAAGTTTTGATGACATATTTAAAAGAAGCGGCAATCAAACAGACTGGTTCTCTCTGATCTCAAGTGTTTTGTTTGTCTACCTACATAATAATGTGCTTGTGACCTTTGACCCATTGTTTAGATGACATGTTTATTATATGCCACTCAAGTGAAGAGTTTTCATTAAACAATATTTCAGTGTCAGATGTTAAAAGTTTGAAGTTAATATAGCCATATATATTCACTTTTATCTGTTATTGCCTGGTATTTGGTATATTGGACTGATACAAGATACAGTAAATCTACCATAATCTCCACTGTCTCCATAGTCTCTACTTGTTTACACTGTAGATAAATTGTATATTGTATTTTATTGCTACTTATGTTAATTTGTAAATTATATTCTGTCATGTTAAGAAAACTTCACTGAATGTGGGATCTATCATCTCACTAACTCTGTTTTCAAGGTTGTGTCTAGCTGGGCAATTGTTCAGTGCTAGAAAATTTAGTTTCATTTACAAATGGGGTCAGAAAGACAAGGTCATGAAAATATTATGCAACAATTCAAGGTCACATTGCTGAATTGTATGACATAAGAATTTATGAAGCAGACATTATGCTTGATTTCTGTATAAATTAAAAAGAAGTGTTATGCAATTTGATGCTAGAAATGGACAAGCATAGTATATGGCAAAAGAAATATTTGAAATTGAAAAGTCTGTACTACAGTACTGTAGCTGTGAAGGGGTCAGAAAGAACATTTGATGTTTCCAACTATTACCATGAAATACTTATGAAGATTGTTACTAGCTTCTGTGGTTAGAACTAGTGCTTCAAGTGTTAATTTTTGTTTTTCTTCATTTTTCAGAAGACAACAATACAAGATCTGGCAGTATAACGTCTGATAGTGAATTTGCTGGCGTAACGATCAACTTTACTACTGATACAAAAGGTAAATCACATGACTGAATGTGAGTAACGCAGATTAGGGGACATTACGTGTACGGAGTATAAGTTGCTTTCAATCAAGATTGTTAGGTTGTCAAGAGTCTGTAACAGGACACACTTGATAAATGACAATATATTTCAGAGATTGAGGTGCAATAAGTTAGGAGATGGACGACTGCTTGACTGTATGTATTCATGGGTGAAAGAGTACATTTGTATATTCATGGGTGAAAGAGTACATTTGTGTATTCATGGGTGAAAGAATACATTTGTATATTCATGGGTGAAAGAGTACATTTGTGTATTCATGAGTGAAAGAGTACATTTGTATATTCATGGGTGAAAGAGTACATTTGTGTATTCATGAGTGAAAGAGTACATTTGTGTATTCATGAGTGAAAGAGTACATTTGTGTATTCATGGGTGAAAGAGTACATTTGTGTATTCATGAGTGAAAGAGTACATTTGTATATTCATGGGTGAAATAGTACATTTGTGTATTCATGAGTGAAAGAGTACATTTGTGTATGCATGGGTGAAAGAGTACATTTGTGTATTCATGAGTGAAAGAGTACATTTGTGTATTCATGAGTGAAAGAGTACATTTGTGTATTCATGAGTGAAAGAGTACATTTGTATATTCATGGGTGAAATAGTACATTTGTGTATTCATGGGTGAAAGAGTATATTTGTGTATTCATGAGTGAAAGAGTACATTTGTGTATTCATGAGTGAAAGAGTACATTTGTGTATTTAGGGGTGAGAGAGTACATTTGTGTATTTAGGAGTGAAAGAGTACATTTGTGTATGTTTGGGTGAAAGAGTACTTGTGGGTATTTATGGGTGAGAGTATATTTGTGTATATAGGGGTGAAACAATACATTTGTGTATTTTGGGGTGAGAGAGTACATTTGAGTATTTAGGGGTGAGAGAGTATGATATGACAAATACTTCATTCTGATTTTCCAGACTTATTCTCCTCTCAAAGATTATCAAATACTGTATATCAGTTTGAATTTGCTGGTTTTCATTTAGCAAAATTGGTTGATTTTTTATCTTTCATTTATTCAAGGAAGTGTTTAATCGGCACTGAAACAAATTGTTCATATTTTAAAGTATAGCTGGTATTTTGATGCTTCTTCGAATTTAATAATCGGAAGAATTTTGACTAATCATTGGAATGTTTTTTTCTTCAAAATTCAGCAAAGTTAAGCAGTTGCAAATAAATAGAGATATCCAGTAATTTTAAGCTTTGGAAATTGACATTTGCGAAAATAATATCACTCTTATAAAGTGTGGGCACTTACCTGAAAATTCGAAATGAGTCTTTGTTGATTTTTGTATTTCTAATATTTTTGATTTAGTTGTCATTTTCAGCATTATTTTCACCCTTAGTAACACTATAATCATTAGTGATGTAATCCATGCATGACTTTCTTTCTTCAGAGAGATATTAACTGTAAAAAAATGCAAGGTTTGAATTTTGTAATACTGCACATACCCCTTATATAATCGGAAATAGACCTATACAAAATCCTTTAGTGTAGCAATACTGCTATATTATTATTTTCAGGAGATCAAAAAATGGCCAAATGCACAATATCAGTACTGATTTTGTAAAATTTATAATTTTATGAATATTTATTTTTATTTGATAAATCGTGATTTAGGGATCAAAATGCTTTTGTTTTACAAAAAAGGAAGATCTCAGCAAATTTGAATAATGATAAAAATTCTTCAGTGTGCAAATTTCAATACACAGTCAAGTGCCGCTATAGAGATCTACAGTTGTACTGACTAAACGTGGTCTTAGTAGCGGTTTGGTGTTATTATTTTGTCTAATCATTTATCTTGTCTCATTATGGAAATGGCTTTCAATTATGCAGTGCAGATCATTACTTATAATAATGATTACAAACTATGTACACCATAATTTTCAATGACATCCGGTACAATAATGTAAAAGTATCGTTTTTCAGCTCATTCAATTACCCTTCTAACCAGTGTGTTTATTTTATTGTTTTGAATTTCGTTTCTGACGTGTCTATATGCAGTAGGGGTCAAAATAAAAAATACACAAATAGCCAAAGGGATGTTTTCTTGCGTATATAAACTGTAATTTGTGGCAAAATGATGTTAATGTTGCATTAATATCTGGTATGACCGCCATTCCGTCTACTAACTCTGTAGCAGAGGTGGTTTGGTACTGACTTCTCATGTGCGTCAACTCAATGTGACGGTCCAGTCTGACGCCAGTCACGCGTGGCCTGCGGGATCGGGGACGGTCAGCAACAGTACCTGTTGGCAAACACCTATCACGTAACTTGATTATAGTGTTTCTATATGGTCAGGGTACTGCAAACAAACAGCTTATTTTGATGGCCAATTTGTCATACTATTTGTTATTACTGTACCTAACTTATTGATAAAAATGATGGTACACGTAGTTACATAATATTATATCTAAATGTCCAGGTTGACTCCAGTGTCGTTATAGCTTACCTATTGTTACAATATTATCATTGAATTATAGTGTACATTAGTTTGTTTAAACTTGAAAATATCTGTTTTACATCAAAAGCGATTGCTATGTATACAATATTCTATAGAAGGGGCAAAGGGAGAGAACTCTAGATTGGATAAAGGGAAATAACTCGTGACAGTCTCCTATGTTTGCACAACCTGTTAATCACTCAAAAACTGCTTTTTTGGCTAGTTACCAGTACTTGCACCTAGTTCAGTGATTTTGAAGATGGCGGAAATATCAGAAGATCGGGAAACTGTGCTCTATCCAGTGACCGCCATGCCTCCCAACCTGTCATTATCATATGTTGCAGAATACAGTCAAACATATCGTATATGAACATGATCTTGAGTGGTTGTTTTGTCATTACTGTTGAATGCTACTGTACAACCATTGTTTTAGCTTTCTGCGGCTTAGCATGCGCGCTGTTAATCAAAGATGCATCTCTTGTCTCAAGCACCATAGCTCTAAACTGTTTTTCTGAAGGGGCAACGCCTTATGTGATTCTATTATATCATAGTTCACCTTTACCAGGAACACAGATGCTTTTTCTGGCACTTACGATGTTTTAGCATTTTTATAGATAGAACTTACATATATGCGGAAACCAGTCTACACAAGTGATAGTTACAATATGGTTGCTGGGCATAGATTGGTTTTGGAATTATACATGCTGTTTTCTAATAAACCCTTTATATAATCATTAACATTGTCACATTTGCATGTTTAAAGTACATGTCGTCTGCTCAGTCAGTGCTGGTATACATGCAATGATGTTCATTCTGATGTCTCTCTGCGTTTGTTGACTGGTTTTGTCATAAACTGGTCGTAAAACTGAAAAGATCCAATTATAGGATGACATGTGTTTGGGATATACATTTAGACATGCAGGCAGCTTTTTGGTTGATGTCATTAGCACATGTACAAATTACAAGATGATTTGTTTGTTCAGTAGGGCCATCCTTAAACCATTGTCTGTGATTCATGTTTCGGCACTCTGTGAAGTGCTATTATGTCAAAACACGTAAAAAAACAAACATATGACTCTTCATGGACATATTTGGTAGTATATCACAAACTAATACTATGTTAAGGATGGTCTTGCCTTTTGTTCATTTTTACTTTTTACTAAAACTATTTCAAGCATGTTTAACACAACTAATTACTGTAATTTTATCGTGTATTATGACATACGGTATAGTTGAGGTTTTACTAACACTCACTGGTTTAGCATTAATTTCTTTACTAACTATTCAAGTTTGCATCGAAGGATACATAATGTGTTTATTTACTTTTGTATATATACTTTCAGGTACTACTGTGAACAACACTTCAACACGACAATCAACAAATTCTGAAGTCTCACCTTTACCATCATCTCATGACGAAATGTCTCCCATTGGAGAAACTGTTGCTGAAAAAACACTACCTTGGCAAGATAGTAGTGACCCTTCCCCCACCCACCTCGCTGACAATATACCTAACAATGAACCAGTGATAGCAAATGTTCCAACATGGGTTAATAATTTATCATATTCCCATATAACAGAGACTGGTTCACCGTATATTTCACCACAAACTACTATCATTCCACCTCCAACTGATTACCACAAAACTGTGTATTCAATATTTCCACCAACTGACGATAATTCCGATTCTAATAATCAAAACAGGGTTATATCTAGTGATACTTTCCCGACTCCTTGGAACAATACTAATGTCGAAGACTGTCCAAGGGTGTCGCCGATGGTGCTGGAATCCGGTGCACGTTCTGAAGACTTGTTACATTCCACGCATATGGAACAAGCACCGGACCATCACCATGTGATTGTACCGTCTCTACATCATATAGAATCTTCCAATAGCTCGGGTAAACATGTTGCTCATTTGACTGAAGTTGCGTCTGCTCCGGATTTTCAACATTGGAAACCGCTCGGCGGATTTCTAAGTGAATCAGCCAGATATAATAACGAATCGGACACTATGTTATCAGAAATGGCATTCGTGGAAGGCGTGAAATGTCGGGTTCAAGAATGGTTGAAACAAGCAGATGATGAAGAAGAAAATGATGCTGATGAAGAGGATGAGGGACCAGACGGACTAAAATCTGCAGAAGATCTAGAACGTGAATTAGATTTACAGATGAACGGTTACCGTCTGCAATCATCGAGTGCCAAATGATGATAATAGTTGGATAGTTTCATCATTTAAATGCCTATTTTTTCCACTTATGATTGATCAGGCCTTAGTCCATTTTGATATATCATGTTTGAAATTTGTTTGTGTTATTGAAATAAGTTGAATTGTTTTGAAATCCAATTAGTTTCTTCCATAATGTGCTGGGATATGTTTACCTGTACTTGAACAAGTTAGGTGTTTAAGTCATGTACACCAAGGCTTGGTGACAGCAGACGTAAATGTAAAGGGTTTTGGCGCAAACTGTTGTAACTCACTTCTGTTACGGACACAGTTATGGCAGTTTAGCACCAAACCATTGCTTTCTGCTGAAATCAAAATGAAGTAAAGAGGCTAAGTAAAGAATTGAAAACAAGTCTATATTCTGCATTTATTAGCAGATAGATCAGTTTTGCATTCATCCCTCAATATGGAAGTAATTAAATGGTGGAAAAGGGAGCATTTTAGTCAATAACTGTCTTTCAACATGCTTATGTTTTAAATTAATGCAATTTTAATAGTATCTAATGCAATGTTTTTTTTTCATCGATTTTAGTAAGATGCATTGTTTGTTTACATGTAAATCATGGGGTAAAAATGAAACTAATCAACAAGCTTATAAATAAAGAAGCCGGTTGACTGGTTCCACTTTTACTCCCTAATATCAGTAATCTGTGTATGGATAGGTTTTGTGATGTACATATTTCCAAGAGCGAGTAAATTATTCATATCGTCATCATCTCAAATAGTGATTGCTCATTTCTACAGCTTGAGATCAATCTCAATCCATCCGAGTTTATTCTTCTTGTTTCTTTATTAGGAAATATATATGACTTCTAAATGAATTTATATCTGTTAACTTTCATTACTGTCAAAAATTTTAAGTACATATTTTTTGGTAAAATATAACTTTTTCACTCACAAGAGTGGCGACCATGTTAGGTAATTATGACATGACAGCATTTATTCTTCCATTGGTGAATTATTGACAATAATACATAGGTGTTACTACACGTCTGTGACGTTATTTATGGTATGATTTGTATCAACTGACAATGAAATTGTCCTTGTTTTACAATATTGTAATTTTATGCAGTATTTTATTCTTGATGTAAGCATTTGTCATAATTTTAAGCAAGTCCTGTGAGAGTTAGGATAAGTTCTGTATGTTCCTCCCTCGTCCTCATCTCTGTAACCTACTTTATCAAACGTTGTTTCTCTCCTATGAACATGCACCAGTTACTGTGCGAAAGACGGGCGTGATATTAAAACATGAATACGAAAATGTCATTTTCATTCTGACTTCTGCCTGTTGCGCTCATTATACTCCATGAATTGTCTGTTTTCTCATCATGATTTCATTATAGACGAGTTCTGTATGTTGACATATAACTGAACAATTTCAATTTAATTTGCATCACGAGTCATAAACATGAACAAATTGGTAACAGACATGTACTGATCGTGTAACACATGTATGACCTAGTCCTTGTATATAATAGTTTGTATTTAAATCTGTCCATAGATATTTGTCAGTTTCAGGAACATAAACATGTTTTTGTGTAAAGCTATCTGTTCATAGATGTTTCACAATTACAGACTCAAGGAAAGATCATTTTATTGCTATTTCACAATTAACAGGAAAGTGAAAAGAGCTTTTATTTGTCCATATATATTTCATTATTATAGCAAGATGAAAAAAGTGAGTTATTCTATTAGTTTAAATCTCTTCATGGATGTTTCACAAAATTAAAGAGAAGTGTACATAAGTATGATTCATGATATTATGTATGTTGAATTCTATGAGTATGAACAAAAAATATAGGAACATTTTTATGATATTGATATTTTTGAATTTTGTGCTATGTATAATGCTATGAGTGTATTTTGATACATATATATCATATGTCTAGTCATTGATTTTCATACAAAATAAAAAATCTTTACTTACCGGAATCAGCCAGTCTAACAATACTGCATTAAAGGTTTTATACAAGAATTGTCTGGTATGCATAAGGTTTTTTCCAGTCAAGCATTCAGCGTAAAACTGATGGAACTATTTCTATATCAAACCTGCGTTACAATACATGCCCGACACTCAGTATTCGTTAGCTTTTGAACATTATGTAAGAATTAAATATGGACACTTCTATGACAAACAAGTATTATTGACATTGGTCAAGTATTATCCCAATGGAATTTTGACGTCACAAACTAAATGCTTTCTCAGAAGTGTCTTTCGTTGCTTAATTATATTTATAGAATTAAATGAACGTGAAAATGTTGATACATTTTATGAAATTTGTTTGATTTTATTTGAAAAACAGAAGATTTATAAGAATTAATGTACATTTCAGTATTGCGTTTTTGACCCAACATCATTTGTAGCTTACTTTTGCATTTTGGTCTTGAATCACTAAAAAAAAGAAAACATTTGGTATTAAATGAAGCCAGAAAACTACTGTATAAGTGGATAATATACCAGACATTTCGTATGCGGAAATGTTTGCGAAACACCGAAATTACTTTGATCATAATATCTACACAGCGTAAATATTGCTATTATTTAATCAATTGTAGAGCAGGGAATGATTTGGATATGACTCTGTGGGGTTCCGGACTCTGTATGGACTATACAGTGTGTAGATAAAAATATACTTCAGTGAATATGGAAATTTAAGCTGTGGTGCATTCGCGAAATTTTCAATTTGTCCACCTCACAATCTTTGCCACTTACACAGTATACTGTTATAGAGTAGATATGAAAATCTGAAAATGGATGTTCAGGTATCTAATACAGGTTTTGTCGTGGAACACTCGTATATTCTGTTTAATATTTGTGTACTATATGCATTTATGATGAGAACATATTTGTGTGGCAAACATCTGACCTGGTTTGTGTTCATATTGAATACAATGGTTCAGGAGTTGGATACCAGAAACTCAGCATCAGTTCTGATTGGTTCATTTTGAGTATCTGTCCTACTATCGACCAATGATATTTGAAACATAAAACTGTCATATATGCATGAATGATGAACTTGTTACCTGGAGTAAACATATTTAAGTTGTTGAAGTTTTTGTGCAAATCTTTTATTTAACAAATACCTTAAATGATACGCCTGTTAAATAGCATACAGTACAACCTCAATACTAACACCACCATTTGGTTCGGAAGAAAGTCAGTGTTATTAATGAAGTGGTCTGATTATTGAATTAATATTTGGAATAAAAAAGATTGATCCATGAAAACATAGATCTATTAATGATGTGGTCTAAATATCAAAGTGGTCTTTAAGTGAGGTTTAACTGTTAAAGGATGATATCAAAATATTTACTTGTGACTAGGGTAAATGTTTACTGCTGTAATGGAATAAATTGATATAATTGAAATATTGTCTGTAAGGAATCATTTATAAACTGTTACTTTAAAATATTGTAAAAACTGTTATTACTCGGACAAATTAACCTGATCCTCGTGACCTCTATTAGCATAATTCCTCAGTAGACTGATTGTCTTAGTTTGTCTTCATCTCTAAGCAGATTAACTTCGGCTCTCATCGTATTGATGCACACTTTTGGTCATTTAATAATATATTATGAAAGAAATCAACAAATGAAATGATTTCCGTAACTGCAACAAAAATGCCAATGATGCACGATTCTCTTTCGGAAATTGATATACTAGTAGTCGACGTAATCTATGTATAAAATATTCTGGCATAGAGGTCTGGATCAGGTTAATAAGGTCAGACTATACTTCAAAATATTGTGGGATCATTCATTTAATCCAGTTCAGACCTAGGGCTTTAAGGGATATAATCGTATCTGCATATCAATAAAGCAACAGATTATAAGAATCTTTCACTGGCTTCCGTTACGGAGAGAAATATCGGGCACGAGAGTTACTGTTTTGGTGGGAACAAGGTTTAGCCAAATTTCTTTGAAAACGCTCGAGTGGTGGATATTTCTATCAGCACATTAAGCCAGTGAAATATCCTTTTTCTTGCATACCTTTTTTATGAAGTAATGGACGACATTGTATAAAAGAATATACATGTAATTTTGAGGGATTTTTGCTTATAGTAACGTATTATTTTACAAATTCATTCAAGTTATTATTCAATGTTACATGACGTCATTATGTGACGTCATCAGCATGAGACTCGTCCTACATGAAGGGGGGGGGGAATCCCTGTCTGGTATTCAAGAATTGTTTTTCATTCATCCCTTGAAATGAATTCACTTAAATTGTGATGCTAGTTATTACTAATACATCTGCTTTTTAATTGGTTCAAATTCAATTTGTCGGTCAGTATGCCGTTTTATGACATTTGTCTGTCAAATAAGTTCCAATGTTTCAATCAATGGTGATTCCAGCAACAGGATTGTTCATTATTCTGTATCAGATTAAAACATGTACGTTAAACTAAAAAAACTTCGTGTTTGGGAGGAAAAGGTATTAAAATTGTTGTGAAGTCTTTCAAAGAGATCTTTCGGTTCTCATTTATATGTATGTTACATGTTGAGGATGAAGCCAAACAATTTTTTCAACTTCTTTGTTCATAATGTAGATAGACTGGTTTTTCTTACACTGCTCGATTTTGGTAGGCATTTGTAAAACATTTTCCTGCATTTTGATTGGCTCCTTGGCATTTTAAAACATTTTCCTCTGTTTTGATTGGCTGCTTCTCATTTTAACCATTTTTCTCCAATTGATTGGCTCCTTGGATCAGACAGCTAGACAAGGTCAATATTGTTTCATAAAGGTTTACCTCACATGCATATTGACAATAAGTGATAAAACATCATGCAATGAATTTCCAATTGTTGACATTGTTGAAATGCATGTATATATGTCACAAAATACTATATTAGACCATGATGTTGGCTCGATTTCTCTATCAAACACATTTGTGATAATTGCTGCTCAATGTTAGTAACATACAAATATATTCAGGACAAATGATCATGTGATAATCAACATTAATTTATTTGAATAATATGCATTATTGATCCTTGCCATATATTGTGTTCCTACTGATCAACAAACCTTTGTGTAGTGTTTGTTCTCCTTACAGCATTTATGTCTGATCATGCCAGTGTTTGTATTATTGATAGATGTTACATTTCCCTCTCAATGTATAGTTACTGTTGCCAAATATAGAATCCTGTGGCTGCTGCCAATTATTGACTCCACTGGCTGTGGCCAATTATTGACTCCACTGGCTGTGGCCAATTATTGACTCCACTGGCTGTGGCCAATTATTGACTCCAGTTGCTGTGGCCAATTATTGACTCCACTGGCTGTGGCCAATTATTGACTCCAGTTGCTGTGGCCAATTATTGACTCCACTGGCTGTGGCCAATTATTGACTCCACTGGCTGTGGCCAATTATTGACTCCACTGGCTGTGGCCAATTATTGACTCCACTGGCTGTGGCCAATTATTGACTCCAGTTGCTGTGGCCAATTATTGACTCCAGTGGCTGTGGCCAATTATTGACTCCAGTTGCTGTGGCCAATTATTGACTCCACTGGCTGTGGCCAATTATTGACTCCACTGGCTGTGGCCAATTATTGACTCCACTGGCTGTGGCTAGTTACTGACTCCAGTGGCCGCTGCCAATTACTGACTCCAGTTGCTGTGGCCATATATTGACTCCAGTGGCTGTGGCCAATTATTGACTCCAGTTGCTGTGGCCATATATTGACTCCAGTTGCTGTGGCCAATTATTGACTAAGTGGATGTGGCCAATTACTGACTCCAGTTGCTGTGGCCAATTATTGACTCCAGTTGCTGTGGCCATATATTGACTCCAGTTGCTGTGGCCATATATTGACTCCAGTGGCTGTGGCTAATTATTGACTCCAGTGGCTGCTGCCAATTATTGACTCAGTGGATGTGGCCAATTACTGACTCCAGTTGCTGTGGCCAATTATTGACTCCAGTTGCTGTGGCCATATATTGACTCCAGTTGCTGTGGCCATATATTGACTCCAGTTGCTGTGGCCATATATTGACTCCAGTTGCTGTGGCCATATATTGACTCCAGTGGCTGTGGCCATATATTGACTCCAGTTGCTGTGGCCATATATTGACTCCAGTTGCTGTGGCCATATATTGACTCCAGTGGCTGTGGCCAATTATTGACTCCAGTGGCTGTGGCCAATTATTGACTCCAGTGGCTGTGGCCAATTATTGACTCCAGTGGCTGTGGCCACTATTTTACTCCAGTGGCTGTGGCCAATTATTGACTCCAGTTGCTGTGGCCATATATTGACTCCAGTTGCTGTGGCCATATATTGACTCCAGTGGCTGTGGCCAATTATTGACTCCAGTGGCTGTGATGTGAAATGACATCAGTGGTAGAATTGAATACATTATTATTGTGGCAAAATGATGTTCGATTTATCGTGAGAAGAAAATAAATGCATATGAATATAGAAAAAAATCTTGATTCAGTTTTCAAACCTTGTTATGAATTGATGTGGGGGTGGGCTTGTTGCTTGTTGATGCAGCTTTTCTTGTGGTTTATAACTCGGTGTTCATTGTTAGTGAAATTTCTGATACAATGCGTAAAAATAAACCTGATTTGAAATTGTTGTGTTAAAACCTGTATGTGCAGGAAGTATTAAAAGTTGTTACGTATTGTATGCAACATCATGTCCATAATGCATGTGTATGGTATGCAAATCTTGGTGACATTGTTGTTTTATGTCCATAGATAATCATGAAATAATTTATGCAGTATGTATTTTTGCCATTTTTGCATTTATTTACATTTATTGGTCTGATGGACCTTATTTAAAATTCCATGGAATTCATTGTACAGATAAACTTGTTTGTCATGAAACCTATTGGATAGATATCCTGCACTGTATCCAAATCAACATGCCTGTCTCTCCAACTGTGAGGGAATGTTGTGTGTCCAACTGATCAGTGCCACTATGGGGTGCATGCGTCTGTCTGTCTGTCTGTCCAACTGATCAGTGCCACTGTGGGGTGCATGTGTCCGTCTGTCCAACTGATCAGTGCCACTATGGGGTGCATGGGTCTGTCTGTCTGTCCAACTGATCATTGTCACTATGGGGTGCATGTGTCCGTCTGTCCAACTGATCAGTGCCACTATGGGGTGCATGGGTCTGTCTGTCTGTCCAACGAATCATTGTCACTATGGGGTGCATGCGTCCGTCTGTCTGTCCAACTGATCAGTGCCACTATGGTGTAAATGTGTCCGTCTGTCTGTCCAGCTGATCAGTGTCACTATGGGGTGCATGTGTCCAGCTGATCAGTGTCACTATGGGGTGCATGTGTCCAGCTGATCAGTTTCACTATGGGGTACATGTGTCCGTCTGTTCAACTGATCAGTGCCACTATGGGGTGCATGCGTCTGTCTGTCTGTCCAACTGATCAGTGCCATTATGGGGTGCATGTGTCTGTCTGTCTGTCCAACTGATCAGTGCCAATATGGGGTGCATGTGTCCGTCTGTCTGTCCAACTGATGCCCTGTAATGTTTTTACTGTTCTAACCAATGTTATTTGGTGGTCAATTCTTCAATTTACTGATTGTGGTCATGTGTGACTCATAACTTCTGTCTATGGTGTGTTTATTCCTACAAAGTGTAAATGTTTATAATTATGACTTAAATACCAAACACTTGATGAAAGTATGTTCTGCACTGCGTTCATGATAGACCAGTTTATCTGTATTTTGATTGTTTACTGCTTTTAAAACGATAAATTTGTATTGTATATTAATTGTGATATATCATGAGATAAATACCTATAATTAAAATTTATGATTCATTATAATTATCATTATTATCTTTATTGTAGTTATCAAGTAATATATCAAGGCAAAGTATTTTTGTGGGAATGAATAGCTAGTTCCCACATCTACAATATTTACCTCCCTTGTTCTTAATCATCAGCCATTTTGATAGGCAAAACTGATTAGCCCTTATATGAGTACTTTCCAAATATGTGATAATTGAGAATTAGCATGGGACAAACACTTTTTGTTCAACTTTCTGAGCCAACTGCCAACATGAGCATAACAAATAAGTTATTTTTCTTCTATCCAATTAGTTTATCATCCTTGACATTACATTCCCTATAAACTTTAAGGAAATTTTACTATCAATATGGCCGACAATTCATAACAAGGGAGGTAAATATTGTAAATGTGGGAACTATCTATTACCACAATGTAGAATCAGTTTAAATTTACATAGAATTTATCATAATTTTTTTTATAGATTTCATAGAGGTTGACATTCGTTGTACAAGAATCCCTTTCCGGATGAAAAGTGGCAGGGTTTAATTACCATGACAATGACTGTACCACATTCATCCAATCCCAACAAATTATTTGACCTGTTGATTGGTTGGAAATCCGTTCAACACGTTAGAAAAAAAACTTTTTTCTTGAAAATCAATTAAAAACCCTTCATGCATTTAAATGAGGTAGGAATGGAAAAACAATTTAAATTATTCCTTGAAGAACAAAAAATTTGTTAGGGACAGCCTAATTCATATAGTTGAAATATTTTTGATGTAGTAGAATCGTCCATTTCTTAAAGATATACTTTTATGTCTAAATATTCAATATATGTTTTGCAGTATTTGGGGACACTTGTAATGAAATTTCTAGGAACTGTAATTACTATAATGTTAATACATGTTTTCATGTAAGATAAAATTAACGACAGATTTGTTTGGATCTGCATTTCTACACTTTCATGAACTATTTTTGTTGTCAAATGTATAAAATAGCATGCGTTATAATCATTCATGCAGATCTTTTGTCTGAATTATTTGAAATCAATAAATGAATCAATTTTTATATATGTTTTATCCTCTTTTCCCCTATACATGTATTGTTCCCTTGGGAATCTCCTTTCTACTACCCCCACATAACCTTCACCTTCAGCACTTTAAAACATTAAAATTTGAAAATAATTGGTTAAACCATGAATCAGTTTCTGTAAAATTTTTGGCTGGTTAACTGGACAATAACAGCCGCAGTAATATCTACTTGCTTTTATACAGGAAGTTGTGTATGCAAATATTTCACTATGTTACAAGTTCACCTGCAATCCAAGACTGATTGAAAGAAAATCTTTTTGAACTACAGCCATACCTTGTTTATTCGACAACCTTTTATCCGAATACTCGGTATCATCCGAAATAAATACGTCCCAATGTATTTCTTAGGCAAGTCGAAAATGGGCCATTTAAAATTTCCCGATGAATTTGAATGAGCAAGGTCAGACTGTATTTCTTTTCTTTAATCATGCAGTTTGTATCATGCTAATTGGAGAAAATATCATGTTATGATCATATGCAAGTTAATGATACGATAATATCTCACTGCACAGGGTTCAACTAGGGGATTGTGATAACTTCGACATTTTATAGCCAAATTACCTATAAATTTTGAGAAAACTTGACCCGTAAGCCAGAATCCTTAAGGTCAAAATGTGGCTTTTTGGAAATTCAAGGGGTCAACTCTAGGGTCAAATGGAACCCCTGCTGTAGTCATGTAACATTAAACCACACCCAGGGACAATAACCCCACACTGAGCCAAGCAGTCTAACTAACAGTAACGCAGAGTGTAAGTAAGGCACCTATTAGTACAATTTTAATGACCCAAGGAACATGTTGCAGTCGGGCTCTAACCTGCAATCTTCTGCATTCGAGGACAATATTTGAAGTAATAGATAACAATGGAAGTAAGAGAAAAGTATAATCTATGATCACATCACACAAACAGCAAATAATCTTCGTAAAACACTGAACAGGTCAAACACAGGATATTGTAATGTCAGTACACAGCATGAGGTTAAAAAATATAGGTTAGAGACCAGTCTCAAAATGAAAGTATTTGATTGGTTGTTTCTGAGCTCATATGTAAAACTGACAAATGGAAAAGCTGCATTAAGAGACTGGTCTCCAAACTCCAGTTTTACAACCTAGGGCCTATATCTAAAACAACAAGCATAAAAAATACATCAAAATTCCTGTCATTGTATCTGATACTTTGGAGCTTGAATTTGCACTCTTGTACTATGCATATGACTTATAGTTTTTTGATTGCAAAATTGAGGTAAATCTATTCTAAAAATCTATAAAACATATACGGTATAAAAGTTGAAATTTTCTATATAATACTCAATAGGCAACAATTATTTTCACAATGCTGAATAACTATACGAACACAGATGCAAAAATGGGTTTAATACTGGTGACTACAACATAAGGTTACTGTAATATAACAATCAACAATACTTAACAAGATTGTAAAAGATAAATTCAGATGGTTGTATGTATATCTCGAATTTTTCGTGTCAATTGGTTGTGCTGAAGACATGTGCCATTTTTCAACAATATTTCAGTTATGTACAGCAGTCTGTTGACCTAATCCATGTTCTTGGGCTACCAACCAGTACTCAACTGTTGTCCTCCATCGCAGGAGATTGTCACTAGTTCTCTCCCTTGATCCAATTCTAGAATTATCTCCCTTTATCCATTCTGTATAGAAGGGGAGAGAACTATGGACAATCTCCTGTGCAATTTATTCACATGAACTGGAGGTGAAGGAAAGGGCAAGTGACTTGGGATGTTTTTTATCATCATTAAATTGCCACCCAGGATCCAACCAACGCCTTTCACCAGTTTTTCAATCAAGCTTTTGACTTAGGTAGAAACTACAGATTGGAAGATTACATGTTATCTTATCACAGTCTAAAAGGAGGGTTCAGTGCAAGACTACAGCAACGCTTATATAAATACATAGGACTTACACATAGTCTTGCACTGAACCCTCGAAAGTAACAATAACACAGCAGTGCTCAGCAACATAAGATATCACATTAATTTGTATAAAAGTAATAATAATAATTAAAAATCTATATTTCATACAGTTAATGTAACTTTGTAATTAAACTAATGTCTCATAATAGTCATCAATAGAAAGCACATATTATGTCATTGGGACTACATTGCTATGAGAACACAGAATATTTCAATCAGAGTTTCTATTATTTGTAGCAATTTTCCACTTTGTGGTTGGTTAATATTCAAACATCAGCAAGAGTTCAGTAAAGGTAAACTAATACAACATTACTTACAAAAAGAAGCAAGTCAAATTTACAACGATCTTTTTTGTAATGGGGCTTTAAGTCACATAAACAGCCAGGGTCTTGTATGACATAGATGTGAGACAAAGAGTGACAGAAGCAAACAGTAGAGAGTGGTACATTTGGACCATTGGCAGCATGATTATATAATATATACTATATATTGTATTCTTTGTACATGTACACATTATTTACACAACAAAAGAAAAGATATTGTTACAAAATAACACAATTATACAAGGAACCTCTTAACACAATGTCTTCCAAAAATAATAAAACTGCCTTTACATTTTAAGTGCGAAGCATTGCACAATTAAAAAAGACAGACACTAAATATCTGGCCATTTTCGCATGTTTTAATAGCAGTTATTCGCAATATTCCCAATGCCAAAAAGTATATATTTTTCCAAATTTAATGTAAAAATTATGATAAATCTGAAGAAAAAGATTTGGTTCAATTTAGCCAAAAATTGACAGAGTTAGAGGCTTTTCTCTCAAAGGCAGTTTATAAAAATAGCAATTGTTGATTAATTAATCACTACATTCTTTATTTTATTCCTCAAATTATGCTGTAATTTCTAGACTTTCCCAATTTCTAAGTTTAATGCGCAAAAATTCCCAATTTGAGGAGTATGGATCATTTTCCCAAAACAACCAAAATAAACCTTGTTTTAGATACATTTATCTTGTAGGGATAGCAATCAGTTTTCTGTAATAGTTCAATAATGATGTCTTATTTATATATTTAATGAAATACTGGTACCAAGGTCAGTTATTTATAATTTTAACAATGATTATGAATGGTTCCATATCTTTGAGAGAGATGACTTAAAAGGTTCCTGCAGTCAAATAACAATACTGTTGATAAAATATTTGATTATACAATTGTATACAATAATACTGACATAAAAAACTTAACAACAATCTGTTTGATATAAATCTATAATACTGGTTTTCTTTAAAGTCATGGTATATACACGATTTATTATGCAACTTTTCCAGGAGAGGATAATAATTAGGTATAAAATAAATGGAAAAAAACGCCAAGCCAACACGAGTTGGATGATTCGTATAACTAACAAATTATTCACTCACACTAATGATATGACTTCTATAATATGTTAGTAAGTGTAAAGAAATTTTTTTAAATTTAAATTCACAGAAATTCTGTCGATATGTAGTAAACTCCATGGAAAATAGGTTGATTAACATTTTTTAATGTTTTTCTCCTAAGCAGCAGACTGAAAGCCTGTGGGATTTGGGGCCCCACTGTGGTAAGACAGTGGTGGGGCTCCAGCAGGGTATGGTTTGATATTCGACTCGCTGATTGGATGTTCAGCAGCACCCGGGTATCCACGATCCTGAATATAACTTAGATCTGCTGGGTAAGCATAACTTGGGTGTCCAGTGTAGATAGATGGTACGACCCCTGGTTGGGCCTCTGGAGGAATCTGGACTTGACCTTGCCCCTGAAATAGTTCATATTTTGTTATTTTGGCGATAATTTTAGATACCAATTTGTGTTAACTTAGTATGACCAAGTAAATAAATTTCATCAAAACAATTCTGATGTTCATTTAAAACTTACACCTTCATCAAGGTAATCACAAATATGAAGGAAATGAAGTAACAGCATCATGCATGTATGACACAATGGCGCGCTAACAGCATCATGCATGTATGACACAATGGGGCTAACAGCATCATGCATGTATGACACAATGGGGCTAACAGCATCATGCATGTATGACACAATGGGGCTAACAGCATCATGCATGTATGACACAATGGCGCGCTAACAGCATCATGCATGTATGACACAATGGGGCTAACAGCATCATGCATGTATGACACAATGGCGCTAACGGCATCATGCATGTATGACACAATTGGGCTAACAGCATCATGCATGTATGACACAATGGGACTAACAGCATCATGCATGTATGACACAATGGGACTAACAGCATCATGCATGTATGACACAATGGCGCTAACAGCATCATGCATGTATGACACAATGGGGCTAACAGCATCATGCATGTATGACACAATGGCGCTAACAGCATCATGCATGTATGACACAATGGCGCGCTAACAGCATCATGCATGTATGACACAATGGGACTAACAGCATCATGCATGTATGACACAATGGGGCTAACAGCATCATGCATGTATGACACAATGGCGCTAACAGCATCATGCATGTATGACACAATGGCGCGCTAACAGCATCATGCATGTATGACACAATGGGACTAACAGCATCATGCATGTATGACACAATGGGACTAACAGCATCATGCATGTATGACACAATGGGGCTAACAGCATCATGCATGTATGACACAATGGGGCTAACAGCATCATGCATGTATGACACATGGGGCTAACAGCATCATGCATGTATGACACAAAGGCGCTAACAGCATCATGCATGTATGACACAATGGCGCTAACAGCATCATGCATGTATGACACAATGGCGCTAACAGCATCATGCATGTATGACACAATGGCGCTAACAGCATCATGCATGTATGACACAATGGGGCTAACAGCATCATACATGTATGACACAATGGCGCTAACATAATGCCACGTTAAGTTGCAATACCTGAAATATTTAGGAGGAGATAAAACACAACAATAAATGACATGTTAATTAATTCATGTCAGCGATGTAGTGAAAAAGAGGTTATGCACCTGACTCTTGTTTCGAGGTCGTGAGTTCACACCCACACCATGAACATGTTTGAACTTAAAATCCTTGAAGTACTGGTTAGCAACTCAAGACAGTCATGTAGATTCACAGGGGTTATCATATAAGTTGT
Source organism: Mactromeris polynyma (assembly GCA_032209605.1). NCBI lineage: Eukaryota > Metazoa > Mollusca > Bivalvia > Venerida > Mactridae > Mactromeris > Mactromeris polynyma. The sequence continues at coordinate 637,720 of JASFXZ010000032.1, forward strand.
AAGAAACTCAAGAACAATCATGAAGATTCACAGGGGTTATCGTATAAGTTGTAAGAACTTGTTTCATACAGTTGGACCTCGTTCATTCAAATTCATCAGGTCCAAAAGTTTATTTCGAATAATACATGGTTTTGAAGAGCCCATTTCAATTTAAGTGCCTAAGAAGCTACATCAGGACTTGATATTTATTTCAGATTGTACCAAGTATTCTGATAGAAGGTTGTTGAATAAATGAGGTTCAACTGAGTATTAAAAACTAAGTATTAATACAGTGCAACTGATCCAGAGTAACATCCTCCCGGAAAGTTTGACTGTTCAGAGAGGTAAGTAGCCCGAGGTAGATCAACTGGAGCTTATTTTTCACGATTTTTTTCAATGTCATCTAATTTATAAATTCTGTTAATGAACAGCGTAATTCTACACATTCACAACTGATCGTTTCATCTGACATATTTTCAGTCATTTGTAATCAATTACCAAGAGTCTATCAAGTATTTTGATTCATCCAAATGTCTGTTGCTAATCTTATTGTCCTGATATTAACCAATACAAGGCATTGTTACAAGTCATTTATGAAATGGATATTAGATAAAAGTCATATCTGTCAGGAACATCTCTAAAAGTACAATAAATGTTCAACCCTGGAAACAATTTTTCTGATATTAAAAACCCAGAATTCTGAGAATGCCCGGAGGACTCACATCTCTGTCTGTTGTAGACAGGTTCTTGCTCTTGAGCAGTTAAATTTATTGTAAATTCTTATTACAGGGAAAAGGTGAATCACCTGTAGAAGTGATGTTGGTGTCCACAAGGGTTGCTTCAGAGAGGTTGGACTGTTCTGTGTAATTTTGTTGTAAAACAAATATTTGTATGGAAATACAGTAGAACCTTGTTCATTCTAACTCATCGGGTCCGAACATTTATTTCAATAATACAAGGTTTCAAATAGTCCATTTCAATTAGACATGCCTAAGAAAATACATTGGGACCTAATATTTATTTTGGATGATTCCAAGTATTCTGATAGAAGTTTTCGAATAAACGAGTTGCGACTGTATTAACTTACTGTCATCTGCTGAGCTTGGAAGTATAGATCACCATATAGATGAGGTACCATAGGTCTAGCTTGAGTGTATAGACCACCCAGTGCAGCATAACCTTGATGACCACCGGCAGCCACTTTGTTACCAACAAATGAACTTACCTAAAATCAGAAACCAACTGTTACGCACCCAAAGTATTAAACATTTGATTTGAATGAACATTATGTTAATTTCAACTTTACAGGAAATTGTATGAATAAAAGATTTCAATTCGATATTCACTCTGAATGAATTATTCGGCTTGAAAAAATCCAAGGTCAAATATATCGCTTAATAAAAAAATACTTTGTAGACAAGTCCTAGAATAAGGCCTTACCATTGGTCAATTTTCAGACCTTCGACCCCTTTGAATTAATATCAAGGAGTGATGTCAATATTGTCAAAAAAACATACTTTAATGTTTTTCATGCACTTCAATTAAGAAGAATTGGCCATTAGAATTTGTCCTCTGCTATATGAAATGCCTCCAAGGACAAGAATGGCAAGAATATTTCAGATAATAGAAATGTGACAGTGGAAAGCGGATTTACAAATAAATAACGACACAGAATTTCTTGTTTTGCTCGTTTTCTTGTTTTAAATAAATAATTATTAAAAAATAAATATTGCATAATTAGCATTTTATAGTAATGATAAGCTTACAGTATTGAGAATGTTAACTGCTTTCATTTTGTCATTCTCAAAAGGAAATGCACTGAGGATATATTCTTCTCCAAGTTTTGTCTGACTGTCAGTCAATACTCTGAAAACAAAACATCTTACAGCATGTAAACTGTCATCTTCATATAAAATCATGTAATCTTTCACAGAGGTATAGCACTACACATCAATTCCTGAAGGCATTAGACTGATTTAAGGCCTTGATGCACATGATAAAATATTCACGCTGAATATTTACTACCGGTATGTTTGTCCATGAGTCTTTAACAGTATCATTATAGATCTATTAAAAAGACACCAATGAAATAAATACTTAAACAACCTTTTGTATATGGTATACTGACTACCATAGGGTCCTTTTAACAATGTTTGGTGTATAGAGCAAGTTTTGCATATATTTTAGCATAGTCTCCATGAGACCTAATGCTTACCAAGCATATTGATATAAATCCCTATAGGTTCTGCTGGGGAAATAAAAAAGGAAGAAATAAAATGATTCAATAAAGCATTAAATATTGAAGAAAGGCTGCCAAAATATCCAAGTGTACAAAATAGCTGAGCTGAAAGCTCAATGGCAACTTCTGTCCTCTGAGGCTGCTGTTTTAAGATAATTTTTAATGGTAAGTACAGTAAAACTTCAATAATAATATCACCTTAGGGACACTGGAGAACTGGTCTTAATATTGAGGTGGTTTTAATATTGAGGTTGAATAAAGAGCAGAACAATGAAAATGGACTTGAAAATTGAGTTCTTAATATTGAGGTGGTTTTAATATTGAGGTTCAATAAAGAGCAGAACAATGAAAATGGACTTGAAAATTGAGTTCTTAATGTTGAGGTGGTCTTATTATTGATGAGATGTTTATGTGAGGTTTTACTGTACACTGGGTAATATTGTCAGTAAGCAAGCACGATTAACAGGAGGGGTTAGTAACAGGCCAGACTTAAAAGTTTTGTAAAAAAATATGTACACAGTTATATCTGGACTTCAGTGTACTTTACCTTTTTATGCAGTCCAAGACAATAAGTTTATCATTGTGCACAGTTACAGCACCGATAATCTGTCTTCCTTCTTGACATGTCATACCACATAATCTCTGAAATAATACATAATTATTATTATTTTTATTATTATTATTGCCGAGACAATTCTAGTCAAGTAAATAATACCAGAAAAAAACAAATATGATTCATTCACCTTTAAATTTATTTTTCTTAGTAGTCTTTGAAATTACATGTATGCTCAAAACTTTATTGTTTCATTGATTTTCTTCTATCTAATGTTAGCTACATGTAGTTGTATGATTATGCTGCAAACTCAACTTCAAGTCAGGAGTGCTATTGAGTTGTGTGATACAAAATTGTTATCTTAATGGCATAAGTCAAACAGTCCTTTACAAAAGTTTATTACCAGAAATAACAATATACATGTAACCAGATGCCATGGTACCTTATGACTCAATTATGATTACAAATTATGAAAAGTTCATGTTCCATGTACTAGTACTTGGTTAATTTACATTATCTTAACAAGAAAAAATACATGTAACATAGAATAAATCTTATTAATGAAGGTTATTTAAGTCACTCATCACAAAATTTTATAAGCAAAGACAACTTACTGGCTCCAAAATTTTGATAGCACGAATTCTATCTGCAGGATTAGCATAACACAACAGTAATGTGGTTGCCTGAGAACAAATAAAAGTAGTTATGACCAATGGTATTGGTATAATAGTTTAGTTTAAACTTGTAAGTATTTTATACTGACTGAAAGAAGTTATTAAAGCTTGTATTAATCACTCTCAACAAGTGATTCCTGGATTGCTAACCAGTACCTGCACCTATGGCAGAGATTGTGAAGTTGATCTTCAATCTCACTGATGACCTTCAGATCGGGAGTCAAAATAGTACAATATACATGGTTGAATTTATTTCATTCAAATTGCATCAGATATACTTAATTTACTTTGATACCTTATGAAGTTTCATTGGTTTATTTAATTTCTAAAGGTAGAAAACTGGCTAGATTGAACAGGATGGACTCATCACTATTCTATTGTTATATACAACTATTAGAAATCTGATTATATAAACAAATATGTCTTAAAGATCCTTTAAGTAACATGATTCTTTATCTTAGTCTATATGGATACTAAGTTACATATCATTAAGGTCTTTTAAATTAATATTTATTTACATTTCAATATTTGAGCATCAAGAGGATACAAACCTGGTTAGCACTAAAAAATCCTCTACAGCTGTATAATATCTCAACCTTTTTCTCTGCTGAAGTTGTCTCCTGGGAAAACAACACCGAAACAGAAATATAATTGCATTCACTTTAACAACACAAAGTGACTAAATTAAAACAAGAAATATCTTTAAAAAACGATGGTCGGCGCAATTTGAAGGTTAAGATTAGTTGTGCAACATAAAAAATTGTCGAGATTGCTGGTATCTCCAGATCCAAAATGGATTTAAGTAAATTCACTGAAATTCAGTGGATTGTGGTAAGGTAATGTACCCTGTATCGAAAGATTAACAAATCGGTGTCAAGGTTACTAACGTAGTTCAGTTGAAGAGACGTTGGTTTAGTGGTTAACGTAAGATTTGATTGGTTTACACAAAACTGATATAAGCAAATAACAAAGCAATGTTAGTACGGCAGCACCAAAAAATGTTATGTTTATACTGGTGCTAGGATAAAATAATCCTACAATGCAGTTGTTAAGAAGAAATATCAATATGTTATCATGGTCACACATGATCCAGAAATATGTACAGTTTAAATATAGCTTTACAATAGTTTTGCTTCTAAAAAATTGAAGTCTATCTCTTATGCAAGGCTAGCAATGTTCTGTCATGTTACGTTTAAGAAATACTTAATTAAGAAAGACATTTGAAATAAGAATTATTCCAGTCTCTCCACTGGCTGTCGCTAAATGCAGCCAATATTGTAACGTACTCATAAATGTCTGCCGTCAACATGGAAACTGCATGATACACACTATGAAACAATAATATTATCAATATTGATGTGGAAATCTAGGGAATAAAGTGTGCTGGATGTGGAGCTCAAAACACAACTTCCTAAATGCTGCCCTTAACCACCCAAGTCTAATCCCATTTGAATCTCAACCAATGTGGGTTGTCAAGCATCCATTGTGAGACTCGAACCCTTGGCCCCCTTAACACTAGTACAGTGCTCTACCAACTGGACCCCTGTCTAACCCTGCACCACTGCATACCAAAATTGACACAATATCTATCTATCTAGTCATACTGTCTGACTCCCCTTATAGGTATTAATGACAGGTGTGTGTCAGTGCAAAGATGAAAGAAGACAGTGGGATAGTAGAGAGGATAAAAATATGAGTGTAACAAGAGTGAATAATGATGTCGATTTATACATAATTTTCGACTCCCCTGAACAGCAACAGGCGAAACTAGGGTTAAATCACTTTCCAAACCACTTTACTGATAAGAAGAATTGCGCGCAAAGATCTCGGATTTTATATTACCCAGTTCTTGGAGATGTTAAAGGGTTACAATTGGCCATGGAAACGGGGATTAATAAACAAATTTTCCACCTGATTTATTCTATCAACTAATTGACTAAATAAAGCATCGGGCATTGCATCTTTAGCCATCTTGGTATTGTCAAGAGGCATATGGTTCCTCAGAAAAACACTAAAAACGTAGACAAATCTACACTGCTGAAGCTTTCTTGACAACAAGATGGCTGCTACCGGAAGAATCTTTAATTAGAGGAAGTTTTGTGGCGATGTGTTTGTTACCCATTTTTATCGAAAGTCTCACAGAAAAAATTGTAATTAAAATATTTGTTTGTATATTATCGACAATGAAGTTATTATTTCACAACATTCCTATGCCTTCTGAATGCGTAATATTAATATATATGCCTCCAAGTAGTGATGATTTAATCTGTACGAATATTTGGTATCGAACGTAGGAACATGTTCTCTTGAAAGAAATATAAAACAAGAGTTTACAAACAGAGGAAATTGCAAAATTTCATTTCTGTCAACATTGATTGTTTTGAAGATTGCTGAAGAGGCTTTGTCATTTATTGGTGAGAAGTTTTGTTGTTTCCAAAAAACGTTCATAATATGTGTACATCTACAAGGACTGTATCAGTAATGTAATAGCGATTTGCTTGCGATACGTATATGATTTACTACAGTCAGATGAAGTGTTTGAGAAGTGAGATTTGTGTGATTATGTCATATTTGCCTGCATTTTCTATGTTACTTGAATATGTTTATGTCTGTTGTATTTGTAAGTGGACTAACAGCTTGGACCTAAACAAAATATAGTTGGTTTCCTTTATACTGGATCATCCTTTAATTAATACTTTTCCAGCAGACCAAATATTAATCCGAGCCTTCTCTGTCCCTAAACCAGCCCCTTTTTCGATTTTTGATATTTCTTGTTGCTGGTTAGGGTCAGAGGAACTCCTATAGTAAAAACCCGGGGATTTCCTCTCCCGCGCGGGAGAGGAACTTTAAATCAATATATCTATGTAAACATTCATTGGATTAACATTTCAAGCATATACATCTATTATCAATATATTAATTAACCTATCTGAACCGTAACATTTGTTTTGAAAACCTTTAATACGTTGTAACGGTCAATCCTTTTCAGAGTAAGCTAAAAAAATAATTTTCTTCATGTAAATATGTATTTGGGTCAAAGCACCTGGCTGTCACGTGATCGATGCAGATTGGTAAATTAAATATCAATTTACCGATTTGTTCGGCTAACTTCTCGTTAAAATGAGACCAAACGCCACATACACCGTTGAAAGTATACGACTACACGACTGTGTGGTTTTCAGTAATCCCCGGGTTTTTACTATAGGAGTTCCTCTGACCCTACGCCGCAAAAAAAAAAAAAAAAAAAAAGGCTATAGGGTCAGAGAAGTCTCGGATTAACCAAATATTTGTTATGGCAAAACACCCTAGCTGTAAAAATATTGTTTGATAAAATCCCTACCTTCTGTCACTACTGATTTTCTGCATTTTACAGGAAAATGTACATTTTTAATTACAGGTCAACTTAAAGTAGACATGAAAATGCTGCCATTGACAATTTTAGGCTTCACTATTATTATGTCGGGTAAGATGAAGTAATGTTTTGCATTGTAGTTTTATTTTGATTGCAGTTAAATCTCTTCTTACTTTGAAGTATTGTTTATTTTGTTGCCATATTATCTGTATGTCTTTATATCGTTTCTTTACTGCAATTGTATTGTCAGTCTGTGATTCTGTTAAAGGAGTTTTATTAACAGAAAACGCTATTATTTAAGGCAGATCTCAGGGTTTACGTTTGCTATTCTAGGAAGATGACCCATAGTCCATACCCTTCAAATTGCAAATTTGTGTGCGTTAAAATTAGAAATTGGTGAAAAGTCCAGAAATTACAGCAAAATTTTAGCAATAAAAGTAAAGGTTGTATATATAGTGATTAATTCCAAAACGTCCCACTTTTATGAGAGAACACCACTTCGGTGATAAAAGCGATAAGCAAATACTTTGTTCTTGGTTTACTAGTTTTATTGAATTTTAATAATAAATACAGATCAGTGTAAAACATACATTAATACATACACACAGTTAAATACAAAATGTACACAAACAAGCATGTACTGAAACACGCTATATTCAAAGTTTTATTCACTTAGTCGTCCAGTCATGGTGAATACCCATCGGACAGTCGAACCTGACCAATAAAAAACAGCCAGGTCCGATGTAGATGTAGAAGGCCTATGCGTTGGTCTGATACAGTATGGTAGGGATCAGACGGGTTTTTCAACAACCGTTGCTGTTTACACGATGCGATATTCTTACGCGCACTGATTGTCTGCACATTCGCTTTTCTTCGGACATTTATACTTGTGTGGTCAAAAGGGCATTTTAGAAGTAAATGTTAAAGTTAATCATAATTTTTAGATGCTATTTATCGAAATACGCCAAATATTTGCCCATTTCTGTTTGATTTGTTAACTTTCACTTTGAAACGAGCGGTCCTATAGCTGACGAAATCCTATTAGAAAATGGATAATAAGGGTTCTTTATTTTGGAAAACTCACAAAATTTTTCATTGTAAATGATTGATAGAGTTGTCAAAATAGACATTGTTGGAAGATTTTCTTTTCGAATTCAATGCGGTACAATTCAACTTCTTATCTTAATATTTAGAGAGTTGTCAATGGATTATTTTGACAACCCCCAATTCCGCAAAATTGTGTGTTACTCCCCTTGAATTTATAATATGTAGAATATGAATGATACTGAACTCAAAATAAAAATAGGTATTTATTTTGATATTGTTACTGATCCCTTTGCTAACCACGTCAAATTTTATGTTTGAATGCAAGTTTGTTAAATGTGACAGGTTATTGTATTTTTACTTGACCTAACAAACGTATCTGCAAAGAATGTACTTTTAACAACATGTTTTAGGTCTGACAAGTCGGCATTCGGTCTGACAAGTTTCCAAGGTTGTCAGACCGAATGTCTGACAAGCAAATACCATGTACTTGGTTTACTAGTTTTGTTAGCATATTCTGTGCTGTCTGAATTAAATTCTAGCTGCTGATGTCAGCCTGTATAAACTGCGTCCTTTACACTGACCATTAAAAGCATTCACAGCAAATTAATGCGTTATACTGTGAAACCGTGTAGCTGTTTTGGTGAACTATTCGCTAAATTAGTGATTTATGAAGACTATGAGAAATGTTAATGTCTAATATATGAGTACGTAAATAAACTTCTTACCTGTCCCATGCCTCAAACAGCTTAGCCTGCAATTGGCGGTAGTGTTTTCTCTGAATTTGTTTGCAATGCAAGAGAAATGTCAACTAGTACTAAGAATCATAGTTCCATTCAGAATGTTGAAACCAAATAATAATCCTTTCGAGGTTAACGACTGAGTTCTTCCCTTAAATAAAATTTATCTTATGCGTATTATGAAAGTAAAAGTGTGGGTATTATTCTTTATACAAAATGGGGACATTTTGGGCAGATTCGGGGACGTTTTGAACTAAAGTGGGGACGTTTTGGACATTATAGTGGGGACGTTTTGTACAAAAGTGGTGACGTTCTGAAATGAAATTTGGACTGGGGACGTTTAATCCAAAAATGGGGACGTTTTCGTCTGGGTACATTTAAACTTGGAGACGTTAGGAGCGTAAACCAGTACAGCATCTAACTCTGTCAATTTTGGCTAAATTTAACCAAATTATTTCTTCAGATTTATTGGGAATTTTTACATTCAAATTTGGAAAAATACATACCATACTTTTTGGCATTGGGAATATAGCCAAATATACCCCCAAAAACTATAAAAATAGCAGGAACAAAACCATTGATAAGTTCATATCATTAGTCTGAAATATCTTTAAAATTGTTCCACTCCCTAAAGGGAAAGTACAGAGTGCAAGAACCATTATCCTATGTCAACTCACTGAAGAATTATCTCCCCTTTCATAATCTGTGTGCTTCTCTTCTCAGGAGCCAAATATTACTGAAGATGTTTCACTGATGCTTAATTTATGAATATTTTTGAAAGAAAGTGCTTAGGTTTCCTAATACACAATTCAGTTTACAAAATAAACACTCTTCGTGCTTACAAAGTTAGAAAGTGTATTTTATAAACTTTCCAAATATATAAATTTTATCATGATTAAGAAACAAGAAACTTTCAAAATCTTTGATGAAAGACAACACTCTCCTGAAAATCACATGATAATTAGTTTATTCCAGTGGGCTTATCAGTTCTTCTGTGGTCGCTATTAGGAATGTGACGCTTTCTGGCGAGAAACGCGTTTGAAAAACCTTGGATACATGCCAAATGACACCTGATGTTAATCCCTATTCATTATCAAAACGATCAAATCCACTTAGATTTTTCATAATTTCTAAGTAAGGTCGCAGAAATCCCCACTTACATAATGTCTTAAATTCAGTAATTTTGGTTCAGGAACAAGCCAATGCTTAACTAACAGAATTCGGATGGTTTGAAACCATATTGCCATCTGACAGAGAAATATATTCAAAAAATGTCAAGTCACTTTAACACTTTATATTTTTGTTCTGATTTTCAGTATTGGGTCAAAATGATTTCTACTGCAACAGGAATATGCCAGAGACGATCATTGGGGAGTCAGAGGGCATGATTATAACTCGTGAATCTGGACAAGCCACATACAGTAACAACCTTGAGTGTGTATGGAAACTTGATGCTGGAGATGATGATAAATGGATACAGTTGACCATAGAAAGTTTGGACTTACAGTGGAGTGCAGATTATGCCTCCTGTATGGGGTATGACTACATGGATATTCTGGATGGTATGTTTATATTACTGTCATATAACGTTTTTATCAGGGTTTCTTACATCCCTTTTCATTTTTATGATTTATGTATAGTGTTAGATTGGCTGCCAACAGGTGTGTGAACTTTCAGGACTGGTCCATGTCAATTAAGGTAAAGAAATGCTCTCATGCGTAAAACTATAACTGCTGTTAGGTTTAAATTTCCATCAAAACACCACAGTGCTTTTTCCCCCCGTCAAGCTTATGAACAAACACGAACATTTCAATACACCTATTTTGAAATGTAATGGTCTAGGTAATATATTCATAGAGATCACAAAAGTAAACAGAAAAGGGAGACAACTGCTGTGTTATTTACAATGTAAACAAAGGGAGAGAACTTTTGTATTTGGGGTACTCGAAGGGGATTTTCTTTTGAAAAAAGAAGTCGGTTGCAGTTAAATTATCGCTTTGATCATCTCAATGTGAGTTTATCAGATACCAATTCACTGTTACATGGTAAACCACTGGAAAACATGAAATAAAGAGTGGTAAGAAAACCTGTTTATTTTTATTAAATGTTAACAGTGAGGATATATAGTCAGTGTGAGCTTCAGATCATCGAAGATTCTTTTAGTCATGTGGTCTCAGTTTCTGCAATCATTTAAGAAAACCGATATTATTTTTATACAGTCAGACTATAATAAAAATATTCACTTTTTCCTCGAATGATGGGGGAGAAGTTGTAAAAGTGCAGTCCCATTTCTCAGTACTAAGAAATATTTCAATGACCTGGTGCTCATACTTGCGACATCACTTCTATTTATGCTGTAATTCAATGCATGCTTTTACATATTCAGGTTACACAGAAGACGATACCCTACTAACGTCTGTATGTCATGCAAGAAACCCACACAGTGTCATATCGAAAGGGAGATATTTGTATTTAAAGTTCTCTTCTACAAATCAAAACTTCTACAACAATAAAGGCATTGAAATCAGATTCAAACTATTCAGTAAGTTTATTTTATTCTTTTATTTAGCATTCTTTGTGCAACAAATGGTGTAGTCGTATAATATTATTAATTGAGAATGTTTGCTTATAATGTAGCATTGTCAGTTACCTACGGAAAGTAACGACAGGGCTCTTCTTGTGCCATGATGGGTTATGAGTACCATTCCCTACTGAAATAGTTTTTTCCCCTATTTCAATTTAAACTTCCCCTCACAGAAAAGAAAACATTTGTCATCAGTTGAGGTTGATCTACAAAATACCTTTTTATCCAATGATGTACTTACATTTAAATATAGATATAAGTATCTAAGTATGAATCTAGGTATTATATGAAAAGACAGGTCTACTTGAGACAGTCAGCATATCAGTATACAAAGTTTAGGTGTTGTGATTGACTGATAATGTAATATGAAACAATGGATTATCTCCTTTGAAATTTTGAACTATAACATTTGATATTTGCAAATCTAAGAAAAAGTTGCATCCATGTCAATTTAACACCTTTAGAAGTATGTATGAAGGAGACATATTTTTCATATTACCAATGGAGGTAAAATGTTTTAAAAAGACTAAAAAAGCTAAAGAAAATGTCGGTTTTCCAAAATTTTAACATAGATTCTGAATGCTAATATATCTTTAATCATTTTAAGTTTGAAGATATATGGTTACATTGACTGACTGATACGCCTGTCTGCAACTAAGAAATGCTACTGAAATACTTGTTGTGTTAAAAGACATTTTCTATTTAATAGGTTTCTACCTTAATATGGTTTATTTAGTTTTAATAGGGGGTAGTATTAGGGGGGTAGTGGTTGAGTGTAGAGTGCCTGACTCCTCATCCTAAAGTCTTGAATTGAATCCCGCCGTATGTATGTTTGAACGAGGAACTTCCTGAATTAGATCTGAGTACTGGTTGGTAGCCCAGAAAGCAATCAGAGAAACTTACCCAAAATGTCTATGTACTCGTTTATTCGACAACCTTCTATCGGAACACTTGGTAACATCTGAAATACTTATCCGGTCCGATGAATCTTCATAGCCACATCAAATTGAAATGGGCTATTCGAAATCATGTGTTTTTTGAACCCGATGAATTCGAATGGACGAGGTCCGACTGTATTTTGGTATAATACTGTGATGTTGACATTAACTTTCATGTAGGAGTATTACTTGATGCAGCCCTCTCCTGTAGTTAGATGTTACTATCAACTTAATCTATCTAGAGTAAACAGCCTCCCAACAGAAGCCAAATTGCTTTGAAATTAATCAATATCTTGTATTACTCAATGAGACAACATTGTAAAGCAGGAATATCTTGTATTACTCAATGAGACAACATTGTAAAGCAGGAATATCTTGTATTACTCAATGAGACAACATTGTAAAGCAGGAATATCTTGTATTACTCAATAAGACAACATTGTAAAGCAGGAATATCTTGTATTACTCAATGAGACAACATTGTAAAGTAGGAATATCTTGTATTACTCAATGAGGCAACATTGTAAAGTAGGAATATCTTGTATTACTCAATGAGACAACATTGTAAAGCATGAAATATCTTGTATTACTCAATGAGACAACATTGTAAAGCAGGAAATATCTTGTATTACTCAATGAGACAACATTGTAAAGCAGGAAATATCTTGTATTACTCAATGAGACAACATTGTAAAGCAGGAAATATCTTGTATTACTCAATGAGACAACATTTTAAAGCATGAAATATCTTGTATTACTCAATGAGACAACATTGTAAAGCATGAAATATCTTGTATTACTCAATGAGACAACATTGTAAAGCAGGAATATCTTGTATTACTCAATGAGACAACACTGTAGAGCATGAATATCTTGTATTACTCAATGAGACAACATTGTAAAGCAGGAAATATCTTGTATTACTCAATGAGACAACACTGTAAAGCAGGAAAGATCTTGTATTACTCAATGAGACAACACTGTAAAGCAGGAAATATCTTGTATTACTCAATGAGACAACACTGTAAAGCATGAATATCTTGTATTACTCAATGAGACAACACTGTAAAGCATGACTATCTTGTATTACTCAATGAGACAACATTGTAAAGCAGGAAATATCTTGTATTACTCAATGAGACAACACTGTAAAGCAGGAAATATCTTGTATTACTCAATGAGACAACACTGTAAAGCAGGAAATATCTTGTATTACTCAATGAGACAACACTGTAAAGCATGAAAATCTTGTATTACTCAATGAGACAACATTGTAAAGCAGGAAATATCTTGTATTACTCAATGAGACAACATTGTAAAGCAGGAAATATCTTGTATTACTCAATGAGACAACATTGTAAAGCATGAAATATCTTGTATTACTCAATGAGACAACATTGTAAAGCATGAAATATCTTGTATTACTCAATGAGACAACATTGTAAAGCATGAATATCTTGTATTACTCAATGAGACAACACTGTAAAGCATGAATATCTTGTATTACTCAATGAGACAACATTGTAAAGCAGGAAATATCTTGTATTACTCAATGAGACAACACTGTAAAGCAGGAAATATCTTAAGGTTAAGATTTGTTGAGACATAAACATTTACCAAGATGTTAGGATTTCCAAAAAGGATTTTGGTAAATTCACCAAAATTCAGTGGATATCGGTAAGATAATGTACCCCTTATCGAAAGGTGAACCAATCCATGTCAAGGTTACAAACATTGCTGGGTTGAAGAAAAGCTTGCTTAGTGGTTAACATAAGATTTGATTAGTTCAAGCAACACTGATATGCAAATAGAAAGGCCATGTTAATATGGCTGTGCCAAAAAAGATTTTTGATCTCACCAATGACATACCTCAATGCAAGTGTGTAATATTTTCAGGTAAAGAACATTGTCCTCCTGGATGGTTCCAGGATTCCCCTACTTCTCCCGATTGTTTCATGATTGGTCAACCAGGAACCGCTGACTTTATCTGGGCGCAATCAATATGTAACCTGAACAGAGGAAATCTAGCAAGTATCAACACACAAGCTGAATATACAACAATACTGAGTAGGTTTATTTTATGTCTTGTGTTTGTATCATGAGCTGTCATAGCTTGACTGTTAGCACATGAGCTGCCATAGCTTGACTGTTAGCACATGAGCTGCCATAGCTTGACTGTTAGCATATGAGCTGTCATAGCTTGACTGTTAGCACATGAGCTGTCATAGCTTGACTGTTAGCACATGAGCTGTCATAGCTTGACTGTTAGCACATGAGCTGTCATAGCTTGACTGTTGGCACATGAGCTGTCATAGCTTGACTGTTGGCACATGAGCTGTTATAGCTTGACTGTTGGCACATGAGCTGTTATAGCTTGACTGTTGGCACATGAGCTGTTATAGTTTGACTGTTGGCACATGAGCTGTTATAGCTTGACTGTTGGCACATGAGCTGTTATAGCTTGACTGTTGGCACATGAGCTGTTATAGCTTGACTGTTGGCACATGAGCTGTTATAGCTTGACTGTTGGCACAGTGAGCATTAGGCTGTCAGCTGTTACATCTGGGGTCGATTCCAGGGCTGAACATCCTTCTGTGATATATTGACTGCGGTCATTTTGTCCTCCACCTCTGATTCATGTGGAGAAGTTGTCAGCTGCTTGTGGAAGGGCAATTTAGTACTGGTTGGTAATTAATTCCTGGAGAACTGGATAGGTCAACTGACTGGCATTTACATTTTGTTTACCATTGAAAATTAAAGAACAAATTTATACCAGAATTGTTGTGTTGTGAATTATTTCTGTTCTATTTGCTATTTTCTTCCCTCTTTAAGGGCCCTGTCACCATTCCCTATGAGGGACAAAACCATGGATGCTCAAGTCTGTGACAGTTCGTCACTGCTTTTTAGTGAATTGGCGATAACTTGTAACTTAATGCATTGTTAAGTTTATTTATTCAGCTTTTTCATATATTATTCCTGTCAAAGATAAATTATTATTCATCATTTTATCTATTTGTTTATATTTTATGTGAATCAATGTATTTCTTTAGTTAAATTACTGTGATAACTTATTACTTAATATATTGCAAAAGAAATTTACTTAAACATTTTTTATGTTATCCTTAACATATTTATATAATGTTGATTAATATGGCTTCATTAATTCACACATATTGTTTTTACTAATGTATGTCTTGATTTTATATTGCCATGTAAATTGTACATTTTATGTTGAAATCTTACTATAAAAATAATCCTTGAAAGTTTGAGACAGTGCTTACATTTTGATGTAGATGTTCTGTATGAACCATGTTTATTTTTTTGCTTATACTATTATACATGCCTTGTTTATTGTTTCAGATTATGGTAGGAATATATCGGGCTCGTTTAATTCAGCATGGCTTGGTCTGAGTGACTTAGTGAAGGATTCAACATTTGCATGGGTGGATAGAAGTGCATCCAATGATATAATGTAATTATTATGTTTAATCATCATTTAAAATAATAGATGAAGCAACCAAGTTGGTATATTAGTATACAGGTATAGACTTATGTTGAGGTCAATATGCAGTTTTGATGTTATATTGACCAAGAACGTATTGTTATATTATAGTGTCTCCTATATGTTACTTGAAAGAGTGATATTGCTTGTGCATTTACATTTTCTTCCATCTCTTATATTTCTTTCTCAAACTTACTATTCTCACAATTTAGCCTCCAAACAATCTTCGAACAAAGCGCTTAGCTTGTGACATCAAAACTTTGATTTTGAAATTCTCGACGTCATAACCAATTTCACTAATACAGGTTTTGTCATGGTCGCACTCAAATATTTAATTTTATTCGGGATACATTCCTAGCTATATGAAAACTATTTGAAGGATATGGCTGGAATTTGCTATTGTTGTAGACATCAGGGTCCCGTTTCATTAACATACATTTTCTTAATATCAAAGTCACGCAAATTATCTAATGTTTTCTGCTCTCGAAACAAACGTTCTTCATGTACCCGTCATTTGTTTACATTGTAAATAAAGATGGCGGCCATATTTACGAAAGAATGCTCGCGTTAAGAAAGTCAAAATGTCATCATAAAATTATGCAAACAATTAAGAAATTCTTAACTAAGAAAATTCACTGAAACGCTTTTCTTAGCAAAGAACTTCCTAAGCTAAGAAGTTCCTTAAGAAGGTTAATGGAATGGGCCCAAGAACTTTATAAGATGATTTACCATAATTTATCGTATATAATATGACTGTGACTTTTCAGAGACATTGATGGTAAGACATATAATACACATTGCGTGTCCATGGATTTTGAGGCAGGCAAGGGGGTTGTGAAGGAATGCAGCGTCAAATTAAACTATATTTGTAAGGCTTCAAAAGGTGAGACTACCATCCATTAAATCATGTTTTCTCCCTTGGTGTCCCCCTAAATTGTCCTAAGTTATTCTTTGTGGTAGGCCAGACCATTCCTTGCATCTCTATTCCCATGCATGTTTACCCTTGCACCCATATTCCCATACATGTTTACCCTTGCACCCATATTCCCATACATGTTTACCCTTGCACCCATATTCCCATGCATGTTTACCCTTGCACCCATATTCCCATACATGTTTACCCTTGCACCCATATTCCCATACATGTTTACCCTTGCACCCATATTCCCATGCATGTTTACCCTTGCACCCATATTCCCATGCATGTTTACCCTTGCACCCCTATTCCCATACATGTTTACCCTCGCACCCATATTCCCATACATGTTTACCCTTGCACCCATATTCCCATACATGTTTACCCTTGCACCCATATTCCCATACATGTTTACCCTTGCTCCCATATTCCCATACATGTTTACCCTTGCACCTCCTCAGTGCCTACTGTTTTATAGACTGTGGTTTTCTTGTGGGTCTGTGTGGGGAGGCAATGCCTTGTGCATGTAGCTAATCATGTATAGTATCTTAGCAATACAATGCAACCTCTCCATAGCTCCACATTTTGCAGGGCACGAGATGGCCCTATGGGGGACTGTTACAGGTACCCCTACCTGTGTATGAGGAAGTTTTGTGAGCCATACTCGGAAATTCTTACTACGGGAAAAATTGATAATGTTGTTATTGTTGAAGAGAGGGCCGCTGTTGAAGAGAGGGCCGCTGTTGAGAGGTTGCACTGTAGTTATTTTTATGTTGTTCAGCTTGAAATAAAATTGAATCTATCTTTATTTAATGATAGGTGCAATATTGGGAAGATACTACATCTATATAAATGTTTATAGCAATATGTACAACACTTGAATATCATGCACCAATTAACCTATGTATTGGGGCTGCAAAATAATTCAACTTTTGTGTCCTAAGTTTTACTAGTATTTGCTCAAAGGCAATTTAACATGCTTGCAGTTTTTGATACATGGTTACCACATACCACTGTAGAACATGTGTAGAATGCACTGAGTAATTACTGTTTAATTGGATAATATCGCATGTCGAAAAGTTTCCAAATTGTTGATTCCAGACATGTTGCGTGCGGAATGATTACGAATCACCCAAATCAGTTTGTTTATAATATCTACACATCGTAAAATTATCAATTTCTTAATTTTATTTAATTCTCCAAAAGTTAAGGTAGGTGTCCAAGTATTATTGGCCATGCAGCGCTTTATATGTGACTTCATGGAGTGCCAGACTCCAAGTAGCGGCTGATGGTGCGTAGGAAAAATATACTTTGGTGGAAGTGGAAATTTACACTGCAAATTGTTTTGCGAAATTCACAAACTTCACCACCTCACAAACTTTACCATTTATACAGTATTTTTATGAAAGTATTAAGTTAATCCAGTCACACAACTAGCACATTTCTTGTTTCCATGCTTGTATATTGTCTCAATGTCTAAAAGTTTATTTCTGCAATCCTCCCTTAGGCCGTCCGTCTTCAGTTTCGATTATGGTACCGGGACCAAGGCACTGAAATTGGTCCCGACTCCAATTGTTTTACCTTCTAGATTCTTTGTGTCAAAAATCTAGAATTGTTTTTTAAAAAATCTTATTTTTATAATAATATTATCAACATACAGACCATCCTCGAAAATTATGGGTAGGAGTACAGAAAATGCACAATTTCTTAACAGTCTTACTATATGATAATACTTTATAAGTGGTAAAGGAATTTCGGGAATGCACAAAATTCTCAAACATTTTCCCAGCATAAATTTCCACTTCCTCTCAATTTACATGTAAACATTTATCTAATAGAAATTTTGCAATGTGCAGATATTATGAACACAGTGATTTTGGTCTGGAATCGGCAATTCGCAAACAATTTGACACGTGATACTATCCACTTATACAGTATGACATTTTGTTGCTTCCAATTACGGCTCTACACAGTTAGTCATCTGTCATGTTTGGCCTGTATGCGTGAGGTTAGGCAGTGCACACACTGTCACATTTTGTACTGTAATTTATAGATAGTTTGCTTAATTTCCAATCATGTGAATTTTGCTGGTGATTTACACACTCTTGCAAGCTGTCGATCTTTGCCAATGTGTGAAACTAATCACGTACTCTGCCTGTCTGAGGTTATTAAACACCACTTTAGTCAAAGGTGACAGTGACATATTTGATTTGTATTGTTGAAAGTAATCAATATTGCAACATTTAAAAGACGAGCTTTGAGTAAATTGCTACCAACCCTAATAATTTTGGCGTGAAACCTGAACTTTACATACTTTTTCATTTGGTCGACCTACGTAATTTTGATGGAATTTCTTAAACTTTCATCTGTAGTATTAGTCAGATTGACTCGACTTAGTTGTGTAGTTACTGTTTCAATGACTCATTCATTCTAGCTGAAGTCTACATCAAGGGTTCTTTTTTACCCTAGGGTTGACCATTTAAGCTCTGGAATTCCAAAAAGCCACATTTGACCCTAAGGATTGCTGGCCGAATGGTCAATTTTTCTCTAAATAATAGGTATTTTGGCAATAAAATGATAAAATCAGGTAAAAAAATCTCAAAATGACCCTCGAGATTCAGCACCTAGCGAAACCCCTGTACACTACTTACACTACTGTATAAGTGGATAATATCGCATGCGGAAATGTTTATAATATCAACCTGTGGTAAAATTATCAAT
Organism: Mactromeris polynyma; assembly: GCA_032209605.1. NCBI lineage: Eukaryota > Metazoa > Mollusca > Bivalvia > Venerida > Mactridae > Mactromeris > Mactromeris polynyma. The sequence continues at coordinate 656,962 of JASFXZ010000032.1, forward strand.
TTGAAAATAAACTTTGGCTGAAGTAGAAATTTACACTGCGGAAATGTTTGCGAATCACCAAAATCACTGTGTTCATAATATCTACACATCGTGTGGAATTTGTCGCTGTGGAAATTTGTCACAAATGCACAAAATTTGCTAACTTTTCCACCTTGGAAACTTGACCACATATACAGTATTTCATTCGTCCATCAGTCTTTAAGCAAAATGACAAGAGCGTATTTTTATTGATATACATGTATATTGTAGATGGGAACAGCATACTGTACCAGGCGAAACCTACGTCCCAACCACCCGAGGAAGGTTAGTGAAATATTATATTTCTTTCACTGGCTTCAAGTGCAAGGGTTACCGTTACCCGAGTGCTGGATATTTCCATCAGCACACGATGCCAGTGAAAGATTTTTTTCTTGCATGCCTTTTAAAGAAGGACTAGATAGGACTAAAAAGATTATAGTTTTGAGGAACTTGAAGGACAAGATTGTATAAAAAGACTACAGTTTTTAGAGATTTTAAGGACGACATTGTATAAAAAGAATATAGTTTTGAGGGATTTTTGCTTATAGTAACATTTTATTTTACAAATTAATTCAAGTTATTATTCAATGTTACATGATGTCATTATGTGACGTCATCAGCACGAGACTCCTCCTACATAGGGGAGTGTAAGATGGAGTTTTCCAGCACCAGTGTGAACGCCGGAAATCTCGGTCTGGTATGCAAGAAAACATCCTACATGTCTAGTGTAGTGAAACTAATTTGTTTTACACACATTATGAAATAAGTTTACAGTTTATACTAATCACTCTTGATGACTGCTTCCTAGGTTCCTAACAAGTACTTGCGTCAAATTCAGTGATTGTGAATGTTTCAACCTGGCCCCAAGTTAGGTGCTCTACCCCTTGACCACTATGCCCTCTACCTTTCTCCATCATGTTGCAAAATTATTCTAGAAGTTGTACAAACATTCCGGCCAAGTCGTCCAGGATGATGGTATAAGAGGGCCTATCAAAATCCTGGCTAATGGTTATCATCATCTGTGTCTGAAGTCCCCTATATCCCAGGAGGGTAAACTACTGATAGGGCCATAAATACATTTTCTACATTTTCTTGTGTGATAAAGTATTCTAAATTTTTGTTTCTCTTTTCAGATCACAATGGAACCAATTTATTTCTTATTGTAATTTTGGTTGTTGTGTTCGTTATTTTGATCATAGTGGGTGTGGTCATATATCTGTATTGTCGTAAAACTGGGAGATGTTCACAGCATAATTCCTCTCAGTCAAAGAGGCAAGAAACAGGGGAAGAGAGGTCAACCAGTGTGGCTTTTAATTCAGTCGAATCTCCAGGGGTTGTACAAGGCGGCAATAGTCGGGTACCTCCTGCACCTCGTCATGCAGATGTTCTTTTACATGATCCACAGATGGTGGCGCCACCTACATATGACGAAGCTCAATATCACCCTGTCGCTCCGGCAAATTACTGACCTTGACGAGGTTACATCTGTATTGCTCATTATTGTACGCTATGTTGTAGAAATATTCAACCATTCTATATATTCACTAACAAATGAAATGAAAATTGACATCCATTTAATATATACTGGTGAACAGTGCTAACCTGCCAGTAATACATCATATAGTTTCTAAACAGCTACTGGATACATTCTATGTTGGTTTTAATGCAGTAGGCTGATGGGTTAGCGCTTTTGACCATATGGGAGTTAGTTTCAAATGAAGGTTATCTTCTGATGCCATTTTATTGTATGTCTCTGTAAGTATTGCATTCTTGTGTCTTTTTCTCTGTTTGGCAAGAATAAGCCATGATCTGAAGTTGTAAAAGTTGAGATTGAGCTCAATGCTGAAATCTCAGTTTTTGTTTAATTATTCCAGGGATGATCTGGTTCTTATAGGAAATTAATAGTGGAGTATTTAGTAAGCAACATCATGAATTTAGATATTTACTTAAATATGTAACAAGGGTATATTTTGAGGGACTTAAGTCGAGGATGAAAACTAGTTTTAAGTACAGTAAAACCTCATTTAAAGACCACCTCAATATATAAGGCCATCTCGAAATAAAATAAGAACTCAATTTTCAAGTCCATTTTTCCCCGTTTTGCTTTTTATTAAATCTCAATATTTATCTTGTTACTGAGGTTTTACTGTGTAGAATCTGATCCCAAGTTTTGTACTCTTCGACTAGAATCCATTTGTTTAAGGATCACTGAAATAACCGACCAAACATTTGTGCCTTTTTATGTGTGTTAATGTATTGAGCAATGTGCACATCTTTTCTTAAAATAATGACCATTATTTCAAACAAAATGTTTTTTTGGATACATTTTCTAAAGTCATAACAAATAAGGTAGTTTTCATTTTTGTTATGTGTCAGCAAAAACATACAACGTCGTTTCGAAAAAACACAAAGCCTGAAAACAGACAATGTATCATTTCACATGTTTTAATGAGGTTACCATGATAAAATATAATTAAACAACTTGTTTCTTTATAAAACATTAGAATTCTAACAGAAAAACTGACTAGTTTTCTCTCACTATTTTCAAACATGCAAGTTAACAAAATGTATACACAAACATACGTAAATACGAAGCAGCGGCTACTTCCCTTGGCAATTTTTTAAACTTACGAAAAAACATTTTGGCTGTAAGAGCTCAAAACCTAGCCTTTCAAGCTTAACAAAATTATAAGACGGAATGGCCTTACTGGAGACAAACACATTTTTTAGGCCAGAAGATAGTGTAGAATATGTTCACTAGACCTGTCTCCTGCTGTTCTTGTAATGCTTGTTACCCATATTGTTACTCTGTCAGGGTAATTACAGATTTACTTATTTTACTCTCCGACTTAATCAGGAATACATTTTATATCTATTTACTAATTTTCCCATGGTGTCATGATTGTGATATTTTGTATAACTTACATGTATTTGAATTGGTCAAATGAATAGGTTCACATTAAAAAAAATTACAATGTGAAACATTTGATATATTCTTGTAAAAGAAGTAGTAAGAAGAGGTAGTAGTGTTGTGGAGAAGGTCAGTTTTATCCGGAGGTTGTGGGTTCAAATTGTACAATGGTTACAACCATGTCTCTTAAAACACCCAAGTACTGACATGTTCTGGAATCGAGCATGTGAAACTAACAAAATGACATCTGTTACATTTTTAACAGAACATTTTGCTATTTTTCAGTGCTGAAACTTTTTATATAAAAAAAGAATTCATCTCCTTTTTTGCTCAATTATATTTTTTATGATATATTACAAACTCTGTCTGTAAACATGTTCAGTTTCTGTTTTAACAGCATATATATTCTTTATTATCTTATTTTTTATATCTTGCACCATTTAGAAATTTAATGCATCATGTTTAATATCATACACAGCCGATTGCTTAATTACGTTGGCATTATTCTGCTGGTCTATTTGCTCACTTGTAGCATATAACTTTACATTGTTAATATCAAACATTTAATACCAGAGGCGCAATTTTAATTTAATTTGCTATTGAAACTTTGTGCTACTATACATGTAATGAGGTCAATATGGGGAGTTATAGACCTGAGAAAAGTGATATTCCTATGTCAGTAAAAACTCATTTTAAACTTATCGGATGCACATTCGTACCCTAGTAAAGTTGTGTGGGAAGGTTTTTCGCACAAGTCATAAAGTGGTTTTGGTTCTGGCCATGAGTTACAAAGACAGTTTTATCATAAATCATGTGACAGTGTGTTGACCAATGAAATTGACTATAAATTTAATAATTGTAAATAGTGTTTAGACTGTCAGGTTTTTATCATCAAGTTGTTATTCTTTTGTATTTTGGACTCTTGATTTAAAATGGTAACTTACGCCAGTTGCTAGTGAAGTTCTTCACGGCAACATTCTTTGGTTGATAGGTGTTGTTTGTGTGGCGTTTTGTTTTTGGAAATATTTATAACCGGAAGCGGCAGGAAGGACGTTAAAAAACAGTATAAACAGAAACTGCGAATAAACGAAGAACGTCTGTACGCTAACACGATTTTGTAAGGAGAAATTTCATTGGACCACAAACGAGCACCTGGTTACGCATATCTATTTTTAGAGAGGTTATATGAACGTGACCTCTTACGGAGTGTAGTTAGATCATAACAGCGGAAAGTAATGGAGCTAAAGTTACGGTCTGATTTCAATGAGATTGCTGTGCAGACCTACTGTACGATATTAATCATACATGTACATGGATGATGTTGTATGATTGAATGAGGCTTTCCATTTGCCCTAAAATTCCTAAAAATATCCTATTTTTTTAATTTTGCTAAAATTCCTAAAACCCCTAATTTTTCAATGAAATTCCTAATTTTCATTTTTCTATTCAAGGTGAATGTTGAATTACTTTACTTGTTTATATATCTAAACTGTATTTAACAATATTTTTCTAGTTCTCTTGAAATGGTGGCTTTTTCATACAGTTTACCAGTGTGACTGGTGTACAAAGATTTAATATTTGTGTACACAGCCAAGGTTAGCTGAAGACTATTGAGCACTGGTTAACATACTATGACTTTCTATATGTGTTGATTTTGCCTCAACTTTTCATAGGTAAGTGGTTGCTGAAACAGCCCTAATATTTTAGAATTGCGTCCTAAATTTCCTAATTTTAGCCTTATTATTAGTTCAGAATAGCCCTTAAATTAGACCTATATTTTGTCAGAAGCCGCTGGAAAGGCTGTTGAATGGACAACTGAAACTATTGGGCTTATAACAAATATTGTTGATTACTTGTTTCCAAAAATGGAATGCTCCAACCTAAATATACAACTGTCTGATGCAAGAGGTAGCATAATACTGGTGAATGTATGATCAGAACTTATGTGTCAGTAATATGTCTGTTATTTTAGTACATAGATTTAATATACTGTATACGTGTACATGTTAGCTGTGAAAGTCGAAGGGATGAAAGCAAAACAAAAGAAATCAGCTTCTTTGTATAAGTGCACATAGCCTGGTTTGGCTTTCACCCCTAGATATGTTTTTTTGTACTTGTTTTTCATTTTTTTTATACATAATATTTACTTGTTGATAGTACATGTGTATCTTTCGCATTTGCCATAATTTAAAAATGCTCACCTACTTATAATAGAAGAATGGACTATGAATATGATTTAAAATATACTCAACCATAAAAGATCTGCACCATTTTGATATTTCTTTGCCCATCAATTTTTCAGGGTAAAAATATGTCCCACATTTACATTAGAGCGCCGCTGTACAATTCCCAACCTCTTTTTTTAAGTGACGTCAGTTCCAGAAAACGTCACATGTGATGTCACCATGTACTGATAGTAAGCAACATTTGCCTCATATGGCAATATGAAAATGAAGTGACCATGTGGAGTAAATCTTGTTTCCTGCTTGCAATAAGTGACATCACATGTTGCGTTTTCCTTGAAATGACGTCACATACAGAAGAGGTTGTAAATCCCATAGCAGCCCTCAAATGTTCATCACCATAGTACTATTAGCAGATTTAATGTCTGTATTTTATTTCCTCGTACATTGGCTGTTATATATCTGATTTACAGATACAATTATTGATGGAAACTAGTTGGTGCGTTTCTTTTGTTGTTGAGTATATTTGTTTCTTTACGTGTATGAGATTTTCTTGCTGTGATATTAACTGTATATACGCTGTGTTTTTGTATGTTCCTCAAATTTTGATATTTCTACATTATTTCATGTGTCTGATCGTAGATTTTAGATACATTAGGGGCCATCTAAAGGTCCTTATGTGGCCGGTAATGGGGTTGACCTGTCATGAGCAAACATTTAGTGGTACAAACCCTTTCCACACTTTCAAAGGGATTTCTCTGCAACTTTATGCCATGGTCATAATAAGATTAATTCCCTGATGTATTTTATAATGTTTGTATACTTCAATTTTTTTTAATCAGATGAGTGCTGCTATGGGATTTACAACCTCTTCTGTAAGTGACGTCATTTCAAGAAAACACAACATGTGATGTCACTATTTGCAAGCAGGAAACAATATTTACTCCATATGGTCACTTCGTTTTCATATTGCCATATGGGGCAAATATAGCTTACGGTCAGTATATGGTGATGTCACATTTGACGTTTTCTGGATGTCACTTAAAGAAGAGGTTGTAAATCGTACAGCTGCGCTAAAATGTATTTTTGTGTCATATAAAATCATTGTAGATTTCAAGTTTATATAGAGTGATTAATACTCGGATAGATGTTAGATGTGCATTGTAGAGTTCAGGGCCTTTGTTTTCTCTGATATGTTGTATTGCGGGGGGGGAGGCGTAATTATCATTTTCGGTGAAAGATGCAGTTACCTCATGATTTGCCTTTCGAGAAATGTACCAATTTTTTGTGCAGGAAATTTATAGCTGTTTATTTATAATCGTGTTTGCAATCAATACTTGTTTCACTTTTATATTTGACCAATGAGGTAAAAAATGTCCATTTTTTTTGTTCTTTTAGTTTCAAAAAAGTTCAGAATTCACCATGATTAATAACATTTGTTGATCTAATGTATACAAAAATATAAATGCTCCATTATAATGTACAATATTTTTGAGCACATACTGTTAGACGATAAAAATATATCCAGTTTAGACATCTATCGAAATTAATGTTGATATGTACAGTCGAACCTGTCCTTCCGACCACCTCCTGTCTTTTATGACCATTCTGAATCTCTTCCATGAGTTTGTATGCGTTAAATTAATCTGCATAAGCGACAACAAAAAGATTTCATGTTCTGATTGATTTCTACAGATTTTGTTTCATATATGTCCATGAGATCAAAATATTTTACCTGATTTTGCCTATTTTTGTCTTTAATAAAATATCTTAATAGTTGTAATAGAGTATTTTTTAAATATTAAACAAAATGCCCTGTACTTAACGTTTATTCTTTTGTCAACTTTACTGTTACCTTATTTAAGAGACCACCTGTCTTATGAGACCATTTTATCCTGCACCACCGAGTGGTCTCTTAAGACAAGTTTGACTGTATATAGTGTTACTGTCCAGTTTATTTTCTAATTTAGAAAGAGTGCACATTACTTTTTTTGTTCAGTATGTATACTATTTTAAACCCAGATTTGAGTGTAGCAAATAGGGAAGTGTTCCTTTATGTACAAAAATGTTTATATAATACTCGCCGCTATTGTGTATTTTTTTGTCAGGATTGCGGTGTTTTCCCTATTTTCTGGCTTTTTTCTCCTTTTTTGTTTTCTCTCTATCTCAATATGAGTGAAGTGATACAGTACATTTGTCGACAATGTTTAATTATTTGTACTTTACAGATGTACATATGTATTTACAAAGAAATAAAACCTGGGGAAAATGGTTTGTTTGCAGTACCCTGACATAAATTGGTTTGGCTTCTATATTTTTTTGTTTTTCATGCCAAAAAATAAAAATTATCAACCCCCTTACCCTTTTTAACACTAATTTTTTAAAAATACACTTGTCCGACATGAGAGGGTATTTGTCTGAGAAAATTTGTTGACAGTTTGAATTGCCACCAATTTCAAGGCATCAGTAATGCAAGATTTTTGTTTGATAATTAGAATGTCCAATGTTAATAAGCTTTAAAACAGACTTGTCTTGGACTAATTTCAACTCAACTGTTTGTAGCCCAATTCAGCAATTAGACTTGTCCCTGACAGGCTAGTGGATTTCTAGAGCCCTGCCTTTATTAAAATTGTTGGTTGTGGTACTGTGAACAAAGATTTTTAGGGTGGCCGTAAATGCTCAATTTATGTGTATGCATATATGTACATCAATACTGGTCTATAAAATGCACATGCTTGTACAGTCATGCTAACTTTGTTCAACTGTCAGTTTGATATGTTTAATGATGAATAGAGTGGTTGGATTTCCACCAAACTTGGTGTAGCTACAGGGTAAACAATTAATATTTATGAGGTTGATGACTCTCTGTAAAATGTTAAAATTCAACATTCCACTGTATAAATACTGAATTACTATTTTATTATTTTTATAATATAAAATGAAATATTTCCTATGCATAGATGATATTGTTGTTGTTGTGAATTAGTGGAGTTTTTTTTCAATTTTTATTTTTTTTTGTTCTGTATGTGAATATAGAATTTAAAATGTTCTTTGATTATTATTGTATCATAATGTTCAATCATGTCCCCTGTTTAGATTGATTTTTCTGATTTATATTGAATGCCATTTAACTTTGAATATTTAAGTTCATCCTTAGAAAATTGTTGCTTTGGGGTCCCCAACTGTCTCACCAACATCAGGTTAAACAAATTTATTTAACATCTAATGTAAAACAAGTTGTTTACAACTTGCTCCAATTACCCCCATTGTCTGCTTTCTGGGTTAATAATCAGTAATTACGCCTAAATAATGATCAAACTCCACCCAGCTGGACTCAAACTCATGACCTTCAAGTCAGGGGTCGGATGCTCTACCCCTCGACCACTACACCATACTGAAATTGTTCCTGACTACCGTTATATGTCCTTTTCTGTTCTGTGTGGGAATTGTTCGGTCATTCTATTCATGATTGGTGTGTATGAAAAAAAATTGAACAACCAACCTACCCCAAATATTATAAAAAAAGATGCTTCAAGGAAAGCCTTAAAAAATAATTATTAAGGACCACAATGGAAATACGAGTTTTTACTTGGACTCTTTTTTGTGTTATCCTTAACATATAATGTTGATTGATATGGCTTTATTGATTCATACATATTGTTTTTACTAATACATGTCTTAATTTTATACTGCCATCTAAATTGTACATTTTATTTTGAAATAAATCTTTAATTGAAATAGCTGTATAACTTTTACAAGGAAATAATTGTCGTGCTTTTGCTTAAATATGTAATGTGAAGAAACGAAAAGTTGAGGTATTGGTATGAATATTTATGGTTCATTTCAAGGGGCGAAAGTGAAACTTGTCTGGTCGCTTATAAATATAAGAGTGGACAGACAGACTTGTTACACAGTCACCTCTGATATGGTCTGTGTATGTTTCTTTTATATTTGTTATTGTCCATTACAAATATTATTTATATTTGTTACTTTGTAATAAAATATTATACATAATTGGTGTGAACTTTGTCTTCTTTTCTTAGTGTTGCAATGTTGATACCTTACAACCTTTCCTGAGCGACACTATCTTCAACATTGCAATGTCGATACCTTACAACCTTTCCTGAGCGACACTATCTTCAGCGTCTCTTCTACACCATTATCTATTTTCTCATTGTAAAAATATGTCACCGATTTAAAGATGTATCTGGCTCATCTGAACATAAAATGTTTGAATTGGCTTCATCCAGTATTGTTTTTACATTGGCAAAAACGTCTCTAATAAGAACCATTGCAATGTACAGTGTGTATAACCAATTGAAAATATTCGTTTTTACCAAATTACAGTACAAACATCTTTCTTCAACAAAAACGGATCAATACATTATGAGTTCATTCTTTATGAATGCATGTTTATAGATGTTTTAACTGTAATAAATATATTTTATATGTTTCTTAAGGTTAACAAACTAAGCAAAGATGAGCATAATATAACGTGTACCTCTCTTAGAGCAACAACCTCAGAACAACATCCAATGTTTGCATCTCTCAAAGGGCGTTTGTCTAGAGAAGTTCAACTGTTAGGAGTGTTTAAGATAGTTGAGATAAAGTTGCTTGTTTGTGCATTAGTTTGGTCGTGATTTAATTCGCTACAGTGTCCCGTATCGGTCAATCACGATTTATTGCAATGGTAAGTTCAATTCATATAAATGTCCCATAATTCAAACTTAGTCATAACTTTTATGTTCGGTATTTTATGCCACTTCCTGATGACATTTGAAGTTTCTAAGGCATAACAAAAATATTTGTTTCAGGTATCCCGACCCTAGAACATGTTTTCGCCTGTTAACATTTTTTTTCGTTTTGGTAAAATTTCTTCGTTTTGGTAAGACTTCTTTGTGTGAAATTTTCTTTAGATTCATATTTCTGCCCAGTTGTTAGACGCATTACGAGTATTTCAGCTATAGAGCATTATATTCACCTTGATTAAACATTATCCATGTTAAAAGGTAAAGAGAATTTGACTTTAAACATATTCATTTAAATCTATGTTTAATTTGCTTCGTTTGAAAATAAAAAAAATCTCTCAAAACAAATAATTTCCTACCTACCTACCCTATGTTTGGGGGGCACGAAACCTTAAACAAACATTGTTTAGGTCTAAGTTAGATCTTTGCCTAAGTAAAATTCGATTATCATACATTTATCTCAATATCATTTACAAAACCTGATTACCTAGAAAGAGAGCCATTCTACTTTACAGAAAAAATACTAGCAACCGGGTTTTGCTGTCTTCCGGTCACGTTTCGTCATAAAACTAATAAGCAAACTTCCCGTATGTTATGTATTTTAAAAATAAAACTGTATTCTTTACTTTGAATATGCAGATTAGCTAGATTAAGTGACTTGAACCAATGCCTCTGTCGTAGAACGACATAATTTGTTCGGTACAATAACATAGCACACAACTTTGCGAAGGACAGTAATATTGTCTCAGAAATGCGCTTGCTTGGGCGACACTATTTTCCTTATTGACAATATTAATGTCCAATTCAAAACTGTGTGATATTTATATAGTATTCATTGCATTAAAACATGTTAAATCCCGTTAATGTCAGCTAAAAATACTAATATATGAACATGTGCGCATTATTCTTGTGTTTTTTTCCACTTTATTTTGCTTTGACAAACCTTTTATCCGAAGACTTGGTATAATCTGAAATATATATCAGGTCCCGATGTATCTTAGGCACGTCGAATTGAAATGGGTTATTCGAAATCATGTATTTTTCGAAATTAAATTCCTGACCCGACGAATTCCAATGAACGAGGTCCGACTATGTATATGAAAATATCCTCTTTGTTCTTGTGTTTTTCCACTTTATTTTGCTTAGTAATAGTTTCTAAATTTCTATAATTAGTTTTCATCTCGCGCACCGATTTCTTTAACGCCAGCCGAGAGACTTAACGAGACTTCATTCTTTGGTCCATATTAGTTGCGCATCTGTGGTATATTTAGGTATTTGGTATTTTAGGTCTTTGGTTTTGGTTCTCATCATGTTATTCAGCGAAAAGAACCGATAATGTACGAATAGCTCTCAGAAATGTATATAGTCGGCGTAATCGCTGTCTAATTAACCTAATGTCATTGAAAACGCCACTAGAATTGTGCAAATCAGTAAAGTTACATTACAAAGAAAAAATTATTTATTCCACAAATATTTTGTTTCCTAAAAGTGATCAATAAGGCAAACATGGGTATTCATGTTTTTTTATTTTCCTGTATAAAATATTCTAAAAACTTAATCATGTATTTTTTGGAACGTATATCTTGGAGGAAAAGATCTTCCGAAGTCTTTCCATCTACTCCTTTTGTTTTGAAAGATAAGTCATAGAAGTTTTATGCACATTTTGTATGATTCTATATATACAGTAAAACCTCAATAATAAGACCACTCTAGGGACCCTTGAACACTGATCTCTTTATTGAGATGGCCGTAATATTGAGATTAAATGAAGAGCAAATCAGTGAACATGGACTTGAAAACTTTGTTCTCAATTTTGAGGTGGTCCTATTATTGAGGTGATCTTTAAGTGAGGTTTTACTGTATGTATTTTTTGTTTTTAGAATGTAAATAAAATATGTTAAAAAAAAGATAAAGATTATTTGGTAAAACACATTTTTATTCAATATCAAACAAAAGACATGATAAATGTTGACAAATAGACATATGTGGAATCCCAGCATGTATGTAGATGTGTCGAGACAATGGTGATGATTATGTACAGCACAGCAATGCTTCATAAACAGACGAGACGATATCTTCCGCTGCTACAGCCTTTCTTGTCTACCAAATATAAGTTTTCTAGCAAGTTTTAAACGTATTCATCTTACACAGATTGTTAAAACAAATCTTACAACTTATACTAATCAGCATTCAGCCCTTTTTATGGCAAATTTGGGACCGATATTGGACCCCATTCCCCAAAGAAAAAGTATGTATTTTTCCCCTACTTAGAAAGAAAATTCCCCTTCAGAAATTATTTAAAACTTTAGCCTTATAAATACTCAAATTTGGTGATTCATGATGCAAATTTCCCCTATCAAAATGACCCGCCATACTTATGTTATGGCAGCTTGATGTGGTAAAAATTAGGCTCAGAAAAGGCGCATTAAAGAACATTATTCACAGAGCAAAATATTACTCACGGTGTTACATAAACATCTGTACATGTATATGCCAAGTTATTTTTAAATTCTATGGAACACCATCATTCTATCTATGTGTCAGAATTTTTATATAATTGATTAAAAAATACTTACATTCAATGTTTTAGTGTACGTTGAATTCTGCTTTTCCATCTAGGCTACTGTAATAACAAAATCAATCAATCAATCATTCTATTCATCGATCAATAAATCATAATTGTAAACATTTTTAGTTATTCGGTATAAATCGTAATAATCGCTAAGTATTAAATAATTGGCAATGTAAACGATGTTGACAAGAAAAGCATAGAAAAATACTCTTCGAGGCGGTTTTTAACTAAAATAGTGAATTTTTATTTAGACTTTCGCGAATGCGATATATGAAACTTACTTTACCCTCCCCAGTTTTTTCCCAAGCCACCGTTCACTCCTCCCAGTCCATTGTTAACACCACCCCAACCGCCATTGACTCCTCCCAGTCCATTGTTAACACCACCCCAACCGCCATTGACTCCTCCAAGTCCAGAGTTAACACCACCCCAACCGCCATTGACTCCTCCTAGTCCAGTGTTAACACCACCCCAACCGCCATTGACTCCTCCCAGTCCAGTGTTAGCACCACCCCAACCGCCATTGACTCCTCCCAGTCCAGTGTTAGCACCACCCCAACCGCCATTGACTCCTCCCCATCCTCCGTTTACACCTCCCCATCCTGCGCCTGAGCCTTTCAATCCCATATTGCTGCCTGACCAGTTGTTACCGAAGTTGTTTAAGCCATTGTTCAAACCAGAGCCAAATCCGGTTCCAAAGGTATCGATACCGCTACCAAGGGTTCCAATGGTTGAAGTGCCGAGACCTGTGCCAAAACCTGTTCCCCACTGTCCTCCAGTTCCGAGACCTGTGCCAAAACCTGTTCCCCACTGTCCTCCAGTTCCGAGACCTGTGCCAAAACCTGTTCCCCACTGTCCTCCAGTTCCGAGACCTGTGCCAAAACCTGTCCCCCACTGTCCTCCACCTCCACCATAACCTCCGAGTCCTAGTCCTCCTGAACCTGTAAGACGGTAGAAGTTCATAGGGATTTATACTTGCAGTTATCTATATAGGCATTTATGCTTTGTTGCACGTAAACTAAATTGCCAGACGCATATTTGTACTGATATTCGAACGAAGTAGATAAAATTATATAAGACGCGAACATACACATTGAATTCAACAGTTTGCATGATCGGACATAGTCTTAACTTACCAAATCCCAAATCTCCAAAGCCTGAGCCCCAGCCACCGTGACCACCACCATATCCTCCACCCCACATTCCACCTCCTAAGCTTCCCAATCCACCACCAAATCCTCCACCCCAGTGTCCGAAGTCTCCAAAGCCACCGAGACCTCCACCGAGACCCCCACCGAGACCCCCACCGAAACCCCCACCGAAACCCCCACCATATCCACCGCTCCACATTCCGCCTCCGAATCCACCGCCAATACCATGACCTCCATGACCTCCATGACCTCCATAACCACCATGGCCACCATGACCACCCTTACCACCATAACCCTTTCCTGCAATTATAAAGTTAAGAATAAAAACAAGCACCATAAGCGGACCCTGACGCTCGGCTGCGGGTTACCGCAGTTTTAACATTTATGAGGACGCAGACGATGACGCATTCACAGATGCTGTAGGGATATTATGCTGACGCGGACGTCGATCAAGCTACGACAGTTTTTTTTCGAAACAGATGAGCTAAAATCATTAATATTTTATTTTTGTAGACAAACTTTCAAAACATAAACTTGCGGCGTTTGTAACATTACATGTATTCGTATTCATGCGATTCTTCTTTTAACTGATATTACCACCATGATGTTCTTGTAAAATAATTTAAAATAGTATTACATTAAAACAAACTGCTTCGTAAATGATGTTTCTTTTTGGTAAGTAAATATTACATCTGGATTGATTACCACCATCATGGTCTTATATGAGTAATATTTCAATTAAACAATTTGTTTCGTTATTTATGCATCTTTATTGTAAGCAAATGTAATATCGGGGTAAATTAACACGATAATGTTCTTGTAAAAATGCATATTTCATTAAAACAATCTGCTACGTTATTTACGCTTTGTTCGTTACGTAAGAATACTTTAAAACCTCCATAATAAGACCACCTTTTGGACCCTTGAAAACTGGTCTTATTGAGGTCGTCTTAATATTGATGTTGGATAAAGAGCAAAACAGTGAAATTGACTCGAAAATTGTGGTCTTAATGTTGAGGTGGTCTTATTATTGACGTTGTCTGTGAGGTTTTACTGTATATCGGAATTAAGGTTTAGTATTTACCTTTGTTTGGTATGACAGCCATTGGTATAACTGGTACTGGGATGGGTCGTGGTGGGGGTGGTGGTACCCTTATCACTGGTACCACAGGTATCACTGGTTTAGGTGCTGGCATAACTGGAATCACTTGAACAACTGGTCTTGGTGGTGGAACAGCGATAACTCTAGGTACTGGCATCACAGGTACTGGTATGGGTGCTGGAAGATGTACACCACCATATCCCTTGCGCTTTCCATATCCACTGCTGATCTTGCCACCTCCGTATCCAGATCCCCATCCACCTAAACCGCCCATTCCCCATCCGCTTAAGCCACCCATTCCCCATCCACCTAGGCTAGAGCCCATGCCACCGAGACCACCGAGACCACCGAGACCACTTCCCCATCCACCTAAATCACCGCCATAACCACCTAGGCTAGAGCCCATACCACCGAGACCACTTCCCCACCCTCCGAAGCCTCCAGCTCCTTGACCTGATCCCCATCCTCCTCCGAAGCTTCCAGCTCCTAGACCTGAGCTAAATCCTCCTCCCAAGCTTCCAGCACCGAGACCTGATCCCCAGCCTCCTCCCAAGCTTCCAGCACCTAGACCTGATCCCCAGCCTCCTCCCAAGCTACCAGCACCTAGACCTGATCCCCAGCCTCCTCCCAAGCTTCCAGCCCCTAGACCTGATCCCCAGCCTCCTCCCAAGCTACCAGCACCTAGACCTGAGCCCCAGCCCCCTAGGCCTCCCAAACTGGCGCCTGCAAATCCAGCCCCTAGCTTGCCGCCCTTTCCTGTGTAAGCATGCGACAACGCACACAGAGCAAGGAAACACAATGATACATTTAATCTCGTCCTCATCCTGGAAATTAATAAATTATACTTATATTTAAATCATATAAGCCAAGCGGCATTAGAGAACAAAGCAACACAAAAGTATACATTTCTTTGACAACTTTCTATCCGAATACTTGGTATCATTCGAAATAAATATCAGATCCCAATGTAACTTCTTAGACACGTCGAGTTCAATTGGGTTATTCGTAATTATGTACAATTCGAAATGAAATTTCGGACCCGATGAATTCGAATGAATGAGGTCCGACTGTACTTAGCAACATATACAGCAAGACAGTGTAACCAGTCCAGCGTGGACCTCTCTTGGGCAACATACTATCCTATAATACAGACAATTTTCCCGATGTAGCGATTACAGTAAACCCTCAATAATAAGACCACCCTTGGAATCCTTGAAAACTGGTCTTAATATTGAGGTGTTCTTAATATTGAGGTTGAATAAAGAGCAAATCAGTGAAAATGGACTTGAAAATTATGTTCTTAATTTTGAGGTGGTCTTATTATTGAGGTAATCTTTAAGTAAGGTTACACTGTTTTTAATCTCTTCAGAACAAAAACCTCTCAGCAACTGTCGAAATTGGCACCCACCCAATGGTAGAGATCTAGAGACATCGCGCATTTTAAAATGTTCATATTCTACAAATAAAATGGTACTCGCCATCTGATTTATTAGGATTATATAAAAAAATAGTCCCACCATATTACTAGCTGTCCTTATGTCGATTTGCACAAATAAGGTTATCAAATAATTAAGACGTCATTATTAAGATACAGCTTTTACGCAAAAATCGGTACAAACATGTTATTCTGCAAAGCGCCGTAATAATTTACTGAAGTTTTAAGAATTCAAATGAACTCCTCTGTCGACAGTTAGAACCAACGTTATCGAAGTGGGAATATTGAACAAACTAAGGAACGCATTAAATATATTTCTCTATTTCGCATTCACATTCTGTATTTACACCATTTTAAAAGACAATAGTCTGCGTAGTTCTACTTCATTGGTTTAAATTTCATAAGAAAATATTTTTGCTACATCTCTTACAAAAATGACGGGAGACATTGATAGCAGGCTTCATTCTAACTATTTGCGAATAGTAATTCGGGGATATTTGCAAATCCGACCACATGATCGCTTTTACAATATGTCGATCGCATTACTTTCGCAAACCTTTTAACAGTTTCCCTTTTCCAAGAACTTATTATTTTACTCCGATGTAACAATTTATGCAATTTAAGATAAAACTATATTTTACAATTTCCTGTGCACCTTGATATGCATGTAATGTATAAGACCATACGACAATTCAATTTCCTACGAACAGTAACTGACTTTTAAATCAAACGCCGCCGAAATAAAATGAACTTTTTCATAATGTAAGAATAAACAACACTTTGCTTCTAAACATCTTATATAGGGTGTAAAATAGTTTGTCCACAAAGTTTGAATTTAGATAAAATGAAAATAATGTTGTGTTTACTGGCTTTATTTCACATGATGGAAAATACAGCTTTATTCATGAATATCCATGTTATTTAGACTGACTCTCACGCAGAAGTAAACTATTGTTGGTCCATAGCGACATAAATGAAAGAGCATTTTAAAAAATACTAACATTCAAACTTTGTGAATGAGCTTTTTTTAACACCCTATATAATATGTATCAAAATGTATAAAACAACAGTTATTTGTACAGTATTTCTAATAATTATACCGATGAATACTCTGTTATTCGTTTAGTGAAATATGGTAGAGGATTACTTCATTAAATGTGAAAACTTGCACTTGAGAAATGATTTTTTGGAACACTTAGTTAACTTTTAATTTCATGCCATGAACAATAACTTCTCCCTATTCGAAGTTTGAATGAATATGCTACTTTAAGACCAAATTTCTATTGACGCTTTATAGACAAAGATTCTGAATTGATCAAATGTTTTATGACTGATAATTAAAAAAAAGTGAAATTTAGGGTTAAGAGAGAAAATAAATGTAACTTTATATGAAATGTCTAAGTGTGCACTTACTTGATGTTTATGCTGAGCAGCGGAGTCCTTACTGAAGAATGTAGGATTGGTCTGGGTTTTATACAAGACCATTGCTGAGCATGCGCTTTGTGTTCATAACCAGTTTCCGGCGACCTTATGAAGTTCATCACCTTGTCAAATTTACCAGTTCAAATGTATTAAATGTAATAAAAGTGGTCAATTAAATTTTACGCTCATAGTAGCCAATCAGGACACCTGCCTATGTTCAAATATGAAACGACCAAGGGCATGGAACATGTATATCCTCAATAAAATGGCGCACTGTGACAGTTATGGACTCGTATATAGTTGATGACCACTTATACATGTAATCTAGTGTTGTTTTCTTACTGATATCCACAATTAAGATACTAATTTTAGTTCAAACTGAAATCGAGTGAGATAACACTCGCATTCTGACATAACACAACGTTATGTTACTGGGTAACGTATGTCGAATGTCATATGATTTTGACTGTCAAAGTGACAATTTAATTTATATATTTACTATTTCATCGACGGTTTATTGCGTGGTTTAAGTGAAAATAAATTATGTTGAGTAATGTACCAAATTTGCAATATGAAACTGTGACCTTTTTGAATATCTATTTCTTTTGTATGTAACATACGTGACTCACTTTTCATATGGGTCAGATATGGGATGAAATATACTTGACTGTTGGTTATTCCATTCTGATAAAATTCTCATGTGAGTCATAATAAGAGATACTTTCCGTAATGTTTAATTTGTTATATTGTATTGAACAATTCTAGTTTGTGGAATGGTGTACAGTAATGATCATTCAAACTTGCAAACGCATACCATAGATATGTATTGTTTATTATACATAGATAGATAGATTATTTCCACATAAAATGTACAATTTACATGGTAATATTAAATTAAGACATATATTAGAAACAACAATATGTATGAATCAATAAAGCCATATCAATCAACATTATATGTTAAGGATAACACTAAAAAGAGTTCAAGTAAAAACTCTTTTTTTCCATTGTGGTCCTTGTTTCCATAAATAATGTATACATGTAGTGTCATACATAAAATATTACAAAGTAAAAACATCAAAACATTTATGCCCAGCCAAACTTGGCTTACTAGACGCTGAATAATTAATACAATATCCGAAAGGCCATGTTGTTTGTATTTCAACATAATTAAATATTATGAACTGTCATATCTAGAACTAAAACACACGAAATCAATTTAAAATTCCACATTTAGTTTAAAACGTTTTTGATATGAAAATTGTCATATGGTTTAAGACTAGACAATTGAAATACATGTGCCCAGGTTAATCACTAGAAAAGTGCAGAAAGGCAAAAATATAGTAATAATTGTGAGAAATATGGAACAGGCATCATATGTTATACTAGTAAGTGTAATATATATTATTGACTAATGCTCTATTACATTATGCCTACGTTCACGCAGAGCATATTTTAACAAATAATGCTTATATACGATTTTGCCAGTTCACATGCCAAACTCGAACAGTTGAGCCTTTATCAATGATGACGTGAAATAAATTGTGTTGTGCATTTAATGTAGTTTTTATCGCCCAACAGTTACTGATATATCGATCAAGCCATCCTTAAAAAATGTTTAATTGCGTAACCTCAACAGACCCATCGAAATTGGCCCAACTGATAATTTGTGTTCATCCGTGCAGGATTTGTTCATGTCTAAACATAAACAATCGAACACAAAGCCCGGAACTTTGACATACCTTCACACCGGCTCATACATACCTTCACACCGGCTAATAACTGTATGTAAGAATACCACACACGAACATTTTGTCGGTGCAGCCGTACTTACATGGCTTTGTCATTTGCATATCAGTGTTGTGTAAACCGATCAAATCTTACGTTAACCACTAAACCAACTTCTCTTCCACGTAACAACGTTTGTAACATTGATGCAGATTAGTTAACCTGTCGACACTGGGTACGTTACCTTACCGAAATCCACTGAATTTCGGTGAATTTACCGAAATCCATTTTGGTTCAGGAGTGACCAACAATCGTAACATTTCGTCATTTTTTAGTTTTGCAACCTTCAAATTGCGCCGACCATCTTTTTTCAAGATGGCATTTAAATTGAGGTTATGTCTCATGTTTTTGTCGGTCAATTATTGTCCACAACAGATACCCGAAGTACCAGGAATACAAAAGGCAACCTCAAAATTAAGACCACTAATTTATATGACTGTACATGTTGTATATTCATGAAGCTGTCTTATATTTTTCGATGCTGCCATTATTATTCAATGCAGAACTCGGGTCAGTTTTTATTAATGTTCAGACTAAATTGAACACACATATACAATCGGACCTCAGTAATTCGAATACATCGGGTCTGAAATTTTATTTCGAATTATACATGGTTTCGAACAGCCTATTTCAATTCGTTGTGCCTAATAAGATACATCGAGAACTGATATTTATTTCAACGACAATAAAGGACAGGAAGTGGAGATGAATTAGGCACACTCGAATGAGGGAACAGTGCAGCATCACCAGACCAGCCCCTGACTGGAACAGTGCAGCATCACCAGACCAGCCCCTGACTGGAACAGTGCAGCATCACCAGACCAGCCCCTGACTGGAACAGTGCAGCATCACCAGACCAGCCCCTGACTGGAACAGTGCAGCATCACCAGACCAGCCCCTGACTGGAACAGTGCAGCATCACCAGACCAGCCCCTGACTGGAACAGTGCAGCATCACCAGACCAGCCCCTGACTGGAACAGTGCAGCATCACCAGACCAGCCCCTCACTGGAACAGTGCAGCATCACCAGACCAGCCCCTAACTGGAACAGTGCAGCATCACCAGACCAGCCCCTGACTGGAACAGTGCAGCATCACCAGACCAGCCCCTCACTGGAACAGTGCAGCATCACCAGACCAGCCCCTGACTGGAACAGTGCAGCATCACCAGACCAGCCCCTGACTGGAACAGTGCAGCATCACCAGACCAGCCCCTAACTGGAACAGTGCAGCATCACCATACCAGCCCCTAACTGGAACAGTGCAGCATCACCAGACCAGCCCCTGACTGGAACAGTGCAGCATCACCAGACCAGCCCCTGACTGGAACAGTGCAGCATCACCAGACCAGCCCCTCACTGGAACAGTGCAGCATCACCAGACCAGCCCCTAACTGGAACAGTGCAGCATCACCATACCAGCCCCTAACTGGAACAGTGCAGCATCACCAGACCAGCCCCTGACTGGAACAGTGCAGCATCACCAGACCAGCCCCTGACTGGAACAGTGCAGCATCACCAGACCAGCCCCTGACTGGAACAGTGCAGCATCACCAGACCAGCCCCTCACTGGAACAGTGCAGCATCACCAGACCAGCCCCTGACTGGAACAGTGCAGCATCACCAGACCAGCCCCTCACTGGAACAGTGCAGCATCACCAGACCAGCCCCTGACTGGAACAGTGCAGCATCACCAGACCAGCCCCTGACTGGAACAGTGCAGCATCACCAGACCAGCCCCTGACTGGAACAGTGCAGCATCACCAGACCAGCCCCTGACTGGAACAGTGCAGCATCACCAGACCAGCCCCTGACTGTGAGTGCAGCATCACCAGACCAGCCCCTGACTGTGAGGGAACAGTGCAGCATCACCAGACCAGCCCCTGACTGGAACAGTGCAGCATCACCAGACCAGCCCCTGACTGGAACAGTGCAGCATCACCAGACCAGCCCCTCACTGGAACAGTGCAGCATCACCAGACCAGCCCCTGACTGGAACAGTGCAGCATCACCAGACCAGCCCCTCACTGGAAAAGTGCAGCATCACCAGACCAGCCCCTCACTGGAACAGTGCAGCATCACCAGACCAGCCCCTCACTGGAACAGTGCAGCATCACCAGACCAGCCCCTCACTGGAACAGTGCAGCATCACCAGACCAGCCCCTCACTGGAACAGTGCAGCATCACCAGACCAGCCCCTGACTGGAACAGTGCAGCATCACCAGACCAGCCCCTGACTGGAACAGTGCAGCATCACCAGACCAGCCCCTCACTGGAACAGTGCAGCATCACCAGACCAGCCCCTGACTGGAACAGTGCAGCATCACCAGACCAGCCCCTCACTGGAACAGTGCAGCATCACCAGACCAGCCCCTCACTGGAACAGTGCAGCATCACCAGACCAGCCCCTCACTGGAACAGTGCAGCATCATCAGACCAGCCCCTCACTGGAACAGTGCAGCATCACCAGACCAGCCCCTGACTGGAACAGTGCAGCATCACCAGACCAGCCCCTGACTGGAACAGTGCAGCATCACCAGACCAGCCCCTGACTGTAAGTGCAGCATCACCAGACCAGCCCCTAACTGGAACAGTGCAGCATCACCAGACCAGCCCCTGACTGTGAGTGCAGCATCACCAGACCAGCCCCTGACTGGAACAGTGCAGCATCACCAGACCAGCCCCTGACTGTGAGTGCAGCATCACCAGACCAGCCCCTGACTGGAACAGTGCAGCATCACCAGACCAGCCCCTGACTGGAACAGTGCAGCATCACCAGACCAGCCCCTGACTGGAACAGTGCAGCATCACCAGACCAGCCCCTGACTGGAACAGTGCAGCATCACCAGACCAGCCCCTGACTGGAACAGTGCAGCATCACCAGACCAGCCCCTGACTGTGAGTGCAGCATCACCAGACCAGCCCCTGACTGTGAGGGAACAGTGCAGCATCACCAGACCAGCCCCTGACTGGAACAGTGCAGCATCACCAGACCAGCCCCTCACTGGAACAGTGCAGCATCACCAGACCAGCCCCTGACTGGAACAGTGCAGCATCACCAGACCAGCCCCTCACTGGAACAGTGCAGCATCACCAGACCAGCCCCTCACTGGAACAGTGCAGCATCACCAGACCAGCCCCTCACTGGAACAGTGCAGCATCACCAGACCAGCCCCTCACTGGAACAGTGCAGCATCACCAGACCAGCCCCTGACTGGAATCCCCAGGAGAAAAGAAAACGTGGTCGACCAACCCAGGCAAGGAGAAGGACGCTGGAGTCTGAGTTTCGTTCAATCAGGTTACCATGGAGAGAAGCCAAGCAAGCAGCCCAATACAGAGTGAGGTGTAAAGGTGTAGTGCAGGCTCTATGTCAAGTAGAGGGTGTAGATGAGTAAGTAAATAAGTAACAGTTAATGGGTAGGTAGGGAGTCAGCATAATAAATGTTTTGTATTTTTTTTGCCCAAATCTGAAATGAGTTTCATTTATTTTTCAACAAATGTTCTTGTAATGACAACAATTATCATCAACCGTACGAACAAGAATAGTCTTCGAATAATAGATGGTTTCGAAAAGCCCATTTTCTATTCGACATGCTAAAGAAGAAACATCGGGAACTAATATTTATTTCAGATAATACCAAGTATGCGGATAATAGGTTTTCGAATAAACGAAGTCCGACTCGGCAACCACTGTGCCGATACAAGCTAGGAGCTACATCTTGTGTTTGATGGATGGAGAAGGTCTACCAGTCTACTCAACGACTCGACAACCACTGTGCCGATACAAGCTAGGAGCTACATCTTGTGTTGATGGATAGAGAAGGTCTACCAGTCTACTCAACGACTCGGCAACCACTGTGCCGATACAAGCTAGGAGCTACATCTTGTGTTTGTTGGATAGAGAAGGTCTACCAGTCTACTCAACGACTCGGCAACCACTGTGCCGATACAAGCTAGGAGCTACATCTTGTGTTTGATGGATAGAGAAGGTCCACCAGTCTACTCAACGACTCGACAACCACTGTACCGATACAAGCTAGGAGCTACATCTTGTGTTTGATGGATAGAGAAGGTCTACCAGTCTACTCAACGACTCGGCAACCACTGTGCCGATACAAGCTAGGAGCTACATCTTGTGTTTGATGGATAGAGAAGGTCTACCAGTCTACTCAACGACTCGGCAACCACTGTGCCGATACAAGCTAGGAGCTACATCTTGTGTTTGATGGATAGAGAAGGTCTACCAGTCTACTCAACGACTCGGCAACCACTGTGCCGATACAAGCTAGGAGCTACATCTTGTGTTTGATGGATAGAGAAGGTCTACCAGTCTACTCAACGACTCGGCAACCACTGTGCCGATACAAGCTAGGAGCTACATCTTGTGTTTGATGGATAGAGAAGGTCTACCAGTCTACTCAACGACTCGACAACCACTGTGCCGACTTCAGCTAGGAGCTACATCTTGTGTTTGATGGATAGAGAAGGTCCACCAGTCTACTCAACGACTCGGCAACCACTGTACCGATACAAGCTAGGAGCTACATCTTGTGTTTGATGGATAGAGAAGGTCCACCAGTCTACTCAACGACTCGGCAACCACTGTACCGATACAAGCTAGGAGCTACGTCTTGTGTTTGATGGATAGAGAAGGTCTACCAGTCTACTCAACGACTCGGCAACCACTGTGCCGATACAAGCTAGGAGCTACATCTTGTGTTTGATGGATAGAGAAGGTCTACCAGTCTACTCAACGACTCGACAACCACTGTACCGATACAAGCTAGGAGCTACATCTTGTGTTTGATGGATAGAGAAGGTCTACCAGTCTACTCAACGACTCGACAACCTCTGTACCGATACAAGCTAGGAGCTACATCTTGTGTTTGATGGATAGAGAAGGTCTACCAGTCTACTCAACGACTCGGCAACCACTGTGCCGATACAAGCTAGGAGCTACATCTTGTGTTTGATGGATGGAGAAGGTCTACCAGTCTACTCAACGACTCGGCAACCACTGTGCCGATACAAGCTAGGAGCTACATCTTGTGTTTGATGGATGGAGAAGGTCTACCAGTCTACTCAACGACTCGGCAACCACTGTGCCGATACAAGCTAGGAGCTACATCTTGTGTTTGATGGATGGAGAAGGTCTACCAGTCTACTCAACGACTCGGCAACCACTGTGCGATACAAGCTAGGAGCTACATCTTGTGTTTGATGGATAGAGAAGGTCTACCAGTCTACTCAACAGAATATTAGAACAAGCGAGTTTTATACATGGACATATTATTCACGCCATTGTCAGTTTACGTGGTTGTCTCCCCTGAATATTCGAGTGCACTTCATTCAGCAGTATTACTACTAAGAACTTACCGTCATTGTGAAAATATGCGCTGAAAACATTGTTCAACTCTTTGAAATGGAACAGACACAAGTAAATACCGCATTATTTAGTATTCTGTTTTACAAAAAAAACATCGTAAAATTCACTCACGTGTCATTGTGTTAAATTCCTTGACGTAATGGTGTTTTAGTTCTCTGCATACACCTGTCAGTTTGAACATTGTTTTTGAAGAACATTTCTTTTCTTCTTAAATACAGAAAAATACTGAAAACAATACAAATATCATGTCCACCAAAACACAGCATTAACTATTTGCACGGTAAAAGAATATACAGTAAAACGTCACTTAAAGACCACCTCAATAAAAAACCACCTTAAAATTAAGACCACACTTGTGAAGTCCATTTTGACTGTTCCGCTCATTATTCAACCTCAATATTAAGACCACATCAATATTAAGCCGAGTTATCAAGGGTCCCAGGTGCGGTCGTATTATTGAGGTCTTACTGTAATACATTTTAGGTATATTGCACCTTTCTAGAGGAAACCCCTCTGGGAGACACACATTTAGGTATATTGCACCTTTCTAGAGCAAACCCCTCTGGGAGACACACATTTAGGTATATTGCACCTTTCTAGAGCAAACCCCTCTGGGAGACACACATTTAGGTATATTGCACCTTTCTAGAGCAAAGTCCTCTGGGAGACACACATTTAGGTATATTGCACCTTTCTAGAGGAAACCCCTCTGGGAGACACACATTTAGGTATATTGCACCTTTCTAGAGGAAACCCCTCTGGGAGACACACATTTAGGTATATTGCACCTTTCTAGAGGAAACCCCTCTGGGAGACACACATTTAGGTATATTGCACCTTTCTAGAGGAAACCCCTCTGGGAGACACACATTTAGGTATATTGCACCTTTCTAGAGGAAACCCCTCTGGGAGACACACATTTAGGTATATTGCACCTTTCTAGAGCAAACCCCTCTGGGAGACACACATTTAGGTATATTGCACCTTTCTAGAGCAAACCCCTCTGGGAGACACACATTTAGGTATATTGCACCTTTCTAGAGCAAACCCCTCTGGGAGACAAACATTTAGGTATATTGCACCTTTCTAGAGGAAACCCCTCTGGGAGACAAACATTTAGGTATATTGCACCTTTCTAGAGGAAACCCCTCTGGGAGACAAACATTTAGGTATATTGCACCTTTCTAGAGGAAACCCCTCTGGGAGACAAACATTTAGGTATATTGCACCTTTCTAGAGGAAACCCCTCTGGGAGACACACCTTTAGGTATATTGCACCTTTCTAGAGGAAACCCCTCTGGGAGACACACCTTTAGGTATATTGCACCTTTCTAGAAGAAACCCCTCCGGGAGACACACATTTAAGTATATTGCACCTTTCTAGAGCAAACCCCTCTGGGAGACACACATTTAGGTATATTGCACCTTTCTAGAGCAAAGTCCTCTGGGAGACACACATTTAGGTATATTGCACCTTTCTAGAGTAAACCCCTCTGGGAGACACACATTTAGGTATATTGCACCTTTCTAGAGTAAACCCCTCTGGGAGACACACATTTAGGTATATTGCACCTTTCTAGAGTAAACCCCTCTGGGAGACGCACATTTAGGTATATTGCACCTTTCTAGAGTAAACCCCTCTGGGAGACGCACATTTAGGTATATTGCACCTTTCTAGAGTAAACCCCTCTGGGAGACACACATTTAGGTATATTGCACCTTTCTAGAGTAAACCCCTCTGGGAGACACACATTTAAGTATATTGCACCTTTCTAGAGGAAACCCCTCTGGGAGACACACATTTAAGTATATTGCACCTTTCTAGAGGAAACCCCTCTGGGAGACACACTTTTAGGCTGTTGTTGAGAGGTTGAGACTCTTAAAAAGGTTACAATGATGGTAAAGTGATACGGTAGTGGAAGAGATTATGTTGTGCAGCTCACGAGGGGTTGCACTGTAAATGTACACCATACAAAGCACTTGGGCCTAAAACAATATGTTTCTTTCAGGTTTCATGCCAAAAAAGGGTAGGTAGGTATGAATTTTTTTTAGATTTTTTTAATTTTCAAACCAAGTAAATTCAACATAGATTAGAACGGACGCTGACATTTTGTTGAATCAAGGTGAATATAATGCTCTATAGCTAGAATACTCAAGTGTCTAATTACTGGACAGAAATATAAACCTAAAGAAAAAAATCACACCAAGAAATTTTACCAAAAAGAAGAAAATTTAACCAAAAATGTTGACACGCGAAAAAATGTTCTGGGTTCGGGCGAAAATATAAGGTAGGACGGGAAACCTGAAACAAACGGATTGTTTAAGTTCTTCAATATTTTGGTAAAAAATCAGTCTAACTTAGTTTTGCTGTAGAGGTAAATAACTATATTTTTTACTATGTAGACGTTAACTCAGAGCTTGCACCAACTAAACACATATTGTTTATGTTATTAACAGTACAAATACCTCAATAATACGACCACCCCCTTGAACACTGGTGTTCTAATTGAGGTGATCTTGATATTGAGAGTGAATAAAGAGCAAAACAGTGAAAACGGACTTGAAACTTGTGTTCTTAATTTTGAGGTGGTCTTCAGGTGAGGTTTTACTGAAATCACGAAATACACATTTTTAACTAAAATGATTATGAAACAATCGCAGACACATTGTAGTAGTATGATGACGCTTTAAAACTCTACTGCAACTTATAAGTCACTCTTGCCAGTCCCTTGAAGTATGACCTGGTGTTTGCACTCCATGAACCTAAATGTTCGAATCCTCGGATGAATCATTGTCTGTACATGCGCCTTGTGGTTCGAGTATTGTAACCTACCATTGTGTACTTAATCAACTCCCAACTTGCATTTCCGCAAGCCAAACAATCAGCTGTTTTCACACACGTTGTATGTCCTCGAGGTGATCGTTTGGTTTTAAAATCGACTTTCAAAGTGTAAATGCGTCAAAACATAAAGTAAATCAAGAGAAATACCGGTACGTGCGTATATAACATCACACGGAAATGGAGAAAAACATTTACGTTAAAACTGGTGTCATACGCTATCCTTATATCGCTGGGGAGACAGTGACTCACAGACAACTTCTATATCGCGTATAAAATAGATGTGGAACACTGGAAACACCAGAATTTGTGATATTTTGTGTAGGATATTGACTTGGTGAGTGAAATTAATGGAATACTAATCTACTGGTGTAGAAGTCTATGCTGGCATGGTGATGGTTTTTTTTGTTGAAATATTTTAAGATCGATACTTTGAACATAATACGACAACTTAAAATTAATTTTAGAAATAAAAGCCGTTACACACTGTGTAGACTTTAATCTGTAATCAGTGTTTTAAGAATACGGTACTTTTGGTGTAAAGCAATGTTCGTCTGCAAATTGTTGGAAGTACACACGACTAAATGTTCGTTAAAATTGGATTCTGTATCGCTTTTTTAAAGCTTTTTGTCTAATTCACTAATATTCGTGAGGCATGTGTACTTCGATCATTGGTTTGTAACTAGCCATATTTTAAAGTTGCGTGTAATTTTTCTGTTCTCTGATGGCTATATGATAGTTTCACACTAACCGAATGCCATTCTACTGTTACACTTTCTTGCGTTCAATGAAATACGCAAGTGAATAGAGTGTTTAACACATCCGTGTGAAGTCAGCATTGGTAACAGTAACAGCAGGATTGCGGCTCCCTACCACTGTTAACAGTACTACAGTAATACCGCGGAGTACAAGTACACTGCTGTCAACAGTTAGAGCAGATATACAGCTTCCTACCACTGTTAGCAGTACTAACAGTAATACCGCGGAGTACAAGTACACTGCTGTCAACAGTAAAAGCAGATATACGGCTACCTACCACTGTTAGCAGTACTAACAGTAATACCGTGGAGTAAAGGTACACTGCTGTCGACATTAAGAGCAGATATACGGCTACCTACTACTGTTAGAAGTACTAACAGTAATACCGCGGAGTACAAGTACACTGCTGTCAACAGTAAGTGCAGATATACGGCTACCTACCACTGTTAGCAGTACTAACAGTAATACCGCGGAGTACAAGTACACTGCTGTCAACAGTAAGTGCAGATATACGGCTACCTACCACTGTTATCAGTACTAACAGTAATACCGCGGAGTACAAGTACACTGCTGTCAACAGTAAGTGCAGATATACGGCTACCTACCACTGTTAGAAGTACTAACAGTAATACCGCGGAGTACAAGTACACTGCTGTCAACAGTAAGTGCAGATATACGGCTACCTACCACTGTTAGCAGTACTAACAGTAATACCGCGGAGTACAAGTACACTGCTGTCAACAGTAAGTGCAGATATACGGCTACCTACCACTGTTAGAAGTACTAACAGTAATACCGCGGAGTACAAGTACACTGCTGTCAACAGTAAGTGCAGATATACGGCTACCTACCACTGTTAGAAGTACTAACAGTAATACCGCGGAGTACAAGTACACTGATATCAACCACCGTGGTCACCGTCTACGGAAAAGTACGGCATTTAGTACAGATAGTTATGAACGAACGACTGAGTATGTAAAGAAAGTCCGTTTAAATTTATTGAAATTACATGCATACGCAAGAAATTAGAGATATTGACAGTATGAACGCCAGATCATTGAAGCTTCCTATTCGGAAATCCTCGGTCAACTCCGTCAAGTGCCTTGGATGTACGTTAGGCACTACTTTCGGAAATACCATTCGAATAACATGAAAACAAGATAGCGGCATGAACGCTGGAGTGCTGATGAATCTAATATTTAAGCTATATGAAGACTGAAATATGTGAGTTTTTAACTAGAAATGACAACGATAATCCATCTCTAACGTGAATTTCTTGACCGCACAAAATGTTGAGTTTTGCTACATAGTGCACTCCGCCTTACATACACTAGAGGATGTTATCCGAGTAACGAAGTGGTACGGAAATTCCCGAGAGCTGACAAGAATGTGAAGCTTCCTACAGTCATGTCACTGTAGCTAAAAATTCTACATTTCTTGAAACATTCAAGAAAACCGACAGATAGGTCAATATGAAAATTAAAAACGTATACATTTTCACGATTTTTTGGAGAAAGTGTAGCTTTATATCTCATAACAACCAGAAACTTCAATGAACTGGCGCCTGTACTGGCTACATCGGTATTTAAATAAGTATTATTTCATTGTTCAAAACTTTGCATTAAATGCCGTAAATACCGTACTTTTCCGCGGACGGTGGCCATGTTTTCAACAGTAAGAGCAGAATTAATGCTCCCTGTATCCGATGGTTAACGCGTACACTTTATTTTTCAGGTTCCCTGTTCTACAATGTCGCCTCTTACATTGTCGTTAATTCTTGTGGTGGTATCTACAGCATATGGAGGTAAGTAATGATTTGGTTGTAACGGACACTGAGTGGTCGAGTCATTGATTCTTATCGTGAGTTAGAGTCCCGCATGAGGCGAGGCCGAACCTTGAGTTTTACAATTCTTATTTCAAACGCGAGCACTGGTTAGTATACCAGAGAGTGATAAATAAAATTAAAACATATACGATATAAAAATAAAATTACACTAAATTACAGTGGGACCTCGTGTATTCGACAACCTTATATCCTAATACTTGGCATCATCCGAAATAAATGTCGGGTCCCTATATAGCTTCTTATTAACGTCGACTTGAAATGGGCTTTTCGAAACCATGATTCATTTCAACTAAATTTTGGACCTGATGAATTCGAATAAACTTTGTATTTCCGTTTTTCAAAGAATGCGGTGCAGTGGTAGACACTATTCATTCTCGATTCGTTCCTGAATGTTATGTTGTGCTGCCTGCTGTAAAAACTTAAAAACTACCCGTGTAGAATTGAAACTCTACCTTTAATATGTATATATTTACAGGTCTTCTACATATGGCACCGCCGATGATGCCACCACCACCACCACTGCAGTACTTTAGAGGAATGAGACAATTTCAAAGAGGACCAATGATTTACCCTGAAATGCAGCACATGATGCCAATGCAAAACTTTCAAGGTCAAATAGGCAATTTTCAACATTACAAACCGTTTGCTCCTTCACGTCGACCAATGTGGAATATGCAACAATTTCCAACTTTCCAACATTTTAAACAACCATTCCACACTCAGCTCCATATGATGGGACAGCCATTTAAACTTCATCAACCAGGTCAGTGGAATGGAGAATTTATGGGTCAAGGACAAATGCCGGTTGGAGGCATGGGTCAAGGACAAATGCCGGTTGGAGGCATGGGTCAAGGACAATGGCCGGTAGGAGGCATGGGTCAAGGACAATGGAATGCTGGTAATATGGGAGAAGGACAATGGATGGATGGTGAAGGTCAATTGAATGGTATGGGTCAAGGTCAAGGTCAGTGGGATCAGCAAAACTATGGTAATGTGGATCAGTGGCAGAATGTCAACACACAACAAGGTTCCTTCAACGGACAAGGCTCGGTAAATGTCCCGGAATCTGGTTTTCCATCTGAATTGGCAAAAGATAATCCGGGCGGCTCTGTGACGATGATTGGTGATTGGGGCAACCGAGGTGCACCTGGCAGTGAACAGGGTGTCAACAACCAAGCGATGTCGAATGATCTATTCAACGCAAATGATGGCTTTATTCCACCAAACAACTTAAACAACAACAATAATAACGGTTATACAGTTGGAAACAACAATCCGGTAAATATACCATTTTAATGAAAATATACACTGTATTGGTCATGACTGTCTCTACTGGGAGCAGTATGTATTTTCTTGCCTCTTTGATTCTTTATTTTATGTTTAGATAGACTTTTGACTTTTTTTCGAGTAATTAGTCGAGTATTCACTCAGAAAGCGACTTCTAGTCAGTTGACTATATTCCTTTCAACAATGCATACATTGTATGTTTGCTGTACACAGAATATTGAAAACAGAACGAGTTAATGTTGTTCCCCCCGTTCATTATGTGACAATACTCAGTTGTTTTATTTGACTGATTGTAAGATAAGTGTGAGGTTGCGCACCCTTAAAACAGGTTTTAACTCTTAGTGGAGTTTTGCCAATGACCCGTTCAACGGCAATACACCTATGTTTACCAGTCGTTTATGTTTGTGTCTTGTGTACCTTTTACCTTTGTAATCCTTTACATACCCGTACTTTTGAAGTATCGATGTCCTCGGTATGTGGCATTTCCTGATCGACTTATTCCTTGGTTTCTGATGGTCGCCGAGCGATAAGACATGAGGCGTTTGTGATTGAAGTCTGTACCATATACAGTAAAACCTCACTTAAAGACCACCTCAATATTAGGACCACTTCAATATAAAGACCAGTTTTCAATGGTCCCCAGGGTGGTCTCACTATCGAAGTTCTACTGTACATGCTTACTTACACAATACAACCTCTTCAAAGCAACCCTTTCTTGAACAACAATTTCTCCCCAACAACAAAGAATATTATCCATGTAACCACTCTAAGATCAGTCAAGGAGGAGATGATATAACTGTATATCTTTGATCTAAAAAACCGATAAAACAGAGAACAAGCATGTGCTGTTCTTTGTCTTATGTATGTGACAATACTGATAGTCATCGAGTGACAAGGAAGCATACGATTGCCCTGTATATAGGTGTACCATCTTCGGTACCCAGGTTATTCATAACATATATGCTACCCTGGGCAAACTGACTTTAAAAATCTCGTTCTCATGAATAATTAATGAGGTGAAATCCAGTCGCCTGATTGGCCGCATGATACACCAGCTCATGCGATACGGATAGCTCTTCACAAAGAAGAATCCTTCTTATATGATATCGTCCATTTCATTGGTCAAGAAATGTTAATAAATATGCATGCTTTACGAAGTTTCGCTAGCCAATTTGCCCAGGGTATCATATATGTTATGAATAGTCTGGATAACGAGGATGGGTGTACAGGTTGCTTGATGGTTATACCATGTACATTTTATACTGGCTTACTAATGATTTTATTTTGTACGAGGGTGTTTCCAAGAATTTCCTAGAATTTGCTATACTCTACAAACATTGTGAGACAGAAACAAACGGATGTATTACTAGGGAGGAGTAATCTTACTGGTTTGGTTTTGTAAAATTTAATCGTATTTTCATTTATTTCTAGACCAGCGGACTTAATCAGGTGGGCTATCAAGGTTTGAACGCCAACAACAAACCTGTTCAAAGTACTCAATTGAAGAAGAAGAAGAAGTAATTTATAGCGTAATGAAGACGACTTAAGGACGACGCTTGTATATATTACGCACAGTTTCTTGTTGCTAGGGTTATCCATACGTCTCGGAGCACCCTACCAAATAAGTCTTTCATTTTTCTGTCATTGTGATTCTTTACGCATAATAAACTTGTAAAGCGGAAATCAGAGTTTGTTTTAGTTAAAAGTGTTTATATATTATACTGTCACCCCTATTTAAAGGGCCAACCATTTCTGACTTATGAGACACCAACTTTCGGAGCACATTCACCTCCCAGTTCCCATCCATCAATGCCAGGCACCAGGCAGATGGGCTTACGGTAACCATTATGTATCTAGCTGGTGGCTCACCAACCGCCCATATAAGAACGGATCCCTACTGGTATTTGAACCTTCAACCTCCCGCTCCCAAGGCTGATGTCTTATCCACTCGGTTTATTTCAACACAAATATTGATTTGAAAATAAGCTTGGGAAAAGTGGCATAATTCACTAAAGAGGTATTGGTCGGACGTTTGCATGAAATAAATGATAAAATCTGTATTTGCCGATAATGATTGACATAATTGGCAGTAAGCAAGATCGTCATTTAACTCCTCGATTTTTTCGATGAAAATGATCTGTCATTTAAGACTTCTAGGTATGAAATGTTAAATGTGACGATTTCTGATATGAAAACACATACGGAAAACATTTCTGTCCAAAATTTGCTATTTTTGGTTTAGAAACATGTCAAAATCAAAACTAACAGAAAGCCTTTCGTAAAACGAAATGCAATTTAAGTGGATATAATCTACCATATAACTTTCTGAGAAAAGGCAAAATAGAAATGTCGCTTTAAGATGGATACATTTGATATGTCTGTCTTACACCACAATGCCAACAGGAACGTATGTTGTGAGTTTGTTATATACAAAACATGTGTTTAAAGCTAGTTAAAGAACACAACTAAATCATTAAAATGCAGCTCGAGTTACTCACCATCAGTACGGTCACTATACATAGTCACTTGTCCCTGCACTGAACATAAACATGCAGTTCGAGTTACTCACCATCAGTACGGTCACTATACATAGGCACTTGTCCGAGCACTGAACATAAACATGCAGCTCGAGTTACTCACCATCAGTACGGTCACTATACATAGTCACTTGTCCGAGCACTGAACATAAACATGCAACACGAGTTACTCACCATCAGTACGGTCACTATACATAGTTACTTGTCCCTGCACTGAACATAAACATGCAGCTCGAGTTACTCACCATCAGTACGGTCACTATACATGGGCACTTGTCCGAGCACTGAACATAAACATGCAGTTCGAGTTACTCACCCTCAGTACGGTCACTATACATAGGCACTTGTCCCAGCACTGAACATAAACATGCAGCTCGAGTTACTCACCATCAGTACGGTCACTATACATAGTCACTTGTCCCTGCACTGAACATAAACATGCAGTTCGAGTTACTCACCATCAGTACGGTCACTATACATAGGCACTTGTCCGAGCACTGAACATAAACATGCAGCTCGAGTTACTCACCATCAGTACGGTCACTATACATAGGCACTTGTCCGAGCACTGAACATAAACATGCAGCTCGAGTTACTCACCATCAGTACGGTCACTATACATAGTTACTTGTCCCTGCACTGAACATAAACATGCAGCTCGAGTTACTCACCATCAGTACGGTCACTATACATAGTCACTTGTCCCAGCACTGAACATAAACATGCAGCTCGAGTTACTCACCATCAGTACGGTCACTATACATAGGCACTGTTCCGAGCACTGAACATAAACATGCAGCTCGAGTTACTCACCATCAGTACGGCCTCTATACATGGGCACTTGTCCGAGCACTCAACATAAACAAATGGTGCTTTTTTTCTGTTGTTTAGTACAGTCGAACCTCGTTCATTCGAATTCATTGTGTCCAATTTTTTTCTCGAATAATACATGGTTTGGAATAAGCCATTTCTTTCCCATGTACATAAGATACATCGGGACCAGAT
This sequence comes from Mactromeris polynyma, assembly GCA_032209605.1. Lineage (NCBI taxonomy): Eukaryota > Metazoa > Mollusca > Bivalvia > Venerida > Mactridae > Mactromeris > Mactromeris polynyma. The sequence goes on from JASFXZ010000032.1 coordinate 691,949, forward strand.
ATTTATTTCGGATGATACTGAGTATTCGGATAAAAAATTGCCGAAAAAACGAGGTCCGACAGTGTATTAGAAATGAGCCATATCTAAGTTACGACAATAAATCGACACTTAACATAAACAGAAAAGACTGTCATATTCTATTGCTGAATAGTAAAAGGGAGAAAACTCCTGCAGATCGTACTCAGCTTATCTGACTTGCTTCCCCTAGATAATTCTTAACACCTATTTTGGCAAGAGAACAAACTCGAAGAATCTTTTATATTTTATGTTTAATATAAAGTATTTATTTAATTATATATATTATAATAACTATGTGTTCATACTGAATACAAATAAAATATAACGTACATAAATTATATACAAAGAAATCTTTACACAGGCTACAAAACGACCAATTGCTCGCAGATGTTCGTTCATAAATCGATTCAACAAAACGTAAGCTTGTTCATTTCTTGCGTAATTTTGATAATAATTGTTTCTGATAAAAAAACTATGAACCTTTGAATCAGTTCAAACACGATTTAACAGTTTTAAACATTATATAAATGGTAGAACATTCTTGTATAAGTCGGGTAAATATGGCTACTGTCGCCTGTAAGTGCATTGCAGAGCATATCTGTTAATACTTATAATGCAATACAAAATATATTTCTCAAAAAAATCATTTCATGTTTACTATTAATCTGGTTAAAATCTAACAAGTCTACATGTATACACAAGGAACAAATGTCTCGCGAGGCAGACGCAGGACACACATGTGCAAAGTTGTCAGGAAAAATGGTTATTTTATAAATGTAGCTTTTGTGTGTCTTTGAGAAATGAATGGTTAGATAACTATGTGGGTATTTTATCGGATGAATACACTTGTCATAAATGATTTGTTGGCATAGAACAGTTGTTACTATTTATGGTAAACGCTGACGTCATTATTACGTCATAGCCTCAGCCTCGTATTCGTCTTCAAGAATTCGAATTTCCGTCTTTCTGGCAGGGTATTTACCATCATCAAACTGTGAAGACATCAGGAAATCTCTAGCTTTTACTAATGAAGCATTTGATGCCAAGATGTTATCATACACAAGACCAGCTATGATTCCTCCGGTTAGAGGCCCAACCCAATATACCTGAAAAAGATAAAAATAGATCTATAATTGTTACCTATTGAGGTGATATTTGTAAGAAAGCTAGCCAGCTATCCGTTTACAGTAAAACCTCGATAATAAGACCACCCTAGGGACCATTGAAAACTGGTTTTCTTATTGAGGTGGTCTCAATATTGAGGTTGAATAAAGAGCAAAACAGTGAAAACGGTCATGGTAAAGTGTTCTTAATTTTGAGGTAGTTTTAATATGGAGATGGTCTTAAAGTGAGCTTTTACTGTGTATGATGTTTTACTGATCAACGTTATCGAGACTGAAGCGTCTGTGGCGTTGTTGGTATTATTTAATCCATTTGAGTATCATGCTCTACGTACGACTCCTATATATACGGAAGATAATACAGTACAACCTCAATTATACGACTACCCTTGTGACCCTTGAAAACTAGTCTTCATATTGAGGTGGTCTTCTTAATGAGGTTAAATAAAGAGCAAATCAGTGAAAATGGATTTGAAAATTGTGTTTTTATTTCGAGGTGGTCTGATTATTGTGGTGGTCTTTAAGTGAGGTTTTACTGTATATCCAAAGATTCATATGGGAAGTTACGTGTGGAAGAACATGTAAGTCCTCGTGTTCGATATATTTGTGTTGAACAGGTTGAAAAACTTCTTTACGACTTTGATTGAACATTTTATCCTTTCACAGTCAGTCTCTAAGTAATACGTATTTCGGTGTGTACATTCCACATCTGTCCGTCAGTTCATCATGTACAGATGTTTGCTGGCTGTACCCCTACCCACAATATTCCGGGAGGGCAAGTAGATCGATTATTGTAATACATGTGTCCGGAGTAAACAAATCAGGGCCAACTTTAGTGGATTGGTACGGGGTAGACCAAACACATCTTATAATATAATCAAAGGACTGAAGGTCATGGGAGGCGCTTCCAAGGTAAGACTGCATGATTTCCATAAAATCGTATTAGAAATTAATACGCGACTATTCGGGTAAAATCATTCGCCAAAAATGACACAAATAATAAAAAAAGCTGTTTATATCAAGACACCCGATATTCCACATTTGATATATCCCTGACAAATCAGCCATTATACTCATCAAATCCATAACATTACATGAACTATTTTCTTGAGAGGATGAATATGGCGGTACTCCGAGTAGAGTAAGACCATCCGGTTGACGATGATAGCAATGAGACGCTACAGCGCCTCCAAAAGGGTGTAATAGAATGTCTAGAAGCGTCTAGAGCAACTGTCAAAAGACGGCAAAAGTTTTCGTTTAAATATACATTGTACATATATTCCTTACCCAATGATCATCCCAAATCTCCATGACAACGGCTGGGCCCAAGCTTCGTGCTGGATTCATACTGGAACCGCAAAACTCCACCTGCAAAAATGAAACAGGAAACAAGATAAATAAGGACGACTACTTCGATTTGGATATACCTGAATGAGATATGGTATAGACCACACCCAATGAAGCTCACGTGATCTAAGCCGGTTAGATCTCGATTTATATTTCTGCACCGGGACGGAAAGGATTACAGCGTCACGGTTAAAAGGACGAGATATATCCATATAATTTACTCAGTTGAACATATTTTTTTAATTGAATAGCAAAGTAAACGTGTATGCAAATTGTATGCAAATTACACATATGCATTCGATTGTGAACAAAAGATCGGGATTTTAAAACGTAGTAAACAGGAAGAACGCTGATACAGTTTGTTTGGTGATGATAACAATTTTAGTCCCGTTAAATATTATCTTTTATATATGAATTTAATTATGATATTTGTCAAATTATGCAAATTGTTGATAATTGCGTTTTTAAGACCAATTAATCAAGTATACGATTATCTTCCGATTTCGTAGTTTTTGTAGCATAGTACAACTTCTTCAAAGCATCCACTTCTCTTCAACAGACTGTCCGGCTAGCTGAGATGGTAGAGCGCTAGACTTAGTTCATTCTGATTTTGTATAATGTTAATTTAGTTATCTCATTCATTTAGAACAGAAGTAATAAGACCATCCTTTACAATTATTTGTTCACGGTCCCTCGAATGACACTTAATGTTGGCTCCGACTCAAGTGTTTGGCCCTTTTTCATGTAGGCCTTTTCGTGTCTTACAATCAAAAATCGCAAACAGAAAAGTTTAACCACTATTGATCAACCAATCCGCTCAAAGACTTATAAGTATTTTAGGGTATTACAGACACACTTTTTTTAGGAAGGGCCTAATAACTGATTCTAAATCAAGATAAAAGAGCATCACAATGAATATGCTTTGACAGATGATGTTACGATAAACCGGCGATAAGACTGTACGAGACAGCTAAATATACAATGTAACCCCGATAGTAAGACCATCATTTGTTCCGAAGCAAGTCGATCCTCGTTGTGAGGTGGGTCTGATTTATCGAGTTAAAGATATATAATGCTTAATTTTTGGTTCATTTGTTTACCTTAACAAACATGAAAGTATACTTAATCTAGTTAAAACTTAGTTTTTACTAAGATTGTTTTAAACGGCAATGGTTCTTATTAATGATGTTTTAGACTGTGTAACAACAATTCTGGATGAAGCCCACTAACTAGTTTTAGGTACATGAGAGCCAGATACACTTTAATACATGGTAGAAAAGTAAAAATAACTGGTCCTTCAAAATACGGTTAATATAATTAATGAAGTGGTCTTGGCTTTGAAGTTGTCTTGGCTTTGAAGTGGTCTTTATGTGAGGTTTTACTGTACTTATCTTAAAACCATTTTGCATTTTTTTCGTTACATTGCAGCACGAGTGTAAATTGATTAATTTAAACAGGCTTTCATATTGTTTTCTCTTTTTGAACACTGTAATAAATGAATAATTTATTTAAAATCCATACGATGAAAATGAGACGCTTTGTCAGTCTGGGAGATAGAAATCAAGATTAATGTAAATTTGAAAAGGATTAAATAATTAATGTTCTGATATTTTATTAGATTACAATTTTCTGATGCTATCAAATTTAAAATAGGAGTTTAATTACGCGAGTTAAGTAAAGAGAATACATGGTCTGATTATTGGGGTTTTACTCTAAATTCGCGTATTGTCTGAGAAATATCTTGGCACACATTTATTGTTAACTATACAATGTATCATGAAAAAAACTTAAGTATCCTACATATTACGAAGTGTGTGAAACGATAAATAAGTACAGTATACCTGTTACCTAGCAATTGAAGAGAAAATTACACAAATATAAATGAACATAATACACGACAAAAAACAAATAGTGTTAGGCCATTCTTTAAAAAATGTTCATTTTCGGTACCAACACTCTTACAGTGTTATATATTTTATTGGGCGCAGCCATCCTAACGTGGTTTTGCTATTTGCATGTCAGTGTTGTGTAAACCAATCAAATCTTACGTTAACAACTACACCAATTTCTCTTCAACCGAACAACGTTTGTAACCTTGACGCGGATTGGTTAACCTTTCGATAAAGGGTACGTTACCTTACCGAAATCCACTGAATTTCGGTGAATTTACCGAAATCCATTTTTAATTACCGATGTCCACATCTTCTTAATCGTCAGATTGCAACTAATTTGCTTGGTTCAAATTGCGCCGACCATCTTTTTTCAAGATATATCTTGTTTAGATTTTTTTGTCATAGTATTTGGATATAAAAAAATCATGTAAAAGTGAGGATACACAATTTGAGTAGAAGCCAAATGGATTACACGGTACAACAACAAAAACAGGTGCAAACAGAAAACAATTCTTGACAATAATACACATTTCTCCCATTGTATAGTGCTAATTCATAAACAAACGACTGCATTGCTGGACGGAAACGGTGCTGGAAGTATGAAGTACAAAGGAGTAAGAAGGCTATCAGAGTAGAACTGAATGTTTTAAATATTCACTCTGTGTAGGTAGAACGCTGGACAATCACAATCATGAGCTAACGAGGACCATAGACTGCTATAGATCAATTTAAATGTATATACAGTAAAACCTAAATAATAAGACAACCCTTGGGACCGTTGAAAATGGACATAATATTGCGGTGGTCTTAATATTAAGGTTGAATAAAGAACGGAACAGTCAAACTGGACTTGAACATAGTGTTCTTAATTTTGAGGTGGTTTTATTATTGAGGTGGTCTTTAAGTGAGGTTTTACTGTATTAATAACCTTTTATGTGTTTCAACAATTTTGTCTCGGAACCAAATGTAAGCGTTTACGTGCTGAACACGGGTTTATCATATCTTGCAATTATTTTATAACACCATTTGTGCATACCAGAACAATATTGGTTGTACAGATAGAAAGAGCTTGGAAAGACGGTTTTAACGATACCAAATACTCAAAACCGCCACAAATTGAGTTACGGGGTTCTGGAAATAAGACGACGTTAAGTGTTAAACAATAGTTATACATGTACCCGCAAATACTTCTACTCGTGTTTGATACTGAATTTGCTGAATGAAACTTTTAAAGTGGTAACTTACCGCCCAAAGATGTCCCATAGTCACAGACAGACCAATTGATAGCGGGAAGCTTCCACCAAGGTCTGTTCGTTTGCTATCACAGGCTGCAAACACGGTTAGCACCAAGAAGGATGTGATACATAGTTCAATGCCAAACCCCATGGCTGGAGTGACCCCATCAGACAGTGTAGTGGTACCAAGACCGCCTATCATCGCCTCGGGTGTGAGCCTCTTCAACAACCCCGCTCCAGCGATTGAACCAATACATTGGGCTATGATGAACACCACCGCACGTATCAGGCTTACACGCCTGGTGACCAACATGGCGACGGTGACGGCTGGGTTAATATGACCTCCACTCACGTGACCAATAATCCATACTGACGTGGCCACACAAATACCAAACGATAACGCAATCTGTACGATATCAAGAGGATCACTAATGTCTGGTTGCTTAGCCTTTTGCCAGCCTTGAACAGTAGAGCCAACGGCTGCAATCACTAATATAAAAGTACCTAAGAATTCGGCGAACACCGCCTTCCAAAACATCAAAGATTTAATATCTTCTAAACTGGTCTTCATTCTGAATGTATAACAACAACCGATATATTCTTCCGTAGAACTTGACCTAGAAACATTAGATTTTAAATTGCGTGAGCCTGACATAGGTATCCAAATTTCTCCGCTGTTATACGTGTCACAATCACAGTCGTTGAAACGAAGGAGGCGAGAGCTGACGCTTGTTTCGTCAGTCTGAAAATAAAAGTAGAAGCTATACAATGTCCAACGCAAACATTGGTTGATATACTGTAAACCTAGAACTTATTTCGCGAGTTTTAAGTTAGCGAAGTTCGCGAGGATAGTCATTCCGCAAACTCAAGTAGTAGCGAAATCGTCACTAACAATGAAATCGCGAAAGTTTCTGGCTATTGTAATTGTCCATTGCCATTTTGCTCTAAGTGCTAGTACATAGCAATAAGTCGATGGACCCGCTTTTCACCTATCGAATCCGAGAAACTAGTAATCTCCTATATTATATATTTTATGTAATTGGGCGGGTCTGATGTCAACGAGAACAAGGCCTCACGTAGGTCACTTTGAGAAAATTGACTTTAAAGTTTTTTTTAATTCCCACAAAAAGACGATAATTTCTAGACAACATATGGAAGTATTTATGCTGTTATTTGGTGATATAGCAATTATTTGTTATTTATTTCCAAATGATATTTAGTTGCTGTTTATTTTTAAAGGATTTTGTGGGATGGTTCATTTTGGCATGCATACTTTAAATCAAATATTTGATATAATGCCAACGTGAACTACTGGTTCCTTGTTCAGTCTGGCTAAGACCTATAGTAGATGTGGAGTAGTACACCTATTCAAAATCTCCCACTATAGCCGTCTTAGATAGCTGGAAACCAGCTGCTGACAAAATTAAAGATCTCCTTTTGAAGAGTAACAAGGAGTAGATAACTCAATTTTCATGAAAATTTAGGTTAGGACACTTTGGCATCAGACCACTCGGTTGCTACATAGGCCGTGACAGATTTCTGAATCGTGTATTTAATTCTCTGGTAAATGGAATTTGTCCTCTTTGGCATTCATAGTCCCATGTTACTTTAAATAAATATGGTTTTTCAAGTACAGTCGGACCTCGTTTATTCGACAACCTATTATCCGAATTATTGGTATAATCCGAAAAAGATATCAGGACCCGATGTATCTTGGTCACGTCGTATTGAAATGGGCTATTCAAAACCATGTATTATTCGAAATAAAATTTCGGACCTGATGAAATCGAATGAACGAGGTCCGACTGTAAATCAATACGTAGGTTCTAATGTGTCCAATACGTAGGTTCTAATGTGTTCACTACGTAGGTTCTTATGTGACTACATAGGTTCTAATGTGTTCAATACGTAGATTCTTATGTGACTACATAGGTTCTAATGTGTTCAATACGTAGATTCTTATGTGACTACATAGGTTCTAATGTGTTCAATACGTAGATTCTTATGTGACTACATAGGTTCTAATGTGTTCAATACGTAGGTTCTTATGTGACTACATAGGTTCTAATGTGTTCAATACGTAGATTTTAATGTGTTCCATACGTAGGTTATAATGCGTTCAATACGTAGGTTCTTATGTGACTACATATGCTCTAATGTGTTCAATACATAGGTTCTAATGAGTTCAATACGTAGGTTCTAATGTGTTCAATACGTAGGTTCTAATGTGTTCAATACGTAGGTTCTAATGTGTTCAATACGTAGGTTCTTATGTGTTCACTACATAGGTTCTAATGTGTTCAATACGTAGGTTCTAATGTGTTCAATACGTAGGTTCTAATGTGTTCAATACAAAGGTTCTAATGTGTTCAATACGTAGGCTCTTATGTGTTCAATACAAAGGTTCTAATGTGTTCAATACGTAGGTTCTAATGTGTTCAATAACAAGGTTCTAATGTGTTCAATACGTAGGTTCTAATGTGTTCAATACGTAGGTTCTAATGTGTTCAAATGTTGGAGGTTTTAGATTGTAAAATTGTCTAGTATCTTGACGAATATACTAACAAATGAGCCATGAGAAAAGGGTCATTGTGACGTCACGTCAGCAACGTATAAAAGGGTAATGACAGTTATACATATCAAAGTTATCAGCTATCTTATAATTGTATAAAGTTAAGAAAGAAAATGTGTATGAGTAGAATAAAAAGTGAGCTTGAAGACTTTGATTGTCCAGTCTGCCCCAAAATAACAAAAATCATGCATGATATTGTTAAAGTATGAGGAATGAAAACATTCCATTTCAGGTTATAATCAAGTTTGCTTTGCATAGTTGCTATCATTTTTTTTTTATCAAAACGCGAAGTTTCGATAAGTATTTAACATGTCCAAATGCAGTCAATGTACAGTAAAACTGAAACAGTAAGATCACCCTTGGGACCATTAAAAACTTATTATTATTGAGGTGGTCTTTACTTAGAAAGCTAGAGATCTACATTCAAGTTTCGCTTAAAATCTAAAATTGAGTAAAACATGACATTTTCCGTGCGTTCCGGCTCACTTAATTACTGTTAACCGCTTATCCCAATTATGACAAATCTCAATTTAATGAACTTGCTGACGAACAAGCAAAATGTATCTTCATTTGTATGCAAATTTTATTACTTTTACGGTTTTATAATCTGCACCACAACTATGCACTATTTATCAACATTAACGAAGCGATATATCAAAGTTCAAGCGTAAGATTGCACATCGCACTTTGATATGGACTTCTTTTAATATTATGCGTCAATATGAACATATCGTGAGTTCGGTACATTTTAAGTTTTCCCCCAATATATACGCTGATCAAAGAGCTGTTTCGCTATGTTTTTGTATCTTGAGAATGTTCGCGACATGTTGAGAAAAGAATTCGGAAGGATGTTTACATCGACTTTTTCGATTGTTCCATATATTTGTATACTAAATGTTATATATAAATGAATAATTAATAATGATAATAATACTATCCTTATTTCATAAATATAACACAATAAGCTAAAGTAGTAACTGTGTTTACAATGTGGTCTTCAAACAACAACAATGTATATATCTGCACATCAACACATGTTCTTATACATACATCACACTTATAATGATAGATGAGATCATCAAAAGCTACAAAAGTAACGATGATCTGAAACAAACATACACCTCACATACGACACATGAATGCAATAATTAAATATTATTGATTCAGCCTTAAATATTTCCTAAAATTATTTTTGAATGTATCTGTATTAAATATACAACGTATATTAACAGGAATAGAGTTCCGTACCTCACGGCCATAAAAAGATGTCATTGCGGGTGGTGGATCTTAATGAGTATGTAGAATAAAGTCCATTATTTAATAAAATCATGGCATAATTACGTAGGCATATTGACATTGTCACTTGATCGATGCCAATATTTGTTTTGTACGAAAATATATCATGGAAATAGCACTCTTAAAATGTTAATGCACAATTAGTAAAATCAATAATATGAATAGTCTGAGAGTTACGAGTGGAGAAATAAAGGGTGGAATAGGGGCTGTTTATAAAACTGATACTAAATATTCGATTACCTATATATGATATACAATTTTACTCTATGTACTTTATTTCGACAAAGTTAAGAACCTGTGAATGTTTTCCACCACCGTAGGCGGCGGCGTCGGGCATGCAGGGAAGTTCGGACAGCATGCGATTCCCGGAGATTGAGACCCGGTCCGGCCGCCACCCGAAAAATTTATTTGGTAGGATATTCCTCCAGATTATTTTTGCCTAGAATACGAACAATCTCGAAAACTTTGACACATCTGAATTTTGTAGTGTGTTAAAAGTGCCCTGGCTACGACCACCGATGTCTGGCGGAGTCAAACATTCATATCAATAATACCAATTATCTAACTAAATAAAAAATAATACACAATTCACACACGGCTTCGCATCTTAAAGTTAAAACACTCGTATATCAGAGCCTCCGACACTTAAAATACTTACCCCATGTTAAACAAATCCATTAAAAATATGTGCTCATAATCAAGACTGCGGCCTGTCTATCTTGATAACTTCGCGTTAGATGTATTTAATCTAGTTTAAGGTAAGGCCACCCTAATATGAGAATGTAAACTTCGAATCATTTAGAATACCTTGGTCAATATCAATCCTTAGCCTATGTGTTAAGCCTATTGCCTTACATGCTAAAGGTCCTGGGTTCAAATCCCCGCTAGGCCCAAATTTCTTTCTTTGCTTTTTTCATGACATTTCTTGTTTTACTGACTTTTTTGGAAAGGAAAATGGTATAAAATTATAAAATGTAAATTATATCAATTGGTTTGATAATTCTGCATGGTAAAATTTAATACATGCATATTACAAGATGATATCAAAGCAAAACTGGACGGTAAAAGTTTTTCATTTTGTTATATTTTGTTAAAGAGGTGTTGAGGATAATTTTGATGTCCATTATGTTAGAGTACTCACGTTATTATGTATGATTATGCTACCTTGAAAATTAGTATTTCTTATTGTGACTTAAAAAATACGTCATTTACAGCAGGGTGTATGCATATGAAGTACCACCTATATTTTTTACAAAGCATATTATGTTCGATTTTTTTCTTTATGATATCACTAGCACTTTCTTTTTAAGAATAACACAAACAAATGATAAAATAGGCTCATTTTGAACTAAAAAAAAATGTTTATGCATGAAGAACATGTGTGGAATTTGTGACCTCTCAAAGCAAGTCAGTTAAATCTTAAAACTTGAAAATCTTTAAAACGGCACGGTAAAACCTTGTAATATTTTGCATTTAGTTGTCTAATGTGATCCAGAAACTCATGGAAACAGTTTAGTTAAGATTATTGATGATGAGTATTAGAGTGGTCTTACCTTAATATGTCAGCACCAAAGCCCTCTTTATCTCTGAGGGTAGATAGATGTGCGCTTTCGTACGAACTCATTTAATGTTATTACCATATATCTTCTATAGACCGTCACGTGACGATATAATTCATTGTTTTGTAATGAATTTTCAGAATTCATCAAACCATTACAATAGCAATACAGTACAAGCTAACGAGAGCAACACCCTGAGACACGCAATAGCAATACAGTACAAGCTAACGAGAGCAACACCCTGAGAGACGCAATAGCAATACAGTACAAGCTAACGAGAGCAACACCCTGAGACACGCAATAGCAATACAGTACAACCTAACGAGAGCAACACCCTGAGACACGCAATAGCAATACAGTACAAGCTAACGAGAGCAACACCCTGAGACACGCAATAGCAATACAGTACAAGCTAACGAGAGCAACACCCTGAGAGACGCAATAGCAATACAGTACAAGCTAACGAGAGCAACACCCTGAGAGACGCAATAGCAATACAGTACAAGCTAACGAGAGCAACACCCTGAGAGACGCAATAGCAATACAGTACAAGCTAACGAGAGCAACACCCTGAGACACGCAATAGCAATACAGTACAAGCTAACGAGAGCAACACCCTGAGACACGCAATAGCAATACAGTACAAGCTAACGAGAGCAACACCCTGAGACACGCAATAGCAATACAGTACAACCTAACGAGAGCAACACCCTGAGACACGCAATAGCAATACAGTACAACCTAACGAGAGCAACACCCTGAGACACGCAATAGCAATACAGTACAACCTAACGAGAGCAACACCCTGAGACACGCAATAGCAATACAGTACAACCTAACGAGAGCAACACCCTGAGAGACGCAATAGCAATACAGTACAACCTAACGAGAGCAACACCCTGAGACACGCAATAGCAATACAGTACAAGCTAACGAGAGCAACACCCTGAGACACGCAATAGCAATACAGTACAAGCTAACGAGAGCAACACCCTGAGACACGCAATAGCAATACAGTACAACCTAACGAGAGCAACACCCTGAGACACGCAATAGCAATACAGTACAACCTAACGAGAGCAACACCCTGAGACACGCAATAGCAATACAGTACAACCTAACGAGTGCAACACCCTGAGAGACGCAATAGCAATACAGTACAACCTAACGAGAGCAACACCCTGAGACACGCAATAGCAATACAGTACAAGCTAACGAGAGCAACACCCTGAGACACGCAATAGCAATACAGTACAAGCTAACGAGAGCAACACCCTGAGAGACGCAATAGCAATACAGTACAACCTAACGAGAGCAACACCCTGAGACACGCAATAGCAATACAGTACAACCTAACGAGAGCAACACCCTGAGAGACGCAATAGCAATACAGTACAAGCTAACGAGAGCAACCACCTGAGACACGCAATAGCAATACAGTACAACCTAACGAGAGCAACACCCTGAGACACGCAATAGCAATACAGTACAACCTAACGAGAGCAACACCCTGAGAGACGCAATAGCAATACAGTACAACCTAACGAGAGCAACACCCTGAGAGACGCAATAGCAATACTGTACAAGCTAACGAGAGCAACACCCTGAGAGACGCAATAGCAATACAGTACAAGCTAACGAGAGCAACACCCTGAGAGACGCAATAGCAATACAGTACAACCTAACGAGAGCAACACCCTGAGAGACGCAATAGCAATACAGTACAAGCTAACGAGAGCAACCACCTGAGACACGCAATAGCAATACAGTACAACCTAACGAGAGCAACACCCTGAGAGACGCAATAGCAATACAGTACAAGCTAACGAGAGCAACACCCTGAGACACGCAATAGCAATACAGTACAACCTAACGAGAGCAACACCCTGAGAGACGCAATAGCAATACAGTACAAGCTAACGAGAGCAACACCCTGAGAGACGCAATAGCAATACAGTACAAGCTAACGAGAGCAACACCCTGAGAGACGCAATAGCAATACAGTACAAGCTAACGAGAGCAACACCCTGAGAGACGCAATAGCAATACAGTACAAGCTAACGAGAGCAACACCCTGAGAGACGCTATAGCAATACAGTACAACCTAACGAGAGCAACACCCTGAGAGACGCAATACAGTACAACCTAACGAGAGCAACACCCTGAGACACGCAATAGCAATACAGTACAAGCTAACGAGAGCAACACCCTGAGAGACGCAATAGCAATACAGTACAACCTAACGAGAGCAACACCCTGAGAGACGCAATAGCAATACAGTACAACCTAACGAGAGCAACACCCTGAGAGACGCAATAGCAATACAGTACAACCTAACGAGAGCAACACCCTGAGACACGCAATAGCAATACAGTACAACCTTACGAGAGCAACACGCTGAGAGACGCAATAGCAATACAGTACAACCTAACGAGAGCAACACCCTGAGACACGCAATAGCAATACAGTACAAGCTAACGAGAGCAACACCCTGAGAGACGCAATAGCAATACAGTACAACCTAACGAGAGCAACACCCTGAGAGACGCAATAGCAATACAGTACAAGCTAACGAGAGCAACCACCTGAGACACGCAATAGCAATACAGTACAACCTAACGAGAGCAACACCCTGAGAGACGCAATAGCAATACAGTACAAGCTAACGAGAGCAACACCCTGAGACACGCAATAGCAATACAGTACAACCTAACGAGAGCAACACCCTGAGAGACGCAATAGCAATACAGTACAAGCTAACGAGAGCAACACCCTGAGAGACGCAATAGCAATACAGTACAAGCTAACGAGAGCAACACCCTGAGAGACGCAATAGCAATACAGTACAAGCTAACGAGAGCAACACCCTGAGACACGCAATAGCAATACAGTACAACCTAACGAGAGCAACACCCTGAGACACGCAAAGTTTGGCTGTTGTTTAGAGGATGTTGCTGTAGAGAGGTTAAATTGATAAATGAATTCTTACTACAGGGAAGCATACGTCTCTTGTTATAGGCAGGCTGTTGCTCGAGAGAGGGCTGCTTAAGAGAGGTTTTGCAAACTCTGGGACTATTTGTCCATTTCATTGATGATACGTATTTGTTATTTTGCCGAATAATTTTTAGAAGCATCGAACTATATTATTAATGAATGCGATTATCACATTTCATTATTTTTTTTCAATGCCAATATTCAGGTACGTTTTTAGGAAAATTAACAGTGATTTTGAAGACGTAAGAGTATATGTCCTCAATATATAAATACAGTCGAACCTCGTTCATTCGAATTTATCGGGTCTGAAATAATTTTATTTGGAATAATACATGGTTTAGAATAGCCTATGTTAATTTGACTTGCGTAAGAAGAAACATCGGGACATGATATTTATTTCGGACGATACCGAGTATTCGGATAAAAGGTTGTCGAAATAAGCGAGGTCTGACTGTATATTTATAGACAGAAAAACCTCACTTATAGATCACCTCAATATTAAGACCACCTCAAAATTAAGAACACAATTTCACGCCTATTTTCACTGTTGTGCTCTTCTTGCATCCTCGATATTAAGACCACCTCAATAAGAAGACCAGTGTTAAAGGGTCCCGTCCTGAGGATGGTCTTATGGCTGGTTTTACTGTACCTTTCCCGGTAGTATAATCTTATAGCAACGTTGAAGTCTACTATTAGAGTATACATGGTATATAATCAGTGTATATTTGATCACTGATGCAAACAATTACGTGAACACAGATAGCACCTTGTCAATACGCTGATAACATTTGTCACGTTGACCTTAAATAAAAATTGTTCGTTTGCGGTACCCGACCACCGCCACTAAATTGCCCCTTACCCAGCCTTTAATGTAATGGCACTTCCGGCCAGTTTTTTCGTGTAAAAATACAGTAAAACCTTTCTGAAAGGTTTCCAAAAATAACGGCTATTACAGGATTGAAGGTTTCAGCAGGAGGCCTGTCATACTGGCAATTGTCTATCAGTATTATGCTTTATGGCGATCCTTTTCAATGGTCGAAGACAAAGAACATAGAACCTGCTGAGAGACATGCTGGGATGTAGATATTACATTTATAAGTAATCCCATCTAACTGGGGTCATGGATTAGGGTCCATTGTACCGAGGGACTGGTTTACAAATATAGGAATGTTTAAATTTGTAAATAATTTCCTACAGATTTATGCTCGTAATATTAATAGATTAACTGATACAACTATAAACTATGCAGTCATCATGGATTGCGGCCATTTTTTCAGTAAATTAACTAATTATTGTGTTTTAATTATATGTGATTTAATCGTTTATCTCCTCTTTACAGACCTGATAATGAATATAACGTGAATTTTGTTTATTTCTTCAATACAAAAGGCCCAGTTGAAAATAAGAGATGCAACAATTCAATACTACTTTGTATACATGCCTTTATGTTTGGCATGAAGAAATTTTCCAATCGTAACTACTCGGCGGTATCCGGCAGAGCTCGGAATACATACCTCGTAAGTAAGTGGATGGATACACCCAATGTGATGTGTCCCCGGCGAATAACGCCGAGTAGATAATCACGAGATTACCTTCTGAATGCATAAAAAAATTCTATTTTTCGCCAACAATTCCTACAAATTGATGTTATTTCATTATCAGGGATATATTTATTTGTCGTTCCAAATTTATTTGATGTTGGTTTCCCAGAAATATCGTATATGTCTCGATTCCATAATAGACAGGTAGAACATATCTCGGAGGCGTCCATCTTGCGGACTACTTTCTAACCATAATATCTCCGAGGTTATTTATATCTCCGAGGTGTTCCGATTGGAAATTTTCGTCATTATTTCGATTATTTAATCTAATTGTTATCATTGTTGTATCATTATTACAAAATCATTTTACTATCGTTATTTGTAACTATGCTGTTGTTGGGGTCCTACTAGGTGTGAAAAAAACAGGTCGCAAGTTTGCAAGTCACATATAATAATAATTATTTTATAAGATACATTGAGTGAATGAAATGTATGTTCGAACGCTTGTTTTTTGGACGATTGAAGTGTAAAATCATGGATGAGTTTCGTGTTTTTTACAAGATTTATGATATTACTTCTAACTGATTATGAGTAACAGACTTTTTTTCTAGACGCTACCTTTAAAAAGACGAAAACACTTTTTTATTGATTAACATTTCTAAACTAAATTTTGTATATTGACTATTGGCTACGTGAAGACCATGATTCTCGAACCGAATTTATCGATACAACGCGCTGCATTGAGTCAGAGTGGGCACACGCGCTATTAGACTCTTTCCCATCAACAATTTCATATTTACGTGGGAGCTGTAGTACTGCTTTTTCGCATCATCACATTTATTGATTTTTTTTATTCAATCTCTGAATTTATGACATAAAATAAATTATATATTATACCAGGTATCTGCGCAATATATTTGTTGAAAATGTCGGCAAGATCAGGCTAATAGTGACGGTCATATTTATACCTGCAACTTATAAGTTTTGTTAAGTGTATAACACATGAATATTAACAGATAAATCATGAGTTTGGTTATTTAGTATTATCTTGATTTAAGAACAATATTTGTTTTTCTTTTTTATTATTTAAATATTAAATATAATAAATTGCTCACCTTACTTGAAAATATCCGGCAGAGAATTCAACAGTGTGCTAAAACGCTTTGTTACCGAAGTGATGCGAATGGTGTCTTAAATTATTTTGTTGTAGACAGGAGCGGTTTGCAGGATTGCAGTCTTGGTGTATCTTGGCACAAACACTATGTCGTTTTTACCACACACCGCATACATTCACTTGCAACTAAGATTTCGTTAGTATGTAAATCTGGGTGACCCAAGTATTCCATGCGATGTGTTTGAAATACAGTTGTACATGAGATGTTGCGAGATATATTAAGTAGAAATAATCCGGGTTATGCTAGAGTACACAGGGGCTCGCCGCGATGTTACGGTACTGTTCTATGGTATTATATCAATAGGAAGGGCTGCATAACTGGTTTTCCAGGCAATTTACAAACTCAGTGTTGTACCATGGGGATAGAAGATTGTCACTGACCCACGACACCTAATTGAATACTTTTGTGTCAGAGAATATTTTGCATTTTTCAGCGTGAGTTCTAAATTTCGGAAAATAGTACATGTACATGCTTTCAACAGCGATACGCTTTGGAGAAGCAAATTCCGGCTGTTATTGTGAAGCAGTTGCTCTACAGACGTTAAATAGAGAGTAACGTTTTACTATACGGAAAAATATATTGTTGTTGAAGAGAGGTTGTTCATGAGAGGGCGACTCTGGAGAGCTTGGCTACATGTACATTGCTTACCCAAGTTATTTTTATTTCTTCATTAATAATTCTGACAGTCACTCACATTGAGTCAATTTTCGAAATTATTCAATCTTATATTTTTTATGAATAAGGCCACTGGAGTGAAGTTCTCTATCCTTCGACCATTGAGTCTCCATACATATACACAGACATACAATTTCGCTCTCATTCCTAAATATATACTCAGTACATTTAAAAATGGAAAATATAAGATTCTCAAATTTCATGAAATACCTTGGTATGCAAGATAAGAACTTTACATGAAATTATTTCATTTTACGCAATGATAAACGCTAAACTTTCTGTCAATTAACGGGTAGTTTCATGTAAAAAATGTTTTAAAACACACTGAAAGGATATTCTAAAGACATCTCGTGGGTTTGAAAATGCGCGTATTTAAATGTACTGAGTATATTAACTGTATATAATAATGATATATACATGTACATGTAATACATAGACACGTACTGATACGTTGTTACTACTGGCTAAATGTCACCAAGTTCTGGTGATTCAAACATAATATTCCCTCATTATTTCGAAAATTAAATGAAATTCTTTATAGAAATCCAGGAACTATATTATAAACATCAAATAAACATAAATAAGTATAAACATTGTACTGAACAAGCAGTGTATCCAAGGAACTAAGCTACATAAATAGAATAGAGTAGAACTCTCATAAATAGAGAGATATGTCACAGTCAAGGTACAATGATCGATGTGAACTGAATATTGCATAACATTTCACTGCTGCCAAGGATCCGCACTTCACTTGAGAGACATATTGATATAAGCTTTATTAATGTCTAAATATTGAGTATCAGACAGGTATTGGCCCAGATAGAGATTAAAATGTGACATGTATTCCTTATCAAGTACAATAACTTCAAGTGTACAGTAAAACCTCAATAATGCTACCACCTTTGGGACTATTGAAAACTGGTCTACTTATTGAGGTGGTCTAAATATTTAGGTTGAATAAAGAGAAAAACAGTGAATTTTATTATTTCTTAATTTTGAGGTGGTCTTATTATTGAGGTTGTCCTAAGGTGAGGTTTTATTTTACAAGGGTGGTCGTATTATACTGGTTTTACTGTACATATATCACTAGCTTCCGTGTATAACAGTTTATATTGTAACCATCAATCAGCATGTCCTTGAACACAACAATACCGAACTTGTCACAAGACATTAACTGGATAGTTAGAAAAACATGGGAGATTTTGTGCTGACTGTGAAAAAAACACCTTTTAAGTGTTAAACGTGGAGATAAAATGACAGATTTAAACTTTTATCGACTGTTACTTTTTTAAAATGTGTGATACTCAAAAAGATCAACGTCTTAACCCAGTGTACGTATGATGTGTTCCCAACAAAAGGTCGATAGACTGGATAATTGAGCATACAGCGAATTGAGCAAAAGTGACCATACGGCGAGGAAAGACGAAACTTGAAATACAGTCGAACCTCGTTTTTTCGAGTTCATCGGGTTCGAAACTTTATTTCAAATGAAACTTGGTTTCGAATAGCCCATTTCAATTCGACACGAATAAGAAGATACACCAGGAACTGATATTTATTTCGGATTATACCAATATTCGGATAAATGGTTGTCTAATAAACGAAGTCTGATACCGGTATTTTCTATCCCGACCTACGCGCCGAGTTAGCGCCAGCAGTGATATGAACTACCTGTATCGGACTCGTGTTTTGCAGTTCCATGAACATTTGTAAGACAAGTTACGATGCAGTGTTTTGGAGTAAATCTGTGTGAATGCATTAACCTGCCATTTTCTCAAAATTATTACGTAGCACATTATGATAGAAAATCAGACTATCTACCGTTAAAATGACAAGAAATATCTTTAAAAAAAGATAAACGCCGTAGAAAGAATCGCCCTGTTTCGGAACTCTGATTTCACCAGTGGGGTACGCTGCGGGAAAGTTAATTATCTTTTCGAGACACCCTGTTTGGTGCCTCTTCGCTTAAAATATGAACTAATCAAATCGTTTTATTTGTTGCATATTTGAACAAAGCGCTTCATATACAAAGTTCGATTGGTCTAAAATGTAGGACAAAATCAATATTATACAGCTACGCCGAAAACATAACTGCAATGATTTCTTGAATCTAATGATAATGGTGAATTATTACTTTCAATGTGAAACATTCATCAACATGATATTGTCACGGTCGCACCAATACAACCTCACCGGATAATGTTTGGATTTGATTACTGATTGCAGTCTGTGAAACTTCAATAAGAGCACTAGTTGGTTCTGAAGTATGTCGGTATTAGTTTTGAGGTGATCTGAATATTGAGTTCAAATAGATATATAAGGTTATTTAAAAAAAAGCAATGAGCCCATCATTCCACATGAATAATTACAATACAATAAATACAACATATCAATGGTGATTTACAATACTTATTGTTCAAAGTTCTAAGAGTAAAGTTTACAAACATAGTTACGTACAAACATGTAAAGCATGCACGTATTTTTACTTTTTAAAAAGTAATTTCTAAGTAAATTGGTAGTTTAATAAATAAATAAATAAATAACAGAAGATAGTTGATAGTTGACAATGGGGAGAATTGGGATTTTTATAAGAAATATATTTGCGATCTCAATTCAAAACTTTTATAAACAAACAATAATCTTCTTATTGTACAGTTACTTTCACTGTTTAAGAGTTCTGCAAATTTTAAAACATTTGGATTTTTCCAGTAATATTTATTAATGTACTGTTTTCTCAAGGTATGATGACACGGGATATTCTAAAACAAAGTGAAGTTCGTCTTCCAAGGTAAAATATAGATACAATATAGCTCCCACATCTACAATAATGTTCTCCTTTGTTCTTAACCATCAGCCATTTTGATAGGCGAAACTGATAAGCACTTATTGGAGTAATCCCCAAATATGTGTTAACTGAGAAAAAATATCAAGAGAATTTGCAAGTGAAAAACACCTATTCTTTAATTTTCTGTGCCAACTTGAACATAATGAACAAGTATTTTGTTATGCAAAGCTGATACGCCCTTTTTATTGCACTTACTGAGCCAATCTGATTATTTTATCTTCGTTTACATTATACTCCCTATAAACTTTAAGGAAAGGAGTAGGTTGTTTCGTGTGGTGGGGTAAGTTCAATTAGTCTTTGTTTTGCTTCTGTATGAACTTTTCCACAAAGATGATATATATTAAGAAACCCAAAGGGTCAATGTTTACATAATGTGCCATAACTTTGCGATGCAAATTGTTTTCACATTCACAACAAGCGATGTTTTTACACAATTACGGTTTGTTTTAGTCAATGACAGGTCACCTAAATTCAATAATATTGGACTCGCGCGCATTGTTATCAAGCTAATATTTTTTAGAATCATTGTAAAGGTACATGAGGAAGATGTTTGTTAAAAAAATCGATATGAAATAGTTTACTTTTATCAATAAAATATGATAAACAGACGAGATCACGTAGACCCATTGCCTCTCCGTTACCATAGCAACCGAAGAATGAAAAACACAAAAGCAATTCAATTCATGTCTACTTTATTCTTAGGTAAAAAAAAACAAGATAGCATGTCAAGACAGCAAAAAACGAGTTTTTACAATTATTTGTCCTTTTCAGTGTTTCCGTTGCTATGGCAACTATATACTTCGTAAAATATTTCAAAACACATTTTTGCATCTGCAATTTGTAAATAATCGTTCTGCGTGAATTCAATAACATTCTGACACAGGGCCAATTTGGGTGGTAAGTGAACCTACTCCTTTGAAGAAGTGCATAAGAATGTAGCAAATTCCGCTAATTCTTCAATTATGATAGCACATTTATTTAAATCATTAAAAATTATGACAAATATGCCTCACATTCCTCACTGCCCTTTCAGTTGTATGACTGCTGTTTAAACTATCAGTTAATTGTCACATTAAAAACAATTCTGATTCTATGAAATGCGTGTTGAATTTTGATCGATGACTTTCTAAAATACATTGTCAAAATTTAAATTCAAACTGCGCCGCTTAATAGAGCATCCCTGGTCCCATAATTCGCTAACGTTACAGTATACAGTAAAATCTCACTTAAAGACCCCCTCAATAATAAGACCACCTCAAAATTAAGAACACAGTTTTCAAGTCCATTTGCACTGTTTTGCTCTTTATTCAACCTCAATATGAAGACCAATTCACTGTTAAAACCAGTTTTTAAGAGTCCAAATGTTGGTCTTATTATTGAGGTTTTACTGTATTTTCTCACAGACTGTGAAATGAATCTTAAAGGCGTATCCAACAATAAGGTCATGTTTTCTAACGGAGAGAAACTTTGTATATTTTATCAGTGTAATGTATCTAATCAAACTATGAAATACAAATGACGGGTCATCTTGCTCGAGTTTATGATAATGAAGATTAAAACGTGAATGTTTCATATGAATGTACAGAAAAGTCGATAAAATGTTACTACATTTTTCTAGCGGAGAGATTTTCTTACAACTTGGTATATTATATGAGAATCACGGTCTGAAAGAAAAAATGAAACAAAAACAACAGGTTTAAGATAAAGGTTGATATATTGTATTTCAAATGTAATATATATGGAAAGTGAAAGTTGAAAATTTACCCACAATACACTTACAATACACAATAACCCATTATCGGTTTTACATATTCATAAAAATATGTTAGTTTTAAATATTTATTGAAGATCATTTTCTAATTTCAAATGTAGAATTTAAAGATCAATGGCTTTTCTTTTTTTTAATATATAAGTATATGAAAGAAGAAAGTAGAAGGAAAACTGCAAAAATATAATGAAATCCTTAGATTAAACATAATAATATCATTATTTGTATTGCTCACCCGGTAATATGAAATCGATTCCATATACCCCGGGGATAACATGAACATAAGTTTATATTGTCACTGCGCAGCCTACATTACCCCGGGGATAACATGAACATAAGTTTATATTGTCACTGCGCAGCCTACATTACCCCGGGGATAACATGAACATAAGTTTATATTGTCACTGCGCAGCCTACATTACCCCGGGGATAACCTAAACATATATTTATATTGTCACTGCGCAGCCTACATCATCCCGGGGATAACATGAACATAAGTTTATATTGTCACTGCGCAGCCTACATTATCCCGGGGATAACATGAACATAAGTTTATATTGTCACTGCGCAGCCTACATCACCCCGGGGATAACATGAACATAAGTTTATATTGTCACTGCGCAGCCTACATAACCCCGGGGATAACATGAACATAAGTTTATATTGTCACTGCGCAGCCTACATCACCCCGGGGATAACATGAACATAAGTTTATATTGTCACTGCGCAGCCTACATTACCCCGGGGATAACCTGAACATAAGTTTATATTGTCACTGCGCAGCCTACATTACCCCGGGGATAACCTAAACATATATTTATATTGTCACTGCGCAGCCTACATTACCCCGGGGATAACATGAACATAAGTTTATATTGTCACTGCGCAGCCTACATCACCCCGGGGATAACATGAACATAAGTTTATATTGTCACTGCGCAGCCTACATTACCCCGGGGATAACCTAAACATATATTTATATTGTCACTGCGCAGCCTACATCACCCCGGGGATAACATGAACATAAGTTTATATTGTCACTGCGCAGCATACATTACCCCGGGGATAACCTAAACATATATTTATATTGTCACTGCGCAGCCTACATAACCCCGGGGATAACCTGAACATAAGTTTATATTGTCACTGCGCAGCATACATTACCCCGGGGATAACCTAAACATATATTTATATTGTCACTGCGCAGCCTACATTACCTCCTCGCTGATTGAGCTTAAGTGATAAGTTATAATAATTTTTAGATCATGGTAAGTTTGTTGAATAACAAACAAAATTGAAAGCTAGTCTCAAACTGCAAATATTACATAAAATGTTTATTACATGCTGTTACTGTTGTTATCGTTGTTGTTGCTATCGTTGTCGGTTTTACTGTTGTTATCCTTGTTGTTGTTATTGCTATCGTTGTCGGTTTTACTGTTGTTGTTAGCCTACTTTGTTGTTGTTGTTTTTATGCTTATTTTGATTTATATTATTTGCTGTTGTTCTTGTCAACTTGATTATGCATGGAACATATCTAAGTAGGATCTACATATAAATAAGGAAATTGGGGGGGGGGGGGTCTTACATCGTATGGGGTGCTTGAAATCCCTTTCACTCTACCCCAGGGGTATTGATTTCCTCCTGTCACCTAAACGCCATTCTCAGTTACCGCTAGGAAGTTGATATGGGTGTGGACTGAAATCTCTTTACCGGTGCATCTTTGAACGTCATCATAAGTTCATTAACTACACTCAGATTCATATTTAATATAACTGTCATGAAATAAATTCTCCTGATGTGAGTTCAAAATTTGTTTTTTGAATCATTTATTGCAATAAAACCTTATGTACAATACAGAATATTTTGTCATATCAACAGCATATAAAAAGTTTAGAAATATAATCATTTCGTACCATGAGCTATTTAAGAAGGTAATTGAGATGTTTCAAAGTAAGAACATCGAATATGTTTATCAACTACGAAACGAAAGTAATAGATTAACAAGATGTATTATTCGTCTATGAGGAAAACATGAGAAAGTTGTGGGGAAAAATAGAAGAGAGTACAACAAAAGGTTTTCTATTCGCGAAACATTCTACGAAACAGAACAGAAATCACAAGATTTAACTTCCACATCATCGATATATTTATGTATGAATATCGATATCAATTGTTCATTATTTGTATTTGAGCCCCTCTATTAGATTTCCAAACCCTTCTATATGTGACGTCATTTCCAGGAAACGTCAGATGTGACGTCACCATGTACTAACAGAAAGCAATATTTGCCCCGTGTGGCAATATGAAAACGAAGTGACCATATGGAGTAAATATTGTTTCCTGCTTGCACAAAGTGACATCACATGTGACGTTTTCTTGAAATGACGTCACTTACAGAAGAGGTTGGACATCCCACAGCAGCGCTCATTTATAAGTAAGTCTTTCATATTAAATATCAGTTTGGTAAAACATTTCCAATTCCATAAAGTGCATAACCCCTAAAACATGCCATGTAACTTCATGTTGACGACAAACACTGCATTAAGCTTCGCGGAACGTTTTCTTTTAAGAATTTGACATTTATACTTATAATAGAGTACAACTATGACAGCTTCGTTCCTTTTATACAACGTAATTAGAGCAACAAACTTAAAAACTCAGTAAAATAAATTAATGGATACTAGGTATAACGGTTTTTATTGTCTAAATGCATTTTAAAATTTTCTGTCCTGTTTCAAATATTGTTCTGAAACAAATATTCTACGGTTGACCAGACGGGGTATATTTTCTTTCACGTCGACATAGAATGCTTTACTTCTATTTGCGCGCACGAAAGTACTATGTACAAAATGTCAAATTAATTTGCGCAAAAAAGAAACTAAATATAACTGGTATGTCCCTTATACCCCTCCGTAAATCTTTGTGCATTTTACAAATGTATTTATATATTTTAAGCGTAAAGGCATTTTCAAAAGCAATATTAACGTTAGGCATTCACTTAAATTTATTATAAAACATGTGTGTATAATGCATGTCATAAACTTCTTATGAAGTATACAAAACTAAGGCAGCATCTCGATCAAAACACGTATTTTACGGGACTGAAACATTAATCATATAGACTTTATGCTAATGATCAGAAATGCACATTAATCAATTGATGTTTGCAAGATTCAAGATTGAATTGAATATCTAGAAAACTTATAGATCGTTTTAATTACTAGAGAAATAAAACATTTTCGAACGAAGTAACTATTTGAACGTTCCATCACACAGAAAACGCCAATATGTTTTCTGATTTTGATATAAAATTTAAGAATATAAAAGCAGCAACTACACATAGAAACAACGTTCATTATATAATTTAAACACGTCTGTCACTGGTCAAACATCACATCTGTCCTTGTGATCATATAAATGTCTCATCCATTAATGACATGCAGTTCTACACTTGTGATCATATAAATGTCTCATCCATTAATGACATGCAGTTCTACACTTGTGATCATATAAATGTCTCCTGAATTAATGACATGCAATTCTACACTTGTGATCATATAAATGTCTCATCCATTAATGACTAACAGTTCTACACTTGTGATCATATAAATGTCTCATCCATTAATGACATGCAGTTCTACACTTGTGATCATATAAATGTCTAATCCATTAATGACATGCAGTTCTACACTTGTGATCATATAAATGTCTCCTTAATTAATGACATGCAATTCTACACTTGTGATCATATAAATGTCTCCTCCATTAATGACTAACAGTTCTACACTTGTGATCATATAAAGGTCTCATCTATTAATGACAAACAGTTCTACACTTGTGATCATATAAATGTCTCCTCCATTAATGACAAACAGGTCTACACTTGTGGTCATATAAAGGTCTCATCTATTAATGACACACAGTTCGTAGCGGTCAAGTGGTAACGCGCTGGACTAGTAATCCAGGGGTCGCAGGTTCGATCCCCGCACCACCACTAACAATACTAACTAATATCGATCAATGTTAAGAAACAAATCGCATCCATTTTAAATTTAACATATAAATCTCACAGTTGTTGAGAAACTTATATATATTCTCTCAAACGATGATATTGTTAATTTTCTGCGAAAACCTTATATTATAATATGATTTTACAATTAAGGGAATGTATTGTCACGGACCTATATACCATATATATACCATATATATATATGCATATAGGTCCGTGGTATGGTGTATATATAATTTATTATCACATTTAATTACATTACAAAACGGATAGATATTCTTTCTTACGTTTTTTATGAATTACGTAAATGTTTGCTTTTAAGTCTCATACTATTATGGTCTTAATTAAATATTTAAGTTAATATTTTGACTACACGGTAGCCTTATAAACTATCGTATATATGTTTATGTATGATGTATATGCTTGTATAGTCTCTTATAATTCTTATTTGCATGGCTTTGTGCAATGTTATTTATGTTCTTTATTGTCTATTTATATTTACTCGTATGCTTGCACAAAGATGAAACTTTGATAATAAACTAATAATATAACCGATGCCATTTGTTTTTTATTCACAGTGATCAGAAAGTGGTAACGATTTTTTCTGACTAACATTTTTGTATGAAACACACAACGATTGATACTTAAAACGTTTTATTTTGTAATGTGTTTTAAACTATGGAGTTTTAGTTTATTCATCTATTTAAATGTCATCTTTGTACAGGCATAAACTATACATATATAATATTGATCATAAAAAAACATTGCACAAATCTATTATAATACGAATAATAAGAGACTATAAAAGCATATACATCATACATAAGTAAATATACAATATATTATAAGGCTAGCTAAATATTAACATAAGTATTTAATAAATACCACGATAGTAATCACATAACATCATACAAATGAATATCTATCCATTTTTTAAAAAGTTAATAGCCTATTGACAGACTATTGTAATGTAATAAAATGCAATTATAAATTATCTATACAAAATATGTTCCTTTAATTGTAAACTCATACAACAGGTTACGGACGTGCTTTTAAAGGTACGCGTATTTACTCAGTATTAAAGCAAGTTTGTCATTATGTTGCAGCTAAAGTATTTTTCCAATTCTGAACAATTATACAACTTCAAAGATATTATGAGTGCTGCATTTAGGGAAAACGCAACATATGATGTCACTATTTGCAAGCAGGAAACAATATTTACTACATATGGTCACTTCGTTTTCATATTGCCATATGGGGCAAATATTGCTTACGGTCAGTAGGCCTACATGGTGACGTCACATGTGACATTTTTTTTAAATGACGTCACTTAAAAAAGAGGTTTGAAATCGTACAGCGGCGCTCTTATATTGTTTATAATAAAAAACAAATGTTATAGCGACAGTCTCCTAAAAAAGCTTCATCAGTGTGATGTATTTATTTATTTAAGACTCATTAATATACATTGTACACATTACTTACTACAACCATTATAACGTAAAACATGTGTATCACTACTCACATTGAGTTATAAGAGATTATACAATAAAAATACACGCACTATTTAAATAGTGTAATGATGTCTTACCTCTTAAATACATAATGTTTTGTCATACAATATATATATAAAACGCACGCACTCACTATCTACACATATAAAATCAAGGAGCAGTCGTTAATCTGTATTGTAAAAATGATATTCATAAAAACTGAATTTAGAAACGGGCACAGTTAAACCTCACGCTAAGACCACCTCAATATCAAGACAACCTGAAAATTAAGACAACCTGAATATTAAGACAACCTGAATATTAAGACAACCTCAATATCAAGACAACCTGAATATTAAGACCACCTGAATATCAAGACAACCTGAATATTAAGACCACCTCAATATTAAGACCACCTCAATATCAAGACAACCTGAAAATTAAGACAACCTGAATATCAAGACAACCTGAATATTAAGACAACCTAAATATCAAGACAACCTGAATATTAAGACCACCTGAATATCAAGACAACCTCAATATTAAGACCACCTCAATATTAAGACAACCTCAATATCAAGACAACCTGAATATTAAGACAACCTGAATATCAAGACAACCTGAATATTAAGACAACCTGAACATTAAGACCACCTCAATATTAAGACAACCTCAATATTAAGACAACCTGAACATTAAGACCACCTCAATATTAAGACAACCTCAATATTAAGACAACCTCAATATTAAGACAACCTGAACATTAAGACAACCTCAATATTAAGACAACCTCAATATTAAGACAACCTGAATATTAAGACCACCTCAATATTAAGACAACCTCAATATTAAGACAACCTGAACATTAAGACAACCTCAATATTAAGACAACCTCAATATTAAGACAACCTGAATATTAAGACAACCTCAATATTAAGACCACCTGAATATCAAGACAACCTCAATATTAAGACCACCTCAATATTAAGACAACCTGAATATTAAGACAACCTGAATATTAAGACAACCTGAATATCAAGACAACCTCAATATTAAGACCACCTCAATATTAAGACAACCTCAATATTAAGACAACCTGAATATTAAGACAACCTGAATATTAAGACAACCTGAACATTAAGACCACCTCAATATTAAGACAACCTCAATATTAAGACAACCTCAATATTAAGACCACCTCAATATTAAGACAACCTCAATATTAAGACAACCTCAATATTAAGACCACCTCAATATTAAGACAACCTCAATATTAAGACAACCTGAATATTAAGACAACCTGAATATTAAGACAACCTGAACATTAAGACAACCTCAATATCAAGACAACCTCAATATTAAGACATCCTGAATATCAAGACAACCTGAATATCAAGACAACCTGAATATCAAGACAACCTCAATATTAAGACAACCTCAATATCAAGACAACCCCAATATTAAGAACACAATTCTCAAGTCCATTTTCACCGTTTTGCTCTTCATTCAACCTCGATATTAAGACCACCTCAATATTAAGACCATTTTTCAAGGTACCAAGGGTGGTCGCATTATTGAGGTTTACTGTACTAATGCGCTTTATGCGCATGTGATGTATTTTTAAATCCAGGTATAACAGTCCAAAGAATTTTTACCACATTTCCAAACAAAGTAGACTATTAAAGTACACACCGTAGAGTTTTTAAAAAAACAACAACTGACAATAAATATTGTACTAATTTATATACATTTATCTGACAGTGGACATGACTTGTTTCTTGCATTGGCTAGATAATGATGTTCTTGTCTGTAATTCAGATATTCTAGTCACGTTGGGTTTTAATAATACAGTCGGGACCTCGTTTATTCGACAACCTTCCATCCGAATACTTGGTATCATCCGAATACTTGGTATCATCCGAATACTTGATATCATCCGAATACTTGGTATCATCCGAATATTTGGTATCATCCGAATACTTGGTATCATCCGAATACTTGGTATCATCATAATGTATTAATCCATATTTGTTAAAGAAAGAGGTTTGTACCTCATAATTTAAAAAATAAAGAATCCATTTTTTTAAAAATCAGGCTATTTTACAAGTTTTGTCTGTTAGTAATATGGTAAAAAAATATATTTTCAATTGGTTATACATTGCAATGGTTCTTATAAGAGATAGTTTAGCCAATGTAAAAACAATACTGGATGAAGCCAATTCAAACATTTTATGTTCAAATTAGCCAGATACATCTTTAAAAAATGAAGTAAAATAAACTGCATACCATATTTACCCAAACAAATGACGAAAAACGAAAGTTCAAGAATTGCCTTTTTGCACTTTTACGAGTTGATGGTTACGTGATTGATTCAATATGCAAACATTTATCATTAAGATGAAAGTATCAAGTGTTATTTATTGTCTATTATCATTCATTCATGGCTATGAAATTATTTTGATTGATAAAATTACGTCAAAAATACTAACATCATTTACTAGCAAAGTTACTTCTGTAATCAATTTTGTATCAAAAGATATCATATAATTATGCTACACTAATCACCGCGTGCAATAATCGTCGATTTGTCTTGAATTATGTCCTAGAAGTATGGGAAAATGTTACAATTGATGTTACAAATGTTCTTTAATGTACAATGTCATCATATAATTTAAAAGGCATTATGCGCATAATATATTACTAAATCACGATGTAATATTGATACAAATTGTAAAAATAACAACCAAATTCAATGTAGTGCATAAATTTGCTGTGAAGTCACGTTGTATGTATAGTTGATCAACTCTAAATAACACTTATTGAGATCCAAACTTTACGATTGACAGACGAGGACATTTGATACACAGTTCACAGTGATTTAACTACCAATATTGTCCTATCATGGGTAAATTTGGGTCATTATCGCTGTCTGATCTGCCGTTTTGAGAAAACAACATGATTGTGTGATTGTGATAATTGGCATGATTTTGCTTTCACACCACATACAAGGTTTCATCCACTGTGTTTAGTGAAATGTCAGATTTATTTAAATTGCGAATGAAACAAACTTATCCTAATCGTGCTTTCCTACGAACACAGGTCCAAGGCGCATGGCAAGGTCTAAAAAGTATACTAAAACGGTCCAATCGAAGCAAGAACATCCAAACACACACCGACCGTGTCATAAGATTGTTGGTTTTTACTTGTAATAACACATGAGTATAAAGATGTACATATCTAATACAAAACAATCAATAACATGTATCTTATACGGTACATCTCGGTTAGTTGTCTGTCTGTATATTGCAAACATGTCTTCAATTATGCACAAAACATAAACTGGGGTGGTAATCATAGTATAAGGGAGGTAACTTTTGAAACAATATCAAAGGGGTGACAACTTCCGTTGACCTATCATTGGGGGTGATAACCTAGGTTGGCACATCAATGGGGGTTTTAAAAAATCATAGGTTGACCTATCATTGGGAGTGAATAACAAAGGTTTAATTATCATTGGGGGAGATAACATAGGTTGGCATGTCATTGCGAGTGATTGACATAGGTTGGCATATCATTGGGGATGATAACCTAGGTTGCCATATCACTGGTGTGATAACCTAGATTGTCAGGTCATTGGGAGAGATGACCAAGCCTAGCGTATCATTTAGGGTGATTGACCTATGTTGGTCTATCATTGCGAGTGATTGACGTAGGGTGGCATATCATTGGGGTGAAAACCTAGGTTGCCATATCATTGGGGTGATAACCGTGGTTGCCATAGCACTGGGGTGAAAACCTTGGTTGCCATATCATTTGGGTGAAAACCTAGGTTGCCATAGCATTGGGGTGAAAACCTAGGTTGCCATATCATTGGGGTGAAAACCTAGGTTGCCATATCATTGGGGGGAAAACCTAGGTTGCCATATCATTGGGGTGATAACCTTGGTTGCCATAGTACTGGGGTGAAAACCTTGGTTGCCATATCATTGGTGTAATAACCTAGATTGGTATATCACTGGTGTGATAACCTAGATTGGCAGGTCATTGGGAGTGATGCCAAAGCTTAGCGTACCGTTTGGGGTGATCCACATGGTTTGCATATCATTGGGGGTGATCCACCTAGGTTGGCATATAACTCGGGGTGATAAACCTAGGTTGGCACATCATTGGGGGATGATTCACTTAATTGGCATATCATTGGGATGATTATCCCAGGTCGGTATATCATGGGGTGATAACCTAGCTTTGTGCGTCATTGGGTTGATAACCTAGCTTTGTGCGTCATTGGGTTGATTGACTTAAGTTGGCATAACATTGGGGTGAAGACAAAGTTTGGCATATCATTTGGAGTAATTAACTTAGGTTGGCCTATCTTTGGTTGGATTAACTTAGGTTGGCATATCGTTGGGAGTGACTAACTTAGGTTGGCGTATCATTGGTTAAAATAACTAAGTTTATCATATCATTGGGTTAATTTACTTAGGTTAGCCTTTCATTGGGGTGATTGACTTAGGTTGGCATATAATTTGGGGTGATAACCCAGGTTGGCATATCATTGGTGTGATAACCTAGATGTGTTGGTCATTGGGAGTGATGGCCAAGCTTAGCGTATCATTGGGGGTGATTAACTTAAGCTGGCATATCATAAGGGTGATGACCTTTATTGGCATATCATTCAGTTGATTTACTTAGGTTGGCATATCATTAGGTTTGATCCACCTTGGTTGGCATATCATTGGGGGTGATCCTCCTTGGTTGGCATATCATTGGGGGTGATCCTCCTTGGTTGGCATATCATTGGGGGTGATCCATCTTGGTTGGCATATCATTGGGGGTGATCCATCTTGGTTGACATATCATTGGGGGTGATCCTCCTTGGTTGGCATATCATTGGGGTGATCCACCTTGGTTGGCATATCATTGGGGTGATCCACCTTGGTTGGCATATCATTTGGGTGATCCATCTTGGTTGGCATATCATTAGGGGTGATCCACCTTGGTTGGCATATCATTGGGGTGATCCACCTTGGTTGGCATATCATTGGGGTGATCCACCTTGGTTGGCATATCATTGGGGTGATCCACCTTGGTTGGCATATCATTGGGGGTGATCCACCTTGGTTGGCATATCATTGGGGGTGATCCACCTTGGTTGGCATATCATTGGGGTGATCCACCTTGGTTGGCATATCATTGGGGTGATCCACCTTGGTTGACATATCATTTGGGGTGATCCACCTTGATTGACATACCATTGGGGGGATGATCCACCTTGGTTGACATATCATTGGGGGTGATCCACCTTGGTTGGCATACCATGGGGGGTGATCCACATTGGTTGGCATATCATTGGGGATGATCAACCTTGGTTGGCATATCATTGGGGATGATCCACCTTGGTTGACATATCATTGGGGGTGATCCACCTTGGTTGACATATCAATGGGGGGGGGGGTGATCCACCTTGGTTGGCATATCATTGGGGGTGATCCACCCTGGTTGGCATATCATTGGGGTGATCCACCTTGGTTGGCATATCATTGGGGGTGATCCACCTTGGTTGACATAGCATTGGGGGTGATCCACCTTGGTTGGCATATCATTGGGGGTGATCCATCTTGGTTGGCATATCATTGGGGGTGATCAACCTTGGTTGGCATATCATTGGGGGTGATCCATCTTGGTTGGCATATCATTGGGGGTGATCTACATTGGTTGGCATAGCATTGGGGGTGATCCACCTTGGTTGGCATATCATTGGGGGTGATCCACCTTGGTTGACATATCATTGGGGGTGATCCACCTTGGTTGGCATATCATTGGGGGTGATGCACCTTGGTTGACATATCATTGGGGGTGATCCATCTTGGTTGGCATATCATTGGGGGTGATCCATCTTGGTTGGCATATCATTGGGGGTGATCCACCTTGGTTGACATATCATTGGGGGTGATCCACCTTGGTTGGCATATCATTGGGGTGATAACCTAGCATTATGTGATTTGATATTAACCATTTGTATTCATAATGTGCGCGTTTTCATCATGTCAACACTTAAGACAGCTAGTTCAATAAATCACGTGTTTATGAGCATGGGACCGAGACTAAATGTCTTCTACTCAGACTACTGTATATACAAAGTTGAAGAATGACGTCGTGGAAATGTTACTAACAAACATGATTAATTTTGTTTACGTCACTATCACATACTTCTTATTGTACGACGATGTTTGAATCATCCACTTGGAACGTGAACTGTCACCACACAAACAAGTATCTTTGTTTACAATGCTGTCTTGAAAATTCCTACGCATCATTAATATTGTAAGCCATGAAATCTCCGCGTAAACTTAGAACGTGTTCAATGTTTCGCGTTTATTATATTTTCATGACTGTAATAATTACCAGAATATCATCAAGATAATTTCAATTACACTAGAATTTGCGGTTACTCAATTTAATGGAAAGATACCAACCGCTTAAACAGCGAGAACTTTTCTTTAGGTTTAAAAAAAGCGTTCGTGCTAATAGTATTATTCCTGCCAATAATAAACACCTGCATACAAACATATATCATTATTTATTTACTTGTTGTCCAAATTTGAGGTTTATACTTCCTGATGCTCAATTATGAGTTTTATAAAAGAAACAACTGATAGTTCCTACAGTTACAATAATTACCTCCCTTGTTTTGAATAGTCAGCCATACTGATAGTCAAACTTCCATAAAGTTTATAGGGAATACAATTTAAACGATGATTAAATACTCAGATATATAAAACAATACTTATTCATTATGCTCATGTGAGCAGAAGACTCAGAAAATTGAAGAAAAAGTTGTTGTCACGTGCAAATTCTCTTGTTATTTTCTCAATTATCAAATATTTGGGAATTACTCCAATACGTGCTTATCGGTTTTGCCAATTCAACTGGCTGATGATTAAGAACAATGGAAGAAATCTGAAGATTACCTCCAACCCCCCCCCCCCCCCCCCCCTCATTCACTTACTGATGTTTATTTAGAATTTTTCAATACAATAACTTTCAAATACAACAGCAATTGATGTAAATTACACAATACAAGTTTTACGACCTACGGACCGAAACATAGAGGATCATTTTTTTATTGAATTTATTAAACGAGTCTTCTAAAAACGATAAAAATCAAAGCGCTGATGTTGTTCGGTATTGAGCACAGTTTTTTTATTAAACATTTGCAGATTCACAGGAAGCACGAATCATTACATCCTCGGTACCAAGGCTATTCATAACATATATGATACCCTGGGCAAATTGGCTAGCGAAACTTCGTAATGGATGAATATACATAAGCGGTTCTCGACCAATGAAATGGACGTTTAAATAACAGAAGGAATATCCTGTGTAAAGAGCTATTGATGTCCCACCTAACACGATTTGAGAGCCGCGATCTCATTGGATCGCTCAGAACCGCGATTTCATCCGTAACTCCTCGGTAATTTCCGTATCGCATGAGGTGTGTATCATGCGGCCAATCAAGACTAGTATCTGCATTTCACCTCATAAATTATTAATGAGTACGAGATTTTTACAGACAGTTAGCCCAGGGTATCATATATGTTATGAATAGCCTGGGTACCGTGGATGGAATCGTTATTACTGAATCATTTTTAAATTTAATTGCGCAGTAAATATTTCTACCAGTCTTGAGTATGTTATGCAGGTTACGCTATGATATTGAACAGTTTTTAACCGATTCACTTACCTTGTATTCTTGCGCCACTTCCTGAAAAAGTGGTTTTCGTATTAAGGCGATGCGACTGTCGAAAATTGCCATATAACTAGTAGTTCTACCGAACAACCAACTAGGCTTGGTCGAGTGTTTTATCGATTTAGATGACGAGTTTAATAAAATCACCAAAATTATCACTCATGTTAAATCCTTTATTTATTACATAACAACAGAAACAGCTGATCTTTTGTCAAAACATTCAAATGACTTCTACATGGAAGCAATGTATGACGTCTGTAATTAGGTATTTAGTAAACAAAAGCTGACGCAACAGAAAGTAGTTCTGACATATTTAATTAATATTTTTCAACCACACGACACGAGTTTAAATGAGTATATCACATATCTTATTTAAATTAACTAGTCCATGATTTTCAATGAAATATCATATTTCGTACACAATAAATATTTAACAATGTCAGTACCATTTGAGCGCATCTACGTCACGCTTATTTTGTTGTGACATCACGCATTGTTAATCTAGTGAAATATCAAAATTGATACACGGGAGTTATAACCATTCTACACCGAATGTTATGTTATTAAACCTGTGACTAAATGCCCTTGATTAAAGGACATCTTTGGACAAACAAAGACTTCTGTGATTATACTGGGCAACCTATCCATAGCAGCACTCTTGCGAGACGTAATATCTTTCTGCTGTTGAAGGGAGGTTTTGCTCAAGAATGGGTCCCTCTGGAGAAGATTTTGCTGAAGAGAGGGCAACTCTGGAGAGGTTGTTGCTCAAGAAAAGGCCATTCCAGAGAGGTTGTTTCTCAAGAGAGGGCCACTTTTGAGAGGTTGTTGCTCAAGAGGAGGCCAGTCTAGATAGTTTGTTGCTCAAGAGAGGGGCACTCTAGAGAGTTGCTGCTCAAGAGAGGGGCACTCTAGAGAGTTGCTGCTCAAGAGAGGGGCACTCTAGGTAGGTTGTTACTCAAGAGAAGGCCATTCTAGGTAGGTTGTTACTCAAGAGAGGGCCACTTTTGAGAGGTTGTTGCTCAAGAGGAGGCCAGTCTAGATAGTTTGCTGCTCAAGAGAGGGGCACTCTAGAGAGTTGCTGCTCAAGAGAGGGGCACTCTAGAGAGTTGCTGCTCAAGAGAGGGGCACTCTAGAGAGGTTGTTACTCAAGAGAAGGCCATTCTAGGTAGGTTGTTACTCAAGAGAGGGCCACTTTTGAGAGGTTGTTGCTCAAGAGGAGGCCATTCTAGGTAGGTTGTTACTCAAGAGAGGGCCACTTTTGAGAGGTTGTTACTCAAGAGAAGGCCATTCTAGGTAGGTTGTTACTCAAGAGAAGGCCATTCTAGGTAGGTTGTTACTCAAGAGAGGGCCACTTTTGAGAGGTTGTTACTCAAGAGAAGGCCACTCTAGGTAGGTTGTTACTCAAGAGAAGGCCATTCTAGGTAGGTTGTTACTCAAGAGAGGGCCACTTTTGAGAGGTTGTTGCTCAAGAGGAGGCCAGTCTAGATAGTTTGCTGCTCAAGAGAGGGCCACTTTTGAGAGGTTGTTACTCAAGAGAGGGCCACTTTTGAGAGGTTGTTACTCAAGAGGAGGCCATTCTAGGTAGGTTGTTACTCAAGAGAGGGCCACTTTTGAGAGGTTGTTACTCAAGAGAAGGCCACTCTAGGTAGGTTGTTACTCAAGAGAAGGCCATTCTAGGTAGGTTGTTACTCAAGAGAGGGCCACTTTTGAGAGGTTGTTACTCAAGAGAAGGCCACTCTAGGTAGGTTGTTACTCAAGAGAAGGCCATTCTAGGTAGGTTGTTACTCAAGAGAGGGCCACTTTTGAGAGGTTGTTGCTCAAGAGGAGGCCAGTCTAGATAGTTTGCTGCTCAAGAGAGGGGCACTCTAGAGAGTTGCTGCTCAAGAGAGGGGCACTCTAGAGAGTTGCTGCTCAAGAGAGGGGCACTCTAGAGAGGTTGTTACTCAAGAGAAGGCCACTCTAGGTAGGTTGTTACTCAAGAGAAGGCCATTCTAGGTAGGTTGTTACTCAAGAGAAGGCCATTCTAGGTAGGTTGTTGCTCAAGAGAGGGGCACTCTAGAGAGGTTGTTGCTCAAGAGAGGGGCACTCTAGAGAGGTTGTTACTCAAGAGAAGGCCACTCTAGGTAGGCTGTTACTCAAGAGAAGGCCATTCTAGGTAGGTTGTTACTCAAGAGAAGGCCACTCTAGGTAGGTTGTTGCTCAAGAGAAGGCCACTCTAGGTAGGTTGTTACTCAAGAGAAGGCCATTCTAGGTAGGTTGTTACTCAAGAGAAGGTCACTCTAGGTAGGTTGTTGCTCAAGAGAAGGTCACTCTAGGTAGGTTGTTACTCAAGAGAAGGCCACTCTAGGTAGGTTGTTGCTCAAGAGAAGGCCACTCTAGGTAGGTTGTTACTCAAGAGAAGGCCATTCTAGGTAGGTTGTTACTCAAGAGAAGGTCACTCTAGGTAGGTTGTTGCTCAAGAGAAGGCCACTCTAGGTAGGTTGTTGCTCAAGAGAAGGTCACTCTAGGTAGGTTGTTACTCAAGAGAAGGCCATTCTAGGTAGGTTGTTACTCAAGAGAAGGTCACTCTAGGTAGGTTGTTACTCAAGAGAAGGCCATTCTAGGTAGGTTGTTACTCAAGAGAAGGTCACTCTAGGTAGGTTGTTGCTCAAGAGAAGGCCACTCTAGGTAGGTTGTTACTCAAGAGAAGGCCATTCTAGGTAGGTTGTTACTCAAGAGAAGGCCATTCTAGGTAGGTTGTTACTCAAGAGAAGGCCATTCTAGGTAGGTTGTTACTCAAGAGAAGGTCACTCTAGGTAGGTTGTTGCTCAAGAGAAGGCCACTCTAGGTAGGTTGTTGCTCAAGAGAAGGTCACTCTAGGTAGGTTGTTGCTCAAGAGAAGGCCACTCTAGGTAGGTTGTTGCTCAAGAGAAGGCCACTCTAGGTAGGTTGTTGCTCAAGAGAAGGCCACTCTAGGTAGGTTGTTGCTCAAGAGAAGGTCACTCTAGGTAGGTTGTTGCTCAAGAGAAGGCCACTCTAGGTAGGTTGTTGCTCAAGAGAAGGCCACTCTAGGTAGGTTGTTGCTCAAGAGAAGGCCACTCTAGGTAGGTTGTTGCTCAAGAGAAGGCCACTCTAGGTAGGTTGTTGCTCAAGAGAAGGCCACTCTAGGTAGGTTGTTGCTCAAGAGAAGGTCACTCTAGGTAGGTTGTTGCTCAAGAGAAGGCCACTCTAGGTAGGTTGTTGCTCAAGAGAAGGTCACTCTAGGTAGGTTGTTGCTCAAGAGAAGGCCACTCTAGGTAGGTTGTTGCTCAAGAGAAGGTCACTCTAGGTAGGTTGTTGCTCAAGAGAAGGCCACTCTAGGTAGGTTGTTGCTCAAGAGAAGGCCACTCTAGGTAGGTTGTTGCTCAAGAGAAGGCCACTCTAGGTAGGTTGTTACTCAAGAGAAGGCCACTCTAGAGAGGTTGCTACTCAAGAGAAGGCCACTCTAGGTAGGTTGTTGCTCAAGAGAAGGCCACTCTAGGTAGGTTGTTACTCAAGAGAAGGTCACTCTAGGTAGGTTGTTACTCAAGAGAAGGCCACTCTAGGTAGGTTGTTACTCAAGAGAAGGTCACTCTAGGTAGGTTGTTGCTCAAGAGAAGGCCACTCTAGGTAGGTTGTTGCTCAAGAGAAGGCCACTCTAGGTAGGTTGTTACTCAAGAGAAGGCCATTCTAGGTAGGTTGTTACTCAAGAGAAGGTCACTCTAGGTAGGTTGTTGCTCAAGAGAAGGCCACTCTAGGTAGGTTGTTGCTCAAGAGAAGGCCACTCTAGGTAGGTTGTTACTCAAGAGAAGGCCACTCTAGGTAGGTTGTTACTCAAGAAAGGACCACTCTGGAGAAGTTACAATGTTGTTTAAACACAGATAAAATATCACCATCAATTCAACGCAGTTTGGTAGCTTCTCTGTTCATTTTTACTTGAAAATCATCTCACACCAGACGTTTATGGTATGCGTTCATCCTAATTGTTACATGTGATTAATTATCAATTGTCAAAAAGTCATGCCAGTTTGCCCGATTTTCTGACTAATAAATTTGCGGTTTTCTTAATTCGCAATAAACTGTTTTACATTATGAATGACGTCACAAACACGTAATATATATATCTTTCTTCCTCACTATAGACATAAACATTAAATAATATCATAATTATACTAGAAAAGAAATGGATTTATTTAGCTAACTTTGACAGATTCCGACCATCACAGGGTGAAAATATCTGCCCCAATACGTCATCAATTAGCTATGACGTACGCCTCGCCTATCTAACACCTTCTGTGATCGTCACATGTAACAACTATAACAGACAGCTTCAGTTTTTTGGTTTGAACTGAACCCTGTGGGAATGGTAATATCGGTCGCATCGCTTAGTTCGAAAATACGGTGGCACAGAGGTGACATCCGCAACACTTTATTTATATTGTGGCCACAACTTAGTAACTTCTGACTTTCAGTGCTTTAATTATATAATTGGGCCGTCCTTAAAATTATTAGGAGCAGACTTGGGGCCTTTAATTTTTGGAAAGGTATAAAGGCCAATTTGTATTTTCTTTAAATTTATTTGGGCTAGTCGATGTACTGCAAAACATATTTAAAAGTGACCTTTAAATTATAAAATGTCAATAACGAAATTGTGCATTTGTTTATTTAACTCATTCAAAACACGTGTGAAACTGACAAAAGTCCAGATGCGATCTAGAATCTAGTTGTGTTTTGACAAATACAATGTTTCAACATTACAACATTATGACAATTGATTTGGACCTTGTAATCGAGGTAGATATATTATTATATTACAGCTTTTAAAATAAAGATACATTCACCACTACATTCGAAACACCGTCGTTCCGCACAAAGTGTGTGACGTCACTACCTAACGTCACTTGTCAGTACTCCGGTTGTAACGCTGTCGCGGCTTCGTCTGTATTTGAGGAGAGAAAGCTACATAATCTGAAGTTTAGATATAAATCTTGAGTCTGAGGTTAAAAATCTAAATTGGAAGACCAGTCTCAAAGCTATAGCATCTGATTGGTTGCTTTTTGAGCACACTCTTGAAATTGACCATTGACCATTCTGAGACTGGTATCCATGCTCGGCCCTTTGGCCCTGATTAGTTGTATCTGAGCTCAATCATAACATCGATCAATCGGTAAGCTGCATTCCCCAACAGTGACCTCCGATCTCCATTTTGTGACCTCGGAATCTCGAACAACGAAGGTATGAAGGAACAAGTCCCTGTGGAACCATTGAGTATTACTTTGAATAGAATGGAAGCGATACTTTAGTGTTGCAATGAACATATTGAATACAGTGCAATTTCTTCAGACCAACATCCATCAGGAGATTCAAATAATGGATATTGTCTAGAGGTTGTTGCGCTAGAGAGTTTAGATTGGCAGTAAAATTCTGCTCCAGAAAAAAAGATAAAGTTGTTGAAGCGAGATTGTTTCTCAAGAGGGGGCCGCGCTGTAGACGCAGTATAATCAAAGGACTGAATGTCCAGTGAGGCGCTTCAAAGGCAAGACTGCACGTTTTCCATATTATAGAAATAATACGCGACTATTCGGGTAAACTCATTCTCCAAAAATAACACAAATAATCCAGAAAAGCAGAAAAGCCGTTTATATCAAGACTGCCGCCATTCCACAATTGATATATCTCTGAC
The DNA here is from genome assembly GCA_032209605.1 of Mactromeris polynyma. Classification (NCBI taxonomy): domain Eukaryota; kingdom Metazoa; phylum Mollusca; class Bivalvia; order Venerida; family Mactridae; genus Mactromeris; species Mactromeris polynyma. The sequence continues at coordinate 732,916 of JASFXZ010000032.1, forward strand.
AAATCAGCCATTATACTCATCAAATCTAAAATACAATCAGATGATTTGGCATGTACTATTTTCTTGAGACGATGAATATAGCGGTACTTAAAGTAGATCATCTGGTTGACGATGATAGCAATGAGACGCTAAAGTTAAAGGTCTTCTTATTGAGGTGGTCTTAATATTGAGAGCTCAGCAGTGAAAATGGATTGAATATTGTGTTCTTAATTTTAAGGTGGTCTTAAGATTGAATAACGAACAAAATACGGAAAGTGAACTTAAAAAATGTAACAATGTAATGTTCTTAATTTCAAGGCAGTCTTACTATTGAGGGGTCTTTAAGTGGTTTTTTTTACTGTATATTATTTTTGACATCTTATCTAACTAGTTAAGGAGGTAACTTCGATATTAAAATGTCAAAAGCTGACATGATTATTAAATAAACTGTCTTTGAAAATAAAATTTAAAAAAGGTTCCTTATTATACTTTGACATATTCATTACACAAAGTATAACAGAAGGCTACTACCGTCAATATTACAGTATGAAGACGCGTTTCGATGCAATTTTTGTTTGCAATATATCTGTAGCTTTTCACTCATCAAAATTGTCTTCATAAAACTAATGGATTCTGTGTTCCTTAGTAACCATTTGCATATTTAACCTAAATTATAACACGTTATTACGAGGATATGTCAGATGATGTCGTACAATATTATAATATGATGTAAGATTATTGTATGTGTCAGTAATGGTCTTTAATTCAACAGTTTAGTAATCATAGATCTGAAAACCACCTCAATAATAAAACCACCTCAATAATAAAACCACCTCGATAATAATACCACCTCAATAATAAAACCACCTCAATAATACTACCACCTCAATAATAAAAAACACCTCAATAATAATACCACCTCAATAATAAAACCACCTCAATAATAAAAACCACCTCAATAATAAAACCACCTCAATAATAATACCACCTCAATAATAATACCACCTCAATAATAATACCACCTCAATAATAAAACCACCTCAATAATAAAACCACCTCAATAATAATACCACCTCAATAATAAAACACCTCAATAATAATACCACCTCAATAATAAAACCATCTCAATAATAAAACCACCTCAATAATAAAACCACCTCAATAATAAAACCACCTCAATAATAATACCACCTCAATAATAAAACCTCCTCAAAATTTGGAAAACAATTTTCACGTCCATTTTCACTATTTAGCTCTTTATTCAATCTCAATATGAAGACCACCTCAATAATAAGACCAGTTTTGAAGAGTCCCAAGGGAGGTCGCATTATTGAGATTTTACTGTATTATCTTGAAAACTAAGTTTCCAGAAGACTCAATTGAGAATACATCTCAAACTCAAATTCTCCAGGACAAGAACTTTACAGGGCGCAACATCGATCAGAAGTGCTGGTATGTAAAACGCGGCCAATGACGAGGCTGTTGATTGCATAATTTTCATACAAGAAATGAAATGTTAGTCTTCAAGTCGAAGAACAAATCTCAGTTTGTGAAGTTTCGTGAAACCAAATAATGAGCTAAACTAAGTGAGCGAATGTATGTTTTCTGTCAGGGGCGATGTATCTACATGATTATCACGTCAACTGGAAGCATGCGGGATACAAGTTTATATATTATATGTCTTCATAACTCTTAGAAATGCGGTGACATTTGGTTTTTATAGTTTCAGTTAGCGATAATTAAGTGCAAGTTATCAACATAAAAAAACAGGTGTACATTTAACAATATACTGCATTGTTTCATTTCCATCGTTTTTTTTAAACTATTCATCTTTAAATTTCTGAAAACTAAACCACAATGCACTTTTTGAAAGACGCAGTTGACGATGTCGCGCCATGTTTAAAGCTAACATATTTTTATAGTTTAAATTATTTATTTTACAGCGAATGTGAAATTAATTATTATAACTTATATTAAACACTCTCGATGACTTCTTCCTGGGTTCCAACAGTACTGGCGCCTAACTCAGGGATTATACTGGCGCCTAACTCAGGGATTGTAAAGTTCGAGGTTCAACCTCTCCCAAGCCGAGTTCGAGCCCAGGACTTATGGTACTCGGCCCACTCGACCTCTATGCCTTATTTTACATATATGTCTCACTTCCGGTTTGTTATGACGCAACCTTCTTCCATTATGTGACCTGTATACGTTTTAAACCAACAAACGAATAGTAAAATGTCAAGATTATTACACATAAACTCCATGGTGAATTTTCTTATTTTCTATCAAAATATGTAATAATTTTGAGAAAATGGCACGATAGCCTTCATACAGACGTACTGTAAACATTGCCTTGTAATTTTTCTTAAACGTTTCTTTGACTTCAAACCACGAGTGTGATACTGGTATTTTCTATGCTAGCGCTAACTGTACAAAGAGATCGAAGATACCGGTGCTAAGCGTTTGATTTTGTGATTTTGCGAAAAAATGTGACAATGCAGTGTTGTAGAGTACAAAGGCAGTTACTACCGATTTTCTCATATATATCACTAAGCATATTTTGTAAAATAAATAAGACTACGTCTCTTAAACGATTGTGAGTGTTTTTTTTCCATGACTCGAAATGACTAAATTTTACATGGCAAACTTTTTACGACGCTAATCCGGAATATAAATAAAGAGCGTCCTTGGCGTAACTAAGTACGGACTTCAAATAGTATAGTCATCTAAAGGTATAAAGTATTTTCCGTAAAATTATCGTTTGCGCTCAAATTAAAGTATGAACTAAACGTGTGTCTTATTCACAATTTAAGACCAGTTTTCACAAGACAGATTTAATATTATCACTTATTTTATAACGTGAAATAGAAAAGAAGAGTTACTCACGATTTGTATATATCAACACGAAGTCCTCTCTTGTTGAACAGTCTGCGACAGTATAATAATAAACTCACCTCACTGTGAAGATTTATGTGTGTATCAAGCTAGTGAATTTGCAACGCGTAATTTGACAGACAATGTTCCCCTTTGATCTGTAGTAATGTTGATTGTCTTCAATTTCAGTAGCAGTAGTAGAAGAAACAGCAGTATTAATGCCACCTGTCGTTGCTATGTCGGTACTAACAGCAATACTGCAATGTAGCAGTAGTAGAAGAAACAGCAGTATTAATGCCACCTGTCGTTGCTATGTCGGTACTAACAGCAATACTGCAATGTAGCAGTAGTAGAAGAAACAGCAGTATAATGCCACCTGTCGTTGCTATGTCGGTACTAACAGCAATACTGCAATGTAGCAGTAGTAGAAGAAACAGCAGTATTAATGCCACCTGTCGTTGCTATGTCGGTACTAACAGCAATACTGCAATGTAGCAGTAGTAGAAGAAACAGCAGTATAATGCCACCTGTCGTTGCTATGTCGGTACTAACAGCAATACTGCAATGTAGCAGTAGTAGAAGAAACATCAGTATTACTGCCACCTGTCGTTGCTATGTCGGTACTAACTACATTACTGCTATGTAGCAGTAGTAGAAGAAACAGCAGTATTACTGCCACCTGTCGTTGCTATGTCGGTACTAACTACAATACTGCTATGTAGCAGTAATAGAAGAAACATCAGTATTACTGCCACCTGTCGTTGCTATGTCGGTACTAACTACAATACTGCAATGTAGCAGTAGCAGAAGAAACATCAGTATTACTGCTACCTGTCGTTGCTATGTCGGTACTAACTACAATACTGCTATGTAGCAGTAGTAGAGGAAACATCAGTATTACTGCCACCTGTCGTTGCTATGTCGGTACTAACTACATTACTGCTATGTAGCAGTAGTAGAGGAAACATCAGTATTACTGCTACCTGTCGTTGCTATGTCGGTACTAACTACATTACTGCTATGTAGCAGTAGTAGAGGAAACATCAGTATTACTGCCACCTGTCGTTGCTATGTCGGTACTAACAGCAATACTGCTATGTAGCAGTAGCAGAAGAAACATCAGTATTACTGCCACCTGTCTTTGCAATGTCGGTACTAACTACACTACTGCTATGTAGCAGTAGTAGAGGAAACATCAGTATTACTGCCACCTGTCGTTGCTATGTCGGTACTAACTACAATACTGCAATTTAGCAGTAGTAGAAGAAACATCAGTATTACTGCCACCTGTCGTTGCTATGTCGGTAAATCCTACAATACTGCTATGTAGCAGTAGTAGAAGAAACATCAGTATTACTGCCACCTGTCGTTGCTATGTCGGTACTAACTACAATACTGCTATGTAGCAGTAGTAGAAGAAACATCAGTATTACTGCCACCTGTCGTTGCTATGTCGGTAATTACTACAATACTGCTATGTAGCAGTAGTAGAAGAAACATCAGTATTACTGCCACCTGTCGTTGCTATGTCGGTACTAACTACAATACTGCTATGTAGCAGTAGTAGAAGAAACATCAGTATTACTGCTACCTGTCGTTGTTATGTCGGTAATTACTACAATACTGCTATGTAGCAGTAGTAGAAGAAACATCAGTATTACTGCTACCTGTCGTTGCTATGTCGGTAATTACTACAATACTGCTATGTAGCAGTAGTAGAAGAAACATCAGTATTACTGCTACCTGTCGTTGCTATGTCGGTAATTACTACAATACTGCTATGTAGCAGTAGTAGAAGAAACATCAGTATTACTGCTACCTGTCGTTGTTATGTCGGTAATTACTACAATACTGCTATGTAGCAGTAGTAGAAGAAACATCAGTATTACTGCTACCTGTCGTTGCTATGTCGGTACTAACAGCAAAACTGCTATGTAGCAGTAGTAGAAGAAACATCAGTATTACTGCTACCTGTCGTTGTTATGTCGGTACTAACAGCAATACTGCTATGTAGCAGTAGTAGAGGAAACATCAGTATTACTGCTACCTGTCGTTGTTATGTCGGTACTAACTACAATACTGCTATGTAGCAGTAGTAGAGGAAACATCAGTATTACTGCCACCTGTCGTTGCTATGTCGGTACTAACTACAATACTGCTATGTAGCAGTAGTAGAGGAAACATCAGTATTACTGCTACCTGTCGTTGCTATGTCGGTACTAACTACAATACTGCTATGTAGCAGTAGTAGAGGAAACATCAGTATTACTGCCACCTGTCGTTGCTATGTCGGTACTAACTACAATACTGCTATGTAGCAGTAGTAGAAGAAACATCAGTATTACTGCCACCTGTCGTTGCTATGTCGGTACTAACTACAATACTGCTATGTAGCAGTAGTAGAAGAAACATCAGTATTACTGCCACCTGTCGTTGCTATGTCGGTACTAACTACAATACTGCTATGTAGCAGTAGTAGAAGAAACATCAGTATTACTGCCACCTGTCGTTGCTATGTCGGTACTAACTACAATACTGCTATGTAGCAGTAGTAGAAGAAACATCAGTATTACTGCCACCTGTCGTTGCTATGTCGGTACTAACTACAATACTGCTATGTAGCAGTAGTAGAAGAAACATCAGTATTACTGCTACCTGTCGTTGCTATGTCGGTACTAACTACAATACTGCTATGTAGCAGTAGTAGAGGAAACATCAGTATTACTGCCACCTGTCGTTGCTATGTCGGTACTAACTACAATACTGCTATGTAGCAGTAGTAGAAGAAACATCAGTATTACTGCCACCTGTCGTTGCTATGTCGGTACTAACTACAATACTGCTATGTAGCAGTAGTAGAAGAAACATCAGTATTACTGCCACCTGTCGTTGCTATGTCGGTACTAACAGCAATACTGCTATGTAGCAGTAGTAGAAGAAACATCAGTATTACTGCCACCTGTCGTTGCTATGTCGGTACTAACTACAATACTGCTATGTAGCAGTAGTAGAAGAAACATCAGTATTACTGCTACCTGTCGTTGCTATGTCGGTACTAACTACAATACTGCTATGTAGCAGTAGTAGAGGAAACATCAGTATTACTGCCACCTGTCGTTGCTATGTCGGTACTTACTACAATACTGCTATGTAGCAGTAGTAGAAGAAACATCAGTATTACTGCTACCTGTCGTTGCTATGTCGGTAATTACTACAATACTGCTATGTAGCAGTAGTAGAGGAAACATCAGTATTACTGCCACCTGTCGTTGCTATGTCGGTACTTACTACAATACTGCTATGTAGCAGTAGTAGAAGAAACATCAGTATTACTGCTACCTGTCGTTGCTATGTCGGTACTAACTACAATACTGCTATGTAGCAGTAGTAGAAGAAACATCAGTATTACTGCTACCTGTCGTTGCTATGTCGGTACTAACTACAATACTGCTATGTAGCAGTAGTAGAAGAAACATCAGTATTACTGCCACCTGTCGTTGCTATGTCGGTACTAACTACAATACTGCTATGTAGCAGTAGTAGAAGAAACATCAGTATTACTGCTACCTGTCGTTGCTATGTCGGTAATTACTACAATACTGCTATGTAGCAGTAGTAGAAGAAACATCAGTATTACTGCCACCTGTCGTTGCTATGTCGGTACTAACTACAATACTGCTATGTAGCAGTAGTAGAAGAAACATCAGTATTACTGCTACCTGTCGTTGCTATGTCGGTAATTACTACAATACTGCTATGTAGCAGTAGTAGAGGAAACATCAGTATTACTGCCACCTGTCGTTGCTATGTCGGTACGAACAGTATTTCTGCTTTGTTTGTCAGCAGGGAACATGGCTTAACCTCAAATGCACCATTGCATGCATTGTTGGAAGAAAGTAAATGATTACCTTGTGTTAATCTATAAATTCTGCAAAATCTTTTTCTCATTAACACAACCCAATGGCTATTACTGCATAGTAAATCAATACGGACAGGACGTTAGCTGTATTACTGCTAGTACTTTTGTCAGGTAAGAGAAGTCATACTGCTACTGCTGTTACAGCCAACTTCACACCGATATGAAACTACATTTGTAAATCATACATTCTACAACAGCACCTTCTAATTATTGATTTGCATTAATTTGGCATATTTGGCGAAAACTTGTGTTAATTAAAAGCGCCATTACCGTATAAAAACCTGAAATTTACTCGCATCATGTATACTTGGTGATTGAATATTACATGTATACCTTTTACAGTGGTGTTGATACATTAATTATGTTCTGATTATCATCCAGATCGTTAAGACTTTACAATGGAATACTGTTTGCGCCTTCGTAGCGGTGTGTAACTGTGAGCGACACATGGATGCACGATACATCGGGCGATCGCGAGATACGACGATACGATACGAGATATTAGAGAGTCTAATATCGCGACCCGTTTCGTACCGACACTTACTACGATATCAAGATAGTTCTGTCAGAATTCTGTAATTTACTGTTGTTACTAAATCGGTATGATGTTGTGTTATGTAAATGTGAAGGTTGGTTATGAACAGAAGTAGTTCCACAAACACCGTTTGCAGTTTGACACGTACAGGATTATAACAGTGACAACATTGAAACACTTTAAGCTTGATTGTACTAGTTTTTATGTTTTATTAACATTTTATGTCTCCTTATATACTTGTTGACCTCATAGATTTTTCGTTTAGAGCGCAATTATTACACACACGTAAATCTAAGCAGTTTTCGAAAACGACCTCATGACGAAACATATTATAGTGTGATCAAGTAAACGTAATAATAAATTAAAAGTAAACTTTTGAATGCATGCTGACGGAATTATTAACAGGTAGCCGCATGGTATCCTAGCGATTCATTTTATCGTCGTGTCGTGACCTAGCGACGCATTTTACCGCCGTGTCCTGACTCAACGACGGATTGTACCATCATGTGTCGTGTCCTAGCGTCTCATTGTACCGTCGTGTCGTGACCTAGCGACGTATTGTACCGTCAGATGCCGTGACCTAGCGACGCATTGTATAGTCGTGTCGTGACCTAGCGACGCATTTTACCGTCGTGTCGTGACCTAGCGACGCATTTTACCGTCGTGTCGTGACTCAGTGTCACATTGTACCGCCGTGTCGTGACCTAGTGATGCATTGTACCGCCGTGTCGTGACCTAGCGACGCATTGTAACGTGGTGCCGTGACCTAGCGACGCATTATATCACTGTGTCATGACCTAGAGCCAAATCGTACCGTCCATCCGCGACCTAGCATCATATTGTATCGTAGCGTTTCGTGTCATAGTGCCGCATTGTACCAACTTGTCGTATTGTTGTGCCGCATTGTCGTGTCGTGTCATAGTGTCGCATTGTCGTGTCGTGTCATAGCGTCGCACTTTACCATCGTATCGTGTCATAGCGTCACATTGTACCGTCGTGCCGTGTCATAGCGTCGCATTGTACCGTCGTGTCGTGCCATAGCGTCGCATTGTACCGTCGTGTCGTGTCATAGCGTCGCATTGTACCATAGTGTCGGGTTGTTGCGTCAGATTGTAGCGTAAAGACGTTAAGGCGTCGTGTTGCAGCTTCATATTGTACCGTTGCGCGTCATGTCGTACTGTCGCATTCTACCGTCGTCAGACGCGTAACAGCGTCATAAAGTATGGTATCTTCGTACCTCATGTGGATGCGTCACATTGTGATTTAATGCGTCGCGTCGTAACATCGCATTGTGGCGTCATGTGTACAAAATAATGTGTGACTAAAACACATTGTATTATATATATTTACCGGAATATTTGAAAACAGAGTTGCATATGAAGCACACCCTTATTATTGAGCTTAAAACATTGTATAGACTTATATACGTGTATTAAAACATCACGACAATGGAAGCCACATATGTGAATATTTTCAAGTTATCATTTATGGTTGTTTATAAACTTCAGTCTGACAGCATAATATTAAACAATTGTGAAAATATAGCAACTGTTTCTCTAAACGATGACAACCTTTAATAATAGTTGAAGCATGTAAATGGATATCAAAGTGGTAATACATTTTCCCGTCATTTAGAACAAATGCAGCGTAAAATGTCATACAGAGTTAACGTTGGGATTATTAGACTCATAAGAGAAAATGAAATGTTAGTTTGTCGGAGGTTCATCGTCCACCCGAGAACAATTTGTCATTAAATATCGGGGTTAATATACATATAGAAGAACCTTATACGGTAAAACCTGAATAATAAGACCACCTTTGAGACCATGTAAAAGTTGTCTTCTTATCGAGGTGGTCTTAATTTTGAGGTTGAATAAAGAGCAAAACGGTGAAAATGGACTTGAAAATAGTGTTCTTAGTTTTGAGGTGGTCTTAGTTTTGAGGTGGTCTTATTATTGAGGTGGTCTTATTATTGAGGTGGTCTTATTATTGAGGTGGTCTTATTATTGAGGTGGTCTTTAAGTGAGGTTTTACTATATATACATTGAATTTGATTTATGTTTGAATACAAAAAAAGATAAACAAATTGAAGTACTCAATCCAAGATACCATTAAACGGACTGTAAATGTTAACATTGTTATTTCGGTAAAAAAAACAAGGCATCAAAAATAAATATCTTAAATAGCATTCATTGGTTAAGTGATAGATTGAATTCATAAACGGAAGGATGAATAATTGATTGATTGATTAGCTGATTGATTATCTGATTGATTAACTGATTGATTAGCTGATTGATTACCCATCGATCGATTTATTGATTAGGGTCGAGTTAGTTAATCATTGACCAGCACAATCATTAATAAAAATAATGGTGCATGTATGGATACTAATTATAATTCTCATATTATTGATACTTAATATTTATTATAAGCAATAAAAAAGTAACAAAAGTAACAATGATTTTTTTTCTGAAATAAACCTTACCTCAACTTCCCTAACTTCAACACTGTTAATGAGAGTCCTACTCATACGAGTATATGTTCAGGTTCATCGTTTCATCCATCAACTCTGATATAACCGATGCGTCTTAATCCATATTTAAATGTATCTATATAGTATTCAAAAAGTTTAATAATTACAAATATCGTCTAGCTGGCACCTGATTGAACCAGTTAACACACGTTGTTTTGACATACTATGATTAATACATGAATCATATGAAGTCGCCTCATAATTATATTACAAAATAGGCAAATTCAGTTTAAGAATTAATATTTACTTCACTCAAATACCTAAAATGCATAATCCATGTTTCATCTGAGTAACGCATTCAACGAAAACATTCACGTATAAGATTAAAGAAAATTGTAATGACTGGGCCAGCAATAAAACATGTTTGTTTTTGATACTCATGTCGACTTATAGATGAAGTGTGTGTCTTTTGTACAAAACTCTAACATTAATCTTAAAATTAACACAAAATCTCAACCAAAAAAACAATTGAAAATTGACCTTTAATCCACCCCAAAATATATGGGTGGGGTAACGGAGACAACAATCTTTTAAGGAAAGGCGGCCTAAAACTGATGGCATCTATAGTATAACGAACCTCGATTTAATTTATGTGTTCTATGAAACATTTCCTTAAATGTATCGAATTTAAATATATAACGAGTTTTGTTCCGCTCTGACGGTGAATATGTTCATACAACCTGTTATTGTTAGATTGAAACGGACGCCTTGAGATAATAAATTTATTATTGACTGATATTTTGAGGTATGGGGTAGTATTGGGTGTTAGAACACGAACCAGGCAATACGAATAGTCCGGTTTGCACCGCAATGATACGTTGTGTCCAAATATGGTAAAGACGGACTTATTTTGCTGGTTTAATGACTTGTGGCTAAGTTAGTCGCTAACGCTAATGATCAAGAGTCGTTTAAATTCGAGTATATTCGGTTATAGCATGGAGCCACTGTCTATTTTTAATTATTGACAAGTTTGACAGGTGTCATTTTCGTGTGGAAGGGAGGCAATCCCAGTTACAGGAAATGGCTTAAACAAAGTCGATAATCAAGGGAGATCATTCTTGATATTTTTCACAAAAAGCTGCACATGTCTATTTTATGTATTGAGATATTGATTCGACCTGCATTTAAGACAATTTCGATTGGATGTGTTTGAACTTTACGCCTTCTTTTCAATAATATTTCAGATGTTTGCGGTGGTCAGTTGACCTCACCATTGATCCTGGGTTACTCACCAATACTAACCATTGATCCTGGGTTACTCACCAATACTAACCATTGATCCTGGGTTACTCACCAATACTAACCATTGATCCTGGGTTACTCACCAAAACTAACCGTTGATCCTGGGTTACTCACCAATACTAACCATTGATCCTGGGTTACTAACCAATACTAACCATTGATCCTGCGTTACTAACCAATACTAACCATTGATCCTGGGTTACTCACCAATACTAACCATTGAGCCTGGGTTACTAACCAATACTAACCATTGATCCTGGGTTACTCACCAATACTAATCATTGATCCTGGGTTACTTACCAATACTAACCATTGATCCTGGGTTACTAACCAATACTAACCGTTGATCCTGGGTTACTAACCAATACTTACCATTGATCCTGGGTTACTAACCAATACTTACCATTGATCCTTGGTTACTAACCAATACTAACCGTTGATCCTGGGTTACTAACCAATACTTACCATTGATCCTGGGTTACTAACCAATACTAACCATTGATCCTGGGTTACTAACCAATACTTACCATTGATCCTGCATTACTAACCAATACTAACCATTGATCCTGGGTTACTAACCAATACTAACCTGATCCTTCGCAATTTACTAACAAATCCCCTGCATGAATCAGAAGTGGATGAAAATTAACGTTGGATGTATAATCTACAATCTAATTTTCGCTGAGAACATATGACCCGACCGGGATTCGAACTTGTACTCTCCTGAGCGGCAGTTAAGCCACTAAACATACAACAACAACAATTAACAACTTATGAGCGCTGCTGTGGGATTTATTACTTCTTCTGTAAGTGACGTCATTTCAAGAAAACGCAACATGTGATGTCACTATTTACAAGCAGGAAACCATATTTACTCCATATGGTCACTTCATTTTCATATTGTCATATGGGGCAAATATTGCTTACTGTCAGTAAATGGTGACGCCACATGTGACGTTTCCTGGAAATGACGTCACTTTAGACGAGGTTAAAAAAATCGTACAGTTACGCCAAACTCTGTCGAACACTTGACGTGCATCGATGTGAGCAACAAATACTTTACTTTTGCTTTCTTTTCCATACAATATATGTACACGCTCTGAGTAGAAATGAGGACACAAGTTCACATTCAAGATGTATCTCGGTATACTCACCACCACACGACTCTTGTTGTCGTTAGTCAGAACTAATGGTGGTCCTACTACATGTATTGAGGTTTCACTGCATTAACATACTCGACGTTCCATGCTCCATACATTGTTCATATGTGACAGAAGGGAGACCACTCGTAAGGGCTTATTCAATTATCTTAGTGAAAATAGCATAGTGTACAAAGCCACGCATTGTCGGTAGACAACGTTGAAGAGCAAACATGACTTCTTTAAACATTAATCCTCTTCTTACCTAACTTGTGTTGTGTATGTTTGACTATCACAACTATAGAAAACTTACAAAATCACTCCTGACTTTGCCTGATTAACATAAAATTTATACCGTTGTTTTATTTTGACGTATATAGTTAAAAAACTGCGACACTAATTTGTCTTAAGACTTTAAATACTTAAAGTCTAGTAACTATCCACAAAGATGTGTAGCACAATCATAGATACGAATGTCCACATTGAAACCATATTTACATACGAAGTTCAGCTATCCACATTTTGCATAGATTTGAGTGACTTACGCACCGCTGTGACTCTTGTAGCGTAGCACAAGCGAGCACAATACCGATGCGTCTAAAACCCTTAAAACATATATGAGCGTAGACTATAGATCTACACGCACTAAAGTCACATCATCAACCAATGTCGACATTCTGTTAATGACAATGAACACCGGCCTATATGTTTACCCATTTAAATTTCCGAAATCATAGATCTAAATCAACAGTCTTCATGATCAACCTTTCCTTGATATTCCGCTGATAATGTTGTTCAAAAGGACATATTGGAATAATTCCAAATTCAGTAAATCCCTACATTCTGATTGGCTAATCCGATGCGTTCAAAAGTGCATTAACACCCAAATTTCATTGATCCGTCAATTAATTAAACGCGTCCTAAATCTAAGGTAAATGATATGATGAACAAGTTGGGTACAAGTTATAATAGTCCAGCCACGGACGTCACATCTCTATACTGTCGCTGTTACGAAGACGCGTGTAAAAGTCAGAGTACAGAGATACGTATGCACTGCTAGGTACAAGTCTACAAATCTTGGCGTCGAATACCCCGCTAACATCTTAATTACTGTATATTCTCTCATAAGGACCATCTCGAAATGAGGACCACCTTCTTAATACGACTCTAGATAATCACACCGCCGTCACAACTCAGTTCGCCGTTCTTCAGAATAAATGGTGGTCTTAGTATCGAGGTTTCACTGTATTTAGACAGAAGGGAGACTACTCGTGAGGGCATATTCAATTATCGTCGTTGTTGACAACAGCTTGACCAATCAACGTCAAGTGTTACCGTGGGAAATAATTCCATTCCTATGAGTCATACAAAGTAAATCAAAGCACTGAAAGAACTTTTGCAGATGAATTTTCCGAAGGTTTCCGCTGTTGTTTCCGCTTTCACATCGCGGCAACTAACTATTTTACATTGAAAGTAATATCCCTTAACGCTAAGTTTAGAAACGAAGAACGATGTGCATGTTCATTCGATCACCAATAGTAGGCCTTTATTAAAAAAACGCGATGACAACCTTTATTATCACATATTTTCGCGACATCCAAATTGTTTTTTCAGTGAAAATGCAAGCTGTTGCAAGGTTATACGGACTATTACTGCACCGGAAACGACTCGATAAAGTTTAAATGATTCCTATTGATAATACTCTAGTGTTTTCCAAAATCATTTTCTTTCTGAATGTTTAAATAAAGTTCTTATTTGTTTCTTATTTTGTGTTTGCTTCTTTCGTGTTACATCGCCATTAAATGATGATTACTTTGTGGTATGTTAGTAATACTTATAAGATGCCCTGTGAGTTGTAGTCTGTTTGATTATCTATACATTATAATATAAGCTTTAAAAGTAAGGCATGTTTTGCATGTAGACCTACGTTCACTGATGTTGTGTCGTTCGGTCAAATGTCGCTTTGTTTCGTTAGTTAGTTTGTTTGTTTTCATCGGGTTTTACGCCGATTTTTAACAATTGTCCAGTCATATATACGGCGGCGAATATCGTTTTCAGTGTGTTCAGTTAAATACGGCGGTCAATTAATAAGTGGGTTTCAAATTCATGCCAACTCATCATTCAGCCAACAACTGACAATTTTTCAGAAGTTAAATTTGATACAAGAATGGAAGTTCCTTAGCTTGGTAAGGGGAATGGATAAAGCTCTTCGTTGTTCAGTAATGTGCATGACAAGATATGTATTCGGAACGGCTGAATAGTGTTTGTTTACGTTCCCCATGCACATACCCTGGATCCGACTTGTATCTTGAATTTAGACCACGGTTGACCTCAGGTAGCCAAAAAGTGCTCCGTATCCGGGGCCTCTTTATCTTATAGACATAACCTACTTACTGTCTATTTGGTCTTGTGAAACTGGTGCAAGTCGTAATACAAAATCATCTATGGGGTTATGTTATATATGGTATTTTGAGGGCGAATTGCACGGGCTTTTCGTGCGTAGCTAGTCACGTGGTCTAAGTCGGATAGATATCTCGTGGAGTTGTCTTCTAGACGATGTTTGATACACTAGTTGTTAAAGCTCAAGATTGTTTAACTTTACATGACCACATTATTCTTATGGTGCGTGTAGCAGGAACTCCACGTGGTATCCATGGCAACATGCCGGGCGGTACAGTGTAGAAATGTAATTTTCTACGTTTGAATTTATGAATAAGAAGAAAATTTATTTTCTTGATTTTATGAAATGTCCAGTAGGTGGCGTGTGAGTAAATTCTGCACGGGTGGTTTTAGTTCTGCACGGATAGTTTTAGGCGGTAAAGAAGTCATTCAGCTTTGGACGTTGGACTGTTCGGACTAACTATTATTAAAAAAAGATGTTATTAAGCTGAGGTGCGTTTTTTAGAGGTAGGAAAGTAGAATTCTACCTAGCGCTAGGTAGGGAAAGTAGCGCTGCCGTTTCTTAAACGTAGGGAAAGTAGCACCTATCTTTAGATAGCTAGCGTGTTTTGACAGTGCTAGCTTTGCTAAACAAAATGGCGTCCATGCGGAACAGTGTCGTGTGGTCTGGCGCGCGCCATTTTGTAGCTAGCGAATCGTTCAAGCGTTTTTTAGACGGCTACATTTTCTACATTGGCTAGCTTTTCTTGCTTATTTCCCCTACCTCTAAAAAACGCACCTCTGTTTGTTAGGAAAATAGCAAAATATAGTTAATATGATTGTTTATTTGTGACTGTGTATTGCTGAATTTAAATGTGTAAAGTGTCAAAATGCTTTAAGTAAATACATTTTGTTTTAATCATGGAGCATTAGAGAAGTAAACTCATCACTTAATTCTGTTTTGATTCAGTATGAATGGATGTATAGTTTCTATTGTATGTTTAAATATGTAACAGTCAACGTCCGAGTGCTATACGTACAGTCGTACTCAAATTCAATAAATGAATTTTGAATTGAATTTCGCATGTTTGTCTGTCAATTCTGAGACATGGAGTCTATATATGAAATACTGGCCAAGACTGTGTTATGGCGATGAGGTCTTATTTCATACTGGACGGAATTTGATAAAAATAGTCGTTTTTAAAATACAGTTTGCATTGAAGTGATAATGTTTCGCATGCCTACTAATATACTATCTACATATTAATATTTATTTTCAACTAAATGAATGGTTTGAACCTTCAAAAGTTTGTGATAAAATGTTTCGTGGTGATCTGAATGTACGATACTATACTATGCTGATTACCTCTGTTAATCAAAGGACGTCTGACTCGAGGCCGCCTGTCATGGAGTAAAGGGCGATCTTTGGCGGAAATGAACGAGTTACTGCAATCTGATTGGTCGACATGGTGTAAAGTCGCCATATTTCAAACTGGCAATGGATGTATGTGGTTAGAGCTTCTCGATTGAATTGGTATGTTTTACGGAATCATTTGTGCATATTTCATGTAAATATTGACCCATAGTTTTGACATTGTTGTTTATGGCTGAATCCGATGATGTATCTTGTAAATAAAATGGCGTCTTGAGTGGTTCCATTCAAAGATCTATTCGTTATAACTTTTATAAATTGGCTGGGAAGTGGATAGAGAATTTTTCTTAAGTTTTCTGTATTACTCATTTTAAACTGATCAGATACTTTGCTCCTTCATGATTCATGTAGATTATGATACTGATGATGATAATCGTTTCAGCCTACTATTACTGTACTGGCTTCCTTGACTTGCTCCGTGATGTATTCCATCCAGTAACCCCACTTGTTGTTCCCCTAATTATCCTTAGTTGTTCAGAACATTGCTTACACCAATATTCCAATACATGTTTACCCTTGCACCTCCTCAGTGTGTGAAATGTTGTGGACTGTTGTTTTCCCATGGGTCTGTGTGGGGTGGTAAATATTGTCTTGTGTATGTGGCATTCTCTGTAACAACTTGATCTTTCATGCAGTTATACATGATTAATGAAAGCATATGACAATTGGATTGACAAGTTTTGAATCATTTGTATTTGTATGTATACTATAAGAAATTTTGGAATGAAAAGAATCTGAAAGATTAGTGTATAACCATTGTGCACTAGTAATACACCAATGAAACAATTCATATGAAGTATGAAATCCATTGAGAACCATTGGAATTTCATATGCTTATCATATGATATAGTTAATGAATATATAACCAAAGAAGTGCATGCATCAATGCCTAGTATAGTGGTAAAAAATGCAAATTTATAATTTTCAGGTGCCTGGATTACCACTGGGAACGAGAGTCATGAGTCCATATAAACATCAAATCAAGGACTGAAGTACAAACCAGGGGCAGTTTTACTTGAGACTTTAATAGTACCAAACAGTTGACTACAAGGAAAAAAGATTTGTACTAAAGGTTAGTGTCTTGTCATTCCGACACCTGTAGGCTTATCAAATGTTTGTAGATTCTGGGATTTTTGGAAGTTTTGGGAGAGATCCCATCACAGGCCTTTTTCTATAATTCACACGGGTCGGACTGTCTGACCAATTCCCAAAGACAAATATATGGGTTTTTTTCCCATTCAGAAGCACCTCCGAAAATTAGTCTACCGGAGCGACCTGGTATCCCCTGTGAAAAGAACTGTTATGGTATGTTAAATATAATTTCACAGCAGTTGCAAGTTCTAATATTCTATACTTTTTAAATTTTGTTTTTATTGGAAAAAAATATGTATTTTTTGATAAAGGGAGGTAATTTACTAAAATAATTCAAAATATTGGAAGTAACATAATTTCGCAACAGTGCCAAGTTTCTTATGTTTTGCAATGAAATTCATTAGCCATGAATAAATTATACTTTTGAAAGAAGTTACAAAATTGCAAATTCCAATTTCATCATGCGTTAATAATGTAAAATTTAGGCAGCATTCCTGAACTGTCCGTGACAAGTTAACTCAACAGAAATTCACAAAATCTATCAGTGGCTGTGCAAGGAACATGGTTTAACTCTATGTATAGCTATCAAGTACACCGTACATTGCTTAGTACTGAGGGATACAACTTTGTTATGGAGATTTTTTGTCAGAGCTCTTACAGCCTAGTGAAGATGGTCAGACCACAACCACACCCTTAAAGCATACCATACGTGTACATTACTATTTATGACTTGTAACTTTCATTTTACATTAAAATAGTCACAGATTTGGTAAATGGAATAATTTCAAAATGTCATTATGACACTGTTTAAGAACTTTTATTGAACCATTTAAGACAATATAGTTCATGAAATGGATATGATTGCTCTGCTCTGGCGAATGTTCATGGTCATTTCAAGGACTTAGCAGTATTCTTTAATTGTTCATGAACTGTTCATGAACATAAAGGACGGTTCATGTCCAAAAGTTCATGAACACAAATGAAGAACTGTTGAAGACCAGTTCATGAACTACTCTTGAAGTTTTTGAATAGTTCATGATTTTATGAACTGCATTTCACTGGGGAAATCTTGAAGCTCTTTGAATAACTCTGGCCATTATTGTCCCTTGTGTCATAAATGTTTGTAGTTCTGACAGTTGATTTAGAAATGTTGATTAGAATGCTTGTTTATATAAAAAGGTCTGGCCTCATCAAATTGTACTTTTTCTATGTGTAATGATAAAATGAAGAAAATGTATCAACAAGCATTTTTAAATTGCTGATCATAACTTATGAATTATAACTTCATCTCTTAACATATTGTAAATATTTCAGGAAGTGATAAATTTTGCTCAATCTCTAGTTAATTATAAATGGTCATCTTGATCCGGTAGGGTGTTCAACTATCGCTGGTTCGTTTATTTTTCCTTCAAATCATTCATAATATATTAATAACGGCTGCAACGATTAACCAAAGTTTGATTTAAATTTCAGTTCTGTTTTCTCACGTTTAGGTACTGTCTTACAAATATTCGGTTCAGTACGTCAGATGTATTCCTGATGCAGAATTCTAATTAGAGAACTCATAAGTTTATAGTTGCACAGCTATTGGAACAGTTTACTTTAATTACTGGACATGAAATTCTATTTTTATATGCTCCTTCAAAGAACATGACAAGTTGTCCGATCAATACCTTTAGAATTCTTAGTTCAATCTTCACCATACTTGGTCTGAATGTGTATCAGCATAATATCTTGGACAAGTTCGATAACCAGCCACATCACACTAGTCACTCCAGAGTTATTGCCCTTTAATTAGAGAAATTACCTAAAATTGGTCTTCTCTGATCTATGACTTTAGAATTCTTTGTCCAATTTTCACCAGACTTGGTCAGAGAGCATTTTTCATTTTCATTAAATACATTGCATACATTTTGAAAACAGTTGTTGGAATGTTTTTTCCAGAGGTACTGGAGTCATAGGAGATGAGTCATTTTTACACTGCTGTATTTCAAACTCTAGTGACAAACATTTTTGACGGGCGTATTTTGCGATAGTATGAGCTCTTGTTAGTCATTGCCTTTACCTTATATTATAACACATTGTTCTAATGCTATTTTAATACAGTCGAATATGCATATCTGGTCAGTACATTAGTTATTAAGCCGACAGTTATTGAGAACTTCATGTATTTCAAATATGTATTTATCACATACCCATGCATGTTTGTGCAATGCAATAAATATCATATTGCACAGTGTGCATATAAAATGTAAATGAGAAGAAAACCCTAAATGAAATTCATATGCTGTTTGTTTACAATTAACAAATGAGTAATGATAAAATATCCACATCACCAACTGTTGATGCATTAAACAGTAAAGAATGCTCATGATCGCTGCAGCAAACTCAAAAATATATTTGATAACATTAACCGTTAACATGCAAGTTATGACAACACTACTGAGCATGTCCTGCAAAATTCTCCCAATCTACCCGTCCAGTTTAGTAAGTTTATTCCGTCCAAAATGATTCTTGTTTCAGATGTCGGCCTGGTGAGCGTGTACTTCCGGGTCGTTGTACTCTATAGGAAGTGTTTCTTAGAAATGTTGAGGTCCCAGATTTAAGGCTGTCTCTGGCTGTACTGATCCAATGTCAGCTGTATTTATTGATACTGTGTAACTTTTGTGTCATTTCTGATTACTGAACAGTCATTGAATTGGATGCATACTCCTTGAAAACTACTTGAATATGTGACAGCCAAAAACGCCTTGAAAAGTACTTGAATTTTTGAGAAAAAAACTAATAATGTTTGGTAAATTGCCCATGAATTCTTCTGCTGCAAATACAAAGAGGAAAAAAATAACAAACATACCAACAATGATGAAAAATGCGAAAAAATGACAGAGCTATTTCGATAGGGCCCTACTGTCTTGTGGGCAATACGCCAATACAGTCAAACCTGTCTGTAACGACCACCCATGGGAACAGCAAAATGTGGTCTTTGTTTACAGAGACCACCTGTAAACAGATTAAATATCATTGAAAATGGGCTGATGGGAGATAAAATTGGTGGTCTTTGCAGACAGGTTTTGCAATAGTGGTCTTTGTTCGCAGGTGGTCTTTAACACAGGTTTGACTGTAGTATGGTAAAACAGTACGGTACGGTAGTCGACAGGTTTCATGCCATCTTAAAGTAATTCTCACACTGTATTTTGTCTGTGCTGCAGTGATGGTCATCTCAGCGGGATAAACTTGAGAAATACACCGAATCCCCCCTACAACCAGCTGTATCGATGGCAGTGCTGTTGATTGATGGCGGTGCTATGTGCGTGGTACGATATTTACGAAGGGTAAGTTTTTGCTATTTTTGTTTCGTTTTTTGTTGATTTTAAGCGTAACCACTTATATGTATCGTTTAAGCAAATAACAAGCAATTTATACATACCATTTGTGTGCGAAAGAGTGCCATATTTACCGAGAAAACTGGTTATATGTACGCCGTATTTGCGAAAAGTTCGACGTTTTCTTATTTGACATTGAATTATCGGCTTAATTCATGAAATCGAACAATTTTGAATAACTGGGAATAAACTTGAATCATTCTCCTGCAATCCTACCGAGTGGGGCTGTGCAATTTCTTATTTTGATGGAGATACAGAGTTTGAAAATTGACGAGTTATAATGTTTTTGCTAACGCTAAGGGCAGTGCCGATTTCACATGGCTAACGGCTAAGACAGTTCCCAAATATTGTATGCTTACAGCCTAGACAGTGCATCGAGGAAATC
Source organism: Mactromeris polynyma (assembly GCA_032209605.1). Lineage (NCBI taxonomy): Eukaryota > Metazoa > Mollusca > Bivalvia > Venerida > Mactridae > Mactromeris > Mactromeris polynyma. The sequence continues at coordinate 753,808 of JASFXZ010000032.1, forward strand.
GCCATGGAGTTTTTGCCCCAATGCATTGGTTGTGGGTTACTTGTGAGTGACAATGGTAAGTTGCACTGCTATCGATACAGCTGGTTGTAGGGGGTGAACATGATCACTTATTTCTGTTTTGATTCAGTATGAATGGATGTATAGTTTCTATTGTATGTATAAATATGTAACAGTCAACGTCCGAGTGCTATACGTACAGTCGTACTTAAATTCAATAAATGAATTTTGAATTGAATTTCGCATGTATGTCTGTCAATTCTGAGACATGGAGTCTATATATGAAATACTGGCCAAGACTGTGAGGTCTTATTTCATACTGGACGGAATTTGATAAAAATAGTCGTTTTTAAAATACGGATTACTAAGTTTGCATTGAAGTGATAATGTTTCGCATGCCTACTAATATACTATCTACATATTAATAGTTATTTTCAACTAAATGAATGGTTTGAACCTTCAAAAGTTTGTGATAAAATGTTTCGTGGTGATCTGAATGTACGATACTATACTATGCTGATTACCTCTGGTAATCAAAGGACGTCTGACTCGAGGCCACCTATCATGGAGTAAAGAGCGATCTTTGGCGGAAAAGAACGAGTTACTGCAATCTGATTGGTCGACATGGTGTGAAGTCGCCATATTCCAAACTGGCAATGGATGTATGTGGCTACAGCTTCTCGATTGAAATGGTATGTTGTACGGAAACATTTGTGCATATTTCATGTAAATATTGACCCATATTTTTGACATTGTTGTTTATGGCTGAATCCGATGATGTATGTTGTAAAAAAATGGCGTCGTGAGTGGTTCCATTCAAATATCTATTCGTTATAACTTTTATAAATTGGCTGGGAAGTGGATAGAGAATTTTTCTTAAGTTTTCTGTATTACTCATTTTAAACTGATCAGATACTTTGCTCCTTCATGATTCATGTAGATTATGATACTGATGATGATAATTGTTTCAGCCTACTATTACTGTACTGGCTTCCTTGACTTGCTCCGTGATGTATTCCATCCAGTAACCTCACTTGTTGTTCCCCTTATTATCCTTAGTTGTTCAGAACTTTGCTTACACCCATATTCCAATACATGTTTACCCTTGCACCTCCTCAGTGTGTGAAATGTTGTGGACTGTTGTTTTCCCATGGGTCTGTGTGGGGTGGTAAATATTGTCTTGTGTATGTGGCATTCTCTGTAACAACTTGATCTTTCATGCAGTTATACATGATTAATGAAAGCATATGATAATTAGATTGAAAAGTTTTGAATCATTTGTATTTTTATGTATACTAAAATAAATTTTGGAATGAAAAGAATCTGAAAGATTAGTGTATAACCTTTGTGCACTAGATTGAAAACCATTGGAATTTCATAATTATGCTTATCATATGATATAGTTAATGAATATATAACCAAAGAAGAATATTTCTTTAAATTTTTGAAGTGCTTGCATAAATGCGTAGAATAGTGGTAAAAATGCAAATTTATCATTTTCAGGTGCCTGGATTACCACTGGGTACCAGAGCCATGAGTCCATATAAACATCAAAATAAGGAGAGAAGTACAAACCAGGGGCTGTTTTACTTGAGACTAATAGTACCAAGCAGTTGACTACAAGGGAAAAAAAGATTTGTACTAAAGGTTAGTGTCTTGTCATTCCGACAACTGTAGGCTTATCAAATGTTTGTTGATTCTTGGCTTTTTGGAAGTTTTGGAAGAGGTCCCATCACAGGCCCTTTTTGAATTGGATGCATACTCCTTGAAAACTACTTGAATATGTGACAGCCAAAAACGCCTTGAAAAGTACTTGAATTTTTGAGAAAAAACTAATAATGTTTGGTAAATTGCCCATGAATTCTTCTGCTGCAAATACAAAGAGGAAAAAAATAACAAACATACCAACAATGATGAAAAATGCGAAAAAATGACAGAGCTATTTCGATAGGGCCCTACTGTCTTGTGGGCAATACGCCAATACAGTCAAACCTGTCTGTAACGACCACCCATGGGAACAGGAAAATGTGGTCTTTGTTTACAGGTGGTCTCTATTAACAGATTAAATATCATTGAAAATGGGCTGATGGGAGATAAAATTGGTGGTCTTTGCAGACAGGTTTTGCAATAGTGGTCTTTGTTCGCAGGTGGTCTTTAACACAGGTTTGACTGTAGTATGGTAAAACAGTACGGTACGGTAGTCGACAGGTTTCATGCCATCTTAAAGTAATTCTCACACTGTATTTTGTCTGTGCTGCAGTGATGGTCATCTCAGCGGGATAAACTTGAGAAATACACCGAATCCCCCCTACAACCAGCTGTATCGATGGCAGTGCTGTTGATTGATGGCGGTGCTATGTGCGTGGTACGATATTTACGAAGGGTAAGTTTTTGCTATTTTTGTTTCGTTTTTTGTTGATTTTAAGCGTAACCACTTATATGTATCGTTTAAGCAAATAACAAGCAATTTATACATACCATTTGTGTGCGAAAGAGTGCCATATTTACCGAGAAAACTGGTTATATGTACGCCGTATTTGCGAAAAGTTCGACGTTTTCTTATTTGACATTGAATTATCGGCTTAATTCATGAAATCGAACAATTTTGAATAACTGGGAATAAACTTGAATCATTCTCCTGCAATCCTACCGAGTGGGGCTGTGCAATTTCTTATTTTGATGGAGATACAGAGTTTGAAAATTGACGAGTTATAATGTTTTGGCTAACGCTAAGGGCAGTGCCGATTTCACATGGCTAACGGCTAAGACAGTTCCCAAATATTGTATGCTTACAGCCTAGACAGTGCATCGAGGAAATCGCCATGGAGTTTTTGCCCCAATGCATTGGTTGTGGGTTACTTGTGAGTGACAATGGTAAGTTGCACTGCTATCGATACAGCTGGTTGTAGGGGGTGAACATGATCACTTATTTCTGTTTTGATTCAGTATGAATGGATGTATAGTTTCTATTGTATGTATAAATATGTAACAGTCAACGTCCGAGTGCTATACGTACAGTCGTACTTAAATTCAATAAATGAATTTTGAATTGAATTTCGCATGTATGTCTGTCAATTCTGAGACATGGAGTCTATATATGAAATACTGGCCAAGACTGTGAGGTCTTATTTCATACTGGACGGAATTTGATAAAAATAGTCGTTTTTAAAATACGGATTACTAAGTTTGCATTGAAGTGATAATGTTTCGCATGCCTACTAATATACTATCTACATATTAATAGTTATTTTCAACTAAATGAATGGTTTGAACCTTCAAAAGTTTGTGATAAAATGTTTCGTGGTGATCTGAATGTACGATACTATACTATGCTGATTACCTCTGGTAATCAAAGGACGTCTGACTCGAGGCCACCTATCATGGAGTAAAGAGCGATCTTTGGCGGAAAAGAACGAGTTACTGCAATCTGATTGGTCGACATGGTGTGAAGTCGCCATATTCCAAACTGGCAATGGATGTATGTGGCTACAGCTTCTCGATTGAAATGGTATGTTGTACGGAAACATTTGTGCATATTTCATGTAAATATTGACCCATATTTTTGACATTGTTGTTTATGGCTGAATCCGATGATGTATGTTGTAAAAAAATGGCGTCGTGAGTGGTTCCATTCAAATATCTATTCGTTATAACTTTTATAAATTGGCTGGGAAGTGGATAGAGAATTTTTCTTAAGTTTTCTGTATTACTCATTTTAAACTGATCAGATACTTTGCTCCTTCATGATTCATGTAGATTATGATACTGATGATGATAATTGTTTCAGCCTACTATTACTGTACTGGCTTCCTTGACTTGCTCCGTGATGTATTCCATCCAGTAACCTCACTTGTTGTTCCCCTAATTATCCTTAGTTGTTCAGAACATTGCTTACACCCATATTCCAATACATGTTTACCCTTGCACCTCCTCAGTGTGTGAAATGTTGTGGACTGTTGTTTTCCCATGGGTCTGTGTGGGGTGGTAAATATTGTCTTGTGTATGTGGCATTCTCTGTAACAACTTGATCTTTCATGCAGTTATACATGATTAATGAAAGCATATGATAATTAGATTGAAAAGTTTTGAATCATTTGTATTTTTATGTATACTAAAATAAATTTTGGAATGAAAAGAATCTGAAAGATTAGTGTATAACCTTTGTGCACTAGATTGAAAACCATTGGAATTTCATAATTATGCTTATCATATGATATAGTTAATGAATATATAACCAAAGAAGAATATTTCTTTAAATTTTTGAAGTGCTTGCATAAATGCGTAGAATAGTGGTAAAAATGCAAATTTATCATTTTCAGGTGCCTGGATTACCACTGGGTACCAGAGCCATGAGTCCATATAAACATCAAAATAAGGAGAGAAGTACAAACCAGGGGCTGTTTTACTTGAGACTAATAGTACCAAGCAGTTGACTACAAGGGAAAAAAAGATTTGTACTAAAGGTTAGTGTCTCGTCATTCCGACAACTGTAGGCTTATCAAATGTTTGTTGATTCTTGGCTTTTTGGAAGTTTTGGAAGAGGTCCCATCACAGGCCCTTTTTGAATTGGATGCATACTCCTTGAAAACTACTTGAATATGTGACAGCCAAAAACGCCTTGAAAAGTACTTGAATTTTTGAGAAAAAACTAATAATGTTTGGTAAATTGCCCATGAATTCTTCTGCTGCAAATACAAAGAGGAAAAAAATAACAAACATACCAACAATGATGAAAAATGCGAAAAAATGACAGAGCTATTTCGATAGGGCCCTACTGTCTTGTGGGCAATACGCCAATACAGTCAAACCTGTCTGTAACGACCACCCATGGGAACAGGAAAATGTGGTCTCTATTAACAGATTAAATATCATTGAAAATGGGCTGATGGGAGATAAAATTGGTGGTCTTTGCAGACAGGTTTTGCAATAGTGGTCTTTGTTCGCAGGTGGTCTTTAACACAGGTTTGACTGTAGTATGGTAAAACAGTACGGTACGGTAGTCGACAGGTTTCATGCCATCTTAAAGTAATTCTCACACTGTATTTTGTCTGTGCTGCAGTGATGGTCATCTCAGCGGGATAAACTTGAGAAATACACCGAATCCCCCCTACAACCAGCTGTATCGATGGCAGTGCTGTTGATTGATGGCGGTGCTATGTGCGTGGTACGATATTTACGAAGGGTAAGTTTTTGCTATTTTTGTTTCGTTTTTTGTTGATTTTAAGCGTAACCACTTATATGTATCGTTTAAGCAAATAACAAGCAATTTATACATACCATTTGTGTGCGAAAGAGTGCCATATTTACCGAGAAAACTGGTTATATGTACGCCGTATTTGCGAAAAGTTCGACGTTTTCTTAGTTGACATTGAATTATCGGCTTAATTCATGAAATCGAACAATTTTGAATAACTGGGAATAAACTTGAATCATTCTCCTGCAATCCTACCGAGTGGGGCTGTGCAATTTCTTATTTTGATGGAGATACAGAGTTTGAAAATTGACGAGTTATAATGTTTTGGCTAACGCTAAGGGCAGTGCCGATTTCACATGGCTAACGGCTAAGACAGTTCCCAAATATTGTATGCTTACAGCCTAGACAGTGCATCGAGGAAATCGCCATGGAGTTTTTGCCCCAATGCATTGGTTGTGGGTTACTTGTGAGTGACAATGGTAAGTTGCACTGCTATCGATACAGCTGGTTGTAGGGGGTGAACATGATCACTTATTTCTGTTTTGATTCAGTATGAATGGATGTATAGTTTCTATTGTATGTATAAATATGTAACAGTCAACGTCCGAGTGCTATACGTACAGTCGTACTTAAATTCAATAAATGAATTTTGAATTGAATTTCGCATGTATGTCTGTCAATTCTGAGACATGGAGTCTATATATGAAATACTGGCCAAGACTGTGAGGTCTTATTTCATACTGGACGGAATTTGATAAAAATAGTCGTTTTTAAAATACGGATTACTAAGTTTGCATTGAAGTGATAATGTTTCGCATGCCTACTAATATACTATCTACATATTAATAGTTATTTTCAACTAAATGAATGGTTTGAACCTTCAAAAGTTTGTGATAAAATGTTTCGTGGTGATCTGAATGTACGATACTATACTATGCTGATTACCTCTGGTAATCAAAGGACGTCTGACTCGAGGCCACCTATCATGGAGTAAAGAGCGATCTTTGGCGGAAAAGAACGAGTTACTGCAATCTGATTGGTCGACATGGTGTGAAGTCGCCATATTCCAAACTGGCAATGGATGTATGTGGCTACAGCTTCTCGATTGAAATGGTATGTTGTACGGAAACATTTGTGCATATTTCATGTAAATATTGACCCATATTTTTGACATTGTTGTTTATGGCTGAATCCGATGATGTATGTTGTAAAAAAATGGCGTCGTGAGTGGTTCCATTCAAATATCTATTCGTTATAACTTTTATAAATTGGCTGGGAAGTGGATAGAGAATTTTTCTTAAGTTTTCTGTATTACTCATTTTAAACTGATCAGATACTTTGCTCCTTCATGATTCATGTAGATTATGATACTGATGATGATAATTGTTTCAGCCTACTATTACTGTACTGGCTTCCTTGACTTGCTCCGTGATGTATTCCATCCAGTAACCTCACTTGTTGTTCCCCTAATTATCCTTAGTTGTTCAGAACATTGCTTACACCCATATTCCAATACATGTTTACCCTTGCACCTCCTCAGTGTGTGAAATGTTGTGGACTGTTGTTTTCCCATGGGTCTGTGTGGGGTGGTAAATATTGTCTTGTGTATGTGGCATTCTCTGTAACAACTTGATCTTTCATGCAGTTATACATGATTAATGAAAGCATATGATAATTAGATTGAAAAGTTTTGAATCATTTGTATTTTTATGTATACTAAAATAAATTTTGGAATGAAAAGAATCTGAAAGATTAGTGTATAACCTTTGTGCACTAGATTGAAAACCATTGGAATTTCATAATTATGCTTATCATATGATATAGTTAATGAATATATAACCAAAGAAGAATATTTCTTTAAATTTTTGAAGTGCTTGCATAAATGCGTAGAATAGTGGTAAAAATGCAAATTTATCATTTTCAGGTGCCTGGATTACCACTGGGTACCAGAGCCATGAGTCCATATAAACATCAAAATAAGGAGAGAAGTACAAACCAGGGGCTGTTTTACTTGAGACTAATAGTACCAAGCAGTTGACTACAAGGGAAAAAAAGATTTGTACTAAAGGTTAGTGTCTCGTCATTCCGACAACTGTAGGCTTATCAAATGTTTGTTGATTCTTGGCTTTTTGGAAGTTTTGGAAGAGGTCCCATCACAGGCCCTTTTTGAATTGGATGCATACTCCTTGAAAACTACTTGAATATGTGACAGCCAAAAACGCCTTGAAAAGTACTTGAATTTTTGAGAAAAAACTAATAATGTTTGGTAAATTGCCCATGAATTCTTCTGCTGCAAATACAAAGAGGAAAAAAATAACAAACATACCAACAATGATGAAAAATGCGAAAAAATGACAGAGCTATTTCGATAGGGCCCTACTGTCTTGTGGGCAATACGCCAATACAGTCAAACCTGTCTGTAACGACCACCCATGGGAACAGGAAAATGTGGTCTTTGTTTACAGGTGGTCTCTATTAACAGATTAAATATCATTGAAAATGGGCTGATGGGAGATAAAATTGGTGGTCTTTGCAGACAGGTTTTGCAATAGTGGTCTTTGTTCGCAGGTGGTCTTTAACACAGGTTTGACTGTAGTATGGTAAAACAGTACGGTACGGTAGTCGACAGGTTTCATGCCATCTTAAAGTAATTCTCACACTGTATTTTGTCTGTGCTGCAGTGATGGTCATCTCAGCGGGATAAACTTGAGAAATACACCGAATCCCCCCTACAACCAGCTGTATCGATGGCAGTGCTGTTGATTGATGGCGGTGCTATGTGCGTGGTACGATATTTACGAAGGGTAAGTTTTTGCTATTTTTGTTTCGTTTTTTGTTGATTTTAAGCGTAACCACTTATATGTATCGTTTAAGCAAATAACAAGCAATTTATACATACCATTTGTGTGCGAAAGAGTGCCATATTTACCGAGAAAACTGGTTATATGTACGCCGTATTTGCGAAAAGTTCGACGTTTTCTTAGTTGACATTGAATTATCGGCTTAATTCATGAAATCGAACAATTTTGAATAACTGGGAATAAACTTGAATCATTCTCCTGCAATCCTACCGAGTGGGGCTGTGCAATTTCTTATTTTGATGGAGATACAGAGTTTGAAAATTGACGAGTTATAATGTTTTGGCTAACGCTAAGGGCAGTGCCGATTTCACATGGCTAACGGCTAAGACAGTTCCCAAATATTGTATGCTTACAGCCTAGACAGTGCATCGAGGAAATCGCCATGGAGTTTTTGCCCCAATGCATTGGTTGTGGGTTACTTGTGAGTGACAATGGTAAGTTGCACTGCTATCGATACAGCTGGTTGTAGGGGGTGAACATGATCACTTATTTCTGTTTTGATTCAGTATGAATGGATGTATAGTTTCTATTGTATGTATAAATATGTAACAGTCAACGTCCGAGTGCTATACGTACAGTCGTACTTAAATTCAATAAATGAATTTTGAATTGAATTTCGCATGTATGTCTGCCAATTCTGAGACATGGAGTCTATATATGAAATACTGGCCAAGACTGTGAGGTCTTATTTCATACTGGACGGAATTTGATAAAAATAGTCGTTTTTAAAATACGGATTACTAAGTTTGCATTGAAGTGATAATGTTTCGCATGCCTACTAATATACTATCTACATATTAATAGTTATTTTCAACTAAATGAATGGTTTGAACCTTCAAAAGTTTGTGATAAAATGTTTCGTGGTGATCTGAATGTACGATACTATACTATGCTGATTACCTCTGGTAATCAAAGGACGTCTGACTCGAGGCCACCTATCATGGAGTAAAGAGCGATCTTTGGCGGAAAAGAACGAGTTACTGCAATCTGATTGGTCGACATGGTGTGAAGTCGCCATATTCCAAACTGGCAATGGATGTATGTGGCTACAGCTTCTCGATTGAAATGGTATGTTGTACGGAAACATTTGTGCATATTTCATGTAAATATTGACCCATATTTTTGACATTGTTGTTTATGGCTGAATCCGATGATGTATGTTGTAAAAAAATGGCGTCGTGAGTGGTTCCATTCAAATATCTATTCGTTATAACTTTTATAAATTGGCTGGGAAGTGGATAGAGAATTTTTCTTAAGTTTTCTGTATTACTCATTTTAAACTGATCAGATACTTTGCTCCTTCATGATTCATGTAGATTATGATACTGATGATGATAATTGTTTCAGCCTACTATTACTGTACTGGCTTCCTTGACTTGCTCCGTGATGTATTCCATCCAGTAACCTCACTTGTTGTTCCCCTAATTATCCTTAGTTGTTCAGAACATTGCTTACACCCATATTCCAATACATGTTTACCCTTGCACCTCCTCAGTGTGTGAAATGTTGTGGACTGTTGTTTTCCCATGGGTCTGTGTGGGGTGGTAAATATTGTCTTGTGTATGTGGCATTCTCTGTAACAACTTGATCTTTCATGCAGTTATACATGATTAATGAAAGCATATGATAATTAGATTGAAAAGTTTTGAATCATTTGTATTTTTATGTATACTAAAATAAATTTTGGAATGAAAAGAATCTGAAAGATTAGTGTATAACCTTTGTGCACTAGATTGAAAACCATTGGAATTTCATAATTATGCTTATCATATGATATAGTTAATGAATATATAACCAAAGAAGAATATTTCTTTAAATTTTTGAAGTGCTTGCATAAATGCGTAGAATAGTGGTAAAAATGCAAATTTATCATTTTCAGGTGCCTGGATTACCACTGGGTACCAGAGCCATGAGTCCATATAAACATCAAAATAAGGAGAGAAGTACAAACCAGGGGCTGTTTTACTTGAGACTAATAGTACCAAGCAGTTGACTACAAGGGAAAAAAAGATTTGTACTAAAGGTTAGTGTCTCGTCATTCCGACAACTGTAGGCTTATCAAATGTTTGTTGATTCTTGGCTTTTTGGAAGTTTTGGAAGAGGTCCCATCACAGGCCCTTTTTGAATTGGATGCATACTCCTTGAAAACTACTTGAATATGTGACAGCCAAAAACGCCTTGAAAAGTACTTGAATTTTTGAGAAAAAACTAATAATGTTTGGTAAATTGCCCATGAATTCTTCTGCTGCAAATACAAAGAGGAAAAAAATAACAAACGTACCAACAATGATGAAAAATGCGAAAAAATGACAGAGCTATTTCGATAGGGCCCTACTGTCTTGTGGGCAATACGCCAATACAGTCAAACCTGTCTGTAACGACCACCCATGGGAACAGGAAAATGTGGTCTTTGTTTACAGGTGGTCTCTATTAACAGATTAAATATCATTGAAAATGGGCTGATGGGAGATAAAATTGGTGGTCTTTGCAGACAGGTTTTGCAATAGTGGTCTTTGTTCGCAGGTGGTCTTTAACACAGGTTTGACTGTAGTATGGTAAAACAGTACGGTACGGTAGTCGACAGGTTTCATGCCATCTTAAAGTAATTCTCACACTGTATTTTGTCTGTGCTGCAGTGATGGTCATCTCAGCGGGATAAACTTGAGAAATACACCGAATCCCCCCTACAACCAGCTGTATCGATGGCAGTGCTGTTGATTGATGGCGGTGCTATGTGCGTGGTACGATATTTACGAAGGGTAAGTTTTTGCTATTTTTGTTTCGTTTTTTGTTGATTTTAAGCGTAACCACTTATATGTATCGTTTAAGCAAATAACAAGCAATTTATACATACCATTTGTGTGCGAAAGAGTGCCATATTTACCGAGAAAACTGGTTATATGTACGCCGTATTTGCGAAAAGTTCGACGTTTTCTTAGTTGACATTGAATTATCGGCTTAATTCATGAAATCGAACAATTTTGAATAACTGGGAATAAACTTGAATCATTCTCCTGCAATCCTACCGAGTGGGGCTGTGCAATTTCTTATTTTGATGGAGATACAGAGTTTGAAAATTGACGAGTTATAATGTTTTGGCTAACGCTAAGGGCAGTGCCGATTTCACATGGCTAACGGCTAAGACAGTTCCCAAATATTGTATGCTTACAGCCTAGACAGTGCATCGAGGAAATCGCCATGGAGTTTTTGCCCCAATGCATTGGTTGTGGGTTACTTGTGAGTGACAATGGTAAGTTGCACTGCTATCGATACAGCTGGTTGTAGGGGGTGAACATGATCACTTATTTCTGTTTTGATTCAGTATGAATGGATGTATAGTTTCTATTGTATGTATAAATATGTAACAGTCAACGTCCGAGTGCTATACGTACAGTCGTACTTAAATTCAATAAATGAATTTTGAATTGAATTTCGCATGTATGTCTGTCAATTCTGAGACATGGAGTCTATATATGAAATACTGGCCAAGACTGTGAGGTCTTATTTCATACTGGACGGAATTTGATAAAAATAGTCGTTTTTAAAATACGGATTACTAAGTTTGCATTGAAGTGATAATGTTTCGCATGCCTACTAATATACTATCTACATATTAATAGTTATTTTCAACTAAATGAATGGTTTGAACCTTCAAAAGTTTGTGATAAAATGTTTCGTGGTGATCTGAATGTACGATACTATACTATGCTGATTACCTCTGGTAATCAAAGGACGTCTGACTCGAGGCCACCTATCATGGAGTAAAGAGCGATCTTTGGCGGAAAAGAACGAGTTACTGCAATCTGATTGGTCGACATGGTGTGAAGTCGCCATATTCCAAACTGGCAATGGATGTATGTGGCTACAGCTTCTCGATTGAAATGGTATGTTGTACGGAAACATTTGTGCATATTTCATGTAAATATTGACCCATATTTTTGACATTGTTGTTTATGGCTGAATCCGATGATGTATGTTGTAAAAAAATGGCGTCGTGAGTGGTTCCATTCAAATATCTATTCGTTATAACTTTTATAAATTGGCTGGGAAGTGGATAGAGAATTTTTCTTAAGTTTTCTGTATTACTCATTTTAAACTGATCAGATACTTTGCTCCTTCATGATTCATGTAGATTATGATACTGATGATGATAATTGTTTCAGCCTACTATTACTGTACTGGCTTCCTTGACTTGCTCCGTGATGTATTCCATCCAGTAACCTCACTTGTTGTTCCCCTTATTATCCTTAGTTGTTCAGAACATTGCTTACACCCATATTCCAATACATGTTTACCCTTGCACCTCCTCAGTGTGTGAAATGTTGTGGACTGTTGTTTTCCCATGGGTCTGTGTGGGGTGGTAAATATTGTCTTGTGTATGTGGCATTCTCTGTAACAACTTGATCTTTCATGCAGTTATACATGATTAATGAAAGCATATGATAATTAGATTGAAAAGTTTTGAATCATTTGTATTTTTATGTATACTAAAATAAATTTTGGAATGAAAAGAATCTGAAAGATTAGTGTATAACCTTTGTGCACTAGATTGAAAACCATTGGAATTTCATAATTATGCTTATCATATGATATAGTTAATGAATATATAACCAAAGAAGAATATTTCTTTAAATTTTTGAAGTGCTTGCATAAATGCGTAGAATAGTGGTAAAAATGCAAATTTATCATTTTCAGGTGCCTGGATTACCACTGGGTACCAGAGCCATGAGTCCATATAAACATCAAAATAAGGAGAGAAGTACAAACCAGGGGCTGTTTTACTTGAGACTAATAGTACCAAGCAGTTGACTACAAGGGAAAAAAAGATTTGTACTAAAGGTTAGTGTCTTGTCATTCCGACAACTGTAGGCTTATCAAATGTTTGTTGATTCTTGGCTTTTTGGAAGTTTTGGAAGAGGTCCCATCACAGGCCCTTTTTGAATTGGATGCATACTCCTTGAAAACTACTTGAATATGTGACAGCCAAAAACGCCTTGAAAAGTACTTGAATTTTTGAGAAAAAACTAATAATGTTTGGTAAATTGCCCATGAATTCTTCTGCTGCAAATACAAAGAGGAAAAAAATAACAAACATACCAACAATGATGAAAAATGCGAAAAAATGACAGAGCTATTTCGATAGGGCCCTACTGTCTTGTGGGCAATACGCCAATACAGTCAAACCTGTCTGTAACGACCACCCATGGGAACAGGAAAATGTGGTCTTTGTTTACAGGTGGTCTCTATTAACAGATTAAATATCATTGAAAATGGGCTGATGGGAGATAAAATTGGTGGTCTTTGCAGACAGGTTTTGCAATAGTGGTCTTTGTTCGCAGGTGGTCTTTAACACAGGTTTGACTGTAGTATGGTAAAACAGTACGGTACGGTAGTCGACAGGTTTCATGCCATCTTAAAGTAATTCTCACACTGTATTTTGTCTGTGCTGCAGTGATGGTCATCTCAGCGGGATAAACTTGAGAAATACACCGAATCCCCCCTACAACCAGCTGTATCGATGGCAGTGCTGTTGATTGATGGCGGTGCTATGTGCGTGGTACGATATTTACGAAGGGTAAGTTTTTGCTATTTTTGTTTCGTTTTTTGTTGATTTTAAGCGTAACCACTTATATGTATCGTTTAAGCAAATAACAAGCAATTTATACATACCATTTGTGTGCGAAAGAGTGCCATATTTACCGAGAAAACTGGTTATATGTACGCCGTATTTGCGAAAAGTTCGACGTTTTCTTAGTTGACATTGAATTATCGGCTTAATTCATGAAATCGAACAATTTTGAATAACTGGGAATAAACTTGAATCATTCTCCTGCAATCCTACCGAGTGGGGCTGTGCAATTTCTTATTTTGATGGAGATACAGAGTTTGAAAATTGACGAGTTATAATGTTTTGGCTAACGCTAAGGGCAGTGCCGATTTCACATGGCTAACGGCTAAGACAGTTCCCAAATATTGTATGCTTACAGCCTAGACAGTGCATCGAGGAAATCGCCATGGAGTTTTTGCCCCAATGCATTGGTTGTGGGTTACTTGTGAGTGACAATGGTAAGTTGCACTGCTATCGATACAGCTGGTTGTAGGGGGTGAACATGATCACTTATTTCTGTTTTGATTCAGTATGAATGGATGTATAGTTTCTATTGTATGTATAAATATGTAACAGTCAACGTCCGAGTGCTATACGTACAGTCGTACTTAAATTCAATAAATGAATTTTGAATTGAATTTCGCATGTATGTCTGTCAATTCTGAGACATGGAGTCTATATATGAAATACTGGCCAAGACTGTGAGGTCTTATTTCATACTGGACGGAATTTGATAAAAATAGTCGTTTTTAAAATACGGATTACTAAGTTTGCATTGAAGTGATAATGTTTCGCATGCCTACTAATATACTATCTACATATTAATAGTTATTTTCAACTAAATGAATGGTTTGAACCTTCAAAAGTTTGTGATAAAATGTTTCGTGGTGATCTGAATGTACGATACTATACTATGCTGATTACCTCTGGTAATCAAAGGACGTCTGACTCGAGGCCACCTATCATGGAGTAAAGAGCGATCTTTGGCGGAAAAGAACGAGTTACTGCAATCTGATTGGTCGACATGGTGTGAAGTCGCCATATTCCAAACTGGCAATGGATGTATGTGGCTACAGCTTCTCGATTGAAATGGTATGTTGTACGGAAACATTTGTGCATATTTCATGTAAATATTGACCCATATTTTTGACATTGTTGTTTATGGCTGAATCCGATGATGTATGTTGTAAAAAAATGGCGTCGTGAGTGGTTCCATTCAAATATCTATTCGTTATAACTTTTATAAATTGGCTGGGAAGTGGATAGAGAATTTTTCTTAAGTTTTCTGTATTACTCATTTTAAACTGATCAGATACTTTGCTCCTTCATGATTCATGTAGATTATGATACTGATGATGATAATTGTTTCAGCCTACTATTACTGTACTGGCTTCCTTGACTTGCTCCGTGATGTATTCCATCCAGTAACCTCACTTGTTGTTCCCCTAATTATCCTTAGTTGTTCAGAACATTGCTTACACCCATATTCCAATACATGTTTACCCTTGCACCTCCTCAGTGTGTGAAATGTTGTGGACTGTTGTTTTCCCATGGGTCTGTGTGGGGTGGTAAATATTGTCTTGTGTATGTGGCATTCTCTGTAACAACTTGATCTTTCATGCAGTTATACATGATTAATGAAAGCATATGATAATTAGATTGAAAAGTTTTGAATCATTTGTATTTTTATGTATACTAAAATAAATTTTGGAATGAAAAGAATCTGAAAGATTAGTGTATAACCTTTGTGCACTAGATTGAAAACCATTGGAATTTCATAATTATGCTTATCATATGATATAGTTAATGAATATATAACCAAAGAAGAATATTTCTTTAAATTTTTGAAGTGCTTGCATAAATGCGTAGAATAGTGGTAAAAATGCAAATTTATCATTTTCAGGTGCCTGGATTACCACTGGGTACCAGAGCCATGAGTCCATATAAACATCAAAATAAGGAGAGAAGTACAAACCAGGGGCTGTTTTACTTGAGACTAATAGTACCAAGCAGTTGACTACAAGGGAAAAAAAGATTTGTACTAAAGGTTAGTGTCTTGTCATTCCGACAACTGTAGGCTTATCAAATGTTTGTTGATTCTTGGCTTTTTGGAAGTTTTGGAAGAGGTCCCATCACAGGCCCTTTTTGAATTGGATGCATACTCCTTGAAAACTACTTGAATATGTGACAGCCAAAAACGCCTTGAAAAGTACTTGAATTTTTGAGAAAAAACTAATAATGTTTGGTAAATTGCCCATGAATTCTTCTGCTGCAAATACAAAGAGGAAAAAAATAACAAACATACCAACAATGATGAAAAATGCGAAAAAATGACAGAGCTATTTCGATAGGGCCCTACTGTCTTGTGGGCAATACGCCAATACAGTCAAACCTGTCTGTAACGACCACCCATGGGAACAGGAAAATGTGGTCTTTGTTTACAGGTGGTCTCTATTAACAGATTAAATATCATTGAAAATGGGCTGATGGGAGATAAAATTGGTGGTCTTTGCAGACAGGTTTTGCAATAGTGGTCTTTGTTCGCAGGTGGTCTTTAACACAGGTTTGACTGTAGTATGGTAAAACAGTACGGTACGGTAGTCGACAGGTTTCATGCCATCTTAAAGTAATTCTCACACTGTATTTTGTCTGTGCTGCAGTGATGGTCATCTCAGCGGGATAAACTTGAGAAATACACCGAATCCCCCCTACAACCAGCTGTATCGATGGCAGTGCTGTTGATTGATGGCGGTGCTATGTGCGTGGTACGATATTTACGAAGGGTAAGTTTTTGCTATTTTTGTTTCTTTTTTTGTTGATTTTAAGCGTAACCACTTATATGTATCGTTTAAGCAAATAACAAGCAATTTATACATACCATTTGTGTGCGAAAGAGTGCCATATTTACCGAGAAAACTGGTTATATGTACGCCGTATTTGCGAAAAGTTCGACGTTTTCTTATTTGACATTGAATTATCGGCTTAATTCATGAAATCGAACAATTTTGAATAACTGGGAATAAACTTGAATCATTCTCCTGCAATCCTACCGAGTGGGGCTGTGCAATTTCTTATTTTGATGGAGATACAGAGTTTGAAAATTGACGAGTTATAATGTTTTGGCTAACGCTAAGGGCAGTGCCGATTTCACATGGCTAACGGCTAAGACAGTTCCCAAATATTGTATGCTTACAGCCTAGACAGTGCATCGAGGAAATCGCCATGGAGTTTTTGCCCCAATGCATTGGTTGTGGGTTACTTGTGAGTGACAATGGTAAGTTGCACTGCTATCGATACAGCTGGTTGTAGGGGGTGAACATGATCACTTATTTCTGTTTTGATTCAGTATGAATGGATGTATAGTTTCTATTGTATGTATAAATATGTAACAGTCAACGTCCGAGTGCTATACGTACAGTCGTACTTAAATTCAATAAATGAATTTTGAATTGAATTTCGCATGTATGTCTGTCAATTCTGAGACATGGAGTCTATATATGAAATACTGGCCAAGACTGTGAGGTCTTATTTCATACTGGACGGAATTTGATAAAAATAGTCGTTTTTAAAATACGGATTACTAAGTTTGCATTGAAGTGATAATGTTTCGCATGCCTACTAATATACTATCTACATATTAATAGTTATTTTCAACTAAATGAATGGTTTGAACCTTCAAAAGTTTGTGATAAAATGTTTCGTGGTGATCTGAATGTACGATACTATACTATGCTGATTACCTCTGGTAATCAAAGGACGTCTGACTCGAGGCCACCTATCATGGAGTAAAGAGCGATCTTTGGCGGAAAAGAACGAGTTACTGCAATCTGATTGGTCGACATGGTGTGAAGTCGCCATATTCCAAACTGGCAATGGATGTATGTGGCTACAGCTTCTCGATTGAAATGGTATGTTGTACGGAAACATTTGTGCATATTTCATGTAAATATTGACCCATATTTTTGACATTGTTGTTTATGGCTGAATTCGATGATGTATGTTGTAAAAAAATGGCGTCGTGAGTGGTTCCATTCAAATATCTATTCGTTATAACTTTTATAAATTGGCTGGGAAGTGGATAGAGAATTTTTCTTAAGTTTTCTGTATTACTCATTTTAAACTGATCAGATACTTTGCTCCTTCATGATTCATGTAGATTATGATACTGATGATGATAATTGTTTCAGCCTACTATTACTGTACTGGCTTCCTTGACTTGCTCCGTGATGTATTCCATCCAGTAACCTCACTTGTTGTTCCCCTAATTATCCTTAGTTGTTCAGAACATTGCTTACACCCATATTCCAATACATGTTTACCCTTGCACCTCCTCAGTGTGTGAAATGTTGTGGACTGTTGTTTTCCCATGGGTCTGTGTGGGGTGGTAAATATTGTCTTGTGTATGTGGCATTCTCTGTAACAACTTGATCTTTCATGCAGTTATACATGATTAATGAAAGCATATGATAATTAGATTGAAAAGTTTTGAATCATTTGTATTTTTATGTATACTAAAATAAATTTTGGAATGAAAAGAATCTGAAAGATTAGTGTATAACCTTTGTGCACTAGATTGAAAACCATTGGAATTTCATAATTATGCTTATCATATGATATAGTTAATGAATATATAACCAAAGAAGAATATTTCTTTAAATTTTTGAAGTGCTTGCATAAATGCGTAGAATAGTGGTAAAAATGCAAATTTATCATTTTCAGGTGCCTGGATTACCACTGGGTACCAGAGCCATGAGTCCATATAAACATCAAAATAAGGAGAGAAGTACAAACCAGGGGCTGTTTTACTTGAGACTAATAGTACCAAGCAGTTGACTACAAGGGAAAAAAAGATTTGTACTAAAGGTTAGTGTCTTGTCATTCCGACAACTGTAGGCTTATCAAATGTTTGTTGATTCTTGGCTTTTTGGAAGTTTTGGAAGAGGTCCCATCACAGGCCCTTTTTGAATTGGATGCATACTCCTTGAAAACTACTTGAATATGTGACAGCCAAAAACGCCTTGAAAAGTACTTGAATTTTTGAGAAAAAACTAATAATGTTTGGTAAATTGCCCATGAATTCTTCTGCTGCAAATACAAAGAGGAAAAAAATAACAAACATACCAACAATGATGAAAAATGCGAAAAAATGACATAGCTATTTCGATAGGGCCCTACTGTCTTGTGGGCAATACGCCAATACAGTCAAACCTGTCTGTAACGACCACCCATGGGAACAGGAAAATGTGGTCTTTGTTTACAGGTGGTCTCTATTAACAGATTAAATATCATTGAAAATGGGCTGATGGGAGATAAAATTGGTGGTCTTTGCAGACAGGTTTTGCAATAGTGGTCTTTGTTCGCAGGTGGTCTTTAACACAGGTTTGACTGTAGTATGGTAAAACAGTACGGTACGGTAGTCGACAGGTTTCATGCCATCTTAAAGTAATTCTCACACTGTATTTTGTCTGTGCTGCAGTGATGGTCATCTCAGCGGGATAAACTTGAGAAATACACCGAATCCCCCCTACAACCAGCTGTATCGATGGCAGTGCTGTTGATTGATGGCGGTGCTATGTGCGTGGTACGATATTTACGAAGGGTAAGTTTTTGCTATTTTTGTTTCGTTTTTTGTTGATTTTAAGCGTAACCACTTATATGTATCGTTTAAGCAAATAACAAGCAATTTATACATACCATTTGTGTGCGAAAGAGTGCCATATTTACCGAGAAAACTGGTTATATGTACGCCGTATTTGCGAAAAGTTCGACGTTTTCTTAGTTGACATTGAATTATCGGCTTAATTCATGAAATCGAACAATTTTGAATAACTGGGAATAAACTTGAATCATTCTCCTGCAATCCTACCGAGTGGGGCTGTGCAATTTCTTATTTTGATGGAGATACAGAGTTTGAAAATTGACGAGTTATAATGTTTTGGCTAACGCTAAGGGCAGTGCCGATTTCACATGGCTAACGGCTAAGACAGTTCCCAAATATTGAATGCTTACAGCCTAGACAGTGCATCGAGGAAATCGCCATGGAGTTTTTGCCCCAATGCATTGGTTGTGGGTTACTTGTGAGTGACAATGGTAAGTTGCACTGCTATCGATACAGCTGGTTGTAGGGGGTGAACATGATCACTTATTTCTGTTTTGATTCAGTATGAATGGATGTATAGTTTCTATTGTATGTATAAATATGTAACAGTCAACGTCCGAGTGCTATACGTACAGTCGTACTTAAATTCAATAAATGAATTTTGAATTGAATTTCGCATGTATGTCTGTCAATTCTGAGACATGGAGTCTATATATGAAATACTGGCCAAGACTGTGAGGTCTTATTTCATACTGGACGGAATTTGATAAAAATAGTCGTTTTTAAAATACGGATTACTAAGTTTGCATTGAAGTGATAATGTTTCGCATGCCTACTAATATACTATCTACATATTAATAGTTATTTTCAACTAAATGAATGGTTTGAACCTTCAAAAGTTTGTGATAAAATGTTTCGTGGTGATCTGAATGTACGATACTATACTATGCTGATTACCTCTGGTAATCAAAGGACGTCTGACTCGAGGCCACCTATCATGGAGTAAAGAGCGATCTTTGGCGGAAAAGAACGAGTTACTGCAATCTGATTGGTCGACATGGTGTGAAGTCGCCATATTCCAAACTGGCAATGGATGTATGTGGCTACAGCTTCTCGATTGAAATGGTATGTTGTACGGAAACATTTGTGCATATTTCATGTAAATATTGACCCATATTTTTGACATTGTTGTTTATGGCTGAATCCGATGATGTATGTTGTAAAAAAATGGCGTCGTGAGTGGTTCCATTCAAATATCTATTCGTTATAACTTTTATAAATTGGCTGGGAAGTGGATAGAGAATTTTTCTTAAGTTTTCTGTATTACTCATTTTAAACTGATCAGATACTTTGCTCCTTCATGATTCATGTAGATTATGATACTGATGATGATAATTGTTTCAGCCTACTATTACTGTACTGGCTTCCTTGACTTGCTCCGTGATGTATTCCATCCAGTAACCTCACTTGTTGTTCCCCTAATTATCCTTAGTTGTTCAGAACATTGCTTACACCCATATTCCAATACATGTTTACCCTTGCACCTCCTCAGTGTGTGAAATGTTGTGGACTGTTGTTTTCCCATGGGTCTGTGTGGGGTGGTAAATATTGTCTTGTGTATGTGGCATTCTCTGTAACAACTTGATCTTTCATGCAGTTATACATGATTAATGAAAGCATATGATAATTAGATTGAAAAGTTTTGAATCATTTGTATTTTTATGTATACTAAAATAAATTTTGGAATGAAAAGAATCTGAAAGATTAGTGTATAACCTTTGTGCACTAGATTGAAAACCATTGGAATTTCATAATTATGCTTATCATATGATATAGTTAATGAATATATAACCAAAGAAGAATATTTCTTTAAATTTTTGAAGTGCTTGCATAAATGCGTAGAATAGTGGTAAAAATGCAAATTTATCATTTTCAGGTGCCTGGATTACCACTGGGTACCAGAGCCATGAGTCCATATAAACATCAAAATAAGGAGAGAAGTACAAACCAGGGGCTGTTTTACTTGAGACTAATAGTACCAAGCAGTTGACTACAAGGGAAAAAAAGATTTGTACTAAAGGTTAGTGTCTTGTCATTCCGACAACTGTAGGCTTATCAAATGTTTGTTGATTCTTGGCTTTTTGGAAGTTTTGGAAGAGGTCCCATCACAGGCCCTTTTTGAATTGGATGCATACTCCTTGAAAACTACTTGAATATGTGACAGCCAAAAACGCCTTGAAAAGTACCTGAATTTTTGAGAAAAAACTAATAATGTTTGGTAAATTGCCCATGAATTCTTCTGCTGCAAATACAAAGAGGAAAAAAATAACAAACATACCAACAATGATGAAAAATGCGAAAAAATGACATAGCTATTTCGATAGGGCCCTACTGTCTTGTGGGCAATACGCCAATACAGTCAAACCTGTCTGTAACGACCACCCATGGGAACAGCAAAATGTGGTCTTTGTTTACAGGTGGTCTCTATTAACAGATTAAATATCATTGAAAATGGGCTGATGGGAGATAAAATTGATGGTCTTTGCAGACAGGTTTTGCAATAGTGGTCTTTGTTCGCAGGTGGTCTTTAACACAGGTTTGACTGTAGTATGGTAAAACAGTACGGTACGGTAGTCGACAGGTTTCATGCCATCTTAAAGTAATTCTCACACTGTATTTTGTCTGTGCTGCAGTGATGGTCATCTCAGCGGGATAAACTTGAGAAATACACCGAATCCCCCCTACAACCAGCTGTATCGATGGCAGTGCTGTTGATTGATGGCGGTGCTATGTGCGTGGTGCGATATTTACGAAGGGTAAGTATTTGCTATTTTTGTTTCGTTTTTTGTTGATTTTAAGCGTAACCACTTATATGTATCGTTTAAGCAAATAACAAGCAATTTATACATACCATTTGTGTGCGAAAGAGTGCCATATTTACCGAGAAAACTGGTAATATGTACGCCGTATTTGCGAAAAGTTCGACGTTTTCTTATTTGACATTGAATTATCGGCTTAATTCATGAAATCGAACAATTTTGAATAACTGGGAATAAACTTGAATCATTCTCCTGCAATCCTACCGAGTGGGGCTGTGCAATTTCTTATTTTGATGGAGATACAGAGTTTGAAAATTGACGAGTTATAATGTTTTGGCTAACGCTAAGGGCAGTGCCGATTTCACATGGCTAACGGCTAAGACAGTTCCCAAATATTGTATGCTAACAGCCTAGACAGTGCATCGAGTAAATCGCCATGGAGTTTTTGCCCCAATGCATTGGTTGTGGGTTACTTGTGACTGACAATGGTAAGTTGCACTGCTATCGATACAGCTGGTTGTAGGGGGTGAAAATGATCACTTATTTCTGTTTTGATTCAGTATGAATGGATGTATAGTTTCTATTGTATGTATAAATATGTAACAGTCAACGTCCGAGTGCTATACGTACAGTCGTACTCAAATTCAATAAATGAATTTTGAATTGAATTTCGCATGTATGTCTGTCAATTCTGAGACATGGAGTCTATATATGAAATACTGGCCAAGACTGTGAGGTCTTATTTCATACTGGACGGAATTTGATAAAAATTGTCGTTTTTAATATACGGATTACTAAGTTTGCATTGAAGTGATAATGTTTTGCATGCCTACTAATATACTATCTACATATTAATATTTATTTTCAACTAAATGAATGGTTTGAACCTTCAAAAGTTTGTGATAAAATGTTTCGTGGTGATCTGAATGTACGATACTATACTATGCTGATTACCTCTGGTAATCAAAGGACGTCTGACTCGAGGCCACCTATCATGGAGTAAAGGGCGATCTTTGGCGGAAAAGAACGAGTTACTGCAATCTGATTGGTCGACATGGTGTGAAGTCGCCATATTTCAAACTGGCAATGGATGTATGTGGCCACAGCTTCTCGATTGAAATGGTATGTTTTACGGAAACATTTGTGCATATTTCATGTAAATATTGACCCATATTTTTGACATTGTTGTTTATGGCTGAATCCGATGATGTATGTTGTAAAAAAATGGCGTCGTGAGTGGTTCCATTCAAAGATCTATTCGTTATAACTTTTATAAATTGGCTGGGAAGTGGATAGAGAATTTTTCTTAAGTTTTCTGTATTACTCATTTTAAACTGATCAGATACTTTGCTCCTTCATGATTCATGTAGATTATGATACTGATGATGATAATCGTTTCAGCCTACTATTACTGTACTGGCTTCCTTGACTTGCTCCGTGATGTATTCCATCCAGTAACCCCACTTGTTGTTCCCCTAATTATCCTTAGTTGTTCAGAACATTGCTTACACCCATATTCCAATACATGTTTACCCTTGCATCTCCTCAGTGTGTGAAATGTTGTGGACTGTTGTTTTCCCATGGGTCTGTGTGGGGTGGTAAATATTGTCTTGTGTATGTGGCATTCTCTGTAACAACTTGATCTTTCATGCAGTTATACATGATTAATGAAAGCATATGATAATTAGATTGAAAAGTTTTGAATCATTTGTATTTTTATGTATACTAAAATAAATTTTGGAATGAAAAGAATCTGAAAGATTAGTGTATAACCTTTGTGCACTAGATTGAAAACCATTGGAATTTCATAATTATGCTTATCATATGATATAGTTAATGAATATATAACCAAAGAAGAATATTTCTTTAAATTTTTGAAGTGCTTGCATAAATGCGTAGAATAGTGGTAAAAATGCAAATTTATCATTTTCAGGTGCCTGGATTACCACTGGGTACCAGAGCCATGAGTCAATATAAACATCAAAATAAGGAGAGAAGTACAAACCAGGGGCTGTTTTACTTGAGACTTTAATAGTACCAAGCAGTTGACTACAAGGAAAAAAAAGATTTGTACTAAAGGTTAGTGTCTTGTCATTCCGACAACTGTAGGCTTATCAAATGTTTGTTGATTCTTGGCTTTTTGGAAGTTTTGGAAGAGGTCCCATCACAGGCCCTTTTCTATAATTCACACGGGTGAGACTACAGAATATGCATATCTGGTCAGTACACTAGTTATTAAGCCGACAGTTATTGAGAACTTCATGTATTTCAAATATTTATTTATCACATACCCATGCATGTTTCTACAATGCAATAAATATCATATTGCACAGTGTGCATATAAAATGTAAATGAGAAGAAAAACCTAAATGAAATTCATATGCTGTTTGTTTACAATTAACAAAATGAGTAATGATAAAATATCCACATCACCAACTGTTGATGCATTAAACAGTAAAGAATGCTCATGATCGCTGCAGCAACCTCAAAAATATATTTGATAACATTTACCGTTAACATGCAAGTTATGACAACACTACTGAGCATGTCCTGCAAAATTCTCCCAATCTACCTGTCCAGTTTAGTAAGTTTATTCCGTCCAAAATGATTCTTGTTTCAGATGTCGGCCTGGTGAGCGTGTACTTCCGGGTTGTTGTACTCTATAGGAAGTGTTTCTTAGAAATGTTGAGGTCCCAGATTTAAGGCTGTCTCTGGCTGTACTGATCCAATGTCAGCTGTATTAATTGATACTGTGTAACTTTTGTGTCATTTCTGATTACTGAAACAGTCAAAGTTCGCACATGTCTTGAACTGAACAGTCATTGAATTGGATGCATACTCCTTGAAAACTACTTGACTATGTGACAGCCAAAAACGCCTTGAAAAGTACCTGCATTTTTGAGAAAAAACTAATAATGTTTGGTAAATTGCCCATGAATTCTTCTGCTGCAAATACAAAGAGGAAAAAAATAACAAACATACCAACAATGATGAAAAATGCGAAAAAATGACAGAGCTATTTCGATAGGGCCCTACTGTCTTGTGGGCAATATGCCAATACAGTCAAACCTGTCTGTAACGACCACCCATGGGAACAGCAAAATGTGGTCTTTGTTTACAGGTGGTCTCTATTAACAGATTAAATATCATTGAAAATGGGCTGATGGGAGATAAAATTGGTGGTCTTTGCAGACAGGTTTTGCAATAGTGGTCTTTGTTCGCAGGTGGTCTTTAACACAGGTTTGACTGTAGTATGGTAAAACAGTACGGTACGGTAGTCGACAGGTTTCATGCCATCTTAAAGTAATTCTCACACTGTATTTTTTTCTGTGCTGCAGTGATGGTCATCGCAGCGGGATAAACTTGAGAAATACACTCTTTACAAAAATGTTGATTTTCCTCCACATGTGGAGAAGTTGCCGGCTCCTTGTGGAAGGGTAAATTAGTACTGGTAAGAATTCAGTCCAGGAAAGACTTGTAAGGTGAACCGGCCGCCGTATATAACTGAAATATCGTTGAGAAACGGCGTTAAACCCGATGAAACAAACAAATCTTCTCTTTACCAAAAATCAACATTTTTATTCCTTGAAAATGAAGTAAAAGTACTTGAAAAGTCCTTGAATTTTGTTCAGGAAGCTCTGTATGAACCATGGCATTCCATATAAATCATTTTTAATTCTTCAAAATACAAACTTTCTAGTCAATGTTTACTGTTGAGGATTGATTGCTTAATACTTTAATTGATTGTTAGTGTTATTATAATGTTATTATAACAAAAAGTCACTGATTCACAAGATATACTGACTTATGATAACTAATGGTACAATCAGATAATACGTTTCACAATTAGTTAATACATTTCATGACTTTGTTTGCATGAATGTATGTTTGTTCTGTATGTGTGTATGTATGCAATGACTGTTTTGTGTTAATTAACCAAAGGCATGTATGTGCCAAGTATGTTAATAAAGTTATATATGTGGTAAAAACTTACCACTGCTATAATATGAAAGAACAGTAGATAATGTGATAAATTTGTATACAAACAAGTCACTAGATCTATACCAAGTAAACAAATCCAGAGTCCAGCTATCAACAGCCCCAGGCCTAAATATGTGCTCACAGTGCTTTGATATAAAACTGTTTCAGGTGTGTATTGAGTGATCAATTTCAGTATGTTTTTGTATTGGCCTGTTGAGTTGCTTTGTTCACTCATATTTGTTACTGGCTCATTCATTGGTTGACAGAATTGGTTTGTCCTATCAGATTTGTTTAACTTTTGGCAGGACTAGGACTTGCACACTTGGACAGTTTGTGATTGGACTTTAGGATATTCTAATAATTCAATTATGGATTGTGTGTTGTGTAACATGATGAATTTGCAGTTAGTGTATTTCTATTTCTCTCTTTTAAAGTTGTAGTTGTAGTTGCACCATATCTGTATCTCAGTGGCAAGATCATTTCCAATCAGTTTTTCAGTCAAATGTACTTTATGACAATAACATACCTGAACATGATAGAAATAATATTCAAAATAACTTGGAAACTGTAAGTGATGTTGAAGATACTTGGTTTAACGGCCACATCACTGATTAAGAAATGCAGACTGCTATAAACAAATTGAAACATAACAAGGTGCCTTTGGGATATTTGATCTCAGAACATTTCATTTTAACCACTGAGTTCTGAAAAGTGGTATGTTTCTGAACTTGTACCTGTACATAAAATAATCCTGATAGCCCTTTTTCAACTATTTAAGCAAAATATATACAAGGCTACAAGCATCTTAAATAAATGCCTATCTTTTTTTGCTAATGCATTCGACAGAATAACTGAAGCACAAGCTGGTTTTCATGCTGGATATTCTACAATTGAAAATGGTTTTATTTTGTACTCTTTAGCAATCAAATACCTACGTATGTCAAAAAACGCAGAAAATTGTATGTCTTTATTGACTTTAAAAAGGCTTTTGATAGTATCGATAGATCAAAATTATACTCGGTATCAATTTGTCATAGTGTAAAAGGTAACCTTTTGAAATCCATTAAAAGTAAATATAATTCAGTAAAAGCTTGTGTCCGAAGTGATTAAGGCTATACATTGTAGTGATATGTTTAATTGTTTGCTGGGATTATGACTGGGCTGTAGTCCCATTTTGTTCTCTTTATTTATAAATGAGTTGCTTGGCACTCTTGCAACTAGCTTGAATTGAGATTAAAAGATCAGTATCTACAGGAATGGACAGTGGAATGCAATTCAAAAGTAAAATTAACTTTGTACACAAATTTCAAGTCTGTTCTTGGATATGAAAATTATCTTGACATTTTTGACATCAAGACATTTAGGCATACTTTAGTTTCCTAAGATCATCATCACATAATTTATTGATTGAAAAGGGCAGACATCTTGGCATAGATTATAGAAAGAGATCAAAGATTTTATTCTTTCTGTGTAAATCAGATTGAAAATGAATACCATTTTGTCCTCACATGTCCATTTTACAAACAACTAAGGGAAACTTATATGTGGACAAAATATTTCAACCTCCCAAATTTAAACAAATTCTACTTATTGATGTCATCCTGAATTCAACAAATTATAAAAGGTCTTGCTATGTTTATAAATTACTAAGATTTAAAACTAAGATAGTCAGTTTTATAATGTGTTCTGTAACTTGTTACATTTGTATATACATGTACATTCTATAAAACGTGTGTGTATTTGTATGAAGTGTGTGGTTTGTTTTTGCATATACAGGTAGCTTGTTTGGGTTTGTACTTATTCATGTAGCTGGTTTGAGTTTCAGTGTGTATACATGAAACTTGGTAGTGTTTGTTTTATCATAGAATGTCTGATGATGGTGGACATAGACAATGTATTATGTAGTTGCTTTATCATAGAAAGTCTGATGATGCTGCTGACATAGGCATGTATTGTGTAGTTGCTTTATCATAGAATGTCTGATGATGCCGTTGACATAGGCAATGTATTGTGTAGTTGCTTTATCATAGAATGTCTGATGATGGTGGACATAGCAATGTCTTGTGTAGTTGTTTTATCATAGAATGTCTGATGATGCCGCTGACATAGGCAATGTCTTGTGTAGTTGTTTTATCATAGAATGTCTGATGATGCCGTTGACATAGGCAATGTCTTGTGTAGTTGCTTTATCATAGAATGTCTGATGATGCTGCTGACATAGGCAATGTATTGTGTAGTTGCTTTATCATAGAATGTCTGATGATGCCACTGACATAGGCAATGTATTGTGTAGTTGCTTTATCATAGAATGTCTGATGATGGTGGACATAGGCAATGTCTTGTGTAGTTGTTTTATCATAGAATGTCTGATGATGGTGGACATAGCAATGTATTGTGTAGTTGTTTTATCATAGAATGTCTGATGATGGTGGACATAGGCAATGTCTTGTGTAGTTGTTTTATCATAGAATGTCTGATGATGGTGGACATAGCAATGTATTGTGTAGTTGTTTTATCATAGAATGTCTGATGATGCCACTGACATAGGCAATGTATTGTGTAGTTGCTTTATCATAGAATGTCTGATGATGGTGGACATAGGCAATGTATTGTGTAGTTGCTTTATCATAGAATGTCTGATGATGCCGTTGACATAGGCAATGTCTTGTGTAGTTGTTTTATCATAGAATGTCTGATGATGCTGCTGACATAGGCAATGTCTTGTGTAGTTGCTTTATCATAGAATGTCTGATGATGCCGTTGACATAGGCAATGTCTTGTGTAGTTGTTTTATCATAGAATGTCTGATGATGATGCTGACATAGGCAATGTCTTGTGTAGTTGCTTTATCATAGAATGTCTGATGATGCTGCTGACATAGGCAATGTCTTGTGTAGTTGCTTTATTATAGAATGTCTGATGATGCTGCTAACATAGGCAATGTCTTGTGTAGTTGCTTTATCATAGAATGTCTGAGCGTTACCTGAGAAGATCTGTTTGTCTCACAAGTTTTCTTAATTTTATTTAGCTGGTCATGTATTGTTGCAATACTTTCTGTGGTCGGGTTGCAATCTAGTCCTGCATTGCTAGTTGATAGTTTATAATGAACGCACACCATGTGCTGAGAATGGTGTTTGAAATTCTAAATGGAAGCATGTTTATTTCTATGCAGAAATTCAAAGTAATCACCTTATCATTACTCTATGCACCTGTCAATTTATATTGCAGTAATACCAGTAACCACCATGTGAGAGTGATTGCTGTGTGGAGTGACCGTTGTGTACAGTTGGATCCACAATCGGTAGGTTCTATGTGTAATTATTATGTTTTTGTAGGTATTTATTATGCATATATGTACATTCCTGCATTTTAAGGTTTTATCGCCATTATATTCTTAAATGACCACTAGACACATCACAGACGAAAGTATTGTTTAACTTGCTAAGCGTTAATTATATCTATACATGTACTGGTTCATTCTTTCATTGGTATTTGTTCCTAATGTAATAGTCCAGCCACGGACGTCACATCTCTATACTGTCGCTGTACAGAGCGATGCGTGTAAAAGTCGGAGTACAGAGACATGTATGCGGGGCTACTAATGTAAGTACATGTATGTGTAATGATGTAGTTTCAGGACTATAATTTTTTCTTGGTGTATTCCCATCTTGCAGTACATCTTCGTGTATTTATAAACCCAATTCGATAAGGCTTTCATTAGCGATTTATCCATTATATTTGTTAAAGGGTGGGAAGCTTGTTTAAATCATGTGATATCATTTTAACTTGCTGTTAATAGGTTGTATACAACACCCCTATCATTGATATTAAGGTAAACAGGATAATGAAAGAAATAGCGAATTTGAGTTATAAATCTTGATAGCTTTATATCTACATCATCATATATGTTTATGAATATCGTCATCAGCAGGCGCGTAGTACACATTGTCTCGAAAAATCGAAAAAATAAAAAGTTCAAATCTGCATTAAAAAAATGACCTCTCAATTCAGGGATAGGAATGCGCCCAGAAGTCACTACAGACAATCTAGAAATTTTTTTCCAGGGGAGTACCCCCGGACCCCTCGCAAAAAGGATCTTGCATACACATCACAAACCTCCTAGCTACGCCCCTGATCAGGATATTATACAATACATGTATGGACATTGAATATCTGTGTTCATTTCTATTATCCACTCGCAATTAACTGAGCTAGTCATACCATGGACGTACTCATCCATGTATGTTTAATGGACATAGCTCACAGTGTAACAAATTATATAAATCTATTTCAGGATACATGGTGATGTTGTATGATGTACTACCCCTTGTGTCCTTGTGTCATGGTTACCTGTATTTTCTACCAAACATTGTGCACTTGTGTTACCACGGGAACAACATACTTCAAAATAGAAGAAACAGTGACTTGATTACTCAACTGTGGTGAAAGTTTTTACTTTGTTTATATTGACAGTACACCAGAGGCTACAGTTTCATGTTTCTATTTAGGCTTCAACATTTTTACTTTAATAATAATAATAATAATAAACTTCATGTATTGAAGGTAACTAATTAAGTCATGCACATAAAAAAAACACACATACATAAACTTATCTAACTAGAGGCCTTGTTGATTAATTTTGCATTTTCATGTGTTATTTGTGTTCCATGTGTTTGATATATTTAATTCTGTATATATATCTTTTCTAGCCGCCTTCATCTCGGTGATGGGGAATGTCGTATCGATGCGTACTAATATACCGCTCGCGATAGCGTTATCAGATTGTTTTGTATTTGTTTATTGATTTTGCATTTTCATGTGTTATGTGTGTTCCATGTGTGTGATATGTCTAAATCTGTTTCTTTCTTTTATAGCCGCCTTCATCTCGGTGATGGAGAACGTCGTATCTGCGCATGCTAATATACGGTTCGCGATCGCGTTATCAGATTGTTTTGTATTTGTTGATTGATTTTCCATTTTCATGTGTGTTCGACTTGTTTGATATGTTGTAATTCTGTTTCTTTCTTTTGTAGCCGCCTTCATCTCGTTGATGGAGAACGTCGTATCTGCGCATGCTAATATACCGCTCGTGATCGCGTTATCAGATTGTTTTGTATTTGTTTCTTGATTTTGCATTCTCATGTGTTATGTGTGTTCCATGTGTTTGATATATCTAATTCTGTTTCTTTCTTTTGTAGCCGCCTTCATCTCGGTGATGGAGAACGTCGTATCTGCGCATGCTAATATACCGCTCGTGATCGCGTTATCAGATTGTTTTGTATTTCTTTCTTGATTTTGCATTCTCATGTGTTATGTGTGTTCCATGTGTTTGATATGTCTAATTCTGTTTCTTTCTTTTGTAGCCGCCTTCATCTCGTTGATGGAGAACGTCGTATCTGCGCATGCTAATATACCGCTCGTGATCGCGTTATCAGATTGTTTTGCATTTGTTTCTTGATTTTGCATTCTCATGTGTTATGTGTGTTCCATGTGTTTGATATGTCTAATTCTGTTTCTTTCTTTTGTAGCCGCCTTCATCTCGGTGATGGAGAACGTCGTATCTGCGCATGCTAATATACCGCTCGTGATCGCGTTATCAGATTGTTTTGTATTTCTTTCTTGATTTTGCATTCTCATGTGTTATGTGTGTTCCATGTGTTTGATATGTCTAATTCTGTTTCTTTCTTTTGTAGCCGCCTTCATCTCGGTGATGGAGAACGTCGTATCTGCGCATGCTAATATACCGCTCGTGATCGCGTTATCAGATTGTTTTGTATTTGTTGATTGATTTTCCATTTTCATGTGAGTTCCACTTGTATGATATGTTGTAATTCTGTTTCTTTCTTTTGTAGCCGCCTTCATCTCGGTGATGGAGAACGTCATATCTGCGCATGCTAATATACCGCTCGTGATCGCGTTATCAGATTGTTTTGTATTTGTTTCTTGATTTTGCATTCTCATGTGTTATGTGTGTTCCATGTGTTTGATATATCTAATTCTGTTTCTTTCTTTTGTAGCCGCCTTCATCTCGGTGATGGAGAACGTCATATCTGCGCATGCTTATATACCGCTCGTGATCGCGTTATCAGATTGTTTTGTATTTGTTTCTTGATTTTGCATTTTCATGTGTTATGTGTTTCATGTGTTTGATATGTCCAATGCTTTTCTACTTTTTTCAATCTCTGTTTGTTAATTTAAGTTTCAGAAATGATTTTATTAGCAAATTGTGTTAATTTTCAATTTCCATTCTGTCTAATTCTGCTTTTAAGGAAGTTTCAAACTTTCGATTTTAACTTTGTAATAATTACTTACATTGCTTGTATATTAGGTTCATTAAATTTCTGTTTATTGTTGACACATGGACTAAAAAGAGTAAATTTTGCACTTCTGAGGGACGGTCTCCCGATTGGCCTTCTTGTTCATAATTAGATTTATTTAAAAATCAAATCAAATTTAAGAAATGATGTTAAATAATAGCGTCAAGGAGATTTTTTAGAAGGGGAGTTGCGTCCCTTGCGTCCTGAGCAAATGATGTTTTTTGTGATTTTTTTGCATTTGTTTTTTGATTTTGCATTCTCATGTGTTATGTGTGTTCCATGTGTTTGATATGTCTAATTCTGTGTCTTTCTTTTGTAGCCGCCTTCATCTCGGTGATGGAGAACGTCGTATCTGCGCATGCTAATATACCGCTCGTGATCGCGTTATCAGATTGTTTTGTATTTCTTTCTTGATTTTGCATTCTCATGTGTTATGTGTGTTCCATGTGTTTGATATGTCTAATTCTGTTTCTTTCTTTTGTAGCCGCCTTCATCTCGGTGATGGAGAACGTCGTATCTGCGCATGCTAATATACCGCTCGTGATCGCGTTATCAGATTGTTTTGTATTTGTTGATTGATTTTCCATTTTCATGTGAGTTCCACTTGTATGATATGTTGTAATTCTGTTTCTTTCTTTTGTAGCCGCCTTCATCTCGGTGATGGAGAACGTCATATCTGCGCATGCTAATATACCGCTCGTGATCGCGTTATCAGATTGTTTTGTATTTGTTTCTTGATTTTGCATTCTCATGTGTTATGTGTGTTCCATGTGTTTGATATATCTAATTCTGTTTCTTTCTTTTGAAGTCGCCTTCATCTCGGTGATGGAGAACGTCGTATCTGCGCATGCTAATATACCGCTCGTGATCGCGTTATCAGATTGTTTTGTATTTGTTTCTTGATTTTGCATTTTCATGTGTTATGTGTTTCATGTGTTTGATATGTCCAATGCTTTTCTACTTTTTTCAATCTCTGTTTGTTAATTTAAGTTTCAGAAATGATTTTATTAGCAAATTGTGTTAATTTTCAATTTCCATTCTGTCTAATTCTGCTTTTAAGGAAGTTTCAAACTTTCGATTTTAACTTTGTAATAATTACTTACATTGCTTGTATATTAGGTTCATTAAATTTCTGTTTATTGTTGACACATGGACTAAAAAGAGTAAATTTTGCACTTCTGAGGGACGGTCTCCCGATTGGCCTTCTTGTTCATAATTAGATTTATTTAAAAATCAAATCAAATTTAAGAAATAATGTTAAATAATAGCGTCAAGGAGATTTTTTAGAAGGGGAGTTGCGTCCCTTGCGTCCTGAGCAAATGATGTTTTTTGTGACTTTTTTGCATTTGTTTTTTGATTTTGCATTCTCATGTGTTATGTGTGTTCCATGTGTTTGATATTTCTAATTCTGTTTCTTTCTTTTGTAGCCGCCTTCATCTCGGTGATGGAGAACGTCGTATCTGCGCATGCTAATATACCGCTCGTGATCGCGTTATCAGATTGTTTTGTATTTCTTTCTTGATTTTGCATTCTCATGTGTTATGTGTGTTCCATGTGTTTGATATGTCTAATTCTGTTTCTTTCTTTTGTAGCCGCCTTCATCTCGGTGATGGAGAACGTCGTATCTGCGCATGCTAATATACCGCTCGTGATCACGTTATCAGATTGTTTTGTATTTGTTGATTGATTTTCCATTTTCATGTGTGTTCCACTTGTATGATATGTTGTAATTCTGTTTCTTTCTTTTGTAGCCGCCTTCATCTCGTTGATGGAGAATGTCATATCTGCGCATGCTAATATACCGCTCCTGATCGCGTTATCAGATTGTTTTGTATTTCTTTCTTGATTTTGCATTCTCATGTGTTATGTGTGTTCCATGTGTTTGATATGTCTAATTCTGTTTCTTTCTTTTGTAGCCGCCTTCATCTCGGTGATGGAGAATGTCGTATCTGCGCATGCTAATATACCGCTCGTGATCGCGTTATCAGATTGTTTTGTATTTGTTGATTGATTTTCCATTTTCATGTGAGTTCCACTTGTATGATATGTTGTAATTCTGTTTCTTTCTTTTGTAGCCGCCTTCATCTCGGTGATGGAGAACGTCATATCTGCGCATGCTAATATACCGCTCGTGATCGCGTTATCAGATTGTTTTGTATTTGTTTCTTGATTTTGCATTCTCATGTGTTATGTGTGTTCCATGTGTTTGATATATCTAATTCTGTTTCTTTCTTTTGTAGCCGCCTTCATCTCGGTGATGGAGAACGTCGTATTTGCGCATGCTAATATACCGCTCGTGATCGCGTTATCAGATTGTTTTGTATTTGTTTCTTGATTTTGCATTTTCATGTGTTATGTGTTTCATGTGTTTGATATGTCCAATGCTTTTCTACTTTTTTCAATCTCTGTTTGTTAATTTAAGTTTCAGAAATGATTTTATTAGCAAATTGTGTTAATTTTCAATTTCCATTCTGTCTAATTCTGCTTTTAAGGAAGTTTCAAACTTTCGATTTTAACTTTGTAATAATTACTTACATTGCTTGTATATTAGGTTCATTAAATTTCTGTTTATTGTTGACACATGGACTAAAAAGAGTAAATTTTGCACTTCTGAGGGACGGTCTCCCGATTGGCCTTCTTGTTCATAATTAGATTTATTTAAAAATCAAATCAAATTTAAGAAATGATGTTAAATAATAGCGTCAAGGAGATTTTTTAGAAGGGGAGTTGCGTCCCTTGCGTCCTGAGCAAATGATGTTTTTTGTGATTTTTTTGCATTTGTTTTTTGATTTTGCATTCTCATGTGTTATGTGTGTTCCATGTGTTTGATATTTCTAATTCTGTTTCTTTCTTTTGTAGCCGCCTACATCTCGGTGATGGAGAACGTCGTATCTGCGCATGCTAATATACCGCTCGTGATCGCGTTATCAGATTGTTTTGTATTTCTTTCTTGATTTTGCATTCTCATGTGTTATGTGTGTTCCATGTGTTTGATAAGTCTAATTCTGATTCTTTCTTTTGTAGCCGCCTCATCTCGGTGATGGAGAACGTCGTATCTGCGCATGCTAATATACGGTTCGCGATCGCGTTATCAGATTGTTTTGTATTTGTTGATTGATTTTCCATTTTCATGTGTGTTCGACTTGTTTGATATGTTGTAATTCTGTTTCTTTCTTTTGTAGCCGCCTTCATCTCGTTGATGGAGAACGTCGTATCTGCGCATGCTAATATTCCGCTCGTGATCGCGTTATCAGATTGTTTTGTATTTCTTTCTTGATTTTGCATTCTCATGTGTTATGTGTGTTCCATGTGTTTGATATGTCTAATTCTGTTTCTTTCTTTTGTAGCCGCCTTCATCTCGGTGATGGAGAACATCGTATCTGCGCATGCTAATATACCGCTCGTGATCGCGTTATCAGATTGTTTTGTATTTCTTTCTTGATTTTGCATTCTCATGTGTTATGTGTGTTCCATGTGTTTGATATGTCTAATTCTGTTTCTTTCTTTTGTAGCCGCCTTCATCTTGGTGATGGAGAACGTCGTATCTGCGCATGCTAATATACCGCTCGTGATCGCGTTATCAGATTGTTTTGTATTTCTTTCTTGATTTTGCATTCTCATGTGTGTTCCACTTGTATGATATGTTGTAATTCTGTTTCTTTCTTTTGTAGCCGCCTTCATCTCGTTGATGGAGAATGTCATATCTGCGCATGCTAATATACCGCTCCTGATCGCGTTATCAGATTGTTTTGTATTTCTTTCTTGATTTTGCATTCTCATGTGTTATGTGTGTTCCATGTGTTTGATATGTCTAATTCTGTTTCTTTCTTTTGTAGCCGCCTTCATCTCGGTGATGGAGAACGTCGTATCTGCGCATGCTAATATACCGCTCGTGATCGCGTTATCAGATTGTTTTGTATTTGTTGATTGATTTTCCATTTTCATGTGAGTTCCACTTGTATGATATGTTGTAATTCTGTTTCTTTCTTTTGTAGCCGCCTTCATCTCGGTGATGGAGAACGTCATATCTGCGCATGCTAATATACCGCTCGTGATCGCGTTATCAGATTGTTTTGTATTTGTTTCTTGATTTTGCATTCTCATGTGTTATGTGTGTTCCATGTGTTTGATATATCTAATTCTGTTTCTTTCTTTTGTAGCCGCCTTCATCTCGGTGATGGAGAACGTCGTATCTGCGCATGCTAATATACCGCTCGTGATCGCGTTATCAGATTGTTTTGTATTTGTTTCTTGATTTTGCATTTTCATGTGTTATGTGTTTCATGTGTTTGATATGTCCAATGCTTTTCTACTTTTTTCAATCTCTGTTTGTTAATTTAAGTTTCAGAAATGATTTTATTAGCAAATTGTGTTAATTTTCAATTTCCATTCTGTCTAATTCTGCTTTTAAGGAAGTTTCAAACTTTCGATTTTAACTTTGTAATAATTACTTACATTGCTTGTATATTAGGTTCATTAAATTTCTGTTTATTGTTGACACATGGACTAAAAAGAGTAAATTTTGCACTTCTGAGGGACGGTCTCCCGATTGGCCTTCTTGTTCATAATTAGATTTATTTAAAAATCAAATCAAATTTAAGAAATGATATTAAATAATAGGGTCAAGGAGATTTTTTAAAAGGGGAGTTGCGTCCCTTGCGTCCTGAGCAAATGATGTTTTTTGTGATTTTTTTGCATTTGTTTTTTGATTTTGCATTCTCATGTGTTATGTGTGTTCCATGTGTTTGATATTTCTAATTCTGTTTCTTTCTTTTGTAGCCGCCTTCATCTCGGTGATGGAGAACGTCGTATCTGCGCATGCTAATATACCGCTCGTGATCGCGTTATCAGATTGTTTTGTATTTCTTTCTTGATTTTGCATTCTCATGTGTTATGTGTGTTCCATGTGTTTGATATGTCTAATTCTGTTTCTTTCTTTTGTAGCCGCCTTCATCTCGGTGATGGAGAACGTCGTATCTGCGCATGCTAATATACCGCTCGTGATCACGTTATCAGATTGTTTTGTATTTGTTGATTGATTTTCCATTTTCATGTGTGTTCCACTTGTATGATATGTTGTAATTCTGTTTCTTTCTTTTGTAGCCGCCTTCATCTCGTTGATGGAGAATGTCATATCTGCGCATGCTAATATACCGCTCCTGATCGCGTTATCAGATTGTTTTGTATTTCTTTCTTGATTTTGCATTCTCATGTGTTATGTGTGTTCCATGTGTTTGATATGTCTAATTCTGTTTCTTTCTTTTGTAGCCGCCTTCATCTCGGTGATGGAGAACGTCGTATCTGCGCATGCTAATATACCGCTCGTGATCGCGTTATCAGATTGTTTTGTATTTGTTGATTGATTTTCCATTTTCATGTGTGTTCGACTTGTTTGATATGTTGTAATTCTGTTTCTTTCTTTTGTAGCCGCCTTCATCTCGTTGATGGAGAACGTCGTATCTGCGCATGCTAATATACCGCTCGTGATCGCGTTATCAGATTGTTTTGTATTTGTTTCTTGATTTTGCATTCTCATGTTTTATGTGTGTTCCATGTGTTTGATATATCTAATTCTGTTTCTTTCTTTTGTAGCCGCCTTCATCTCGGTGATGGAGAACGTCGTATCTGCGCATGCTAATATACCGCTCGTGATCGCGTTATCAGATTGTTTTGTATTTCTTTCTTGATTTTGCATTCTCATGTGTTATGTGTGTTCCATGTGTTTGATATGTCTAATTCTGTTTCTTTCTTTTGTAGCCGCCTTCATCTCGTTGATGGAGAACGTCGTATCTGCGCATGCTAATATACCGCTCGTGATCGCGTTATCAGATTGTTTTGCATTTGTTTCTTGATTTTGCATTCTCATGTGTTATGTGTGTTCCATGTGTTTGATATGTCTAATTCTGTTTCTTTCTTTTGTAGCCGCCTTCATCTCGGTGATGGAGAACGTCGTATCTGCGCATGCTAATATACCGCTCGTGATCGCGTTATCAGATTGTTTTGTATTTCTTTCTTGATTTTGCATTCTCATGTGTTATGTGTGTTCCATGTGTTTGATATGTCTAATTCTGTTTCTTTCTTTTGTAGCCGCCTTCATCTCGGTGATGGAGAACGTCGTATCTGCGCATGCTAATATACCGCTCGTGATCGCGTTATCAGATTGTGTTGTATTTGTTGATTGATTTTCCATTTTCATGTGAGTTCCACTTGTATGATATGTTGTAATTCTGTTTCTTTCTTTTGTAGCCGCCTTCATCTCGGTGATGGAGAACGTCATATCTGCGCATGCTAATATACCGCTCGTGATCGCGTTATCAGATTGTTTTGTATTTGTTTCTTGATTTTGCATTCTCATGTGTTATGTGTGTTCCATGTGTTTGATATATCTAATTCTGTTTCTTTCTTTTGTAGCCGCCTTCATCTCGGTGATGGAGAACGTCGTATTTGCGCATGCTAATATACCGCTCGTGATCGCGTTATCAGATTGTTTTGTATTTGTTTCTTGATTTTGCATTTTCATGTGTTATGTGTTTCATGTGTTTGATATGTCCAATGCTTTTCTACTTTTTTCAATCTCTGTTTGTTAATTTAAGTTTCAGAAATGATTTTATTAGCAAATTGTGTTAATTTTCAATTTCCATTCTGTCTAATTCTGCTTTTAAGGAAGTTTCAAACTTTCGATTTTAACTTTGTAATAATTACTTACATTGCTTGTATATTAGGTTCATTAAATTTCTGTTTATTGTTGACACATGGACTAAAAAGAGTAAATTTTGCACTTCTGAGGGACGGTCTCCCGATTGGCCTTCTTGTTCATAATTAGATTTATTTAAAAATCAAATCAAATTTAAGAAATGATGTTAAATAATAGCGTCAAGGAGATTTTTTAGAAGGGGAGTTGCGTCCCTTGCGTCCTGAGCAAATGATGTTTTTTGTGATTTTTTTGCATTTGTTTTTTGATTTTGCATTCTCATGTGTTATGTGTGTTCCATGTGTTTGATATTTCTAATTCTGTTTCTTTCTTTTGTAGCCGCCTTCATCTCGGTGATGGAGAACGTCGTATCTGCGCATGCTAATATACCGCTCGTGATCGCGTTATCAGATTGTTTTGTATTTCTTTCTTGATTTTGCATTCTCATGTGTTATGTGTGTTCCATGTGTTTGATATGTCTAATTCTGTTTCTTTCTTTTGTAGCCGCCTTCATCTCGGTGATGGAGAACGTCGTATCTGCGCATGCTAATATACCGCTCGTGATCACGTTATCAGATTGTTTTGTATTTGTTGATTGATTTTCCATTTTCATGTGTGTTCCACTTGTATGATATGTTGTAATTCTGTTTCTTTCTTTTGTAGCCGCCTTCATCTCGTTGATGGAGAATGTCATATCTGCGCATGCTAATATACCGCTCCTGATCGCGTTATCAGATTGTTTTGTATTTCTTTCTTGATTTTGCATTCTCATGTGTTATGTGTGTTCCATGTGTTTGATATGTCTAATTCTGTTTCTTTCTTTTGTAGCCGCCTTCATCTCGGTGATGGAGAATGTCGTATCTGCGCATGCTAATATACCGCTCGTGATCGCGTTATCAGATTGTTTTGTATTTGTTGATTGATTTTCCATTTTCATGTGAGTTCCACTTGTATGATATGTTGTAATTCTGTTTCTTTCTTTTGTAGCCGCCTTCATCTCGGTGATGGAGAACGTCATATCTGCGCATGCTAATATACCGCTCGTGATCGCGTTATCAGATTGTTTTGTATTTGTTTCTTGATTTTGCATTCTCATGTGTTATGTGTGTTCCATGTGTTTGATATATCTAATTCTGTTTCTTTCTTTTGTAGCCGCCTTCATCTCGGTGATGGAGAACGTCGTATTTGCGCATGCTAATATACCGCTCGTGATCGCGTTATCAGATTGTTTTGTATTTGTTTCTTGATTTTGCATTTTCATGTGTTATGTGTTTCATGTGTTTGATATGTCCAATGCTTTTCTACTTTTTTAATCTCTGTTTGTTAATTTAAGTTTCAGAAATGATTTTATTAGCAAATTGTGTTAATTTTCAATTTCCATTCTGTCTAATTCTGCTTTTAAGGAAGTTTCAAACTTTCGATTTTAACTTTGTAATAATTACTTACATTGCTTGTATATTAGGTTCATTAAATTTCTGTTTATTGTTGACACATGGACTAAAAAGAGTAAATTTTGCACTTCTGAGGGACGGTCTCCCTATTGGCCTTCTTGTTCATAATTAGATTTATTTAAAAATCAAATCAAATTTAAGAAATGATGTTAAATAATAGCGTCAAGGAGATTTTTTAGAAGGGGAGTTGCGTCCCTTGCGTCCTGAGCAAATGATGTTTTTTGTGATTTTTTTGCATTTGTTTTTTGATTTTGCAT
This sequence comes from Mactromeris polynyma, assembly GCA_032209605.1. Classification (NCBI taxonomy): domain Eukaryota; kingdom Metazoa; phylum Mollusca; class Bivalvia; order Venerida; family Mactridae; genus Mactromeris; species Mactromeris polynyma. The sequence continues at coordinate 794,583 of JASFXZ010000032.1, forward strand.
TCTCATGTGTTATGTGTGTTCCATGTGTTTGATATTTCTAATTCTGTTTCTTTCTTTTGTAGCCGCCTTCATCTCGGTGATGGAGAACGTCGTATCTGCGCATGCTAATATACCGCTCGTGATCGCGTTATCAGATTGTTTTGTATTTCTTTCTTGATTTTGCATTCTCATGTGTTATGTGTGTTCCATGTGTTTGATATGTCTAATTCTGTTTCTTTCTTTTGTAGCCGCCTTCATCTCGGTGATGGAGAACGTCGTATCTGCGCATGCTAATATACCGCTCGTGATCGCGTTATCAGATTGTTTTGTATTTGTTGATTGATTTTCCATTTTCATGTGAGTTCCACTTGTATGATATGTTGTAATTCTGTTTCTTTCTTTTGTAGCCGCCTTCATCTCGGTGATGGAGAACGTCATATCTGCGCATGCTAATATACCGCTCGTGATCGCGTTATCAGATTGTTTTGTATTTGTTTCTTGATTTTGCATTCTCATGTGTTATGTGTGTTCCATGTGTTTGATATATCTAATTCTGTTTCTTTCTTTTGTAGCCGCCTTCATCTCGGTGATGGAGAACGTCGTATCTGCGCATGCTAATATACCGCTCGTGATCGCGTTATCAGATTGTTTTGTATTTGTTTCTTGATTTTGCATTTTCATGTGTTATGTGTTTCATGTGTTTGATATGTCCAATGCTTTTCTACTTTTTTCAATCTCTGTTTGTTAATTTAAGTTTCAGAAATGATTTTATTAGCAAATTGTGTTAATTTTCAATTTCCATTCTGTCTAATTCTGCTTTTAAGGAAGTTTCAAACTTTCGATTTTAACTTTGTAATAATTACTTACATTGCTTGTATATTAGGTTCATTAAATTTCTGTTTATTGTTGACACATGGACTAAAAAGAGTAAATTTTGCACTTCTGAGGGACGGTCTCCCGATTGGCCTTCTTGTTCATAATTAGATTTATTTAAAAATCAAATCAAATTTAAGAAATGATGTTAAATAATAGCGTCAAGGAGATTTTTTAGAAGGGGAGTTGCGTCCCTTGCGTCCTGAGCAAATGATGTTTTTTGTGATTTTTTTGCATTTGTTTTTTGATTTTGCATTCTCATGTGTTATGTGTGTTCCATGTGTTTGATATTTCTAATTCTGTTTCTTTCTTTTGTAGCCGCCTTCATCTCGGTGATGGAGAACGTCGTATCTGCGCATGCTAATATACCGCTCGTGATCGCGTTATCAGATTGTTTTGTATTTCTTTCTTGATTTTGCATTCTCATGTGTTATGTGTGTTCCATGTGTTTGATATGTCTAATTCTGTTTCTTTCTTTTGTAGCCGCCTTCATCTCGGTGATGGAGAATGTCGTATCTGCGCATGCTAATATACCGCTCGTGATCGCGTTATCAGATTGTTTTGTATTTGTTGATTGATTTTCCATTTTCATGTGAGTTCCACTTGTATGATATGTTGTAATTCTGTTTCTTTCTTTTGTAGCCGCCTTCATCTCGGTGATGGAGAACGTCATATATGCGCATGCTAATATACCGCTCGTGATCGCGTTATCAGATTGTTTTGTATTTGTTTCTTGATTTTGCATTCTCATGTGTTATGTGTGTTCCATGTGTTTGATATATCTAATTCTGTTTCTTTCTTTTGTAGCCGCCTTCATCTCGGTGATGGAGAACGTCGTATCTGCGCATGCTAATATATCGCTCGTGATCGCGTTATCAGATTGTTTTGTATTTCTTTCTTGATTTTGCATTTTCATGTGTTATGTGTTTCATGTGTTTGATATGTCCAATGCTTTTCTACTTTTTTCAATCTCTGTTTGTTAATTTAAGTTTCAGAAATGATTTTATTAGCAAATTGTGTTAATTTTCAATTTCCATTCTGTCTAATTCTGCTTTTAAGGAAGTTTCAAACTTTCGATTTTAACTTTGTAATAATTACTTACATTGCTTGTATATTAGGTTCATTAAATTTCTGTTTATTGTTGACACATGGACTAAAAAGAGTAAATTTTGCACTTCTGAGGGACGGTCTCCCGATTGGCCTTCTTGTTCATAATTAGATTTATTTAAAAATCAAATCAAATTTAAGAAATGATGTTAAATAATAGCGTCAAGGAGATTTTTTAGAAGGGGAGTTGCGTCCCTTGCGTCCTGAGCAAATGATGTTTTTTGTGATTTTTTTGCATTTGTTTTTTGATTTTGCATTCTCATGTGTTATGTGTGTTCCATGTGTTTGATATTTCTAATTCTGTTTCTTTCTTTTGTAGCCGCCTACATCTCGGTGATGGAGAACGTCGTATCTGCGCATGCTAATATACCGCTCGTGATCGCGTTATCAGATTGTTTTGTATTTGTTGATTGATTTTGCATTCTCATGTGTTATGTGTGTTCCATGTGTTTGATATGTCTAATTCTGTTTCTTTCTTTTGTAGCCGCCTTCATCTCGGTGATGGAGAACGTCGTATCTGCGCATGCTAATATACCGCTCGTGATCGCATTATCAGATTGTTTTGTATTTGTTGATTGATTTTCCATTTTCATGTGAGTTCCACTTGTATGATATGTTGTAATTCTGTTTCTTTCTTTTGTAGCCGCCTTCATCTCGGTGATGGAGAACGTCATATCTGCGCATGCTAATATACCGCTCGTGATCGCGTTATCAGATTGTTTTGTATTTGTTTCTTGATTTTGCATTCTCATGTGTTATGTGTGTTCCATGTGTTTGATATATCTAATTCTGTTTCTTTCTTTTGTAGCCGCCTTCATCTCGGTGATGGAGAACGTCGTATCTGCGCATGCTAATATACCGCTCGTGATCGCGTTATCAGATTGTTTTGTATTTGTTTCTTGATTTTGCATTTTCATGTGTTATGTGTTTCATGTGTTTGATATGTCCAATGCTTTTCTACTTTTTTCAATCTCTGTTTGTTAATTTAAGTTTCAGAAATGATTTTATTAGCAAATTGTGTTAATTTTCAATTTCCATTCTGTCTAATTCTGCTTTTAAGGAAGTTTCAAACTTTCGATTTTAACTTTGTAATAATTACTTACATTGCTTGTATATTAGGTTCATTAAATTTCTGTTTATTGTTGACACATGGACTAAAAAGAGTAAATTTTGCACTTCTGAGGGACGGTCTCCCGATTGGCCTTCTTGTTCATAATTAGATTTATTTAAAAATCAAATCAAATTTAAGAAATGATGTTAAATAATAGCGTCAAGGAGATTTTTTAGAAGGGGAGTTGCGTCCCTTGCGTCCTGAGCAAATGATGTTTTTTGTGATTTTTTTGCATTTGTTTTTTGATTTTGCATTCTCATGTGTTATGTGTGTTCCATGTGTTTGATATTTCTAATTCTGTTTCTTTCTTTTGTAGCCGCCTTCATCTCGGTGATGGAGAACGTCGTATCTGCGCATGCTAATATACCGCTCGTGATCGCGTTATCAGATTGTTTTGTATTTCTTTCTTGATTTTGCATTCTCATGTGTTATGTGTGTTCCATGTGTTTGATATGTCTAATTCTGTTTCTTTCTTTTGTAGCCGCCTTCATCTCGGTGATGGAGAACGTCGTATCTGCGCATGCTAATATACCGCTCGTGATCACGTTATCAGATTGTTTTGTATTTGTTGATTGATTTTCCATTTTCATGTGTGTTCCACTTGTATGATATGTTGTAATTCTGTTTCTTTCTTTTGTAGCCGCCTTCATCTCGTTGATGGAGAATGTCATATCTGCGCATGCTAATATACCGCTCCTGATCGCGTTATCAGATTGTTTTGTATTTCTTTCTTGATTTTGCATTCTCATGTGTTATGTGTGTTCCATGTGTTTGATATGTCTAATTCTGTTTCTTTCTTTTGTAGCCGCCTTCATCTCGGTGATGGAGAACGTCGTATCTGCGCATGCTAATATACCGCTCGTGATCGCGTTATCAGATTGTTTTGTATTTGTTGATTGATTTTCCATTTTCATGTGTGTTCGACTTGTTTGATATGTTGTAATTCTGTTTCTTTCTTTTGTAGCCGCCTTCATCTCGTTGATGGAGAACGTCGTATCTGCGCATGCTAATATACCGCTCGTGATCGCGTTATCAGATTGTTTTGTATTTGTTTCTTGATTTTGCATTCTCATGTTTTATGTGTGTTCCATGTGTTTGATATATCTAATTCTGTTTCTTTCTTTTGTAGCCGCCTTCATCTCGGTGATGGAGAACGTCGTATCTGCGCATGCTAATATACCGCTCGTGATCGCGTTATCAGATTGTTTTGTATTTCTTTCTTGATTTTGCATTCTCATGTGTTATGTGTGTTCCATGTGTTTGATATGTCTAATTCTGTTTCTTTCTTTTGTAGCCGCCTTCATCTCGTTGATGGAGAACGTCGTATCTGCGCATGCTAATATACCGCTCGTGATCGCGTTATCAGATTGTTTTGCATTTGTTTCTTGATTTTGCATTCTCATGTGTTATGTGTGTTCCATGTGTTTGATATGTCTAATTCTGTTTCTTTCTTTTGTAGCCGCCTTCATCTCGGTGATGGAGAACGTCGTATCTGCGCATGCTAATATACCGCTCGTGATCGCGTTATCAGATTGTTTTGTATTTCTTTCTTGATTTTGCATTCTCATGTGTTATGTGTGTTCCATGTGTTTGATATGTCTAATTCTGTTTCTTTCTTTTGTAGCCGCCTTCATCTCGGTGATGGAGAACGTCGTATCTGCGCATGCTAATATACCGCTCGTGATCGCGTTATCAGATTGTGTTGTATTTGTTGATTGATTTTCCATTTTCATGTGAGTTCCACTTGTATGATATGTTGTAATTCTGTTTCTTTCTTTTGTAGCCGCCTTCATCTCGGTGATGGAGAACGTCATATCTGCGCATGCTAATATACCGCTCGTGATCGCGTTATCAGATTGTTTTGTATTTGTTTCTTGATTTTGCATTCTCATGTGTTATGTGTGTTCCATGTGTTTGATATATCTAATTCTGTTTCTTTCTTTTGTAGCCGCCTTCATCTCGGTGATGGAGAACGTCGTATTTGCGCATGCTAATATACCGCTCGTGATCGCGTTATCAGATTGTTTTGTATTTGTTTCTTGATTTTGCATTTTCATGTGTTATGTGTTTCATGTGTTTGATATGTCCAATGCTTTTCTACTTTTTTCAATCTCTGTTTGTTAATTTAAGTTTCAGAAATGATTTTATTAGCAAATTGTGTTAATTTTCAATTTCCATTCTGTCTAATTCTGCTTTTAAGGAAGTTTCAAACTTTCGATTTTAACTTTGTAATAATTACTTACATTGCTTGTATATTAGGTTCATTAAATTTCTGTTTATTGTTGACACATGGACTAAAAAGAGTAAATTTTGCACTTCTGAGGGACGGTCTCCCGATTGGCCTTCTTGTTCATAATTAGATTTATTTAAAAATCAAATCAAATTTAAGAAATGATGTTAAATAATAGCGTCAAGGAGATTTTTTAGAAGGGGAGTTGCGTCCCTTGCGTCCTGAGCAAATGATGTTTTTTGTGATTTTTTTGCATTTGTTTTTTGATTTTGCATTCTCATGTGTTATGTGTGTTCCATGTGTTTGATATTTCTAATTCTGTTTCTTTCTTTTGTAGCCGCCTTCATCTCGGTGATGGAGAACGTCGTATCTGCGCATGCTAATATACCGCTCGTGATCGCGTTATCAGATTGTTTTGTATTTCTTTCTTGATTTTGCATTCTCATGTGTTATGTGTGTTCCATGTGTTTGATATGTCTAATTCTGTTTCTTTCTTTTGTAGCCGCCTTCATCTCGGTGATGGAGAACGTCGTATCTGCGCATGCTAATATACCGCTCGTGATCACGTTATCAGATTGTTTTGTATTTGTTGATTGATTTTCCATTTTCATGTGTGTTCCACTTGTATGATATGTTGTAATTCTGTTTCTTTCTTTTGTAGCCGCCTTCATCTCGTTGATGGAGAATGTCATATCTGCGCATGCTAATATACCGCTCCTGATCGCGTTATCAGATTGTTTTGTATTTCTTTCTTGATTTTGCATTCTCATGTGTTATGTGTGTTCCATGTGTTTGATATGTCTAATTCTGTTTCTTTCTTTTGTAGCCGCCTTCATCTCGGTGATGGAGAATGTCGTATCTGCGCATGCTAATATACCGCTCGTGATCGCGTTATCAGATTGTTTTGTATTTGTTGATTGATTTTCCATTTTCATGTGAGTTCCACTTGTATGATATGTTGTAATTCTGTTTCTTTCTTTTGTAGCCGCCTTCATCTCGGTGATGGAGAACGTCATATCTGCGCATGCTAATATACCGCTCGTGATCGCGTTATCAGATTGTTTTGTATTTGTTTCTTGATTTTGCATTCTCATGTGTTATGTGTGTTCCATGTGTTTGATATATCTAATTCTGTTTCTTTCTTTTGTAGCCGCCTTCATCTCGGTGATGGAGAACGTCGTATTTGCGCATGCTAATATACCGCTCGTGATCGCGTTATCAGATTGTTTTGTATTTGTTTCTTGATTTTGCATTTTCATGTGTTATGTGTTTCATGTGTTTGATATGTCCAATGCTTTTCTACTTTTTTCAATCTCTGTTTGTTAATTTAAGTTTCAGAAATGATTTTATTAGCAAATTGTGTTAATTTTCAATTTCCATTCTGTCTAATTCTGCTTTTAAGGAAGTTTCAAACTTTCGATTTTAACTTTGTAATAATTACTTACATTGCTTGTATATTAGGTTCATTAAATTTCTGTTTATTGTTGACACATGGACTAAAAAGAGTAAATTTTGCACTTCTGAGGGACGGTCTCCCGATTGGCCTTCTTGTTCATAATTAGATTTATTTAAAAATCAAATCAAATTTAAGAAATGATGTTAAATAATAGCGTCAAGGAGATTTTTTAGAAGGGGAGTTGCGTCCCTTGCGTCCTGAGCAAATGATGTTTTTTGTGATTTTTTTGCATTTGTTTTTTGATTTTGCATTCTCATGTGTTATGTGTGTTCCATGTGTTTGATATTTCTAATTCTGTTTCTTTCTTTTGTAGCCGCCTACATCTCGGTGATGGAGAACGTCGTATCTGCGCATGCTAATATACCGCTCGTGATCGCGTTATCAGATTGTTTTGTATTTCTTTCTTGATTTTGCATTCTCATGTGTTATGTGTGTTCCATGTGTTTGATAAGTCTAATTCTGATTCTTTCTTTTGTAGCCGCCTCATCTCGGTGATGGAGAACGTCGTATCTGCGCATGCTAATATACGGTTCGCGATCGCGTTATCAGATTGTTTTGTATTTGTTGATTGATTTTCCATTTTCATGTGTGTTCGACTTGTTTGATATGTTGTAATTCTGTTTCTTTCTTTTGTAGCCGCCTTCATCTCGTTGATGGAGAACGTCGTATCTGCGCATGCTAATATTCCGCTCGTGATCGCGTTATCAGATTGTTTTGTATTTCTTTCTTGATTTTGCATTCTCATGTGTTATGTGTGTTCCATGTGTTTGATATGTCTAATTCTGTTTCTTTCTTTTGTAGCCGCCTTCATCTCGGTGATGGAGAACATCGTATCTGCGCATGCTAATATACCGCTCGTGATCGCGTTATCAGATTGTTTTGTATTTCTTTCTTGATTTTGCATTCTCATGTGTTATGTGTGTTCCATGTGTTTGATATGTCTAATTCTGTTTCTTTCTTTTGTAGCCGCCTTCATCTTGGTGATGGAGAACGTCGTATCTGCGCATGCTAATATACCGCTCGTGATCGCGTTATCAGATTGTTTTGTATTTCTTTCTTGATTTTGCATTCTCATGTGTGTTCCACTTGTATGATATGTTGTAATTCTGTTTCTTTCTTTTGTAGCCGCCTTCATCTCGTTGATGGAGAATGTCATATCTGCGCATGCTAATATACCGCTCCTGATCGCGTTATCAGATTGTTTTGTATTTCTTTCTTGATTTTGCATTCTCATGTGTTATGTGTGTTCCATGTGTTTGATATGTCTAATTCTGTTTCTTTCTTTTGTAGCCGCCTTCATCTCGGTGATGGAGAACGTCGTATCTGCGCATGCTAATATACCGCTCGTGATCGCGTTATCAGATTGTTTTGTATTTGTTGATTGATTTTCCATTTTCATGTGAGTTCCACTTGTATGATATGTTGTAATTCTGTTTCTTTCTTTTGTAGCCGCCTTCATCTCGGTGATGGAGAACGTCATATCTGCGCATGCTAATATACCGCTCGTGATCGCGTTATCAGATTGTTTTGTATTTGTTTCTTGATTTTGCATTCTCATGTGTTATGTGTGTTCCATGTGTTTGATATATCTAATTCTGTTTCTTTCTTTTGTAGCCGCCTTCATCTCGGTGATGGAGAACGTCGTATCTGCGCATGCTAATATACCGCTCGTGATCGCGTTATCAGATTGTTTTGTATTTGTTTCTTGATTTTGCATTTTCATGTGTTATGTGTTTCATGTGTTTGATATGTCCAATGCTTTTCTACTTTTTTCAATCTCTGTTTGTTAATTTAAGTTTCAGAAATGATTTTATTAGCAAATTGTGTTAATTTTCAATTTCCATTCTGTCTAATTCTGCTTTTAAGGAAGTTTCAAACTTTCGATTTTAACTTTGTAATAATTACTTACATTGCTTGTATATTAGGTCCATTAAATTTCTGTTTATTGTTGACACATGGACTAAAAAGAGTAAATTTTGCACTTCTGAGGGACGGTCTCCCGATTGGCCTTCTTGTTCATAATTAGATTTATTTAAAAATCAAATCAAATTTAAGAAATGATATTAAATAATAGGGTCAAGGAGATTTTTTAAAAGGGGAGTTGCGTCCCTTGCGTCCTGAGCAAATGATGTTTTTTGTGATTTTTTTGCATTTGTTTTTTGATTTTGCATTCTCATGTGTTATGTGTGTTCCATGTGTTTGATATTTCTAATTCTGTTTCTTTCTTTTGTAGCCGCCTTCATCTCGGTGATGGAGAACGTCGTATCTGCGCATGCTAATATACCGCTCGTGATCGCGTTATCAGATTGTTTTGTATTTCTTTCTTGATTTTGCATTCTCATGTGTTATGTGTGTTCCATGTGTTTGATATGTCTAATTCTGTTTCTTTCTTTTGTAGCCGCCTTCATCTCGGTGATGGAGAACGTCGTATCTGCGCATGCTAATATACCGCTCGTGATCACGTTATCAGATTGTTTTGTATTTGTTGATTGATTTTCCATTTTCATGTGTGTTCCACTTGTATGATATGTTGTAATTCTGTTTCTTTCTTTTGTAGCCGCCTTCATCTCGTTGATGGAGAATGTCATATCTGCGCATGCTAATATACCGCTCCTGATCGCGTTATCAGATTGTTTTGTATTTCTTTCTTGATTTTGCATTCTCATGTGTTATGTGTGTTCCATGTGTTTGATATGTCTAATTCTGTTTCTTTCTTTTGTAGCCGCCTTCATCTCGGTGATGGAGAACGTCGTATCTGCGCATGCTAATATACCGCTCGTGATCGCGTTATCAGATTGTTTTGTATTTGTTGATTGATTTTCCATTTTCATGTGAGTTCCACTTGTATGATATGTTGTAATTCTGTTTCTTTCTTTTGTAGCCGCCTTCATCTCGGTGATGGAGAACGTCATATCTGCGCATGCTAATATACCGCTCGTGATCGCGTTATCAGATTGTTTTGTATTTGTTTCTTGATTTTGCATTCTCATGTGTTATGTGTGTTCCATGTGTTTGATATATCTAATTCTGTTTCTTTCTTTTGTAGCCGCCTTCATCTCGGTGATGGAGAACGTCGTATCTGCGCATGCTAATATACCGCTCGTGATCGCGTTATCAGATTGTTTTGTATTTGTTTCTTGATTTTGCATTTTCATGTGTTATGTGTTTCATGTGTTTGATATGTCCAATGCTTTTCTACTTTTTTAATCTCTGTTTGTTAATTTAAGTTTCAGAAATGATTTTATTAGCAAATTGTGTTAATTTTCAATTTCCATTCTGTCTAATTCTGCTTTTAAGGAAGTTTCAAACTTTCGATTTTAACTTTGTAATAATTACTTACATTGCTTGTATATTAGGTTCATTAAATTTCTGTTTATTGTTGACACATGGACTAAAAAGAGTAAATTTTGCACTTCTGAGGGACGGTCTCCCTATTGGCCTTCTTGTTCATAATTAGATTTATTTAAAAATCAAATCAAATTTAAGAAATGATGTTAAATAATAGCGTCAAGGAGATTTTTTAGAAGGGGAGTTGCGTCCCTTGCGTCCTGAGCAAATGATGTTTTTTGTGATTTTTTTGCATTTGTTTTTTGATTTTGCATTCTCATGTGTTATGTGTGTTCCATGTGTTTGATATTTCTAATTCTGTTTCTTTCTTTTGTAGCCGCCTTCATCTCGGTGATGGAGAACGTCGTATCTGCGCATGCTAATATACCGCTCGTGATCGCGTTATCAGATTGTTTTGTATTTCTTTCTTGATTTTGCATTCTCATGTGTTATGTGTGTTCCATGTGTTTGATATGTCTAATTCTGTTTCTTTCTTTTGTAGCCGCCTTCATCTCGGTGATGGAGAACGTCGTATCTGCGCATGCTAATATACCGCTCGTGATCGCGTTATCAGATTGTTTTGTATTTGTTGATTGATTTTCCATTTTCATGTGAGTTCCACTTGTATGATATGTTGTAATTCTGTTTCTTTCTTTTGTAGCCGCCTTCATCTCGGTGATGGAGAACGTCATATCTGCGCATGCTAATATACCGCTCGTGATCGCGTTATCAGATTGTTTTGTATTTGTTTCTTGATTTTGCATTCTCATGTGTTATGTGTGTTCCATGTGTTTGATATATCTAATTCTGTTTCTTTCTTTTGTAGCCGCCTTCATCTCGGTGATGGAGAACGTCGTATCTGCGCATGCTAATATACCGCTCGTGATCGCGTTATCAGATTGTTTTGTATTTGTTTCTTGATTTTGCATTTTCATGTGTTATGTGTTTCATGTGTTTGATATGTCCAATGCTTTTCTACTTTTTTCAATCTCTGTTTGTTAATTTAAGTTTCAGAAATGATTTTATTAGCAAATTGTGTTAATTTTCAATTTCCATTCTGTCTAATTCTGCTTTTAAGGAAGTTTCAAACTTTCGATTTTAACTTTGTAATAATTACTTACATTGCTTGTATATTAGGTTCATTAAATTTCTGTTTATTGTTGACACATGGACTAAAAAGAGTAAATTTTGCACTTCTGAGGGACGGTCTCCCGATTGGCCTTCTTGTTCATAATTAGATTTATTTAAAAATCAAATCAAATTTAAGAAATGATGTTAAATAATAGCGTCAAGGAGATTTTTTAGAAGGGGAGTTGCGTCCCTTGCGTCCTGAGCAAATGATGTTTTTTGTGATTTTTTTGCATTTGTTTTTTGATTTTGCATTCTCATGTGTTATGTGTGTTCCATGTGTTTGATATTTCTAATTCTGTTTCTTTCTTTTGTAGCCGCCTTCATCTCGGTGATGGAGAACGTCGTATCTGCGCATGCTAATATACCGCTCGTGATCGCGTTATCAGATTGTTTTGTATTTCTTTCTTGATTTTGCATTCTCATGTGTTATGTGTGTTCCATGTGTTTGATATGTCTAATTCTGTTTCTTTCTTTTGTAGCCGCCTTCATCTCGGTGATGGAGAATGTCGTATCTGCGCATGCTAATATACCGCTCGTGATCGCGTTATCAGATTGTTTTGTATTTGTTGATTGATTTTCCATTTTCATGTGAGTTCCACTTGTATGATATGTTGTAATTCTGTTTCTTTCTTTTGTAGCCGCCTTCATCTCGGTGATGGAGAACGTCATATATGCGCATGCTAATATACCGCTCGTGATCGCGTTATCAGATTGTTTTGTATTTGTTTCTTGATTTTGCATTCTCATGTGTTATGTGTGTTCCATGTGTTTGATATATCTAATTCTGTTTCTTTCTTTTGTAGCCGCCTTCATCTCGGTGATGGAGAACGTCGTATCTGCGCATGCTAATATATCGCTCGTGATCGCGTTATCAGATTGTTTTGTATTTCTTTCTTGATTTTGCATTTTCATGTGTTATGTGTTTCATGTGTTTGATATGTCCAATGCTTTTCTACTTTTTTCAATCTCTGTTTGTTAATTTAAGTTTCAGAAATGATTTTATTAGCAAATTGTGTTAATTTTCAATTTCCATTCTGTCTAATTCTGCTTTTAAGGAAGTTTCAAACTTTCGATTTTAACTTTGTAATAATTACTTACATTGCTTGTATATTAGGTTCATTAAATTTCTGTTTATTGTTGACACATGGACTAAAAAGAGTAAATTTTGCACTTCTGAGGGACGGTCTCCCGATTGGCCTTCTTGTTCATAATTAGATTTATTTAAAAATCAAATCAAATTTAAGAAATGATGTTAAATAATAGCGTCAAGGAGATTTTTTAGAAGGGGAGTTGCGTCCCTTGCGTCCTGAGCAAATGATGTTTTTTGTGATTTTTTTGCATTTGTTTTTTGATTTTGCATTCTCATGTGTTATGTGTGTTCCATGTGTTTGATATTTCTAATTCTGTTTCTTTCTTTTGTAGCCGCCTACATCTCGGTGATGGAGAACGTCGTATCTGCGCATGCTAATATACCGCTCGTGATCGCGTTATCAGATTGTTTTGTATTTGTTGATTGATTTTGCATTCTCATGTGTTATGTGTGTTCCATGTGTTTGATATGTCTAATTCTGTTTCTTTCTTTTGTAGCCGCCTTCATCTCGGTGATGGAGAACGTCGTATCTGCGCATGCTAATATACCGCTCGTGATCGCATTATCAGATTGTTTTGTATTTGTTGATTGATTTTCCATTTTCATGTGAGTTCCACTTGTATGATATGTTGTAATTCTGTTTCTTTCTTTTGTAGCCGCCTTCATCTCGGTGATGGAGAACGTCATATCTGCGCATGCTAATATACCGCTCGTGATCGCGTTATCAGATTGTTTTGTATTTGTTTCTTGATTTTGCATTCTCATGTGTTATGTGTGTTCCATGTGTTTGATATATCTAATTCTGTTTCTTTCTTTTGTAGCCGCCTTCATCTCGGTGATGGAGAACGTCGTATCTGCGCATGCTAATATACCGCTCGTGATCGCGTTATCAGATTGTTTTGTATTTGTTTCTTGATTTTGCATTTTCATGTGTTATGTGTTTCATGTGTTTGATATGTCCAATGCTTTTCTACTTTTTTCAATCTCTGTTTGTTAATTTAAGTTTCAGAAATGATTTTATTAGCAAATTGTGTTAATTTTCAATTTCCATTCTGTCTAATTCTGCTTTTAAGGAAGTTTCAAACTTTCGATTTTAACTTTGTAATAATTACTTACATTGCTTGTATATTAGGTTCATTAAATTTCTGTTTATTGTTGACACATGGACTAAAAAGAGTAAATTTTGCACTTCTGAGGGACGGTCTCCCGATTGGCCTTCTTGTTCATAATTAGATTTATTTAAAAATCAAATCAAATTTAAGAAATGATGTTAAATAATAGCGTCAAGGAGATTTTTTAGAAGGGGAGTTGCGTCCCTTGCGTCCTGAGCAAATGATGTTTTTTGTGATTTTTTTGCATTTGTTTTTTGATTTTGCATTCTCATGTGTTATGTGTGTTCCATGTGTTTGATATTTCTAATTCTGTTTCTTTCTTTTGTAGCCGCCTTCATCTCGGTGATGGAGAACGTCGTATCTGCGCATGCTAATATACCGCTCGTGATCGCGTTATCAGATTGTTTTGTATTTCTTTCTTGATTTTGCATTCTCATGTGTTATGTGTGTTCCATGTGTTTGATATGTCTAATTCTGTTTCTTTCTTTTGTAGCCGCCTTCATCTCGGTGATGGAGAACGTCGTATCTGCGCATGCTAATATACCGCTCGTGATCGCGTTATCAGATTGTTTTGTATTTGTTGATTGATTTTCCATTTTCATGTGAGTTCCACTTGTATGATATGTTGTAATTCTGTTTCTTTCTTTTGTAGCCGCCTTCATCTCGGTGATGGAGAACGTCATATATGCGCATGCTAATATACCGCTCGTGATCGCGTTATCAGATTGTTTTGTATTTGTTTCTTGATTTTGCATTCTCATGTGTTATGTGTGTTCCATGTGTTTGATATATCTAATTCTGTTTCTTTCTTTTGTAGCCGCCTTCATCTCGGTGATGGAGAACGTCGTATCTGCGCATGCTAATATATCGCTCGTGATCGCGTTATCAGATTGTTTTGTATTTCTTTCTTGATTTTGCATTTTCATGTGTTATGTGTTTCATGTGTTTGATATGTCCAATGCTTTTCTACTTTTTTCAATCTCTGTTTGTTAATTTAAGTTTCAGAAATGATTTTATTAGCAAATTGTGTTAATTTTCAATTTCCATTCTGTCTAATTCTGCTTTTAAGGAAGTTTCAAACTTTCGATTTTAACTTTGTAATAATTACTTACATTGCTTGTATATTAGGTTCATTAAATTTCTGTTTATTGTTGACACATGGACTAAAAAGAGTAAATTTTGCACTTCTGAGGGACGGTCTCCCGATTGGCCTTCTTGTTCATAATTAGATTTATTTAAAAATCAAATCAAATTTAAGAAATGATGTTAAATAATAGCGTCAAGGAGATTTTTTAGAAGGGGAGTTGCGTCCCTTGCGTCCTGAGCAAATGATGTTTTTTGTGATTTTTTTGCATTGTTTTTTGATTTTGCATTCTCATGTGTTATGTGTGTTCCATGTGTTTGATATTTCTAATTCTGTTTCTTTCTTTTGTAGCCGCCTACATCTCGGTGATGGAGAACGTCGTATCTGCGCATGCTAATATACCGCACGTGATCGCGTTATCAGATTGTTTTGTATTTGTTGATTGATTTTGCATTCTCATGTGTTATGTGTGTTCCATGTGTTTGATATGTCTAATTCTGTTTCTTTCTTTTGTAGCCGCCTTCATCTCGGTGATGGAGAACGTCGTATCTGCGCATGCTAATATACCGCTCGTGATCGCATTATCAGATTGTTTTGTATTTGTTGATTGATTTTCCATTTTCATGTGAGTTCCACTTGTATGATATGTTGTAATTCTGTTTCTTTCTTTTGTAGCCGCCTTCATCTCGGTGATGGAGAACGTCATATCTGCGCATGCTAATATACCGCTCGTGATCGCGTTATCAGATTGTTTTGTATTTGTTTCTTGATTTTGCATTCTCATGTGTTATGTGTGTTCCATGTGTTTGATATATCTAATTCTGTTTCTTTCTTTTGTAGCCGCCTTCATCTCGGTGATGGAGAACGTCGTATCTGCGCATGCTAATATATCGCTCGTGATCGCGTTATCAGATTGTTTTGTATTTCTTTCTTGATTTTGCATTTTCATGTGTTATGTGTTTCATGTGTTTGATATGTCCAATGCTTTTCTACTTTTTTCAATCTCTGTTTGTTAATTTAAGTTTCAGAAATGATTTTATTAGCAAATTGTGTTAATTTTCAATTTCCATTCTGTCTAATTCTGCTTTTAAGGAAGTTTCAAACTTTCGATTTTAACTTTGTAATAATTACTTACATTGCTTGTATATTAGGTTCATTAAATTTCTGTTTATTGTTGACACATGGACTAAAAAGAGTAAATTTTGCACTTCTGAGGGACGGTCTCCCGATTGGCCTTCTTGTTCATAATTAGATTTATTTAAAAATCAAATCAAATTTAAGAAATGATGTTAAATAATAGCGTCAAGGAGATTTTTTAGAAGGGGAGTTGCGTCCCTTGCGTCCTGAGCAAATGATGTTTTTTGTGATTTTTTTGCATTGTTTTTTGATTTTGCATTCTCATGTGTTATGTGTGTTCCATGTGTTTGATATTTCTAATTCTGTTTCTTTCTTTTGTAGCCGCCTACATCTCGGTGATGGAGAACGTCGTATCTGCGCATGCTAATATACCGCACGTGATCGCGTTATCAGATTGTTTTGTATTTGTTGATTGATTTTGCATTCTCATGTGTTATGTGTGTTCCATGTGTTTGATATGTCTAATTCTGTTTCTTTCTTTTGTAGCCGCCTTCATCTCGGTGATGGAGAACGTCGTATCTGCGCATGCTAATATACCGCTCGTGATCGCATTATCAGATTGTTTTGTATTTGTTGATTGATTTTCCATTTTCATGTGAGTTCCACTTGTATGATATGTTGTAATTCTGTTTCTTTCTTTTGTAGCCGCCTTCATCTCGGTGATGGAGAACGTCATATCTGCGCATGCTAATATACCGCTCGTGATCGCGTTATCAGATTGTTTTGTATTTGTTTCTTGATTTTGCATTCTCATGTGTTATGTGTGTTCCATGTGTTTGATATATCTAATTCTGTTTCTTTCTTTTGTAGCCGCCTTCATCTCGGTGATGGAGAACGTCGTATCTGCGCATGCTAATATATCGCTCGTGATCGCGTTATCAGATTGTTTTGTATTTCTTTCTTGATTTTGCATTTTCATGTGTTATGTGTTTCATGTGTTTGATATGTCCAATGCTTTTCTACTTTTTTCAATCTCTGTTTGTTAATTTAAGTTTCAGAAATGATTTTATCAGCAAATTGTGTTAATTTTCAATTTCCATTCTGTCTAATTCTGCTTTTAAGGAAGTTTCAAACTTTCGATTTTAACTTTGTAATAATTACTTACATTGCTTGTATATTAGGTTTATTAAATTTCTGTTTATTGTTGACACATGGACTAAAAAGAGTAAATTTTGCACTTCTGAGGGACGGTCTCCCGATTGGCCTTCTTGTTCATAATTAGATTTATTTAAAAATCAAATCAAATTTAAGAAATGATGTTAAATAATAGCGTCAAGGAGATTTTTTAGAAGGGGAGTTGCGTCCCTTGCGTCCTGAGCAAATGATGTTTTTTGTGATTTTTTTGCATTTGTTTTTTGATTTTGCATTCTCATGTGTTATGTGTGTTCCATGTGTTTGATATTTCTAATTCTGTTTCTTTCTTTTGTAGCCGCCTACATCTCGGTGATGGAGAACGTTGTATCTGCGCATGCTAATATACCGCTCGTGATCGCGTTATCAGACTGTTTTGTATTTCTTTCTTGATTTTGCATTCTCATGTGTTATGTGTGTTCCATGTGTTTGATATGTCTAATTCTGTTTCTTTCTTTTGTAGCCGCCTTCATCTCGGTGATGGAGAACGTCGTATCTGCGCATGCTAATATACCGCTCGTGATCGCATTATCAGATTGTTTTGTATTTGTTTCTTGATTTTGCATTCTCATGTGTTATGTGTGTTCCATGTGTTTGATATGTCTAATTCTGTTTCTTTCTTTTGTAGCCGCCTTCATCTCGGTGATGGAGAATGTCGTATCTGCGCATGCTAATATACCG
Organism: Mactromeris polynyma; assembly: GCA_032209605.1. Classification (NCBI taxonomy): domain Eukaryota; kingdom Metazoa; phylum Mollusca; class Bivalvia; order Venerida; family Mactridae; genus Mactromeris; species Mactromeris polynyma. The sequence goes on from JASFXZ010000032.1 coordinate 812,032, forward strand.
CTTGTGATCGCGTTATCAGATTGTTTTGTATTTGTTTCTTGATTTTGCATTCTCATGTGTTATGTGTGTTCCATGTGTTTGATATATCTAATTCTGTTTCTTTCTTTTGTAGCCGCCTTCATCTCGGTGATGGAGAACGTCGTATCTGCGCATGCTAATATACCGCTCGTGATCGCGTTATCAGATTGTTTTGTATTTGTTGATTGATTTTCCATTTTCATGTGAGTTCCACTTGTATGATATGTTGTAAACTGTTTCTTTCTTTTGTAGCTGCCTTCATCTCGGTGATGGAGAACGTCATTTCTGCGCATGCTAATATACCGCTCGTGATCGCGTTATCAGATTGTTTTGTATTTGTTTCTTGATTTTGCATTCTCATGTGTTATGTGTGTTCCATGTGTTTGATATATCTAATTCTGTTTCTTTCTTTTGTAGCCGCCTTCATCTCGGTGATGGAGAACGTCGTATCTGCGCATGCTAATATACCGCTCGTGATCGCGTTATCAGATTGTTTTGTATTTGTTTCTTGATTTTGCATTTTCATGTGTTATGTGTTTCATGTGTTTGATATGTCCAATGCTTTTCTACTTTTTTAATCTCTGTTTGTTAATTTAAGTTTCAGAAATGATTTTATTAGCAAATTGTGTTAATTTTCAATTTCCATTCTGTCTAATTCTGCTTTTAAGGAAGTTTCAAACTTTCGATTTTAACTTTGTAATAATTACTTACATTGCTTGTATATTAGGTTCATTAAATTTCTGTTTATTGTTGACACATGGACTAAAAAGAGTAAATTTTGCACTTCTGAGGGACGGTCTCCCGATTGGCCTTCTTGTTCATAATTAGATTTATTTAAAAATCAAATCAAATTTAAGAAATGATGTTAAATAATAGCGTCAAGGAGATTTTTTAGAAGGGGAGTTGCGTCCCTTGCGTCCTGAGCAAATGATGTTTTTTGTGATTTTTTTGCATTTGTTTTTTGATTTTGCATTCTCATGTGTTATGTGTGTTCCATGTGTTTGATATTTCTAATTCTGTTTCTTTCTTTTGTAGCCGCCTTCATCTCGGTGATGGAGAACGTCGTATCTGCGCATGCTAATATACCGCTCGTGATCGCGTTATCAGATTGTTTTGTATTTCTTTCTTGATTTTGCATTCTCATGTGTTATGTGTGTTCCATGTGTTTGATATGTCTAATTCTGTTTCTTTCTTTTGTAGCCGCCTTCATCTCGGTGATGGAGAACGTCGTATCTGCGCATGCTAATATACCGCTCGTGATCGCGTTATCAGATTGTTTTGTATTTGTTGATTGATTTTCCATTTTCATGTGAGTTCCACTTGTATGATATGTTGTAATTCTGTTTCTTTCTTTTGTAGCCGCCTTCATCTCGGTGATGGAGAACGTCATATCTGCGCATGCTAATATACCGCTCGTGATCGCGTTATCAGATTGTTTTGTATTTGTTTCTTGATTTTGCATTCTCATGTGTTATGTGTGTTCCATGTGTTTGATATATCTAATTCTGTTTCTTTCTTTTGTAGCCGCCTTCATCTCGGTGATGGAGAACGTCGTATCTGCGCATGCTAATATACCGCTCGTGATCGCGTTATCAGATTGTTTTGTATTTGTTTCTTGATTTTGCATTTTCATGTGTTATGTGTTTCATGTGTTTGATATGTCCAATGCTTTTCTACTTTTTTCAATCTCTGTTTGTTAATTTAAGTTTCAGAAATGATTTTATTAGCAAATTGTGTTAATTTTCAATTTCCATTCTGTCTAATTCTGCTTTTAAGGAAGTTTCAAACTTTCGATTTTAACTTTGTAATAATTACTTACATTGCTTGTATATTAGGTTCATTAAATTTCTGTTTATTGTTGACACATGGACTAAAAAGAGTAAATTTTGCACTTCTGAGGGACGGTCTCCCGATTGGCCTTCTTGTTCATAATTAGATTTATTTAAAAATCAAATCAAATTTAAGAAATGATATTAAATAATAGGGTCAAGGAGATTTTTTAAAAGGGGAGTTGCGTCCCTTGCGTCCTGAGCAAATGATGTTTTTTGTGATTTTTTTGCATTTGTTTTTTGATTTTGCATTCTCATGTGTTATGTGTGTTCCATGTGTTTGATATTTCTAATTCTGTTTCTTTCTTTTGTAGCCGCCTTCATCTCGGTGATGGAGAACGTCGTATCTGCGCATGCTAATATACCGCTCGTGATCGCGTTATCAGATTGTTTTGTATTTCTTTCTTGATTTTGCATTCTCATGTGTTATGTGTGTTCCATGTGTTTGATATGTCTAATTCTGTTTCTTTCTTTTGTAGCCGCCTTCATCTCGGTGATGGAGAACGTCGTATCTGCGCATGCTAATATACCGCTCGTGATCACGTTATCAGATTGTTTTGTATTTGTTGATTGATTTTCCATTTTCATGTGTGTTCCACTTGTATGATATGTTGTAATTCTGTTTCTTTCTTTTGTAGCCGCCTTCATCTCGTTGATGGAGAATGTCATATCTGCGCATGCTAATATACCGCTCCTGATCGCGTTATCAGATTGTTTTGTATTTCTTTCTTGATTTTGCATTCTCATGTGTTATGTGTGTTCCATGTGTTTGATATGTCTAATTCTGTTTCTTTCTTTTGTAGCCGCCTTCATCTCGGTGATGGAGAACGTCGTATCTGCGCATGCTAATATACCGCTCGTGATCGCGTTATCAGATTGTTTTGTATTTGTTGATTGATTTTCCATTTTCATGTGAGTTCCACTTGTATGATATGTTGTAATTCTGTTTCTTTCTTTTGTAGCCGCCTTCATCTCGGTGATGGAGAACGTCATATCTGCGCATGCTAATATACCGCTCGTGATCTCGTTATCAGATTGTTTTGTATTTGTTGATTGATTTTCCATTTTCATGTGAGTTCCACTTGTATGATATGTTGTAATTCTGTTTCTTTCTTTTGTAGCCGCCTTCATCTCGGTGATGGAAAACGTCATATCTGCGCATGCTAATATACCGCTCGTGATCGCGTTATCAGATTGTTTTGTATTTGTTTCTTGATTTTGCATTCTCATGTGTTATGTGTGTTCCATGTGTTTGATATATCTAATTCTGTTTCTTTCTTTTGTAGCCGCCTTCATCTCGGTGATGGAGAACGTCGTATCTGCGCATGCTAATATATCGCTCGTGATCGCGTTATCAGATTGTTTTGTATTTCTTTCTTGATTTTGCATTTTCATGTGTTATGTGTTTCATGTGTTTGATATGTCCAATGCTTTTCTACTTTTTTCAATCTCTGTTTGTTAATTTAAGTTTCAGAAATGATTTTATCAGCAAATTGTGTTAATTTTCAATTTCCATTCTGTCTAATTCTGCTTTTAAGGAAGTTTCAAACTTTCGATTTTAACTTTGTAATAATTACTTACATTGCTTGTATATTAGGTTTATTAAATTTCTGTTTATTGTTGACACATGGACTAAAAAGAGTAAATTTTGCACTTCTGAGGGACGGTCTCCCGATTGGCCTTCTTGTTCATAATTAGATTTATTTAAAAATCAAATCAAATTTAAGAAATGATGTTAAATAATAGCGTCAAGGAGATTTTTTAGAAGGGGAGTTGCGTCCCTTGCGTCCTGAGCAAATGATGTTTTTTGTGATTTTTTTGCATTTGTTTTTTGATTTTGCATTCTCATGTGTTATGTGTGTTCCATGTGTTTGATATTTCTAATTCTGTTTCTTTCTTTTGTAGCCGCCTACATCTCGGTGATGGAGAACGTTGTATCTGCGCATGCTAATATACCGCTCGTGATCGCGTTATCAGATTGTTTTGTATTTCTTTCTTGATTTTGCATTCTCATGTGTTATGTGTGTTCCATGTGTTTGATATGTCTAATTCTGTTTCTTTCTTTTGTAGCCGCCTTCATCTCGGTGATGGAGAACGTCGTATCTGCGCATGCTAATATACCGCTCGTGATCACGTTATCAGATTGTTTTGTATTTGTTTCTTGATTTTGCATTCTCATGTGTTATGTGTGTTCCATGTGTTTGATATGTCTAATTCTGTTTCTTTCTTTTGTAGCCGCCTTCATCTCGGTGATGGAGAATGTCGTATCTGCGCATGCTAATATACCGCTTGTGATCGCGTTATCAGATTGTTTTGTATTTGTTTCTTGATTTTGCATTCTCATGTGTTATGTGTGTTCCATGTGTTTGATATATCTAATTCTGTTTCTTTCTTTTGTAGCCGCCTTCATCTCGGTGATGGAGAACGTCGTATCTGCGCATGCTAATATACCGCTCGTGATCGCGTTATCAGATTGTTTTGTATTTGTTGATGGATTTTCCATTTTCATGTGAGTTCCACTTGTATGATATGTTGTAAACTGTTTCTTTCTTTTGTAGCTGCCTTCATCTCGGTGATGGAGAACGTCATTTCTGCGCATGCTAATATACCGCTCGTGATCGCGTTATCAGATTGTTTTGTATTTGTTTCTTGATTTTGCATTCTCATGTGTTATGTGTGTTCCATGTGTTTGATATATCTAATTCTGTTTCTTTCTTTTGTAGCCGCCTTCATCTCGGTGATGGAGAACGTCGTATCTGCGCATGCTAATATACCGCTCGTGATCGCGTTATCAGATTGTTTTGTATTTGTTTCTTGATTTTGCATTTTCATGTGTTATGTGTTTCATGTGTTTGATATGTCCAATGCTTTTCTACTTTTTTAATCTCTGTTTGTTAATTTAAGTTTCAGAAATGATTTTATTAGCAAATTGTGTTAATTTTCAATTTCCATTCTGTCTAATTCTGCTTTTAAGGAAGTTTCAAACTTTCGATTTTAACTTTGTAATAATTACTTACATTGCTTGTATATTAGGTTCATTAAATTTCTGTTTATTGTTGACACATGGACTAAAAAGAGTAAATTTTGCACTTCTGAGGGACGGTCTCCCGATTGGCCTTCTTGTTCATAATTAGATTTATTTAAAAATCAAATCAAATTTAAGAAATGATGTTAAATAATAGCGTCAAGGAGATTTTTTAGAAGGGGAGTTGCGTCCCTTGCGTCCTGAGCAAATGATGTTTTTTGTGATTTTTTTGCATTTGTTTTTTGATTTTGCATTCTCATGTGTTATGTGTGTTCCATGTGTTTGATATTTCTAATTCTGTTTCTTTCTTTTGTAGCCGCCTTCATCTCGGTGATGGAGAACGTCGTATCTGCGCATGCTAATATACCGCTCGTGATCGCGTTATCAGATTGTTTTGTATTTCTTTCTTGATTTTGCATTCTCATGTGTTATGTGTGTTCCATGTGTTTGATATGTCTAATTCTGTTTCTTTCTTTTGTAGCCGCCTTCATCTCGGTGATGGAGAACGTCGTATCTGCGCATGCTAATATACCGCTCGTGATCGCGTTATCAGATTGTTTTGTATTTGTTGATTGATTTTCCATTTTCATGTGAGTTCCACTTGTATGATATGTTGTAATTCTGTTTCTTTCTTTTGTAGCCGCCTTCATCTCGGTGATGGAGAACGTCATATCTGCGCATGCTAATATACCGCTCGTGATCGCGTTATCAGATTGTTTTGTATTTGTTTCTTGATTTTGCATTCTCATGTGTTATGTGTGTTCCATGTGTTTGATATATCTAATTCTGTTTCTTTCTTTTGTAGCCGCCTTCATCTCGGTGATGGAGAACGTCGTATCTGCGCATGCTAATATACCGCTCGTGATCGCGTTATCAGATTGTTTTGTATTTGTTTCTTGATTTTGCATTTTCATGTGTTATGTGTTTCATGTGTTTGATATGTCCAATGCTTTTCTACTTTTTTAATCTCTGTTTGTTAATTTAAGTTTCAGAAATGATTTTATTAGCAAATTGTGTTAATTTTCAATTTCCATTCTGTCTAATTCTGCTTTTAAGGAAGTTTCAAACTTTCGATTTTAAATTTGTAATAATTACTTACATTGCTTGTATATTAGGTTCATTAAATTTCTGTTTATTGTTGACACATGGACTAAAAAGAGTAAATTTTGCACTTCTGAGGGACGGTCTCCCGATTGGCCTTCTTGTTCATAATTAGATTTATTTAAAAATCAAATCAAATTTAAGAAATGATGTTAAATAATAGCGTCAAGGAGATTTTTTAGAAGGGGAGTTGCGTCCCTTGCGTCCTGAGCAAATGATGTTTTTTGTGATTTTTTTGCATTTGTTTTTTGATTTTGCATTCTCATGTGTTATGTGTGTTCCATGTGTTTGATATTTCTAATTCTGTTTCTTTCTTTTGTAGCCGCCTTCATCTCGGTGATGGAGAACGTCGTATCTGCGCATGCTAATATACCGCTCGTGATCGCGTTATCAGATTGTTTTGTATTTCTTTCTTGATTTTGCATTCTCATGTGTTATGTGTGTTCCATGTGTTTGATATGTCTAATTCTGTTTCTTTCTTTTGTAGCCGCCTTCATCTCGGTGATGGAGAACGTCGTATCTGCGCATGCTAATATACCGCTCGTGATCGCGTTATCAGATTGTTTTGTATTTGTTGATTGATTTTCCATTTTCATGTGAGTTCCACTTGTATGATATGTTGTAATTCTGTTTCTTTCTTTTGTAGCCGCCTTCATCTCGGTGATGGAGAACGTCATATCTGCGCATGCTAATATACCGCTCGTGATCGCGTTATCAGATTGTTTTGTATTTGTTTCTTGATTTTGCATTCTCATGTGTTATGTGTGTTCCATGTGTTTGATATGTCTAATTCTGTTTCTTTCTTTTGTAGCCGCCTTCATCTCGGTGATGGAGAACGTCGTATCTGCGCATGCTAATATACCGCTCGTGATCTCGTTATCAGATTGTTTTGTATTTGTTGATTGATTTTCCATTTTCATGTGAGTTCCACTTGTATGATATGTTGTAATTCTGTTTCTTTCTTTTGTAGCCGCCTTCATCTCGGTGATGGAGAACGTCGTATCTGCGCATGCTAATATATCGCTCGTGATCGCGTTATCAGATTGTTTTGTATTTGTTTCTTGATTTTGCATTTTCATGTGTTATGTGTTTCATGTGTTTGATATGTCCAATGCTTTTCTACTTTTTTAATCTCTGTTTGTTAATTTAAGTTTCAGAAATGATTTTATTAGCAAATTGTGTTAATTTTCAATTTCCATTCTGTCTAATTCTGCTTTTAAGGAAGTTTCAAACTTTCGATTTTAACTTTGTAATAATTACTTACATTGCTTGTATATTAGGTTCATTAAATTTCTGTTTATTGTTGACACATGGACTAAAAAGAGTAAATTTTGCACTTCTGAGGGACGGCCTCCCGATTGGCCTTCTTGTTCATAATTAGATTTATTTAAAAATCAAATCAAATTTAAGAAATGATGTTAAATAATAGCGTCAAGGAGATTTTTTAGAAGGGGAGTTGCGTCCCTTGCGTCCTGAGCAAATGATGTTTTTTGTGATTTTTTTGCATTTGGTTTTTGATTTTGCATTCTCATGTGTTATGTGTGTTCCATGTGTTTGATATTTCTAATTCTGTGTCTTTCTTTTGTAGCCGCCTTCATCTCGGTGATGGAGAACGTCGTATCTGCGCATGCTAATATACCGCTCGTGATCGCGTTATCAGATTGTTTTGTATTTCTTTCTTGATTTTGCATTCTCATGTGTTATGTGTGTTCCATGTGTTTGATATGTCTAATTCTGTTTCTTTCTTTTGTAGCCGCCTTCATCTCGGTGATGGAGAACGTCGTATCTGCGCATGCTAATATACCGCTCGTGATCTCGTTATCAGATTGTTTTGTATTTGTTGATTGATTTTCCATTTTCATGTGAGTTCCACTTGTATGATATGTTGTAATTCTGTTTCTTTCTTTTGTAGCCGCCTTCATCTCGGTGATGGAAAACGTCATATCTGCGCATGCTAATATACCGCTCGTGATCGCGTTATCAGATTGTTTTGTATTTGTTTCTTGATTTTGCATTCTCATGTGTTATGTGTGTTCCATGTGTTTGATATATCTAATTCTGTTTCTTTCTTTTGTAGCCACCTTCATCTCGGTGATGGAGAACGTCGTATCTGCGCATGCTAATATATCGCTCGTGATCGCGTTATCAGATTGTTTTGTATTTGTTTCTTGATTTTGCATTTTCATGTGTTATGTGTTTCATGTGTTTGATATGTCCAATGCTTTTCTACTTTTTTAATCTCTGTTTGTTAATTTAAGTTTCAGAAATGATTTTATTAGCAAATTGTGTTAATTTTCAATTTCCATTCTGTCTAATTCTGCTTTTAAGGAAGTTTCAAACTTTCGATTTTAACTTTGTAATAATTACTTACATTGCTTGTATATTAGGTTCATTAAATTTCTGTTTATTGTTGACACATGGACTAAAAAGAGTAAATTTTGCACTTCTGAGGGACGGTCTCCCGATTGGCCTTCTTGTTCATAATTAGATTTATTTAAAAATCAAATCAAATTTAAGAAATGATGTTAAATAATAGCGTCAAGGAGATTTTTTAGAAGGGGAGTTGCGTCCCTTGCGTCCTGAGCAAATGATGTTTTTTGTGATTTTTTTGCATTTGTTTTTTGATTTTGCATTCTCATGTGTTATGTGTGTTCCATGTGTTTGATATTTCTAATTCTGTTTCTTTCTTTTGTAGCCGCCTACATCTCGGTGATGGAGAACGTCGTATCTGCGCATGCTAATATACCGCTCGTGATCGCGTTATCAGATTGTTTTGTATTTCTTTCTTGATTTTGCATTCTCATGTGTTATGTGTGTTCCATGTGTTTGATATGTCTAATTCTGTTTCTTTCTTTTGTAGCCGCCTTCATCTCGGTGATGGAGAACGTCGTATCTGCGCATGCTAATATACCGCTCGTGATCTCGTTATCAGATTGTTTTGTATTTGTTGATTGATTTTCCATTTTCATGTGAGTTCCACTTGTATGATATGTTGTAATTCTGTTTCTTTCTTTTGTAGCCGCCTTCATCTCGGTGATGGAAAACGTCATATCTGCGCATGCTAATATACCGCTCGTGATCGCGTTATCAGATTGTTTTGTATTTGTTTCTTGATTTTGCATTCTCATGTGTTATGTGTGTTCCATGTGTTTGATATATCTAATTCTGTTTCTTTCTTTTGTAGCCACCTTCATCTCGGTGATGGAGAACGTCGTATCTGCGCATGCTAATATATCGCTCGTGATCGCGTTATCAGATTGTTTTGTATTTGTTTCTTGATTTTGCATTTTCATGTGTTATGTGTTTCATGTGTTTGATATGTCCAATGCTTTTCTACTTTTTTAATCTCTGTTTGTTAATTTAAGTTTCAGAAATGATTTTATTAGCAAATTGTGTTAATTTTCAATTTCCATTCTGTCTAATTCTGCTTTTAAGGAAGTTTCAAACTTTCGATTTTAACTTTGTAATAATTACTTACATTGCTTGTATATTAGGTTCATTAAATTTCTGTTTATTGTTGACACATGGACTAAAAAGAGTAAATTTTGCACTTCTGAGGGACGGCCTCCCGATTGGCCTTCTTGTTCATAATTAGATTTATTTAAAAATCAAATCAAATTTAAGAAATGATGTTAAATAATAGCGTCAAGGAGATTTTTTAGAAGGGGAGTTGCGTCCCTTGCGTCCTGAGCAAATGATGTTTTTTGTGATTTTTTTGCATTTGGTTTTTGATTTTGCATTCTCATGTGTTATGTGTGTTCCATGTGTTTGATATTTCTAATTCTGTGTCTTTCTTTTGTAGCCGCCTTCATCTCGGTGATGGAGAACGTCGTATCTGCGCATGCTAATATACCGCTCGTGATCGCGTTATCAGATTGTTTTGTATTTCTTTCTTGATTTTGCATTCTCATGTGTTATGTGTGTTCCATGTGTTTGATATGTCTAATTCTGTTTCTTTCTTTTGTAGCCGCCTTCATCTCGGTGATGGAGAACGTCGTATCTGCGCATGCTAATATACCGCTCGTGATCTCGTTATCAGATTGTTTTGTATTTGTTGATTGATTTTCCATTTTCATGTGAGTTCCACTTGTATGATATGTTGTAATTCTGTTTCTTTCTTTTGTAGCCGCCTTCATCTCGGTGATGGAAAACGTCATATCTGCGCATGCTAATATACCGCTCGTGATCGCGTTATCAGATTGTTTTGTATTTGTTTCTTGATTTTGCATTCTCATGTGTTATGTGTGTTCCATGTGTTTGATATATCTAATTCTGTTTCTTTCTTTTGTAGCCACCTTCATCTCGGTGATGGAGAACGTCGTATCTGCGCATGCTAATATATCGCTCGTGATCGCGTTATCAGATTGTTTTGTATTTGTTTCTTGATTTTGCATTTTCATGTGTTATGTGTTTCATGTGTTTGATATGTCCAATGCTTTTCTACTTTTTTAATCTCTGTTTGTTAATTTAAGTTTCAGAAATGATTTTATTAGCAAATTGTGTTAATTTTCAATTTCCATTCTGTCTAATTCTGCTTTTAAGGAAGTTTCAAACTTTCGATTTTAACTTTGTAATAATTACTTACATTGCTTGTATATTAGGTTCATTAAATTTCTGTTTATTGTTGACACATGGACTAAAAAGAGTAAATTTTGCACTTCTGAGGGACGGTCTCCCGATTGGCCTTCTTGTTCATAATTAGATTTATTTAAAAATCAAATCAAATTTAAGAAATGATGTTAAATAATAGCGTCAAGGAGATTTTTTAGAAGGGGAGTTGCGTCCCTTGCGTCCTGAGCAAATGATGTTTTTTGTGATTTTTTTGCATTTGTTTTTTGATTTTGCATTCTCATGTGTTATGTGTGTTCCATGTGTTTGATATTTCTAATTCTGTTTCTTTCTTTTGTAGCCGCCTACATCTCGGTGATGGAGAACGTCGTATCTGCGCATGCTAATATACCGCTCGTGATCGCGTTATCAGATTGTTTTGTATTTCTTTCTTGATTTTGCATTCTCATGTGTTATGTGTGTTCCATGTGTTTGATATGTCTAATTCTGTTTCTTTCTTTTGTAGCCGCCTTCATCTCGGTGATGGAGAACGTCGTATCTGCGCATGCTAATATACCGCTCGTGATCTCGTTATCAGATTGTTTTGTATTTGTTGATTGATTTTCCATTTTCATGTGAGTTCCACTTGTATGATATGTTGTAATTCTGTTTCTTTCTTTTGTAGCCGCCTTCATCTCGGTGATGGAAAACGTCATATCTGCGCATGCTAATATACCGCTCGTGATCGCGTTATCAGATTGTTTTGTATTTGTTTCTTGATTTTGCATTCTCATGTGTTATGTGTGTTCCATGTGTTTGATATATCTAATTCTGTTTCTTTCTTTTGTAGCCACCTTCATCTCGGTGATGGAGAACGTCGTATCTGCGCATGCTAATATATCGCTCGTGATCGCGTTATCAGATTGTTTTGTATTTGTTTCTTGATTTTGCATTTTCATGTGTTATGTGTTTCATGTGTTTGATATGTCCAATGCTTTTCTACTTTTTTAATCTCTGTTTGTTAATTTAAGTTTCAGAAATGATTTTATTAGCAAATTGTGTTAATTTTCAATTTCCATTCTGTCTAATTCTGCTTTTAAGGAAGTTTCAAACTTTCGATTTTAACTTTGTAATAATTACTTACATTGCTTGTATATTAGGTTCATTAAATTTCTGTTTATTGTTGACACATGGACTAAAAAGAGTAAATTTTGCACTTCTGAGGGACGGTCTCCCGATTGGCCTTCTTGTTCATAATTAGATTTATTTAAAAATCAAATCAAATTTAAGAAATGATGTTAAATAATAGCGTCAAGGAGATTTTTTAGAAGGGGAGTTGCGTCCCTTGCGTCCTGAGCAAATGATGTTTTTTGTGATTTTTTTGCATTTGTTTTTTGATTTTGCATTCTCATGTGTTATGTGTGTTCCATGTGTTTGATATTTCTAATTCTGTTTCTTTCTTTTGTAGCCGCCTACATCTCGGTGATGGAGAACGTCGTATCTGCGCATGCTAATATACCGCTCGTGATCGCGTTATCAGATTGTTTTGTATTTGTTGATTGATTTTCCATTTTCATGTGAGTTCCACTTGTATGATATGTTGTAATTCTGTTTCTTTCTTTTGTAGCCGCCTTCATCTCGGTGATGGAGAACGTCATTTCTGCGCATGCTAATATACCGCTCGTGATCGCGTTATCAGATTGTTTTGTATTTGTTTCTTGATTTTGCATTCTCATGTGTTATGTGTGTTCCATGTGTTTGATATATCTAATTCTGTTTCTTTCTTTTGTAGCCGCCTTCATCTCGGTGATGGAGAACATCGTATCTGCGCATGCTAATATACCGCTCGTGATCGCGTTATCAGATTGTTTTGTATTTGTTTCTTGATTTTGCATTTTCATGTGTTATGTGTTTCATGTGTTTGATATGTCCAATGCTTTTCTACTTTTTTAATCTCTGTTTGTTAATTTAAGTTTCAGAAATGATTTTATTAGCAAATTGTGTTAATTTTCAATTTCCATTCTGTCTAATTCTGCTTTTAAGGAAGTTTCAAACTTTCGATTTTAACTTTGTAATAATTACTTACATTGCTTGTATATTAGGTTCATTAAATTTCTGTTTATTGTTGACACATGGACTAAAAAGAGTAAATTTTGCACTTCTGAGGGACGGTCTCCCGATTGGCCTTCTTGTTCATAATTAGATTTATTTAAAAATCAAATCAAATTTAAGAAATGATGTTAAATAATAGCGTCAAGGAGATTTTTTAGAAGGGGAGTTGCGTCCCTTGCGTCCTGAGCAAATGATGTTTTTTGTGATTTTTTTGCATTTGTTTTTTGATTTTGCATTCTCATGTGTTATGTGTGTTCCATGTGTTTGATATTTCTAATTCTGTTTCTTTCTTTTGTAGCCGCCTTCATCTCGGTGATGGAGAACGTCGTATCTGCGCATGCTAATATACCGCTTGTGATCGCGTTATCAGATTGTTTTGTATTTCTTTCTTGATTTTGCATTCTCATGTGTTATGTGTGTTCCATGTGTTTGATATGTCTAATTCTGTTTCTTTCTTTTGTAGCCGCCTTCATCTCGGTGATGGAGAACGTCGTATCTGCGCATGCTAATATACCGCTCGTGATCTCGTTATCAGATTGTTTTGTATTTGTTGATTGATTTTCCATTTTCATGTGAGTTCCACTTGTATGATATGTTGTAATTCTGTTTCTTTCTTTTGTAGCCGCCTTCATCTCGGTGATGGAGAACGTCATATCTGCGCATGCTAATATACCGCTCGTGATCGCGTTATCAGATTGTTTTGTATTTGTTTCTTGATTTTGCATTCTCATGTGTTATGTGTGTTCCATGTGTTTGATATATCTAATTCTGTTTCTTTCTTTTGTAGCCGCCTTCATCTCGGTGATGGAGAACGTCGTATCTGCGCATGCTAATATACCGCTCGTGATCGCGTTATCAGATTGTTTTGTATTTGTTTCTTGATTTTGCATTTTCATGTGTTATGTGTTTCATGTGTTTGATATGTCCAATGCTTTTCTACTTTTTTCAATCTCTGTTTGTTAATTTAAGTTTCAGAAATGATTTTATTAGCAAATTGTGTTAATTTTCAATTTCCATTCTGTCTAATTCTGCTTTTAAGGAAGTTTCAAACTTTCGATTTTAACTTTGTAATAATTACTTACATTGCTTGTATATTAGGTTCATTAAATTTCTGTTTATTGTTGACACATGGACTAAAAAGAGTAAATTTTGCACTTCTGAGGGACGGTCTCCCGATTGGCCTTCTTGTTCATAATTAGATTTATTTAAAAATCAAATCAAATTTAAGAAATGATGTTAAATAATAGCGTCAAGGAGATTTTTTAGAAGGGGAGTTGCGTCCCTTGCGTCCTGAGCAAATGATGTTTTTTGTGATTTTTTTGCATTTGGTTTTTGATTTTGCATTCTCATGTGTTATGTGTGTTCCATGTGTTTGATATTTCTAATTCTGTTTCTTTCTTTTGTAGCCGCCTTCATCTCGGTGATGGAGAACGTCGTATCTGCGCATGCTAATATACCGCTCGTGATCGCGTTATCAGATTGTTTTGTATTTCTTTCTTGATTTTGCATTCTCATGTGTTATGTGTGTTCCATGTGTTTGATATGTCTAATTCTGTTTCTTTCTTTTGTAGCCGCCTTCATCTCGGTGATGGAGAACGTCGTATCTGCGCATGCTAATATACCGCTCGTGATCTCGTTATCAGATTGTTTTGTATTTGTTGATTGATTTTCCATTTTCATGTGAGTTCCACTTGTATGATATGTTGTAATTCTGTTTCTTTCTTTTGTAGCCGCCTTCATCTCGGTGATGGAGAACGTCATATCTGCGCATGCTAATATACCGCTCGTGATCGCGTTATCAGATTGTTTTGTATTTGTTTCTTGATTTTGCATTCTCATGTGTTATGTGTGTTCCATGTGTTTGATATATCTAATTCTGTTTCTTTCTTTTGTAGCCGCCTTCATCTCGGTGATGGAGAACGTCATATCTGCGCATGCTAATATACCGCTCGTGATCGCGTTATCAGATTGTTTTGTATTTGTTTCTTGATTTTGCATTTTCATGTGTTATGTGTTTCATGTGTTTGATATGTCCAATGCTTTTCTACTTTTTTAATCTCTGTTTGTTAATTTAAGTTTCAGAAATGATTTTATTAGCAAATTGTGTTAATTTTCAATTTCCATTCTGTCTAATTCTGCTTTTAAGGAAGTTTCAAACTTTCGATTTTAACTTTGTAATAATTACTTACATTGCTTGTATATTAGGTTCATTAAATTTCTGTTTATTGTTGACACATGGACTAAAAAGAGTAAATTTTGCACTTCTGAGGGACGGTCTCCCGATTGGCCTTCTTGTTCATAATTAGATTTATTTAAAAATCAAATCAAATTTAAGAAATGATGTTAAATAATAGCGTCAAGGAGATTTTTTAGAAGGGGAGTTGCGTCCCTTGCGTCCTGAGCAAATGATGTTTTTTGTGATTTTTTTGCATTTGGTTTTTGATTTTGCATTCTCATGTGTTATGTGTGTTCCATGTGTTTGATATTTCTAATTCTGTTTCTTTCTTTTGTAGCCGCCTTCATCTCGGTGATGGAGAACGTCGTATCTGCGCATGCTAATATACCGCTCGTGATCGCGTTATCAGATTGTTTTGTATTTCTTTCTTGATTTTGCATTCTCATGTGTTATGTGTGTTCCATGTGTTTGATATGTCTAATTCTGTTTCTTTCTTTTGTAGCCGCCTTCATCTCGGTGATGGAGAGCGTCGTATCTGCGCATGCTAATATACCGCTCGTGATCTCGTTATCAGATTGTTTTGTATTTGTTGATTGATTTTCCATTTTCATGTGAGTTCCACTTGTATGATATGTTGTAATTCTGTTTCTTTCTTTTGTAGCCGCCTTCATCTCGGTGATGGAGAACGTCATATCTGCGCATGCTAATATACCGCTCGTGATCGCGTTATCAGATTGTTTTGTATTTGTTTCTTGATTTTGCATTCTCATGTGTTATGTGTGTTCCATGTGTTTGATATATCTAATTCTGTTTCTTTCTTTTGTAGCCGCCTTCATCTCGGTGATGGAGAACGTCGTATCTGCGCATGCTAATATACCGCTCGTGATCGCGTTATCAGATTGTTTTGTATTTGTTTCTTGATTTTGCATTTTCATGTGTTATGTGTTTCATGTGTTTGATATGTCCAATGCTTTTCTACTTTTTTAATCTCTGTTTGTTAATTTAAGTTTCAGAAATGATTTTATTAGCAAATTGTGTTAATTTTCAATTTCCATTCTGTCTAATTCTGCTTTTAAGGAAGTTTCAAACTTTCGATTTTAACTTTGTAATAATTACTTACATTGCTTGTATATTAGGTTCATTAAATTTCTGTTTATTGTTGACACATGGACTAAAAAGAGTAAATTTTGCACTTCTGAGGGACGGTCTCCCGATTGGCCTTCTTGTTCATAATTAGATTTATTTAAAAATCAAATCAAATTTAAGAAATGATGTTAAATAATAGCGTCAAGGAGATTTTTTAGAAGGGGAGTTGCGTCCCTTGCGTCCTGAGCAAATGATGTTTTTTGTGATTTTTTTGCATTTGGTTTTTGATTTTGCATTCTCATGTGTTATGTGTGTTCCATGTGTTTGATATGCCTAATTCTGTTTCTTTCTTTTGTAGCCGCCTTCATCTCGGTGATGGAGAACGTCGTATCTGCGCATGCTAATATACCACTCGTGATCGCGTTATCAGATTGTTTTGTATTTGTTTCTTGATTTTGCATTCTCATGTGTTATGTGTGTTCCATGTGTTTGATATGTCTAATTCTGTTTCTTTCTTTTGTAGCCGCCTTCATCTCGGTGATGGAGAATGTCGTATCTGCGCATGCTAATATACCGCTCGTGATCGCGTTATCAGATTGTTTTGTATTTGTTTCTTGATTTTGCATTCTCATGTGTTATGTGTGTTCCATGTGTTTGATATATCTAATTCTGTTTCTTTCTTTTGTAGCCGCCTTCATCTCGGTGATGGAGAACGTCGTATCTGCGCATGCTAATATACCGCTTGTGATCGCGTTATCAGATTGTTTTGTATTTCTTTCTTGATTTTGCATTCTCATGTGTTATGTGTGTTCCATGTGTTTGATATGTCTAATTCTGTTTCTTTCTTTTGTAGCCGCCTTCATCTCGGTGATGGAGAACGTCGTATCTGCGCATGCTAATATACCGCTCGTGATCGCGTTATCAGATTGTTTTGTATTTGTTGATTGATTTTCCATTTTCATGTGAGTTCCACTTGTATGATATGTTGTAATTCTGTTTCTTTCTTTTGTAGCCGCCTTCATCTCGGTGATGGAGAACGTCATATCTGCGCATGCTAATATACCGCTCGTGATCGCGTTATCAGATTGTTTTGTATTTCTTTCTTGATTTTGCATTCTCATGTGTTATGTGTGTTCCATGTGTTTGATATGTCTAATTCTGTTTCTTTCTTTTGTAGCCGCCTTCATCTCGTTGATTGAGAACGTCGTATCTGCGCATGCTAATATACTGCTCGTGATCGCGTTATCAGATTGTTTTGTATTTCTTTCTTGATTTTGCATTCTCATGTGTTATGTGTGTTCCATGTGTTTGATATGTCTAATTCTGTTTCTTTCTTTTGTAGCCGCCTTCATCTCGGTGATGGAGAACGTCGTATCTGCGCATGCTAATATACCGCTCGTGATCGCGTTATCAGATTGTTTTGTATTTGTTTCTTGATTTTGCATTTTCATGTGTTATGTGTTTCATGTGTTTGATATGTCCAATGCTTTTCTACTTTTTTCAATCTCTGTTTGTTAATTTAAGTTTCAGAAATGATTTTATTAGCAAATTGTGTTAATTTTCAATTTCCATTCTGTCTAATTCTGCTTTTAAGGAAGTTTCAAACTTTCGATTTTAACTTTGTAATAATTACTTACATTGCTTGTATATTAGGTTCATTAAATTTCTGTTTATTGTTGACACATGGACTAAAAAGAGTAAATTTTGCACTTCTGAGGGACGGTCTCCCGATTGGCCTTCTTGTTCATAATTAGATTTATTTAAAAATCAAATCAAATTTAAGAAATGATGTTAAATAATAGCGTCAAGGAGATTTTTTAGAAGGGGAGTTGCGTCCCTTGCGTCCTGAGCAAATGATGTTTTTTGTGATTTTTTTGCATTTGTTTTTTGATTTTGCATTCTCATGTGTTATGTGTGTTCCATGTGTTTGATATGTCTAATTCTGTTTCTTTCTTTTGTAGCCGCCTTCATCTCGGTGATGGAGAACGTCGTATCTGCGCATGCTAATATACCGCTCGTGATCGCGTTATCAGATTGTTTTGTATTTCTTTCTTGATTTTGCATTCTCATGTGTTATGTGTGTTCCATGTGTTTGATATGTCTAATTCTGTTTCTTTCTTTTGTAGCCGCCTTCATCTCGGTGATGGAGAACGTCGTATCTGCGCATGCTAATATACCGCTCGTGATCTCGTTATCAGATTGTTTTGTATTTGTTGATTGATTTTCCATTTTCATGTGAGTTCCACTTGTATGATATGTTGTAATTCTGTTTCTTTCTTTTGTAGCCGCCTTCATCTCGGTGATGGAGAACGTCATTTCTGCGCATGCTAATATACTGCTCGTGATCGCGTTATCAGATTGTTTTGTATTTGTTTCTTGATTTTGCATTCTCATGTGTTATGTGTGTTCCATGTGTTTGATATATCTAATTCTGTTTCTTTCTTTTGTAGCCGCCTTCATCTCGGTGATGGAGAACGTCGTATCTGCGCATGCTATTATACCGCTCGTGATCGCGTTATCAGATTGTTTTGTATTTGTTTCTTGATTTTGCATTTTCATGTGTTATGTGTGTTCCATGTGTTTGATATGTCCAATGCTTTTCTACTTTTTTCAATCTCTGTTTGTTAATTTAAGTTTCAGAAATGATTTTATTAGCAAATTGTGTTAATTTTCAATTTCCATTCTGTCTAATTCTGCTTTTAAGGAAGTTTCAAACTTTCGATTTTAACTTTGTAATAATTACTTACATTGCTTGTATATTAGGTTCATTAAATTTCTGTTTATTGTTGACACATGGACTAAAAAGAGTAAATTTTGCACTTCTGAGGGACGGTCTCCCGATTGGCCTTCTTGTTCATAATTAGATTTATTTAAAAATCAAATCAAATTTAAGAAATGATGTTAAATAATAGCGTCAAGGAGATTTTTTAGAAGGGGAGTTGCGTCCCTTGCGTCCTGAGCAAACGATGTTTTTTGTGATTTTTTTGCATTTGTTTTTTGATTTTGCATTCTCATGTGTTATGTGTGTTCCATGTGTTTGATATTTCTAATTCTGTTTCTTTCTTTTGTAGCCGCCTTCATCTCGGTGATGGAGAACGTCGTATCTGCACATGCTAATATACCGCTCGTGATCGCGTTATCAGATTGTTTTGTATTTCTTTCTTGATTTTGCATTCTCATGTGTTATGTGTGTTCCATGTGTTTGATATGTCTAATTCTGTTTCTTTCTTTTGTAGCCGCATTCATCTCGGTGATGGAGAACGTCGTATCTGCGCATGCTAATATACCGCTCGTGATCGCGTTATCAGATTGTTTTGTATTTGTTGATTGATTTTCCATTTTCATGTGTGTTCCACTTGTATGATATGTTGTAATTCTGTTTCTTTCTTTTGTAGCCACCTTCATCTCGGTGATGGAGAACGTCGTATCTGCGCATGCTAATATACCGCTCGTGATCGCGTTATCAGATTGTTTTGTATTTGTTTCTTGATTTTGCATTTTCATGTGTTATGTGTTTCATGTGTTTGATATGTCCAATGCTTTTCTACTTTTTTCAATCTCTGTTTGTTAATTTAAGTTTCAGAAATGATTTTATTAGCAAATTGTGTTAATTTTCAATTTCCATTCTGTCTAATTCTGCTTTTAAGGAAGTTTCAAACTTTCGATTTTAACTTTGTAATAATTACTTACATTGCTTGTATATTAGGTTCATTAAATTTCTGTTTATTGTTGACACATGGACTAAAAAGAGTAAATTTTGCACTTCTGAGGGACGGTCTCCCGATTGGCCTTCTTGTTCATAATTAGATTTATTTAAAAATCAAATCAAATTTAAGAAATGATGTTAAATAATAGCGTCAAGGAGATTTTTTAGAAGGGGAGTTGCGTCCCTTGCGTCCTGAGCAAACGATGTTTTTTGTGATTTTTTTGCATTTGTTTTTTGATTTTGCATTCTCATGTGTTATGTGTGTTCCATGTGTTTGATATTTCTAATTCTGTTTCTTTCTTTTGTAGCCGCCTTCATCTCGGTGATGGAGAACGTCGTATCTGCGCATGCTAATATACCGCTCGTGATCGCGTTATCAGATTGTTTTGTATTTCTTTCTTGATTTTACATTCTCATGTGTTATGTGTGTTCCATGTGTTTGATATGTCTAATTCTGTTTCTTTCTTTTGTAGCCGCATTCATCTCGGTGATGGAGAACGTCGTATCTGCGCATGCTAATATACCGCTCGTGATTGCGTTATCAGATTGTTTTGTATTTGTTGATTGATTTTCCATTTTCATGTGTGTTCCACTTGTATGATATGTTGTAATTCTGTTTCTTTCTTTTGTAGCCGCCTTCATCTCGGTGATGGAGAACGTCGTATCTGCGCATGCTAATATACCGCTCGTGATCGCGTTATCAGATTGTTTTGTATTTGTTTCTTGATTTTGCATTTTCATGTGTTATGTGTTTCATGTGTTTGATATGTCCAATGCTTTTCTACTTTTTTCAATCTCTGTTTGTTAATTTAAGTTTCAGAAATGATTTTATTAGCAAATTGTGTTAATTTTCAATTTCCATTCTGTCTAATTCTGCTTTTAAGGAAGTTTCAAACTTTCGATTTTAACTTTGTAATAATTACTTACATTGCTTGTATATTAGGTTCATTAAATTTCTGTTTATTGTTGACACATGGACTAAAAAGAGTAAATTTTGCACTTCTGAGGGACGGTCTCCCGATTGGCCTTCTTGTTCATAATTAGATTTATTTAAAAATCAAATCAAATTTAAGAAATGATGTTAAATAATAGCGTCAAGGAGATTTTTTAGAAGGGGAGTTGCGTCCCTTGCGTCCTGAGCAAATGATGTTTTTTGTGATTTTTTTGCATTTGTTTTTTGATTTTGCATTCTCATGTGTTATGTGTGTTCCATGTGTTTGATATTTCTAATTCTGTTTCTTTCTTTTGTAGCCGCCTTCATCTCGGTGATGGAGAACGTCGTATCTGCGCATGCTAATATACCGCTCGTGATCGCGTTATCAGATTGTTTTGTATTTCTTTCTTGATTTTGCATTCTCATGTGTTATGTGTGTTCCATGTGTTTGATATGTCTGATTCTGTTTCTTTCTTTTGTAGCCGCCTTCATCTCGGTGATGGAGAACGTCGTATCTGCGCATGCTAATATACCGCTCGTGATCGCGTTATCAGATTGTTTTGTATTTGTTGATTGATTTTCCATTTTCATGTGAGTTCCACTTGTATGATATGTTGTAATTCTGTTTCTTTCTTTTGTAGCCGCCTTCATCTCGGTGATGGAGAACGTCATATCTGCGCATGCTAATATACCGCTCGTGATCGCGTTATCAGATTGTTTTGTATTTGTTTCTTGATTTTGCATTCTCATGTGTTATGTGTGTTCCATGTGTTTGATATATCTAATTCTGTTTCTTTCTTTTGTAGCCGCCTTCATCTCGGTGATGGAGAACGTCGTATCTGCGCATGCTAATATACCGCTCGTGATCGCGTTATCAGATTGTTTTGTATTTCTTTCTTGATTTTGCATTCTCATGTGTTATGTGTGTTCCATGTGTTTGATATGTCTAATTCTGTTTCTTTCTTTTGTAGCCGCCTTCATCTCGGTGATGGAGAACGTCGTATCTGCGCATGCTAATATACCGCTCGTGATCGCGTTATCAGATTGTTTTGTATTTGTTGATTGATTTTCCATTTTCATGTGAGTTCCACTTGTATGATATGTTGTAATTCTGTTTCTTTCTTTTGTAGCCGCCTTCATCTCGGTGATGGAGAACGTCATATCTGCGCATGCTAATATACCGCTCGTGATCGCGTTATCAGATTGTTTTGTATTTGTTTCTTGATTTTGCATTCTCATGTGTTATGTGTGTTCCATGTGTTTGATATATCTAATTCTGTTTCTTTCTTTTGTAGCCGCCTTCATCTCGGTGATGGAGAACGTCATATCTGCGCATGCTAATATATCGCTCGTGATCGCGTTATCAGATTGTTTTGTATTTCTTTCTTGATTTTGCATTTTCATGTGTTATGTGTTTCATGTGTTTGATATGTCCAATGTTTTTCTACTTTTTTAATCTCTGTTTGTTAATTTAAGTTTCAGAAATGATTTTATTAGCAAATTGTGTTAATTTTCAATTTCCATTCTGTCTAATTCTGCTTTTAAGGAAGTTTCAAACTTTCGATTTTAACTTTGTAATAATTACTTACATTGCTTGTATATTAGGTTCATTAAATTTCTGTTTATTGTTGACACATGGACTAAAAAGAGTAAATTTTGCACTTCTGAGGGACGGTCTCCCGATTGGCCTTCTTGTTCATAATTAGATTTATTTAAAAATCAAATCAAATTTAAGAAATGATGTTAAATAATAGCGTCAAGGAGATTTTTTAGAAGGGGAGTTGCGTCCCTTGCGTCCTGAGCAAATGATGTTTTTTGTGATTTTTTTGCATTTGTTTTTTGATTTTGCATTCTCATGTGTTATGTGTGTTCCATGTGTTTGATATTTCTAATTCTGTTTCTTTCTTTTGTAGCCGCCTTCATCTCGGTGATGGAGAACGTCGTATCTGCGCATGCTAATATACCGCTCGTGATCGCGTTATCAGATTGTTTTGTATTTCTTTCTTGATTTTGCATTCTCATGTGTTATGTGTGTTCCATGTGTTTGATATGTCTAATTCTGTTTCTTTCTTTTGTAGCCGCCTTCATCTCGGTGATGGAGAACGTCGTATCTGCGCATGCTAATATACCGCTCGTGATCGCGTTATCAGATTGTTTTGTATTTGTTGATTGATTTTCCATTTTCATGTGAGTTCCACTTGTATGATATGTTGTAATTCTGTTTCTTTCTTTTGTAGCCGCCTTCATCTCGGTGATGGAGAACGTCATATCTGCGCATGCTAATATACCGCTCGTGATCGCGTTATCAGATTGTTTTGTATTTGTTTCTTGATTTTGCATTCTCATGTGTTATGTTTGTTCCATGTGTTTGATATATCTAATTCTGTTTCTTTCTTTTGTAGCCGCCTTCATCTCGGTGATGGAGAACGTCGTATCTGCGCATGCTAATATATCGCTCGTGATCGCGTTATCAGATTGTTTTGTATTTGTTTCTTGATTATGCATTTTCATGTGTTATGTGTTTCATGTGTTTGATATGTCCAATGCTTTTCTACTTTTTTCAATCTCTGTTTGTTAATTTAAGTTTCAGAAATGATTTTATTAGCAAATTGTGTTAATTTTCAATTTCCATTCTGTCTAATTCTGCTTTTAAGGAAGTTTCAAACTTTCGATTTTAACTTTGTAATAATTACTTACATTGCTTGTATATTAGGTTCATTAAATTTCTGTTTATTGTTGACACATGGACTAAAAAGAGTAAATTTTGCACTTCTGAGGGACGGTCTCCCGATTGGCCTTCTTGTTCATAATTAGATTTATTTAAAAATCAAATCAAATTTAAGAAATGATGTTAAATAATAGCGTCAAGGAGATTTTTTAGAAGGGGAGTTGCGTCCCTTGCGTCCTGAGCAAATGATGTTTTTTGTGATTTTTTTGCATTTGTTTTTTGATTTTGCATTCTCATGTGTTATGTGTGTTCCATGTGTTTGATATTTCTAATTCTGTTTCTTTCTTTTGTAGCCGCCTACATCTCGGTGATGGAGAACGTCGTATCTCCGCATGCTAATATACCGCTCGTGATCGCGTTATCAGATTGTTTTGTATTTCTTTCTTGATTTTGCATTCTCATGTGTTATGTGTGTTCCATGTGTTTGATATGTCTAATTCTGTTTCTTTCTTTTGTAGCCGCCTTCATCTCGGTGATGGAGAACGTCGTATCTGCGCATGCTAATATACCACTCGTGATCGCGTTATCAGATTGTTTTGTATTTGTTTCTTGATTTTGCATTCTCATGTGTTATGTGTGTTCCATGTGTTTGATATGTCTAATTCTGTTTCTTTCTTTTGTAGCCGCCTTCATCTCGGTGATGGAGAATGTCGTATCTGCGCATGCTAATATACCGCTCGTGATCGCGTTATCAGATTGTTTTGTATTTCTTTCTTGATTTTGCATTCTCATGTGTTATGTGTGTTCCATGTGTTTGATATGTCTAATTCTGTTTCTTTCTTTTGTAGCCGCCTTCATCTCGTTGATGGAGAACGTCGTATCTGCGCATGCTAATATACCGCTCGTGATCGCGTTATCAGATTGTTTTGTATTTCTTTCTTGATTTTGCATTCTCATGTGTTATGTGTGTTCCATGTGTTTGATATGTCTAATTCTGTTTCTTTCTTTTGTAGCCGCCTTCATCTCGGTGATGGAGAACGTCGTATCTGCGCATGCTAATATACCGCTCGTGATCGCGTTATCAGATTGTTTTGTATTTGTTTCTTGATTTTGCATTTTCATGTGTTATGTGTTTCATGTGTTTGATATGTCCAATGCTTTTCTACTTTTTTCAATCTCTGTTTGTTAATTTAAGTTTCAGAAATGATTTTATTAGCAAATTGTGTTAATTTTCAATTTCCATTCTGTCTAATTCTGCTTTTAAGGAAGTTTCAAACTTTCGATTTTAACTTTGTAATAATTACTTACATTGCTTGTATATTAGGTTCATTAAATTTCTGTTTATTGTTGACACATGGACTAAAAAGAGTAAATTTTGCACTTCTGAGGGACGGTCTCCCGATTGGCCTTCTTGTTCATAATTAGATTTATTTAAAAATCAAATCAAATTTAAGAAATGATGTTAAATAATAGCGTCAAGGAGCTTTTTAGAAGGGGAGTTGCGTCCCTTGCGTCCTGAGCAAATGATGTTTTTTGTGATTTTTTTGCATTTGTTTTTTTATTTTGCATTCTCATGTGTTATGTGTGTTCCATGTGTTTGATATTTCTAATTCTGTTTCTTTCTTTTGTAGCCGCCTTCATCTCGTTGATGGAGAACGTCGTATCTGCGCATGCTAATATACCGCTCGTGATCGCGTTATCAGATTGTTTTGTATTTATTTCTTGATTTTGCATTCTCATGTGTTATGTGTGTTCCATGTGTTTGATATGTCTAATTCTGTTTCTTTCTTTTGTAGCCGCATTCATCTCGGTGATGGAGAACGTCGTATCTGCGCATGCTAATATACCGCTCGTGATCGCGTTATCAGATTGTTTTGTATTTGTTGATTGATTTTCCATTTTCATGTGTGTTCCACTTGTATGATATGTTGTAATTCTGTTTCTTTCTTTTGTAGCCGCCTTCATCTCGGTGATGGAGAACGTCGTATCTGCGCATGCTAATATACCGCTCGTGATCGCGTTATCAGATTGTTTTGTATTTGTTTCTTGATTTTGCATTCTCATGTGTTATGTGTGTTCCATGTGTTTGATATATCTAATTCTGTTTCTTTCTTTTGTAGCCGCCTTCATCTCGGTGATGGAGAACGTCGTATCTGCGCATGCTATTATACCGCTCGTGATCGCGTTATCAGATTGTTTTGTATTTGTTTCTTGATTTTGCATTTTCATGTGTTATGTGTGTTCCATGTGTTTGATATGTCCAATGCTTTTCTACTTTTTTCAATCTCTGTTTGTTAATTTAAGTTTCAGAAATGATTTTATTAGCAAATTGTGTTAATTTTCAATTTCCATTCTGTCTAATTCTGCTTTTAAGGAAGTTTCAAACTTTCGATTTTAACTTTGTAATAATTACTTACATTGCTTGTATATTAGGTTCATTAAATTTCTGTTTATTGTTGACACATGGACTAAAAAGAGTAAATTTTGCACTTCTGAGGGACGGTCTCCCGATTGGCCTTCTTGTTCATAATTAGATTTATTTAAAAATCAAATCAAATTTAAGAAATGATGTTAAATAATAGCGTCAAGGAGATTTTTTAGAAGGGGAGTTGCGTCCCTTGCGTCCTGAGGAAACGATGTTTTTTGTGATTTTTTTGCATTTGTTTTTTGATTTTGCATTCTCATGTGTTATGTGTGTTCCATGTGTTTGATATTTCTAATTCTGTTTCTTTCTTTTGTAGCCGCCTTCATCTCGGTGATGGAGAACGTCGTATCTGCACATGCTAATATACCGCTCGTGATCGCGTTATCAGATTGTTTTGTATTTCTTTCTTGATTTTGCATTCTCATGTGTTATGTGTGTTCCATGTGTTTGATATGTCTAATTCTGTTTCTTTCTTTTGTAGCCGCATTCATCTCGGTGATGGAGAACGTCGTATCTGCGCATGCTAATATACCGCTCGTGATCGCGTTATCAGATTGTTTTGTATTTGTTGATTGATTTTCCATTTTCATGTGTGTTCCACTTGTATGATATGTTGTAATTCTGTTTCTTTCTTTTGTAGCCACCTTCATCTCGGTGATGGAGAACGTCGTATCTGCGCATGCTAATATACCGCTCGTGATCGCGTTATCAGATTGTTTTGTATTTGTTTCTTGATTTTGCATTTTCATGTGTTATGTGTTTCATGTGTTTGATATGTCCAATGCTTTTCTACTTTTTTCAATCTCTGTTTGTTAATTTAAGTTTCAGAAATGATTTTATTAGCAAATTGTGTTAATTTTCAATTTCCATTCTGTCTAATTCTGCTTTTAAGGAAGTTTCAAACTTTCGATTTTAACTTTGTAATAATTACTTACATTGCTTGTATATTAGGTTCATTAAATTTCTGTTTATTGTTGACACATGGACTAAAAAGAGTAAATTTTGCACTTCTGAGGGACGGTCTCCCGATTGGCCTTCTTGTTCATAATTAGATTTATTTAAAAATCAAATCAAATTTAAGAAATGATGTTAAATAATAGCGTCAAGGAGATTTTTTAGAAGGGGAGTTGCGTCCCTTGCGTCCTGAGCAAACGATGTTTTTTGTGATTTTTTTGCATTTGTTTTTTGATTTTGCATTCTCATGTGTTATGTGTGTTCCATGTGTTTGATATTTCTAATTCTGTTTCTTTCTTTTGTAGCCGCCTTCATCTCGGTGATGGAGAACGTCGTATCTGCGCATGCTAATATACCGCTCGTGATCGCGTTATCAGATTGTTTTGTATTTCTTTCTTGATTTTACATTCTCATGTGTTATGTGTGTTCCATGTGTTTGATATGTCTAATTCTGTTTCTTTCTTTTGTAGCCGCATTCATCTCGGTGATGGAGAACGTCGTATCTGCGCATGCTAATATACCGCTCGTGATTGCGTTATCAGATTGTTTTGTATTTGTTGATTGATTTTCCATTTTCATGTGTGTTCCACTTGTATGATATGTTGTAATTCTGTTTCTTTCTTTTGTAGCCGCCTTCATCTCGGTGATGGAGAACGTCGTATCTGCGCATGCTAATATACCGCTCGTGATCGCGTTATCAGATTGTTTTGTATTTGTTTCTTGATTTTGCATTTTCATGTGTTATGTGTTTCATGTGTTTGATATGTCCAATGCTTTTCTACTTTTTTCAATCTCTGTTTGTTAATTTAAGTTTCAGAAATGATTTTATTAGCAAATTGTGTTAATTTTCAATTTCCATTCTGTCTAATTCTGCTTTTAAGGAAGTTTCAAACTTTCGATTTTAACTTTGTAATAATTACTTACATTGCTTGTATATTAGGTTCATTAAATTTCTGTTTATTGTTGACACATGGACTAAAAAGAGTAAATTTTGCACTTCTGAGGGACGGTCTCCCGATTGGCCTTCTTGTTCATAATTAGATTTATTTAAAAATCAAATCAAATTTAAGAAATGATGTTAAATAATAGCGTCAAGGAGATTTTTTAGAAGGGGAGTTGCGTCCCTTGCGTCCTGAGCAAATGATGTTTTTTGTGATTTTTTTGCATTTGTTTTTTGATTTTGCATTCTCATGTGTTATGTGTGTTCCATGTGTTTGATATTTCTAATTCTGTTTCTTTCTTTTGTAGCCGCCTTCATCTCGGTGATGGAGAACGTCGTATCTGCGCATGCTAATATACCGCTCGTGATCGCGTTATCAGATTGTTTTGTATTTCTTTCTTGATTTTGCATTCTCATGTGTTATGTGTGTTCCATGTGTTTGATATGTCTGATTCTGTTTCTTTCTTTTGTAGCCGCCTTCATCTCGGTGATGGAGAACGTCGTATCTGCGCATGCTAATATACCGCTCGTGATCGCGTTATCAGATTGTTTTGTATTTGTTGATTGATTTTCCATTTTCATGTGAGTTCCACTTGTATGATATGTTGTAATTCTGTTTCTTTCTTTTGTAGCCGCCTTCATCTCGGTGATGGAGAACGTCATATCTGCGCATGCTAATATACCGCTCGTGATCGCGTTATCAGATTGTTTTGTATTTGTTTCTTGATTTTGCATTCTCATGTGTTATGTGTGTTCCATGTGTTTGATATATCTAATTCTGTTTCTTTCTTTTGTAGCCGCCTTCATCTCGGTGATGGAGAACGTCGTATCTGCGCATGCTAATATACCGCTCGTGATCGCGTTATCAGATTGTTTTGTATTTCTTTCTTGATTTTGCATTCTCATGTGTTATGTGTGTTCCATGTGTTTGATATGTCTAATTCTGTTTCTTTCTTTTGTAGCCGCCTTCATCTCGGTGATGGAGAACGTCGTATCTGCGCATGCTAATATACCGCTCGTGATCGCGTTATCAGATTGTTTTGTATTTGTTGATTGATTTTCCATTTTCATGTGAGTTCCACTTGTATGATATGTTGTAATTCTGTTTCTTTCTTTTGTAGCCGCCTTCATCTCGGTGATGGAGAACGTCATATCTGCGCATGCTAATATACCGCTCGTGATCGCGTTATCAGATTGTTTTGTATTTGTTTCTTGATTTTGCATTCTCATGTGTTATGTGTGTTCCATGTGTTTGATATATCTAATTCTGTTTCTTTCTTTTGTAGCCGCCTTCATCTCGGTGATGGAGAACGTCATATCTGCGCATGCTAATATATCGCTCGTGATCGCGTTATCAGATTGTTTTGTATTTCTTTCTTGATTTTGCATTTTCATGTGTTATGTGTTTCATGTGTTTGATATGTCCAATGCTTTTCTACTTTTTTAATCTCTGTTTGTTAATTTAAGTTTCAGAAATGATTTTATTAGCAAATTGTGTTAATTTTCAATTTCCATTCTGTCTAATTCTGCTTTTAAGGAAGTTTCAAACTTTCGATTTTAACTTTGTAATAATTACTTACATTGCTTGTATATTAGGTTCATTAAATTTCTGTTTATTGTTGACACATGGACTAAAAAGAGTAAATTTTGCACTTCTGAGGGACGGTCTCCCGATTGGCCTTCTTGTTCATAATTAGATTTATTTAAAAATCAAATCAAATTTAAGAAATGATGTTAAATAATAGCGTCAAGGAGATTTTTTAGAAGGGGAGTTGCGTCCCTTGCGTCCTGAGCAAATGATGTTTTTTGTGATTTTTTTGCATTTGTTTTTTGATTTTGCATTCTCATGTGTTATGTGTGTTCCATGTGTTTGATATTTCTAATTCTGTTTCTTTCTTTTGTAGCCGCCTTCATCTCGGTGATGGAGAACGTCGTATCTGCGCATGCTAATATACCGCTCGTGATCGCGTTATCAGATTGTTTTGTATTTCTTTCTTGATTTTGCATTCTCATGTGTTATGTGTGTTCCATGTGTTTGATATGTCTAATTCTGTTTCTTTCTTTTGTAGCCGCCTTCATCTCGGTGATGGAGAACGTCGTATCTGCGCATGCTAATATACCGCTCGTGATCGCGTTATCAGATTGTTTTGTATTTGTTGATTGATTTTCCATTTTCATGTGAGTTCCACTTGTATGATATGTTGTAATTCTGTTTCTTTCTTTTGTAGCCGCCTTCATCTCGGTGATGGAGAACGTCATATCTGCGCATGCTAATATACCGCTCGTGATCGCGTTATCAGATTGTTTTGTATTTGTTTCTTGATTTTGCATTCTCATGTGTTATGTTTGTTCCATGTGTTTGATATATCTAATTCTGTTTCTTTCTTTTGTAGCCGCCTTCATCTCGGTGATGGAGAATGTCGTATCTGCGCATGCTATTATACCGCTCGTGATCGCGTTATCAGATTGTTTTGTATTTGTTTCTTGATTTTGCATTTTCATGTGTTATGTGTGTTCCATGTGTTTGATATGTCCAATGCTTTTCTACTTTTTTCAATCTCTGTTTGTTAATTTAAGTTTCAGAAATGATTTTATATGCAAATTGTGTTAATTTTCAATTTCCATTCTGTCTAATTCTGCTTTTAAGGAAGTTTCAAACTTTCGATTTTAACTTTGTAATAATTACTTACATTGCTTGTATATTAGGTTCATTAAATTTCTGTTTATTGTTGACACATGGACTAAAAAGAGTAAATTTTGCACTTCTGAGGGACGGTCTCCCGATTGGCCTTCTTGTTCATAATTAGATTTATTTAAAAATCAAATCAAATTTAAGAAATGATGTTAAATAATAGCGTCAAGGAGATTTTTTAGAAGGGGAGTTGCGTCCCTTGCGTCCTGAGCAAATGATGTTTTTTGTGATTTTTTTGCATTTGTTTTTTGATTTTGCATTCTCATGTGTTATGTGTGTTCCATGTGTTTGATATTTCTAATTCTGTTTCTTTCTTTTGTAGCCGCCTACATCTCGGTGATGGAGAACGTCGTATCTCCGCATGCTAATATACCGCTCGTGATCGCGTTATCAGATTGTTTTGTATTTCTTTCTTGATTTTGCATTCTCATGTGTTATGTGTGTTCCATGTGTTTGATATGTCTAATTCTGTTTCTTTCTTTTGTAGCCGCCTTCATCTCGGTGATGGAGAACGTCGTATCTGCGCATGCTAATATACCACTCGTGATCGCGTTATCAGATTGTTTTGTATTTGTTTCTTGATTTTGCATTCTCATGTGTTATGTGTGTTCCATGTGTTTGATATGTCTAATTCTGTTTCTTTCTTTTGTAGCCGCCTTCATCTCGGTGATGGAGAATGTCGTATCTGCGCATGCTAATATACCGCTCGTGATCGCGTTATCAGATTGTTTTGTATTTCTTTCTTGATTTTGCATTCTCATGTGTTATGTGTGTTCCATGTGTTTGATATGTCTAATTCTGTTTCTTTCTTTTGTAGCCGCCTTCATCTCGTTGATGGAGAACGTCGTATCTGCGCATGCTAATATACCGCTCGTGATCGCGTTATCAGATTGTTTTGTATTTCTTTCTTGATTTTGCATTCTCATGTGTTATGTGTGTTCCATGTGTTTGATATGTCTAATTCTGTTTCTTTCTTTTGTAGCCGCCTTCATCTCGGTGATGGAGAACGTCGTATCTGCGCATGCTAATATACCGCTCGTGATCGCGTTATCAGATTGTTTTGTATTTGTTTCTTGATTTTGCATTTTCATGTGTTATGTGTTTCATGTGTTTGATATGTCCAATGCTTTTCTACTTTTTTCAATCTCTGTTTGTTAATTTAAGTTTCAGAAATGATTTTATTAGCAAATTGTGTTAATTTTCAATTTCCATTCTGTCTAATTCTGCTTTTAAGGAAGTTTCAAACTTTCGATTTTAACTTTGTAATAATTACTTACATTGCTTGTATATTAGGTTCATTAAATTTCTGTTTATTGTTGACACATGGACTAAAAAGAGTAAATTTTGCACTTCTGAGGGACGGTCTCCCGATTGGCCTTCTTGTTCATAATTAGATTTATTTAAAAATCAAATCAAATTTAAGAAATGATGTTAAATAATAGCGTCAAGGAGCTTTTTAGAAGGGGAGTTGCGTCCCTTGCGTCCTGAGCAAATGATGTTTTTTGTGATTTTTTTGCATTTGTTTTTTTATTTTGCATTCTCATGTGTTATGTGTGTTCCATGTGTTTGATATTTCTAATTCTGTTTCTTTCTTTTGTAGCCGCCTTCATCTCGTTGATGGAGAACGTCGTATCTGCGCATGCTAATATACCGCTCGTGATCGCGTTATCAGATTGTTTTGTATTTATTTCTTGATTTTGCATTCTCATGTGTTATGTGTGTTCCATGTGTTTGATATGTCTAATTCTGTTTCTTTCTTTTGTAGCCGCATTCATCTCGGTGATGGAGAACGTCGTATCTGCGCATGCTAATATACCGCTCGTGATCGCGTTATCAGATTGTTTTGTATTTGTTGATTGATTTTCCATTTTCATGTGTGTTCCACTTGTATGATATGTTGTAATTCTGTTTCTTTCTTTTGTAGCCGCCTTCATCTCGGTGATGGAGAACGTCGTATCTGCGCATGCTAATATACCGCTCGTGATCGCGTTATCAGATTGTTTTGTATTTGTTTCTTGATTTTGCATTTTCATGTGTTATGTGTTTCATGTGTTTGATATGTCCAATGCTTTTCTACTTTTTTCAATATCTGTTTGTTAATTTAAGTTTCTGAAATGATTTTATTAGCAAATTGTGTTAATTTTCAATTTCCATTCTGTCTAATTCTGCTTTTAAGGAAGTTTCAAACTTTCGATTTTAACTTTGTAATAATTACTTACATTGCTTGTATATTAGGTTCATTAAATTTCTGTTTATTGTTGACACATGGACTAAAGAGAGTAAATTTTGCACTTCTGAGGGACGGTCTCCCGATTGGCCTTCTTGTTCATAATTAGATTTATTTAAAAATCAAATCAAATTTAAGAAATGATGTTAAATAATAGCGTCAAGGAGATTTTTTAGAAGGGGAGTTGCGTCCCTTGCGTCCTGAGCAAATGATGTTTTTTGTGATTTTTTTGCATTTGTTTTTTGATTTTGCATTCTCATGTGTTATGTGTGTTCCATGTGTTTGATATTTCTAATTCTGTTTCTTTCTTTTGTAGCCGCCTTCATCTCGGTGATGGAGAACGTCGTATCTGCGCATGCTAATATACCGCTCGTGATCGCGTTATCAGATTGTTTTGTATTTCTTTCTTGATTTTGCATTCTCATGTGTTATGTGTGTTCCATGTGTTTGATATGTCTAATTCTGTTTCTTTCTTTTGTAGCCGCCTTCATCTCGGTGATGGAGAACGTCGTATCTGCGCATGCTAATATACCGCTCGTGATCGCGTTATCAGATTGTTTTGTATTTGTTGATTGATTTTCCATTTTCATGTGAGTTCCACTTGTATGATATGTTGTAATTCTGTTTCTTTCTTTTGTAGCCGCCTTCATCTCGGTGATGGAGAACGTCGTATCTGCGCATGCTAATATACCGCTCGTGATCGCGTTATCAGATTGTTTTGTATTTCTTTCTTGATTTTGCATTCTCATGTGTTATGTGTGTTCCATGTGTTTGATATGTCTAATTCTGTTTCTTTCTTTTGTAGCCGCCTTCATCTCGTTGATGGAGAACGTCGTATCTGCGCATGCTAATATACTGCTCGTGATCGCGTTATCAGATTGTTTTGTATTTCTTTCTTGATTTTGCATTCTCATGTGTTATGTGTGTTCCATGTGTTTGATATGTCTAATTCTGTTTCTTTCTTTTGTAGCCGCCTTCATCTCGGTGATGGAGAACGTCGTATCTGCGCATGCTAATATACCGCTCGTGATCGCGTTATCAGATTGTTTTGTATTTGTTTCTTGATTTTGCATTTTCATGTGTTATGTGTTTCATGTGTTTGATATGTCCAATGCTTTTCTACTTTTTTCAATCTCTGTTTGTTAATTTAAGTTTCAGAAATGATTTTATTAGCAAATTGTGTTAATTTTCAATTTCCATTCTGTCTAATTCTGCTTTTAAGGAAGTTTCAAACTTTCGATTTTAACTTTGTAATAATTACTTACATTGCTTGTATATTAGGTTCATTAAATTTCTGTTTATTGTTGACACATGGACTAAAAAGAGTAAATTTTGCACTTCTGAGGGACGGTCTCCCGATTGGACTTCTTGTTCATAATTAGATTTATTTAAAAATCAAATCAAATTTAAGAAATGATGTTAAATAATAGCGTCAAGGAGCTTTTTAGAAGGGGAGTTGCGTCCCTTGCGTCCTGAGCAAATGATGTTTTTTGTGATTTTTTTGCATTTGTTTTTTGATTTTGCATTCTCATGTGTTATGTGTGTTCCATGTGTTTGATATTTCTAATTCTGTTTCTTTCTTTTGTAGCCGCCTTCATCTCGTTGATGGAGAACGTCGTATCTGCGCATGCTAATATACCGCTCGTGATCGCGTTATCAGATTGTTTTGTATTTATTTCTTGATTTTGCATTCTCATGTGTTATGTGTGTTCCATGTGTTTGATATGTCTAATTCTGTTTCTTTCTTTTGTAGCCGCCTTCATCTCGGTGATGGAGAACGTCGTATCTGCGCATGCTAATATACCGCTCGTGATCTCGTTATCAGATTGTTTTGTATTTGTTGATTGATTTTCCATTTTCATGTGAGTTCCACTTGTATGATATGTTGTAATTCTGTTTCTTTCTTTTGTAGCCGCCTTCATCTCGGTGATGGAGAACGTCATTTCTGCGCATGCTAATATACTGCTCGTGATCGCGTTATCAGATTGTTTTGTATTTGTTTCTTGATTTTGCATTCTCATGTGTTATGTGTGTTCCATGTGTTTGATATATCTAATTCTGTTTCTTTCTTTTGTAGCCGCCTTCATCTCGGTGATGGAGAATGTCGTATCTGCGCATGCTATTATACCGCTCGTGATCGCGTTATCAGATTGTTTTGTATTTGTTTCTTGATTTTGCATTTTCATGTGTTATGTGTGTTCCATGTGTTTGATATGTCCAATGCTTTTCTACTTTTTTCAATCTCTGTTTGTTAATTTAAGTTTCAGAAATGATTTTATATGCAAATTGTGTTAATTTTCAATTTCCATTCTGTCTAATTCTGCTTTTAAGGAAGTTTCAAACTTTCGATTTTAACTTTGTAATAATTACTTACATTGCTTGTATATTAGGTTCATTAAATTTCTGTTTATTGTTGACACATGGACTAAAAAGAGTAAATTTTGCACTTCTGAGGGACGGTCTCCCGATTGGCCTTCTTGTTCATAATTAGATTTATTTAAAAATCAAATCAAATTTAAGAAATGATGTTAAATAATAGCGTCAAGGAGATTTTTTAGAAGGGGAGTTGCGTCCCTTGCGTCCTGAGCAAATGATGTTTTTTGTGACTTTTTTGCATTTGTTTTTTGATTTTGCATTCTCATGTGTTATGTGTGTTCCATGTGTTTGATATTTCTAATTCTGTTTCTTTCTTTTGTAGCCGCATTCATCTCGGTGATGGAGAACGTCGTATCTGCGCATGCTAATATACCGCTCGTGATCGCGTTATCAGATTGTTTTGTATTTGTTGATTGATTTTCCATTTTCATGTGTGTTCCACTTGTATGATATGTTGTAATTCTGTTTCTTTCTTTTGTAGCCACCTTCATCTCGGTGATGGAGAACGTCGTATCTGCGCATGCTAATATACCGCTCGTGATCGCGTTATCAGATTGTTTTGTATTTGTTTCTTGATTTTGCATTTTCATGTGTTATGTGTTTCATGTGTTTGATATGTCCAATGCTTTTCTACTTTTTTCAATCTCTGTTTGTTAATTTAAGTTTCAGAAATGATTTTATTAGCAAATTGTGTTAATTTTCAATTTCCATTCTGTCTAATTCTGCTTTTAAGGAAGTTTCAAACTTTCGATTTTAACTTTGTAATAATTACTTACATTGCTTGTATATTAGGTTCATTAAATTTCTGTTTATTGTTGACACATGGACTAAAAAGAGTAAATTTTGCACTTCTGAGGGACGGTCTCCCGATTGGCCTTCTTGTTCATAATTAGATTTATTTAAAAATCAAATCAAATTTAAGAAATGATGTTAAATAATAGCGTCAAGGAGATTTTTTAGAAGGGGAGTTGCGTCCCTTGCGTCCTGAGCAAACGATGTTTTTTGTGATTTTTTTGCATTTGTTTTTTGATTTTGCATTCTCATGTGTTATGTGTGTTCCATGTGTTTGATATTTCTAATTCTGTTTCTTTCTTTTGTAGCCGCCTTCATCTCGGTGATGGAGAACGTCGTATCTGCGCATGCTAATATACCGCTCGTGATCGCGTTATCAGATTGTTTTGTATTTCTTTCTTGATTTTACATTCTCATGTGTTATGTGTGTTCCATGTGTTTGATATGTCTAATTCTGTTTCTTTCTTTTGTAGCCGCATTCATCTCGGTGATGGAGAACGTCGTATCTGCGCATGCTAATATACCGCTCGTGATTGCGTTATCAGATTGTTTTGTATTTGTTGATTGATTTTCCATTTTCATGTGTGTTCCACTTGTATGATATGTTGTAATTCTGTTTCTTTCTTTTGTAGCCGCCTTCATCTCGGTGATGGAGAACGTCGTATCTGCGCATGCTAATATACCGCTCGTGATCGCGTTATCAGATTGTTTTGTATTTGTTTCTTGATTTTGCATTTTCATGTGTTATGTGTTTCATGTGTTTGATATGTCCAATGCTTTTCTACTTTTTTCAATCTCTGTTTGTTAATTTAAGTTTCAGAAATGATTTTATTAGCAAATTGTGTTAATTTTCAATTTCCATTCTGTCTAATTCTGCTTTTAAGGAAGTTTCAAACTTTCGATTTTAACTTTGTAATAATTACTTACATTGCTTGTATATTAGGTTCATTAAATTTCTGTTTATTGTTGACACATGGACTAAAAAGAGTAAATTTTGCACTTCTGAGGGACGGTCTCCCGATTGGCCTTCTTGTTCATAATTAGATTTATTTAAAAATCAAATCAAATTTAAGAAATGATGTTAAATAATAGCGTCAAGGAGATTTTTTAGAAGGGGAGTTGCGTCCCTTGCGTCCTGAGCAAATGATGTTTTTTGTGATTTTTTTGCATTTGTTTTTTGATTTTGCATTCTCATGTGTTATGTGTGTTCCATGTGTTTGATATTTCTAATTCTGTTTCTTTCTTTTGTAGCCGCCTTCATCTCGGTGATGGAGAACGTCGTATCTGCGCATGCTAATATACCGCTCGTGATCGCGTTATCAGATTGTTTTGTATTTCTTTCTTGATTTTGCATTCTCATGTGTTATGTGTGTTCCATGTGTTTGATATGTCTGATTCTGTTTCTTTCTTTTGTAGCCGCCTTCATCTCGGTGATGGAGAACGTCGTATCTGCGCATGCTAATATACCGCTCGTGATCGCGTTATCAGATTGTTTTGTATTTGTTGATTGATTTTCCATTTTCATGTGAGTTCCACTTGTATGATATGTTGTAATTCTGTTTCTTTCTTTTGTAGCCGCCTTCATCTCGGTGATGGAGAACGTCATATCTGCGCATGCTAATATACCGCTCGTGATCGCGTTATCAGATTGTTTTGTATTTGTTTCTTGATTTTGCATTCTCATGTGTTATGTGTGTTCCATGTGTTTGATATATCTAATTCTGTTTCTTTCTTTTGTAGCCGCCTTCATCTCGGTGATGGAGAACGTCGTATCTGCGCATGCTAATATACCGCTCGTGATCGCGTTATCAGATTGTTTTGTATTTCTTTCTTGATTTTGCATTCTCATGTGTTATGTGTGTTCCATGTGT
The DNA here is from genome assembly GCA_032209605.1 of Mactromeris polynyma. NCBI lineage: Eukaryota > Metazoa > Mollusca > Bivalvia > Venerida > Mactridae > Mactromeris > Mactromeris polynyma. The sequence goes on from JASFXZ010000032.1 coordinate 849,512, forward strand.
TTGATATGTCTAATTCTGTTTCTTTCTTTTGTAGCCGCCTTCATCTCGGTGATGGAGAACGTCGTATCTGCGCATGCTAATATACCGCTCGTGATCGCGTTATCAGATTGTTTTGTATTTGTTGATTGATTTTCCATTTTCATGTGAGTTCCACTTGTATGATATGTTGTAATTCTGTTTCTTTCTTTTGTAGCCGCCTTCATCTCGGTGATGGAGAACGTCATATCTGCGCATGCTAATATACCGCTCGTGATCGCGTTATCAGATTGTTTTGTATTTGTTTCTTGATTTTGCATTCTCATGTGTTATGTGTGTTCCATGTGTTTGATATATCTAATTCTGTTTCTTTCTTTTGTAGCCGCCTTCATCTCGGTGATGGAGAACGTCATATCTGCGCATGCTAATATATCGCTCGTGATCGCGTTATCAGATTGTTTTGTATTTCTTTCTTGATTTTGCATTTTCATGTGTTATGTGTTTCATGTGTTTGATATGTCCAATGCTTTTCTACTTTTTTAATCTCTGTTTGTTAATTTAAGTTTCAGAAATGATTTTATTAGCAAATTGTGTTAATTTTCAATTTCCATTCTGTCTAATTCTGCTTTTAAGGAAGTTTCAAACTTTCGATTTTAACTTTGTAATAATTACTTACATTGCTTGTATATTAGGTTCATTAAATTTCTGTTTATTGTTGACACATGGACTAAAAAGAGTAAATTTTGCACTTCTGAGGGACGGTCTCCCGATTGGCCTTCTTGTTCATAATTAGATTTATTTAAAAATCAAATCAAATTTAAGAAATGATGTTAAATAATAGCGTCAAGGAGATTTTTTAGAAGGGGAGTTGCGTCCCTTGCGTCCTGAGCAAATGATGTTTTTTGTGATTTTTTTGCATTTGTTTTTTGATTTTGCATTCTCATGTGTTATGTGTGTTCCATGTGTTTGATATTTCTAATTCTGTTTCTTTCTTTTGTAGCCGCCTTCATCTCGGTGATGGAGAACGTCGTATCTGCGCATGCTAATATACCGCTCGTGATCGCGTTATCAGATTGTTTTGTATTTCTTTCTTGATTTTGCATTCTCATGTGTTATGTGTGTTCCATGTGTTTGATATGTCTAATTCTGTTTCTTTCTTTTGTAGCCGCCTTCATCTCGGTGATGGAGAACGTCGTATCTGCGCATGCTAATATACCGCTCGTGATCGCGTTATCAGATTGTTTTGTATTTGTTGATTGATTTTCCATTTTCATGTGAGTTCCACTTGTATGATATGTTGTAATTCTGTTTCTTTCTTTTGTAGCCGCCTTCATCTCGGTGATGGAGAACGTCATATCTGCGCATGCTAATATACCGCTCGTGATCGCGTTATCAGATTGTTTTGTATTTGTTTCTTGATTTTGCATTCTCATGTGTTATGTTTGTTCCATGTGTTTGATATATCTAATTCTGTTTCTTTCTTTTGTAGCCGCCTTCATCTCGGTGATGGAGAATGTCGTATCTGCGCATGCTATTATACCGCTCGTGATCGCGTTATCAGATTGTTTTGTATTTGTTTCTTGATTTTGCATTTTCATGTGTTATGTGTGTTCCATGTGTTTGATATGTCCAATGCTTTTCTACTTTTTTCAATCTCTGTTTGTTAATTTAAGTTTCAGAAATGATTTTATATGCAAATTGTGTTAATTTTCAATTTCCATTCTGTCTAATTCTGCTTTTAAGGAAGTTTCAAACTTTCGATTTTAACTTTGTAATAATTACTTACATTGCTTGTATATTAGGTTCATTAAATTTCTGTTTATTGTTGACACATGGACTAAAAAGAGTAAATTTTGCACTTCTGAGGGACGGTCTCCCGATTGGCCTTCTTGTTCATAATTAGATTTATTTAAAAATCAAATCAAATTTAAGAAATGATGTTAAATAATAGCGTCAAGGAGATTTTTTAGAAGGGGAGTTGCGTCCCTTGCGTCCTGAGCAAATGATGTTTTTTGTGATTTTTTTGCATTTGTTTTTTGATTTTGCATTCTCATGTGTTATGTGTGTTCCATGTGTTTGATATTTCTAATTCTGTTTCTTTCTTTTGTAGCCGCCTACATCTCGGTGATGGAGAACGTCGTATCTCCGCATGCTAATATACCGCTCGTGATCGCGTTATCAGATTGTTTTGTATTTCTTTCTTGATTTTGCATTCTCATGTGTTATGTGTGTTCCATGTGTTTGATATGTCTAATTCTGTTTCTTTCTTTTGTAGCCGCCTTCATCTCGGTGATGGAGAACGTCGTATCTGCGCATGCTAATATACCACTCGTGATCGCGTTATCAGATTGTTTTGTATTTGTTTCTTGATTTTGCATTCTCATGTGTTATGTGTGTTCCATGTGTTTGATATGTCTAATTCTGTTTCTTTCTTTTGTAGCCGCCTTCATCTCGGTGATGGAGAATGTCGTATCTGCGCATGCTAATATACCGCTCGTGATCGCGTTATCAGATTGTTTTGTATTTCTTTCTTGATTTTGCATTCTCATGTGTTATGTGTGTTCCATGTGTTTGATATGTCTAATTCTGTTTCTTTCTTTTGTAGCCGCCTTCATCTCGTTGATGGAGAACGTCGTATCTGCGCATGCTAATATACCGCTCGTGATCGCGTTATCAGATTGTTTTGTATTTCTTTCTTGATTTTGCATTCTCATGTGTTATGTGTGTTCCATGTGTTTGATATGTCTAATTCTGTTTCTTTCTTTTGTAGCCGCCTTCATCTCGGTGATGGAGAACGTCGTATCTGCGCATGCTAATATACCGCTCGTGATCGCGTTATCAGATTGTTTTGTATTTGTTTCTTGATTTTGCATTTTCATGTGTTATGTGTTTCATGTGTTTGATATGTCCAATGCTTTTCTACTTTTTTCAATCTCTGTTTGTTAATTTAAGTTTCAGAAATGATTTTATTAGCAAATTGTGTTAATTTTCAATTTCCATTCTGTCTAATTCTGCTTTTAAGGAAGTTTCAAACTTTCGATTTTAACTTTGTAATAATTACTTACATTGCTTGTATATTAGGTTCATTAAATTTCTGTTTATTGTTGACACATGGACTAAAAAGAGTAAATTTTGCACTTCTGAGGGACGGTCTCCCGATTGGCCTTCTTGTTCATAATTAGATTTATTTAAAAATCAAATCAAATTTAAGAAATGATGTTAAATAATAGCGTCAAGGAGCTTTTTAGAAGGGGAGTTGCGTCCCTTGCGTCCTGAGCAAATGATGTTTTTTGTGATTTTTTTGCATTTGTTTTTTTATTTTGCATTCTCATGTGTTATGTGTGTTCCATGTGTTTGATATTTCTAATTCTGTTTCTTTCTTTTGTAGCCGCCTTCATCTCGTTGATGGAGAACGTCGTATCTGCGCATGCTAATATACCGCTCGTGATCGCGTTATCAGATTGTTTTGTATTTATTTCTTGATTTTGCATTCTCATGTGTTATGTGTGTTCCATGTGTTTGATATGTCTAATTCTGTTTCTTTCTTTTGTAGCCGCATTCATCTCGGTGATGGAGAACGTCGTATCTGCGCATGCTAATATACCGCTCGTGATCGCGTTATCAGATTGTTTTGTATTTGTTGATTGATTTTCCATTTTCATGTGTGTTCCACTTGTATGATATGTTGTAATTCTGTTTCTTTCTTTTGTAGCCGCCTTCATCTCGGTGATGGAGAACGTCGTATCTGCGCATGCTAATATACCGCTCGTGATCGCGTTATCAGATTGTTTTGTATTTGTTTCTTGATTTTGCATTTTCATGTGTTATGTGTTTCATGTGTTTGATATGTCCAATGCTTTTCTACTTTTTTCAATATCTGTTTGTTAATTTAAGTTTCTGAAATGATTTTATTAGCAAATTGTGTTAATTTTCAATTTCCATTCTGTCTAATTCTGCTTTTAAGGAAGTTTCAAACTTTCGATTTTAACTTTGTAATAATTACTTACATTGCTTGTATATTAGGTTCATTAAATTTCTGTTTATTGTTGACACATGGACTAAAGAGAGTAAATTTTGCACTTCTGAGGGACGGTCTCCCGATTGGCCTTCTTGTTCATAATTAGATTTATTTAAAAATCAAATCAAATTTAAGAAATGATGTTAAATAATAGCGTCAAGGAGATTTTTTAGAAGGGGAGTTGCGTCCCTTGCGTCCTGAGCAAATGATGTTTTTTGTGATTTTTTTGCATTTGTTTTTTGATTTTGCATTCTCATGTGTTATGTGTGTTCCATGTGTTTGATATTTCTAATTCTGTTTCTTTCTTTTGTAGCCGCCTTCATCTCGGTGATGGAGAACGTCGTATCTGCGCATGCTAATATACCGCTCGTGATCGCGTTATCAGATTGTTTTGTATTTCTTTCTTGATTTTGCATTCTCATGTGTTATGTGTGTTCCATGTGTTTGATATGTCTAATTCTGTTTCTTTCTTTTGTAGCCGCCTTCATCTCGGTGATGGAGAACGTCGTATCTGCGCATGCTAATATACCGCTCGTGATCGCGTTATCAGATTGTTTTGTATTTGTTGATTGATTTTCCATTTTCATGTGAGTTCCACTTGTATGATATGTTGTAATTCTGTTTCTTTCTTTTGTAGCCGCCTTCATCTCGGTGATGGAGAACGTCGTATCTGCGCATGCTAATATACCGCTCGTGATCGCGTTATCAGATTGTTTTGTATTTCTTTCTTGATTTTGCATTCTCATGTGTTATGTGTGTTCCATGTGTTTGATATGTCTAATTCTGTTTCTTTCTTTTGTAGCCGCCTTCATCTCGTTGATGGAGAACGTCGTATCTGCGCATGCTAATATACTGCTCGTGATCGCGTTATCAGATTGTTTTGTATTTCTTTCTTGATTTTGCATTCTCATGTGTTATGTGTGTTCCATGTGTTTGATATGTCTAATTCTGTTTCTTTCTTTTGTAGCCGCCTTCATCTCGGTGATGGAGAACGTCGTATCTGCGCATGCTAATATACCGCTCGTGATCGCGTTATCAGATTGTTTTGTATTTGTTTCTTGATTTTGCATTTTCATGTGTTATGTGTTTCATGTGTTTGATATGTCCAATGCTTTTCTACTTTTTTCAATCTCTGTTTGTTAATTTAAGTTTCAGAAATGATTTTATTAGCAAATTGTGTTAATTTTCAATTTCCATTCTGTCTAATTCTGCTTTTAAGGAAGTTTCAAACTTTCGATTTTAACTTTGTAATAATTACTTACATTGCTTGTATATTAGGTTCATTAAATTTCTGTTTATTGTTGACACATGGACTAAAAAGAGTAAATTTTGCACTTCTGAGGGACGGTCTCCCGATTGGACTTCTTGTTCATAATTAGATTTATTTAAAAATCAAATCAAATTTAAGAAATGATGTTAAATAATAGCGTCAAGGAGCTTTTTAGAAGGGGAGTTGCGTCCCTTGCGTCCTGAGCAAATGATGTTTTTTGTGATTTTTTTGCATTTGTTTTTTGATTTTGCATTCTCATGTGTTATGTGTGTTCCATGTGTTTGATATTTCTAATTCTGTTTCTTTCTTTTGTAGCCGCCTTCATCTCGTTGATGGAGAACGTCGTATCTGCGCATGCTAATATACCGCTCGTGATCGCGTTATCAGATTGTTTTGTATTTCTTTCTTGATTTTGCATTCTCATGTGTTATGTGTGTTCCATGTGTTTGATATGTCTAATTCTGTTTCTTTCTTTTGTAGCCGCCTTCATCTCGGTGATGGAGAACGTCGTATCTGCGCATGCTAATATACCGCTCGTGATCTCGTTATCAGATTGTTTTGTATTTGTTGATTGATTTTCCATTTTCATGTGAGTTCCACTTGTATGATATGTTGTAATTCTGTTTCTTTCTTTTGTAGCCGCCTTCATCTCGGTGATGGAGAACGTCATTTCTGCGCATGCTAATATACTGCTCGTGATCGCGTTATCAGATTGTTTTGTATTTGTTTCTTGATTTTGCATTCTCATGTGTTATGTGTGTTCCATGTGTTTGATATATCTAATTCTGTTTCTTTCTTTTGTAGCCGCCTTCATCTCGGTGATGGAGAATGTCGTATCTGCGCATGCTATTATACCGCTCGTGATCGCGTTATCAGATTGTTTTGTATTTGTTTCTTGATTTTGCATTTTCATGTGTTATGTGTGTTCCATGTGTTTGATATGTCCAATGCTTTTCTACTTTTTTCAATCTCTGTTTGTTAATTTAAGTTTCAGAAATGATTTTATATGCAAATTGTGTTAATTTTCAATTTCCATTCTGTCTAATTCTGCTTTTAAGGAAGTTTCAAACTTTCGATTTTAACTTTGTAATAATTACTTACATTGCTTGTATATTAGGTTCATTAAATTTCTGTTTATTGTTGACACATGGACTAAAAAGAGTAAATTTTGCACTTCTGAGGGACGGTCTCCCGATTGGCCTTCTTGTTCATAATTAGATTTATTTAAAAATCAAATCAAATTTAAGAAATGATGTTAAATAATAGCGTCAAGGAGATTTTTTAGAAGGGGAGTTGCGTCCCTTGCGTCCTGAGCAAATGATGTTTTTTGTGACTTTTTTGCATTTGTTTTTTGATTTTGCATTCTCATGTGTTATGTGTGTTCCATGTGTTTGATATTTCTAATTCTGTTTCTTTCTTTTGTAGCCGCCTTCATCTCGGTGATGGAGAACGTCGTATCTGCACATGCTAATATACCGCTCGTGATCGCGTTATCAGATTGTTTTGTATTTCTTTCTTGATTTTGCATTCTCATGTGTTATGTGTGTTCCATGTGTTTGATATGTCTAATTCTGTTTCTTTCTTTTGTAGCCGCATTCATCTCGGTGATGGAGAACGTCGTATCTGCGCATGCTAATATACCGCTCGTGATCGCGTTATCAGATTGTTTTGTATTTGTTGATTGATTTTCCATTTTCATGTGTGTTCCACTTGTATGATATGTTGTAATTCTGTTTCTTTCTTTTGTAGCCACCTTCATCTCGGTGATGGAGAACGTCGTATCTGCGCATGCTAATAAACCGCTCGTGATCGCGTTATCAGATTGTTTTGTATTTGTTTCTTGATTTTGCATTTTCATGTGTTATGTGTTTCATGTGTTTGATATGTCCAATGCTTTTCTACTTTTTTCAATCTCTGTTTGTTAATTTAAGTTTCAGAAATGATTTTATTAGCAAATTGTGTTAATTTTCAATTTCCATTCTGTCTAATTCTGCTTTTAAGGAAGTTTCAAACTTTCGATTTTAACTTTGTAATAATTACTTACATTGCTTGTATATTAGGTTCATTAAATTTCTGTTTATTGTTGACACATGGACTAAAAAGAGTAAATTTTGCACTTCTGAGGGACGGTCTCCCGATTGGCCTTCTTGTTCATAATTAGATTTATTTAAAAATCAAATCAAATTTAAGAAATGATGTTAAATAATAGCGTCAAGGAGATTTTTTAGAAGGGGAGTTGCGTCCCTTGCGTCCTGAGCAAATGATGTTTTTTGTGATTTTTTTGCATTTGTTTTTTGATTTTGCATTCTCATGTGTTATGTGTGTTCCATGTGTTTGATATTTCTAATTCTGTTTCTTTCTTTTGTAGCCGCCTTCATCTCGGTGATGGAGAACGTCGTATCTGCGCATGCTAATATACCGCTCGTGATCGCGTTATCAGATTGTTTTGTATTTCTTTCTTGATTTTGCATTCTCATGTGTTATGTGTGTTCCATGTGTTTGATATGTCTAATTCTGTTTCTTTCTTTTGTAGCCGCCTTCATCTCGTTGATGGAGAACGTCGTATCTGCGCATGCTAATATACTGCTCGTGATCGCGTTATCAGATTGTTTTGTATTTGTTGATTGATTTTCCATTTTCATGTGAGTTCCACTTGTATGATATGTTGTAATTCTGTTTCTTTCTTTTGTAGCCACCTTCATCTCGGTGATGGAGAACGTCATATCTGCGCATGCTAATATACCGCTCGTGATCGCGTTATCAGATTGTTTTGTATTTGTTTCTTGATTTTGCATTCTCATGTGTTATGTGTGTTCCATGTGTTTGATATATCTAATTCTGTTTCTTTCTTTTGTAGCCGCCTTCATCTCGGTGATGGAGAACGTCGTATCTGCGCATGCTAATATACCGCTCGTGATCGCGTTATCAGATTGTTTTGTATTTGTTGATTGATTTTCCATTTTCATGTGTGTTCCACTTGTATGATATGTTGTAATTCTGTTTCTTTCTTTTGTAGCCGCCTTCATCTCGGTGATGGAGAACGTCGTATCTGCGCATGCTAATATACTGCTCGTGATCGCGTTATCAGATTGTTTTGTATTTGTTTCTTGATTTTGCATTTTCATGTGTTATGTGTTTCATGTGTTTGATATGTCCAATGCTTTTCTACTTTTTTCAATCTCTGTTTGTTAATTTAAGTTTCAGAAATGATTTTATTAGCAAATTGTGTTAATTTTCAATTTCCATTCTGTCTAATTCTGCTTTTAAGGAAGTTTCAAACTTTCGATTTTAACTTTGTAATAATTACTTACATTGCTTGTATATTAGGTTCATTAAATTTCTGTTTATTGTTGACACATGGACTAAAAAGAGTAAATTTTGCACTTCTGAGGGACGGTCTCCCGATTGGCCTTCTTGTTCATAATTAGATTTATTTAAAAATCAAATCAAATTTAAGAAATGATGTTAAATAATAGCGTCAAGGAGATTTTTTAGAAGGGGAGTTGCGTCCCTTGCGTCCTGAGCAAATGATGTTTTTTGTGATTTTTTGCATTTGTTTTTTGATTTTGCATTCTCATGTGTTATGTGTGTTCCATGTGTTTGATATTTCTAATTCTGTTTCTTTCTTTTGTAGCCGCCTTCATCTCGGTGATGGAGAACGTCGTATCTGCGCATGCTAATATACCGCTCGTGATCGCGTTATCAGATTGTTTTGTATTTCTTTCTTGATTTTGCATTCTCATGTGTTATGTGTGTTCCATGTGTTTGATATGTCTAATTCTGTTTCTTTCTTTTGTAGCCGCCTTCATCTCGGTGTTGGAGAACGTCGTATCTGCGCATGCTAATATACCGCTCGTGATCGCGTTATCAGATTGTTTTGTATTTGTTGATTGATTTTCCATTTTCATGTGAGTTCCACTTGTATGATATGTTGTAATTCTGTTTCTTTCTTTTGTAGCCGCCTTCATCTCGGTGATGGAGAACGTCATATCTGCGCATGCTAATATACCGCTCGTGATCGCGTTATCAGATTGTTTTGTATTTGTTTCTTGATTTTGCATTCTCATGTGTTATGTGTGTTCCATGTGTTTGATATATCTAATTCTGTTTCTTTCTTTTGTAGCCGCCTTCATCTCGGTGATGGAGAACGTCGTATCTGCGCATGCTAATATACCGCTCGTGATCGCATTATCAGATTGTTTTGTATTTGTTTCTTGATTTTGCATTTTCATGTGTTATGTGTTTCATGTGTTTGATATGTCCAATGCTTTTCTACTTTTTTCAATCTCTGTTTGTTAATTTAAGTTTCAGAAATGATTTTATTAGCAAATTGTGTTAATTTTCAATTTCCATTCTGTCTAATTCTGCTTTTAAGGAAGTTTCAAACTTTCGATTTTAACTTTGTAATAATTACTTACATTGCTTGTATATTAGGTTCATTAAATTTCTGTTTATTGTTGACACATGGACTAAAAAGAGTAAATTTTACACTTCTGAGGGACGGTCTCCCGATTGGCCTTCTTGTTCATAATTAGATTTATTTAAAAATCAAATCAAATTTAAGAAATGATGTTAAATAATAGCGTCAAGGAGATTTTTTAGAAGGGGAGTTGCGTCCCTTGCGTCCTGAGCAAACGATGTTTTTTGTGATTTTTTTGCATTTGTTTTTTGATTTTGCATTCTCATGTGTTATGTGTGTTCCATGTGTTTGATATTTCTAATTCTGTTTCTTTCTTTTGTAGCCGCCTTCATCTCGGTGATGGAGAACGTCGTATCTGCGCATGCTAATATACCGCTCGTGATCGCGTTATCAGATTGTTTTGTATTTGTTTCTTGATTTTGCATTCTCATGTGTTATGTGTGTTCCATGTGTTTGATATGTCTAATTCTGTTTCTTTCTTTTGTAGCCGCCTTCATCTCGGTGATGGAGAACGTCGTATCTGCGCATGCTAATATACCGCTCGTGATCGCATTATCAGATTGTTTTGTATTTGTTGATTGATTTTCCATTTTCATGTGAGTTCCACTTGTATGATATGTTGTAATTCTGTTTCTTTCTTTTGTAGCCGCCTTCATCTCGGTGATGGAGAACGTCATATCTGCGCATGCTAATATACCGCTCGTGATCGCGTTATCAGATTGTTTTGTATTTGTTTCTTGATTTTGCATTCTCATGTGTTATGTGTGTTCCATGTGTTTGATATATCTAATTCTGTTTCTTTCTTTTGTAGCCGCCTTCATCTCGGTGATGGAGAACGTCGTATCTGCGCATGCTAATATACCGCTCGTGATCGCATTATCAGATTGTTTTGTATTTGTTTCTTGATTTTGCATTTTCATGTGTTATGTGTTTCATGTGTTTGATATGTCCAATGCTTTTCTACTTTTTTCAATCTCTGTTTGTTAATTTAAGTTTCAGAAATGATTTTATTAGCAAATTGTGTTAATTTTCAATTTCCATTCTGTCTAATTCTGCTTTTAAGGAAGTTTCAAACTTTCGATTTTAACTTTGTAATAATTACTTACATTGCTTGTATATTAGGTTCATTAAATTTCTGTTTATTGTTGACACATGGACTAAAAAGAGTAAATTTTACACTTCTGAGGGACGGTCTCCCGATTGGCCTTCTTGTTCATAATTAGATTTATTTAAAAATCAAATCAAATTTAAGAAATGATGTTAAATAATAGCGTCAAGGAGATTTTTTAGAAGGGGAGTTGCGTCCCTTGCGTCCTGAGCAAACGATGTTTTTTGTGATTTTTTTGCATTTGTTTTTTGATTTTGCATTCTCATGTGTTATGTGTGTTCCATGTGTTTGATATTTCTAATTCTGTTTCTTTCTTTTGTAGCCGCCTTCATCTCGGTGATGGAGAACGTCGTATCTGCGCATGCTAATATACCGCTCGTGATCGCGTTATCAGATTGTTTTGTATTTGTTTCTTGATTTTGCATTCTCATGTGTTATGTGTGTTCCATGTGTTTGATATGTCTAATTCTGTTTCTTTCTTTTGTAGCCGCCTTCATCTCGGTGATGGAGAACGTCGTATCTGCGCATGCTAATATACCGCTCGTGATCGCATTATCAGATTGTTTTGTATTTGTTGATTGATTTTCCATTTTCATGTGAGTTCCACTTGTATGATATGTTGTAATTCTGTTTCTTTCTTTTGTAGCCGCCTTCATCTCGGTGATGGAGAACGTCATATCTGCGCATGCTAATATACCGCTCGTGATCGCGTTATCAGATTGTTTTGTATTTGTTTCTTGATTTTGCATTCTCATGTGTTATGTGTGTTCCATGTGTTTGATATATCTAATTCTGTTTCTTTCTTTTGTAGCCGCCTTCATCTCGGTGATGGAGAACGTCGTATCTGCGCATGCTAATATACCGCTCGTGATCGTGTTATCAGATTGTTTTGTATTTGTTTCTTGATTTTGCATTTTCATGTGTTATGTGTTTCATGTGTTTGATATGTCCAATGCTTTTCTACTTTTTTCAATCTCTGTTTGTTAATTTAAGTTTCAGAAATGATTTTATTAGCAAATTGTGTTAATTTTCAATTTCCATTCTGTCTAATTCTGCTTTTAAGGAAGTTTCAAACTTTCGATTTTAACTTTGTAATAATTACTTACATTGCTTGTATATTAGGTTCATTAAATTTCTGTTTATTGTTGACACATGGACTAAAAAGAGTAAATTTTGCACTTCTGAGGGACGGTCTCCCGATTGGCCTTCTTGTTCATAATTAGATTTATTTAAAAATCAAATCAAATTTAAGAAATGATGTTAAATAATAGCGTCAAGGAGATTTTTTAGAAGGGGAGTTGCGTCCCTTGCGTCCTGAGCAAATGATGTTTTTTGTGATTTTTTTGCATTTGTTTTTTGATTTTGCATTCTCATGTGTTATGTGTGTTCCATGTGTTTGATATGTCTAATTCTGTTTCTTTCTTTTGTAGCCGCCTTCATCTCGGTGATGGAGAACGTCGTATCTGCGCATGCTAATATACCGCTCGTGATCGCGTTATCAGATTGTTTTGTATTTGTTTCTTGATTTTGCATTCTCATGTGTTATGTGTGTTCCATGTGTTTGATATGTCTAATTCTGTTTCTTTCTTTTGTAGCCGCCTTCATCTCGGTGATGGAGAACATCGTATCTGCGCATGCTAATATACCGCTCGTGATCACGTTATCAGATTGTTTTGTATTTGTTTCTTGATTTTGCATTCTCATGTGTTTTGTGTGTTCCATGTGTTTGATATATCTAATTCTGTTTCTTTCTTTTGTAGCCGCCTTCATCTCGGTGATGGAGAACGTCGTATCTGCGCATGCTAATATACCGCTCGTGATCGCGTTATCAGATTGTTTTGTATTTCTTTCTTGATTTTGCATTCTCATGTGTTATGTGTGTTCCATGTGTTTGATATGTCTAATTCTGTTTCTTTCTTTTGTAGCCGCCTTCAACTCGGTGATGGAGAACATCGTATCTGCGCATGCTAATATACCGCTCGTGATCGCGTTATCAGATTGTTTTGTATTTGTTGATTGATTTTCCATTTTCATGTGTGTTCCACTTGTATGATATGTTGTAATTCTGTTTCTTTCTTTTGTAGCCGCCTTCATCTCGGTGATGGAGAACGTCGTATCTGCACATGCTAATATACCGCTCGTGATCGCGTTATCAGATTGTTTTGTATTTGTTTCTTGATTTTGCATTCTCATGTGTTATGTGTGTTCCATGTGTTTGATATGTCTAATTCTGTTTCTTTCTTTTGTAGCCGCCTTCATCTCGGTGATGGAGAACGTCGTATCTGCGCATGCTAATATACCGCTCGTGATCGCGTTATCAGATTGTTTTGTATTTGTTGATTGATTTTCCATTTTCATGTGAGTTCCACTTGTATGATATGTTGTAATTCTGTTTCTTTCTTTTGTAGCCGCCTTCATCTCGGTGATGGAGAACGTCATATCTGCGCATGCTAATATACCGCTCGTGATCGCGTTATCAGATTGTTTTGTATTTGTTTCTTGATTTTGCATTCTCATGTGTTATGTGTGTTCCATGTGTTTGATATGTCTAATTCTGTTTCTTTCTTTTGTAGCCGCCTTCATCTCGGTGATGGAGAACGTCGTATCTGCGCATGCTAATATACCGCTCGCGATCGCGTCGTCATATTGTTTTATATTTGTTTATTGATTTTGCATTTTCATGTGTGTTCCACTTGTTTGATATGTGTAATTCTGTTTCTTTCTTTATCTAGCCGCCTTCATCTCGGTGATGGAGAATGTCGTATGTGCCCATGCTAATATACGGCTCGTGATTGCGTTATCAGATTGTTTGTATTTGTTTATTGATTTTGCATTTTCATGTGGGTTCCACTTTTTTGATATGTGTAATTCTGTTTCTTTCTTTTGTAGCCGCCTTCATCTGGGTGATGGAGAACGTCGTATCGATGCGTGCTAATATACCGCTCACGATTGCGTTATCAGATTGTTTTGTATTTGTTTATTGATTTTGCATTTTCATGAGTTATGTGTGTTCCATGTTGAGTTCAATTTATTATTTAAATACCCGAAATATCTAGTATGTATGTTATGCTAATTTGTTCGTTCTTATTTCTTTTTGCAAGCTGTAGTTGGCATGATGGGGAAGTGTGTTCTGATGATGATGGCAAAGAGTGTACTGATGATGATGGCGAAGAGTGTACTGATGATGATGGCGAAGAGTGTACTGATGATGATGGCAAGAGTGTACTGATGATGATGGCAAAGAGTGTTCTGATGATGATGGGGAAGAGTGTACTGATGATGATGGCGAATAGTGTACTGATGATGATGGGGAAGAGTGTACTGATAATGATGGCAAAGAGTGTACTGATGATGATGGCGAAGAGTGTACTGATGATGATGGCAAAGAGTGTACTGATGATGATGGCGAAGAGTGTACTGATGATGATGGGGAAGAGTGTACTGATGATGATGGCGAAGACTGTACTGATGATGATGGCGAAGAACTTGGCAAAGATGTCGAGATGGAGTGGACTCGAGAAAGGGAGAACTTAGTTGATTTACCGATTACTTCTCACACAGATACATGGTAGATCATATATTATATCCTGGTAGCAAATTTATTGAATATCCAATTTTCAGTCTTAAAGAATTGTCTTAAGTTTAATTGTTTAATTTCTGAGATGTTACAATCTTTAGCAAAACTAAAATCTCAATACTTTGTAGCTGAAACACTTGTCTGATGACATTATTATGAGTTGTATATTGGCCTAGTAATATGTTTGTCTATCTCAATTTTTTCCCTTGTATTGATTACCTATTCATGCATTTTACTGGATGAGATGTTACTAATTAAATGTCATTTCTATAAAAATAATAAATGATTATTATAATTTCAGGACACTGAACAATAGACAAATTGTGGAGGTGATGATAGATTGAGCTCACATGTTGGAGAACCACAACTTCTCTCAGTAGTTGTGAAGTGAATCTGTAAATTCTCCTTGAACATTTGATATAGATATATGTGTGTTTTTGGGATACTGTGTAGTAGTCTCATTCAGCCGATGTCTCTGAAACTTCAAGTTTTGTACAGTGAACATTAGATAAGACAAACTTACTGGAAGGTTACTAAAATCTGCCTAAGTGGTGAAATTTGACATGAACTATTGGAGCATTATACAACTGCCTTACCTGAAGAATCCTTTCTAAACATTCTTGTGACATTAATGCAATGAGATCTATGTGTGCCGACAATGACCTTGAAGATGTCAAAAAGAGGAGTTCAATGAACTTAAAGACTTGTTTGATGGTTTGGCTTTTGAATGGGATATTGAGGATATGTAAGAAACAAACTGCCCAAGACTAAAAAAACCAACAACTGTAACAAGCTATTGAAGAGTAACATGATGTGAGAAACATGCCCTCAACATGGATGGGATGCAACATGAAGAAATGCATTCAACCACCTGGTAATTTACCATTTCCTAAAACTAAGCAAGAATAGCTGTTCTTTCATTGTTATTTGTACAACTTATTTATGAATGCACATCTTTTATATTCAATTAGAAAGCAGATAACTAATATCTGGTAGAATGATTTATTTGCATATACAGTAAACCTCAATGATTAGACCGTCCTTGTGACCCTTGAAAACAGGTCTTAATATTGAGGTGGTCTTAATATTGTTATTGAATAAATGTCATTACAATAAATATATTAAGGATTAATATGATTTCAGGACATGGAACTATAGAGGAATTGTGGAGATGACGGTTGATTGTGCTTACGTGTTGGAGAACCATAGACTTCTCCAAGCAGTTGTGAAGTGAATCTGTAAATGCTCGGTGAACATTTGGGAGTGATACATGTTGTATATACATGTATATATATTTATGTGTGTTTAGGATAATGTGTAGTTGACTCAATCAGCAGCTGATGTCTCAGAAACTTACATTGGGTAAGACAAACTCACTTGAAGGTTACTTGAACCTGCCTAAAATGTGATTTTTTATATGAATTATTGGAGCATTCTAAAAATGCAAACCTGAAGAAAACCTAATTCGAAACATTCTTGTGACCTTTCGTGATCAGATCTATTGGAGCATTTCTTATGACATCAACATGATAAAAACTACTGGAGTATTTTGATCGAGGGTATGCAGGGAAAATTGTTGAAACCATTCACACATTGTGGAGATAGAAATAAACTCATTTGTGCTAGTTTTTGTTTTACATGGTGTTTAATAATAATAACAGCAAACAATGACTTTCTTAAATGCAGCCTAATGCGTATTTGCTACTCAATTAGGCAAACTTATAAATGGAATTATACAGCCTAATCTGTATACAACTAATCCAACTATGAGTGAACTCTCTTACAGTGAAAACCCGCTTTTAGTGAAATGCTTCTTTGTGTTTTTATTCAGAATGCAATGCAAAATATTTTCATCCTAAATATGTTCAAATCGATTTTTTATCTTGAATTTTATGTTATTCATTTGTAACTATATTTGTATGTAGTAACTTATTGTATGTGTTTAGCCTATTGTTCTGTGACATAGCATGTTTATATTTTAGACCACTGTATTCTAGGGCTGCATACCGGAACTCGATATTTATCAGATACCGCTGTTTAAGGTTCCATCAGTGTGTCATATCGAACGTTTCCATATTAGACAAATATCAAAATGCAAAAATGTCTGAACTTTCTTCCTAAAACGTTTTGTCAGCAATAAGTACCATAAGTACAGATAACTGACTAATATTCTCAATTTTCTTTGTACCTGATTTTGGATTGAAATTTGGCCACAGTGTGAACAGAAATAAAGATTCATCTGCTAGCGAAGACTGTGGTAATTTTAGATAAGACTTCACTGTGAATGTTTGCACCAGAGAATTCCTTTTTATTCTTTATTTTTCGTATTTGAAAAAAGTATGTGATACGAATATTGTATTGATAGATATGACTGATATGCAACCCTACTGTTTTCTTTTCTTTCATTATTTTATTTTTTTGTGAAAAAGGTTGCTTCTTTAGTTGGTATTTCTCTTTAATGTACTTAACAGATACCTGACCAACAAAAAGCTTATAAATCCTTTTTAAATTATTGGAAAGGAACAGTCTGCTCCTGTCCGTCATGTGCATTTACTTAAATGTGCATTTTGAGCTTTATATGTTTATAGGTTATGTTGCAATATGTAGCTTTTCTATGTGCTTGCTTTGATGAACTTGTTTGTTCTGCTTTTGTTTTCTGTATATGTGAAATGTGCTTGTTTACCATGCCCCTTTAACTTTATATGTTCTTACTATGCTTTGCCATGTATACCATGTCAGTACTGTTCTTGTGTGTCATGCTATTACCTGTACATAACCTGTATATTTATATATGTGAACTTCTGCTTTTTAAGATTTACTTAACCACTCGCTTTTAAATCTTTAACCTTGATTAAATGTAGTTAAAACTTTTGTGTACGAGAATATTGTAAGTAGATGTCTCACTAAAACTTTACATATACACTGCCCTCCAAAAGTTCCTGCACACTGACAATTTCCCATTGCAATTAATGTATTTTCATGTTTGTTGTACATACAATACATCGAAAATGCTTTTTAACACAGCAATAATTTTCTGTAGAAGTATTTATAAATTTGTACTGAAACCAATTAGCTTCTGTGTGACAGGTCAATCAGTTTCACACATATTGGTTTCGGATGCAGGCCGATTGATGCTGCTGCCGAGATGTGAAAATTGTTAATTCTAAACTATCCATCACAGAAGTGGGATGAATAATTTTCTTCATGGTCATGCATGTTTTATTTGAAATTCGGTAAGAAAAAGGAACGAAATAATTCAAAATATTCAAGTGTGAAGAAACTTTTGGATGGCAGTGTATATGTATGTCTTAATTCAGATTGTATCTTTTAACATCTGCCTGTGATATTGATATTTTAGATGTAACCTCCTATATATTTATGTAGCTGTATTCATGCCTTGTTTCATGCCTTGCTTGCCTGTCTCATATTTATTTATGCACATGCTACCTTGTTTTATGTAGATGTATTCTGTTATGTTAAAGGTAGGGATGTCAACGAATGGCAATTTGGTATCGAATATCAGGTCAACCTTCCGAACGAATATTGAACATTCGACCTTCTTATTTAATATTCAGTCCTACAGTTTATCAGCAGAACTAATCTGCAATAATAGTAATAACTGTAAACTGATCAAACTTGACCCCATCCCTGCTGGGCGCTGCTTGCCACTAATTGGAGTTTTATAGCCTGCACTGGACTGGAGATATATTTTTATACATTACATGTGTAATTGTTGCTTAATATACGATGCACAGTTTATATATTTTATAGACCAGGGCTGTGTGAAAATATTTTTCTCTTGGTAATTTATCGCTAACTTGAAGAACAAAAATGAATTGCTTAAGTATTATTTGATTATCATATTCATTTTTGGAATATTATTATTGAACTAATTTGAATGCTTTTCGTTATTTATAGGATGCTGTAATAAATCCAGTTCTTTCCACCAAGAAAAATAATACAGTAAAACATGTTTCTAAATTAAATTGTGTTAATGAAAATGCAGCAATTGATTCAGATGGTTAAAAGGAAAGGACAAAATAGTAAAAGAAATAGTTGGAAAGCCTGAAAATTCTTACAAATCAATAAAACATGCAATAATCCTTCCCCTTCCTTCCGTCCCTCCGTCCCTCCTTCCGTCATTCCCTCCTTCCTTCCGCCCTCCCTCCTTCCGTCCTTCCTTCTGTCCTTCCGTCCTTCCTTCCAACCTTCAGTCCGTCCTTCCGCCCTTCCGTCCTTCCTTCCATCCTTCCTTCCGTCCTTCCGTCCTTCCGTCCTTCCGTCCTTCCGTACTTCCTTCCGTCCTTCCGTCCTTCCGTACTTCCTTCCGTCCTTCCGTCCTTCCTTCCGTCCTTCCGTCCTTCCGTCCTTCCTTCCGTCCTTCCTTCCGTCCTTCCGTCCTTCCTTCCTTCCTTCCGTCCTTCCTTCCGTCCTTCCTTCCGTCCTTCCTTCCGTCCTTCCTTCCGTCCTTCCTTCCGTCCGTCCTTCCTTCCGTCCTTCCTTCCGTCCTTCCTTCCGTCCTTCCTTCCGTCCTTCCTTCCGTCCTTCCTTCCGTCCTTCCTTCCTTCCGTCCTTCCTTCCGTCCATCCTTCCTTCCGTCCTTCCTTCCGTCCTTCCTTCCGTCCTTCCGTCCTTCCTTCCGTCCTTCCGTCCTTCCGTCCTTCCTTCCGTCCTTCCGTCCTTCCGTCCTTCCGTCCTTCCGTCCTCCTGTCCTTCCTTCCTTCCTTCCGTCCTTCCTTCCGTCCTTCCTTCCATCCTTCCGTCCTTCCGTCCTTCCGTCCTTCCGTCCTTCCGTCCTTCCGTCCTTCCGTCCTTCCTTCCGTCCTCCCGTCCTTCCTTCCTTCCGTCCTTCCTTCCGTCCTTCCTTCCGTCCTTCCGTCCTTCCATCCTTCCTTCCATCCTTCATTCCGTCCTTCATTCCGTCCTTCCGTCCTTCCTTCCGTCCTTCCTTCCGTCCTTTGTTCCGTCCTTCAGTCCTTCCTTCCATCCTTTCGTCCTTCCTTCCTTCATTCAGTCAATCAGTCCTTCAAGTCGTTCAGTCCTCCAAGTCCTTCCGTCCTTCCTTTCTTCATTTAGTCCTTCCGACCTTACGTCCTTCCTTCCTTCTGTCATTCAGTCATTCAGTCATTCAGTCATTCAGTCATTCAGTCATTCAGTCATTCAGTCATTCAGTCATTCAGTCATTCAGTCATTCAGTCATTCAGTCATTCAGTCATTCATCCAATATACATGTGTATAAATATTAATACTTGGGATTATGAGTAACATAAGTAGACAGCTGGAGTTATTTTAATGAATAGTTAAATTTAATTAGAATCCCATGTATGAGATTACGCTATTTGAAATTCGTTTGCAGATCAGACAATACTAATGAAAGGTTTTCTTAATGTACTTCAATGTTTTTTCTTCCATATTATAAAACAATGATTTTGGTAGTATTTTTATTTCAACGATTTTTTTTAAATTGACATAAATTATATAAACTGTATATTAGATAGTTATCATGTCTTAAAGATTCACTAAGATGTGAGCAGAACATTCATTTCTCTATCATATGGAAGGTGTAATCTGATCCCTATGTTCTGACCACAAGACTGACCAGTGCAGAGAGATTAATGGGCCCTTGCTGATAGAAATAAGTGGTATTAATTACAAGCACAATAAACACTAAGCTGTGAAGAGAGGCTTTGAAACTGGGGAAAATCCAGAAAGTCAGTATAAACTGTAGGACTGTATTAAAACGTTCGATGTATAACATAATGCTTATCAATTTTGTTTTTTAAACTGATCACTTAAGTGGTTAAAATTCCAGCGATTACTAATAATGCCAGGGCCTAAGTGTCATCATCAGGGTGTTATGTCTCTCTTGACCCCAAATATACAATAAGACATGTCAATTAACACCTGTAGATATTATTTTCACTTGTTAAATTACATTCAATGGGATAATGCCCTTCATTGAAATTTAATACTCTTGCATTCAGCTTTTATATTGAAAATATATATTTTATTGAATATTTGAATTCCGAATATTCTTTGACATCCCTAGTTAAATGTACTGATATCTGTTTTAATGTTTCTTTGTAATAGTCGGGACAGAGGCTCAATAGAGCTTGTGTTTACTTATAATGATATTAAAAACCGACTTCTAAAAAAAGTTTACTTGACTTGACTCGACAGATATACGTATGTCACTTCAAAATGACCTCAACAATGTATTAAAATGGTGTAATTTAATAAAATGAAGTTAAATCCTCAATGTTATTAGGTACCGTGCGCACTTCTCTTCTCTAAATCGATCGGTTTCTAGCAAAAACATCTTGCATCCTATTTGTATATCTTACTATACAAAATTGACTATCCAGTACAAAGCCATGTCAGTATGGAACATCATCCATCTACATGTGTATTATAAAAATATCAGTTCTGAGAAACATTTCTGCTCATTGTTAAAAACCTACCTGTTATGTCAAATATTATCTTTTTCTTTTAATAATACTCGGGTCACTGCTGTTGTATGTGAATACATGTATTTTTTCTTTCTCTGTATTTGTTGTATTTGTTGTATCTGTCTTGTATTTGTTTACTAAATAATGCATGTTGTAATAAAACTGTTCTATGATGCTTTAATTTGCGTTGTATGCATGTTGTGTATTGTCTATACAGGCTGTCAAGCGGTCCTTATTTTACCTACTTTTTCCTTATTTTTTTATTTCTTCCTTAAACTTTTTCCTACTTTTTCCCTACTTTTTAAAAGAAGTTTACTTTACAGCCTGTCTTATATATTGTATATGAATTACTTGTTATTGATGTTTATGTTGTTTTAGTGATAGATGGCCTCGAGCGAGCATCCATCTTTAAAATATAAAAGAATTATTATTATTGCTATTATTATTCACATGGAGATTGTAACTTTTTCTTAAGATAATGTAGATGTGCAATGATTAATACTTGGCACATGGAAGATTTTTGTTAGACTTGTGTTCCATTGTAAATGGATAAAGAAGATAGTAATAATCTAGCCAGTTGTTGAAAGTACTAATATATTTACAATTTGAGTCCCCACGATAACTGTGTTTTTTTGTTTGTTTACTGCTTTCTGCAACTATTCCTTTTGTTTCTTAAAATACAGATAATGTACATTTTTAGGATTGAAAATATAAAAAAATGCCATCACACTGTGAAAGTAATACAATTTTTAGATAGAGAAAAATACATTAAAACTAAAGTTGCAACAAGTTGTAAATTGTTTGAAATTGAATTATTTTCGGTACTTTATGATTCTTTTCAGGATTTAACATATATGGGATTTAAGTAACACACGAAACTTAAGTGAATAAGCGCCGGGTTAGATCATTCGAGGTTTACTGTGACACAAAACAATAAGATGTTTATCTTAGTTCAGCAAATTACAAGTATTACGACAATAATAATAATACATTTATATTAATTTGAAGATAATTAAGAGGAGATGGTCAGACATATGATATAAATACATATACGTGTTGCACTTGATTCTATTTATCAAAGTTTACTGTATTAGTGCTCAGAAGTCATGGGGCGGAGATTCTCCCTACCTCCCCAAGTAAAGGGTTGGGGCAGCCGGCTTGCAGGACATGATTTACCTGTCTTCTGAGTACTACAGAAATAGGAACGCTGATCAAGTACCAATTAAGAATTATGATTCTATATAATCAAAAGTAAAACAAACTCGAAAAACCCGACTACTCTACAGTGATTGATATTTTCTTACATGGTATTTTAATAATATATATGAAGATATATACTTTATAGTAATGCATGAAACCACGCATCCACAGGCGACGTTATGCAACATGGATGCAACCATTGATTGCACATTCCGAATAGTCAAACAACGAGTTTGGTTTATAGTTATTGACAAAGGTGTTTTCATTTGATATATTGTGATGCATAGAGCATGTATCATGTATGTAAATTTTGTAACTTTTTTTCGAAACATAGTAAACCGCCACCTGTAAACATATGTTGGGTAGAACAACAAAATTTACTACATTTTTTTCAATTAAACAAATTGAGGCGAATGTATGAGAAGTACATGTTCAACATTTTATTCTTTCTGTAATTTGTACTGTTTGTTAACTGTTGTTGGACTACTATTGCAATGTTTTATGTCCAGTTTGTAATTGTTTGTACAATACAACCTCTCCGTAGCAACACACTTTGGGAGCCGCACACTAGCTGTTGTTTAGAGGTTGTTGACCTAAAGAGATTAAAACAATTGTAAATTATTACTAAAGGAAAAGTTAATTTTGTTGTTGAAGAGAGGTTGTTGCATGAGAGAGGTTGCATTGTATACATGTTTTGAAATTATTCTTGTTTATAAATAAAAACAAATTGTAAAAAAAATAATTCAATGACGGGAGATAGGGATGGCTGTGAGTGGAGATGGGGAGGCCATATCAAAGTAGATTTTCATTGAAATTATTATTACAGGAAAGTTGATTTTGTTGTTGAAGAGAGGTTGTTGCTTAATTAAGAGAGGTTGCATTGTATACATGTTTTGAAATTATTCTTGTTTATAAATAAAAACAAATTGCAAAAATCATTTCAATGAAGGGAGATAGGGATGGCTGTGAGTGGAGATGGGGAGGCCATTTAAAAAAAATTAACATGATATTCATTGTACAATTGTGTTGTTATATTGATAGATTCATGTCTAGCATAGTAATTGGTCATGACTTGTAAAAGTTTGTTTGTATAAATGTTTTTAAATGCAAATATTATTTGTAATAAAATATTTTTAAGTATTTTATAAGTTGTTCTATTATATTATAAGCAATAAAATATCCAAAGTTGTATATTCATTCTTGTTGTTTATAATTGTCTTATTCAGGTAGTAGTTATTACTTTAATAATTACATTGAGGATATTTCATGACCCAGGAGATGCCCCAGTTCCAGAAACACCCATGGTTCTTTTACGTGCTCGATGTAAAGCATCATATACGGGACCTCAGTTTTTAAAGTCTCGTCCGAAAGACTGTTAGTTACTGTCAGTGATGGAGTGGGGAATTGAACCTGGGATCCCTGGATTACTAGTCAAACGTGTTACCACTGGGCTAAGGATCCGCTACAATACCATAAACTGAGTCAAATGCTTAAATAAATACATGTACATAAAATCTCGTTCAAACAAAATGTGTCAAATTATGTTAATTAGTTGATTTGTACATTTGCATACGGTGTCTGGAGTTGGAATATACCCATCCGACCAAGCAAAAAACCCTAAAATCTCAGCCAATGGAATCTTCCTTGTCGCGTCACGTTGACTGCTGCATATATGTGTATACATGTATGTGTTAAATATGCTTACATCACTCGGCATATTATGTCATTAACAATTACCCTCGTCTTAAAAGTGTTTTGATTAGAATGCCCGTTGGAGTGAAACTTAGTTTTATCTGCAACGACTGTTATAATCGTCGGGGGAGGTCACTCTGATAAACTTAAAATTTAAGACGGAAGAGTAACTTATTTTCAGGGGAGGTCACTCTGAAAAACTTAAATTCTTAGTTTTTCAGAGTGACTTCCCTTTATTTTCAGGGGAGGTCACTCTGTAAAACTAAAATTCTTAGTTTTTCAGAGTGACTTCCCTTTTTTATGAGGGGAGGTCACTCTGAAAACTTCAATTCTTAGTTTTTCAGAGTGACTTCCCTTTATTGTCAGGGGAGGTCCCTCTGAAAAACATAAAATTTAAGATGGAAGAGTAACTTCCCTTTATTTTCAGGGGAGATCACTCTGAAAAACTTAAAATTTTAGACGGAAGAGTAACTTCCCTTTATTTCAGGGGAGGTCACTCTGTTAAACTAAAATTCTTAGTTTTTCAGAGTGACTTCCCTTTTTTATGAGGGGAGGTCACTCTGAAAACTTAAATTCTTAGTTTTTCAGAGTGATCTCCCCTGAAAATAAAGGGAAGTTACTCTTCCATCTTAAATTTTATGTTTTTCAGAGGGACCTCTATTAAAAAACTTAAATTCTTAGTTTTTCAGAGTGACCTCCCTTTATTTTCAGGGGAGGTCACTGTGAAAAACTTAAATTCTTAGTTTTTCAGAGTGACCTCCCTTTATTTTCAGGGGAGATCACTCTGAAAAACTTAAAATTTAAGACGGAAGAGTAACTTCCCTTTATTTTCAGGGGAGGTCACTCTGAAGAACTTAAAATTTAAGACGGAAGAGTAACTTCCCTTTATTTTCAGGGGAGGTCACTCTGAAAAACTTAAAATTTAAGACGAAAGAGTAACTTCCATTTATTTTCAGGGGAGGTCACTGTGAAAAACTTAAATTCTTAGTTTTTCAGAGTGACCTCCCTTTATTTTCAGGGGAGATCACTCTGAAGAACTTAAAATTTAAGACGGAAGAGTAACTTCCCTTTATTTTCAGGGGAGGTCACTGTGAAAAACTTAAATTCTTAGTTTTTCAGAGTGACCTCCCTTTATTTTCAGGGGAGATCACTCTGAAAAACTTAAAATTTAAGACGGAAGAGTAACTTCCCTTTATTTTCAGGGGAGGTCACTCTGAAGAACTTAAAATTTAAGACGGAAGAGTAACTTCCCTTTATTTTCAGGGGAGGTCACTCTGAAAAACTTAAAATTTAAGACGGAAGAGTAACTTCCCTTTATTTTCAGGGGAGGTCACTGTGAAAAACTTAAATTCTTAGTTTTTCAGAGTGACCTCCCTTTATTTTCAGGGGAGATCACTCTGAAAAACTTAAAATTTAAGACGGAAGAGTAACTTCCCTTTATTTTCAGGGGAGGTCACTCTGAAGAACTTAAAATTTAAGACGGAAGAGTAACTTCCCTTTATTTTCAGGGGAGGTCACTCTGAAAAACTTAAAATTTAAGACGGAAGAGTAACTTCCCTTTATTTTCAGGGGAGGTCACTGTGAAAAACTTAAATTCTTAGTTTTTCAGAGTGACCTCCCTTTATTTTCAGGGGAGATCACTCTGAAAAACTTAAAATTTAAGACGGAAGAGTAACTTCCCTTTATTTTCAGGGGAGGTCACTCTGAAGAACTTAAAATTTAAGACGGAAGAGTAACTTCCCTTTATTTTCAGGGGAGGTCACTCTGAAAAACTTAAAATTTAAGACGAAAGAGTAACTTCCATTTATTTTCAGGGGAGGTCACTGTGAAAAACTTAAATTCTTAGTTTTTCAGAGTGACCTCCCTTTATTTTCAGGGGAGATCACTCTGAAGAACTTAAAATTTAAGACGGAAGAGTAACTTCCCTTTATTTTCAGGGGAGGTCACTCTGAAGAACTTAAAATTTAAGACGGAAGAGTAACTTCCCTTTATTTTCAGGGGAGGTCACTCTGAAGAACTTAAAATTTAAGATGGAAGAGTAACTTCCCTTTATTTTCAGGGGAGGTCACTCTGAAAAACTTAAAATTTAAGACGGAAGAGTAACTTCCCTTTATTTTCAGGGGAGGTCACTGTGAAAAACTTAAATTCTTAGTTTTTCAGAGTGACCTCCCTTTATTTTCAGGGGAGATCACTCTGAAAAACTTAAAATTTAAGACGGAAGAGTAACTTCCCTTTATTTTCAGGGGAGGTCACTGTGAAAAACTTAAATTCTTAGTTTTTCAGAGTGACCTCCCTTTATTTTCAGGGGAGATCACTCTGAAGAACTTAAAATTTAAGACGGAAGAGTAACTTCCCTTTATTTTCAGGGGAGGTCACTCTGAAGAACTTAAAATTTAAGATGGAAGAGTAACTTCCCTTTATTTTCAGGGGAGGTCACTCTTAAAAACTTAAAATTTAAGACGGAAGAGTAACTTCCCTTTATTTTCAGGGGAGGTCACTCTGAAGAAATTAAAATTTAAGACGGAAGAGTAACTTCCCTTTATTTTCAGGGGAGGTCACTCTGAAGAACTTAAAATTTAAGACGGAAGAGTAACTTCCCTTTATTTTCAGGGGAGGTCACTCTGAAAAACTAAAAATTTAAGACTGAAGAGTAACTTCCCTTTATTTTCAGGGGAGGTCACTCTGAAAAACTAAGAATATAAGAGGGATGATTAACTTCCCTTTATTTCAGGGGAGGTCACTCTGTTAAACTAAAATTCTTAGTTTTTCAGAGTGACGTCCCTTTATTTTCAGGGGAGGTCACTGTGAAAAACTTAAAATTTAAGGCCGAAGAGTGACTTCCCTTTATTTCAGGGGAGGTCACTCTGTAAAACTAAAATTCTTTGTTTTTCAGAGTGACTTCCCTTTTTTATGAGGGGAGGTCACTCTGAAAACTTAAATTCTTAGTTTTTCAGAGTGACTTCCCTTTATTGTCAGGGGAGGTCCCTTTAAAAAACAAAATTTAAGATGGAAGAGTAACTTCCCTTTATTTTCAGGGGAGATCACTCTGAAAAACTTAAAATTTTAGACGGAAGAGTAACTTCCCTTTATTTCAGGGGAGGTCACTCTGTTAAACTAAAATTCTTAGTTTTTCAGAGTGACTTCCCTTTTTTATTAGGGGAGGTCACTCTGTAAACTTAAATTCTTAGTTTTTCAGAGTGACTTCCCTTTATTTTCAGGGGAGGTCACTGTGAAAAACTAAAATTCTTAGTTTTTCAGAGTGACTTCCCTTTATTTTCAGGGGAGGTCACTGTGAAAAACTAAAATTCTTAGTTTTTCAGAGTGACTTCCCTTTATTTTCAGGGGAGGTCACTCTGAAAAACTTAAATTCTTAGTTTTTCAGAGTGACTTCCCTTTATTGTCAGGGGTGGTCACTCTGAAAAACTTAAAATTTAAGACGGAAGAGTAACTTCCCTTTATTTTCAGGTGAGGTCACTCTGTAAAACTTAAAATTTAAGACGGAAGAGTAACTTCCCTTTATTTTCAGGGGAGGTCACTCTGAAAAACTTAAAATTTAAGACGGAAGAGTAACTTCCCTTTATTTTCAGGGGAGGTCACTGTGAAAAACTTAAATTCTTAGTTTTCAGAGTGACCTCCCTTTATTTTCAGGGGAGATCACTCTGAAGAACTTAAAATTTAAGACGGAAGAGTAACTTCCCTTTATTTTCAGGGGAGGTCACTCTGAAGAACTTAAAATTTAAGACGGAAGAGTAACTTCCCTTTATTTTCAGGGGAGGTCACTCTGAAAAACTTAAAATTTAAGACGGAAGAGTAACTTCCCTTTATTTTCAGGGGAGGTCACTGTGAAAAACTTAAATTCTTAGTTTTTCAGAGTGACCTCCCTTTATTTTCAGGGGAGATCACTCTGAAGAACTTAAAATTTAAGACGGAAGAGTAACTTCCCTTTATTTTCAGGGGAGGTCACTCTGAAAAACTTAAAATTTAAGACGGAAGAGTAACTTCCCTTTATTTTCAGGGGAGGTCACTGTGAAAAACTTAAATTCTTAGTTTTCAGAGTGACCTCCCTTTATTTTCAGGGGAGATCACTCTGAAGAACTTAAAATTTAAGACGGAAGAGTAACTTCCCTTTATTTTCAGGGGAGGTCACTCTGAAGAACTTAAAATTTAAGACGGAAGAGTAACTTCCCTTTATTTTCAGGGGAGGTCACTCTGAAAAACTTAAAATTTAAGACGGAAGAGTAACTTCCCTTTATTTTCAGGGGAGGTCACTGTGAAAAACTTAAATTCTTAGTTTTTCAGAGTGACCTCCCTTTATTTTCAGGGGAGATCACTCTGAAGAACTTAAAATTTAAGACGGAAGAGTAACTTCCCTTTATTTTCAGGGGAGGTCACTCTGAAAAACTTAAAATTTAAGACGGAAGAGTAACTTCCCTTTATTTTCAGGGGAGGTCACTCTGAAGAACTTAAAATTTAAGACGGAAGAGTAACTTCCCTTTATTTTCAGGGGAGGTCACTCTGAAAAACTTAAAATTTAAGACGGAAGAGTAACTTCCCTTTATTTTCAGGGGAGGTCACTGTGAAAAACTTAAATTCTTAGTTTTTCAGAGTGACCTCCCTTTATTTTCAGGGGAGATCACTCTGAAAAACTTAAAATTTAAGACGGAAGAGTAACTTCCCTTTATTTTCAGGGGAGGTCACTGTGAAAAACTTAAATTCTTAGTTTTTCAGAGTGACCTCCCTTTATTTTCAGGGGAGATCACTCTGAAGAACTTAAAATTTAAGACGGAAGAGTAACTTCCCTTTATTTTCAGGGGAGGTCACTCTGAAGAACTTAAAATTTAAGACGGAAGAGTAACTTCCCTTTATTTTCAGGGGAGGTCACTCTTAAAAACTTAAAATTTAAGACGGAAGAGTAACTTCCCTTTATTTTCAGGGGAGGTCACTCTGAAGAAATTAAAATTTAAGACGGAAGAGTAACTTCCCTTTATTTTCAGGGGAGGTCACTCTGAAGAACTTAAAATTTAAGACGGAAGAGTAAATTCCCTTTATTTTCAGGGGAGGTCACTCTGAAAAACTTAAAATTTAAGACTGAAGAGTAACTTCCCTTTATTTTCAGGGGAGGTCACTCTGAAAAACTAAGAATATAAGAGGGATGATTAACTTCCCTTTATTTCAGGGGAGGTCACTCTGTTAAACTAAAATTCTTAGTTTTTCAGAGTGACGTCCCTTTATTTTCAGGGGAGGTCACTGTGAAAAACTTAAAATTTAAGGCCGAAGAGTGACTTCCCTTTATTTCAGGGGAGGTCACTCTGTTAAACTAAAATTCTTAGTTTTTCAGAGTGACTTCCCTTTTTTATGAGGGGAGGTCACTCTGTAAACTTAAATTCTTAGTTTTTCAGAGTGACTTCCCTTTATTTTCAGGGGAGGTCACTGTGAAAAACTAAAATTCTTAGTTTTTCAGAGTGACTTCCCTTTATTTTCAGGGGAGGTCACTGTGAAAAACTAAAATTCTTAGTTTTTCAGAGTGACTTCCCTTTATTTTCAGGGGAGGTCACTCTGAAAAACTTAAATTCTTAGTTTTTCAGAGTGACTTCCCTTTATTGTCAGGGGTGGTCACTCTGAAAAACTTAAAATTTAAGACGGAAGAGTAACTTCCCTTTATTTTCAGGTGAGGTCACTCTGTAAAACTTAAAATTTAAGACGGAAGAGTAACTTCCCTTTATTTTCAGGGGAGGTCACTGTGAAAAACTTAAATGCTTAGTTTTTCAGAGTGACCTCCCTTTATTTTCAGGGGAGGTCACTGTGAAAAACTTAAATTCTTAGTTTTTCAGAGTGACTTCCCTTTATTTTCAGGGGAGATCACTCTGAAAAACTTAAAATTTAAGATGGAAGAGTAACTTCCCTTTATTTTCAGGGGAGGTCACTTTGAAAAACTTAAATTCTTAGTTTTTCAGAGTGACCTCCCTTTATTTTCAGGGGAGATCACTCTGAAAAACTTAAAATTTAAGACGGAAGAGTAACTTCCCTTTATTTTCAGGGGAGGTCACTCTGAAGAACTTAAAATTTAAGACGGAAGAGTAACTTCCCTTTATTTTCAGGGGAGGTCACTCTGAAAAACTTAAAATTTAAGACGGAAGAGTAACTTCCCTTTATTTTCAGGGGAGGTCACTGTGAAAAACTTAAATTCTTAGTTTTTCAGAGTGACCTCCCTTTATTTTCAGGGGAGATCACTCTGAAGAACTTAAAATTTAAGACGGAAGAGTAACTTCCCTTTATTTTCAGGGGAGGTCACTCTGAAGAACTTAAAATTTAAGACGGAAGAGTAACTTCCCTTTATTTTCAGGGGAGGTCACTCTGAAAAACTTAAAATTTAAGACGGAAGAGTAACTTCCCTTTATTTTCAGGGGAGGTCACTGTGAAAAACTTAAATTCTTAGTTTTTCAGAGTGACCTCCCTTTATTTTCAGGGGGATCACTCTGAAGAACTTAAAATTTAAGACGGAAGAGTAACTTCCCTTCATTTTCAGGGGAGGTCACTGTGAAAAACTTAAATTCTTAGTTTTTCAGAGTGACCTCCCTTTATTTTCAGGGGAGAATACTCTGAAAAACTTAAAATTTAAGACGGAAGAGTAACTTCCCTTTATTTTCATGGGAGGTCACTCTGAAGAACTTAAAATTTAAGACGGAAGAGTAACTTCCCTTTATTTTCAGGGGAGGTCACTGTGAAAAACTTAAATTCTTAGTTTTTCAGAGTGACCTCCCTTTATTTTCAGGGGAGGTCACTGTGAAAAACTTAAATTCTTAGTTTTTCAGAGTGACTTCCCTTTATTTTCAGGGGAGATCACTCTGAAAAACTTAAAATTTAAGATGGAAGAGTAACTTCCCTTTATTTTCAGGGGAGGTCACTGTGAAAAACTTAAATTCTTAGTTTTTCAGAGTGACCTCCCTTTATTTTCAGGGGAGATCACTCTGAAAAACTTAAAATTTAAGACGGAAGAGTAACTTCCCTTTATTTTCAGGGGAGGTCACTCTGAAGAACTTAAAATTTAAGACGGAAGAGTAACTTCCCTTTATTTTCAGGGGAGGTCACTCTGAAAAACTTAAAATTTAAGACGGAAGAGTAACTTCCCTTTATTTTCAGGGGAGGTCACTGTGAAAAACTTAAATTCTTAGTTTTTCAGAGTGACCTCCCTTTATTTTCAGGGGAGATCACTCTGAAGAACTTAAAATTTAAGACGGAAGAGTAACTTCCCTTTATTTTCAGGGGAGGTCACTCTGAAGAACTTAAAATTTAAGACGGAAGAGTAACTTCCCTTTATTTTCAGGGGAGGTCACTCTGAAAAACTTAAAATTTAAGACGGAAGAGTAACTTCCCTTTATTTTCAGGGGAGGTCACTGTGAAAAACTTAAATTCTTAGTTTTTCAGAGTGACCTCCCTTTATTTTCAGGGGAGATCACTCTGAAGAACTTAAAATTTAAGACGGAAGACTAACTTCCCTTTATTTTCAGGGGAGGTCACTGTGAAAAACTTAAATTCTTAGTTTTTCAGAGTGACCTCCCTTTATTTTCAGGGGAGAATACTCTGAAAAACTTAAAATTTAAGACGGAAGAGTAATTTCCCTTTATTTTCATGGGAGGTCACTCTGAAGAACTTAAAATTTAAGACGGAAGAGTAACTTCCCTTTATTTTCAGGGGAGGTCACTGTGAAAAACTTAAATTCTTAGTTTTTCAGAGTGACCTCCCTTTATTTTCAGGGGAGAATACTCTGAAAAACTTAAAATTTAAGACGGAAGAGTAACTTCCCTTTATTGTCAGGGGAGGTCCCTCTGAAAAACATAAAATTTAAGATGGAAGAGTAACTTCCCTTTATTTTCAGGGGAGATCACTCTGAAAAACTTAAAATTTTAGACGGAAGAGTAACTTCCCTTTATTTCAGGGGAGGTCACTCTGTTAAACTAAAATTCTTAGTTTTTCAGAGTGATCTCCCCTGAAAATAAAGGGAACTTACTCTTCCATCTTAAATTTTATGTTTTTCAGAGGGACCTCTATTAAAAAACTTAAATTCTTAGTTTTTCAGAGTGACCTCCCTTTATTTTCAGGGGAGGTCACTCTGAAGAACTTAAAATTTAAGACTGAAGAGTAACTTCCCTTTATTTTCAGGGGAGGTCACTCTGAAAAACTAAGAATATAAGAGGGATGATTAACTTCCCTTTATTTCAGGGGAGGTCACTCTGTTAAACTAAAATTCTTAGTTTTTCAGAGTGACGTCCCTTTATTTTCAGGGGAGGTCACTGTGAAAAACTTAAAATTTAAGGCCGAAGAGTGACTTCCCTTTATTTCAGGGGAGGTCACTCTGTAAAACTAAAATTCTTTGTTTTTCAGAGTGACTTCCCTTTTTTATGAGGGGAGGTCACTCTGAAAACTTAAATTCTTAGTTTTTCAGAGTGACTTCCCTTTATTGTCAGGGGAGGTCCCTTTAAAAAACAAAATTTAAGATGGAAGAGTAACTTCCCTTTATTTTCAGGGGAGATCACTCTGAAAAACTTAAATTCTTAGTTTTTCAGAGTGACTTCCCTTTATTGTCAGGGGTGGTCACTCTGAAAAACTTAAAATTTAAGACGGAAGAGTAACTTCCCTTTATTTTCAGGGGAGGTCACTGTGAAAAACTTAAATTCTTAGTTTTTCAGAGTGACCTCCCTTTATTTTCAGGGGAGAATACTCTGAAAAACTTAAAATTTAAGATGGAAGAGTAACTTCCCTTTATTTTCAGGGGAGGTCACTGTGAAAAACTTAAATTCTTAGTTTTTCAGAGTGACCTCCCTTTATTTTCAGGGGAGATCACTCTGAAAAACTTAAAATTTAAGACGGAAGAGTAACTTCCCTTTATTTTCAGGGGAGGTCACTCTGAAGAACTTAAAATTTAAGACGGAAGAGTAACTTCCCTTTATTTTCAGGGGAGGTCACTCTGAAAAACTTAAAATTTAAGACGGAAGAGTAACTTCCCTTTATTTTCAGGGGAGGTCACTGTGAAAAACTTAAATTCTTAGTTTTTCAGAGTGACCTCCCTTTATTTTCAGGGGAGATCACTCTGAAGAACTTAAAATTTAAGACGGAAGAGTAACTTCCCTTTATTTTCAGGGGAGGTCACTCTGAAGAACTTAAAATTTAAGACGGAAGAGTAACTTCCCTTTATTTTCAGGGGAGGTCACTCTGAAAAACTTAAAATTTAAGACGGAAGAGTAACTTCCCTTTATTTTCAGGGGAGGTCACTGTGAAAAACTTAAATTCTTAGTTTTTCAGAGTGACCTCCCTTTATTTTCAGGGGAGATCACTCTGAAGAACTTAAAATTTAAGACGGAAGAGTAACTTCCCTTTATTTTCAGGGGAGGTCACTCTGAAAAACTTAAATTCTTAGTTTTTCAGAGTGACTTCCCTTTATTGTCAGGGGTGGTCACTCTGAAAAACTTAAAATTTAAGACGGAAGAGTAACTTCCCTTTATTTTCAGGTGAGGTCACTCTGTAAAACTTAAAATTTAAGACGGAAGAGTAACTTCCCTTTATTTTCAGGGGAGGTCACTGTGAAAAACTTAAATTCTTAGTTTTTCAGAGTGACCTCCCTTTATTTTCAGGGGAGGTCACTGTGAAAAACTTAAATTCTTAGTTTTTCAGAGTGACTTCCCTTTATTTTCAGGGGAGATCACTCTGAAAAACTTAAAATTTAAGATGGAAGAGTAACTTCCCTTTATTTTCAGGGGAGGTCACTGTGAAAAACTTAAATTCTTAGTTTTTCAGAGTGACCTCCCTTTATTTTCAGGGGAGATCACTCTGAAAAACTTAAAATTTAAGACGGAAGAGTAACTTCCCTTTATTTTCAGGGGAGGTCACTCTGAAGAACTTAAAATTTGAGACGGAAGAGTAACTTCCCTTTATTTTCAGGGGAGGTCACTCTGAAAAACTTAAAATTTAAGACGGAAGAGTAACTTCCCTTTATTTTCAGGGGAGGTCACTGTGAAAAACTTAAATTCTTAGTTTTCGGAGTGACCTCCCTTTATTTTCAGGGGAGATCACTCTGAAGAACTTAAAATTTAAGACGGAAGAGTAACTTCCCTTTATTTTCAGGGGAGGTCACTCTGAAGAACTTAAAATTTAAGACGGAAGAGTAACTTCCCTTTATTTTCAGGGGAGGTCACTCTGAAAAACTTAAAATTTAAGACGGAAGAGTAACTTCCCTTTATTTTCAGGGGAGGTCACTGTGAAAAACTTAAATTCTTAGTTTTTCAGAGTGACCTCCCTTTATTTTCAGGGGAGATCACTCTGAAGAACTTAAAATTTAAGACGGAAGAGTAACTTCCCTTTATTTTCAGGGGAGGTCACTCTGAAAAACTTAAAATTTAAGACGGAAGAGTAACTTCCCTTTATTTTCAGGGGAGGTCACTCTGAAGAACTTAAAATTTAAGACGGAAGAGTAACTTCCCTTTATTTTCAGGGGAGGTCACTCTGAAAAACTTAAAATTTAAGACGGAAGAGTAACTTCCCATTATTTTCAGGGGAGGTCACTGTGAAAAACTTAAATTCTTAGTTTTTCAGAGTGACCTCCCTTTATTTTCAGGGGAGATCACTCTGAAGAACTTAAAATTTAAGACGGAAGAGTAACTTCCCTTTATTTTCAGGGGAGGTCACTCTGAAGAACTTAAAATTTAAGACGGAAGAGTAACTTCCCTTTATTTTCAGGGGAGGTCACTCTTAAAAACTTAAAATTTAAGACGGAAGAGTAACTTCCCTTTATTTTCAGGGGAGGTCACTCTGAAGAAATTAAAATTTAAGACGGAAGAGTAACTTCCCTTTATTTTCAGGGGAGGTCACTCTGAAGAACTTAAAATTTAAGACGGAAGAGTAAATTCCCTTTATTTTCAGGGGAGGTCACTCTGAAAAACTTAAAATTTAAGACTGAAGAGTAACTTCCCTTTATTTTCAGGGGAGGTCACTCTGAAAAACTAAGAATATAAGAGGGATGATTAACTTCCCTTTATTTCAGGGGAGGTCACTCTGTTAAACTAAAATTCTTAGTTTTTCAGAGTGACGTCCCTTTATTTTCAGGGGAGGTCACTGTGAAAACTTAAAATTTAAGGCCGAAGAGTGACTTCCGTTTATTTCAGGGGAGGTCACTCTGAAAAACTTAAAATTTAAGATGGAAGTGTAACTTCCCTTTATTTTCAGGGGAGGTCACTCTGAAAAACTGAAATTCTTAGTTTTTCAGAGTGACTTCCCTTTATTTTCAGGGGA
Organism: Mactromeris polynyma; assembly: GCA_032209605.1. NCBI lineage: Eukaryota > Metazoa > Mollusca > Bivalvia > Venerida > Mactridae > Mactromeris > Mactromeris polynyma. The sequence continues at coordinate 884,505 of JASFXZ010000032.1, forward strand.
GGTCACTCTGAAAAACTTAAAATTTAAGATGGAAGTGTAACTTCCCTTTATTTTCAGGGGAGGTCACTGTGAAAAACTTAAAATTTAAGGAGGAAGAGTGACTTCCCTTTATTTCAGGGGAGGTCACTCTGTAAAACTAAAATTCTTAGTTTTTCAGAGTGACTTCCCTTTTTTATGAGGGGAGGTCACACTGAAAACTTAAATTCTTAGTTTTTCAGAGTGACTTTCCTTTATTGTCAGGGGAGGTCACTCTGAAAAACATAAAATTTAAGATGGAAGAGTTACTTCCCTTTATTTTCAGGGGAGATCACTCTGAAAAATTTAAAATTTTAGACGGAAGAGTAATTTCCCTTTATTGTCAGGGGAGGTCACTCTGTTAAACTAAAATTCTTAGTTTTTCAGAGTGACGTCCCTTTATTTTCAGGGGAGGTCACTCTGAAAAACTTAAAATTTAAGACGGAAGATTAACTTCCCTTTATTTTCAGGGGAGGTCACTCTGAAGAACTTAAAATTTAAGACGGAAGAGTAACTTCCCTTTATTTTCAGGGGAGGTCACTCTGAAAAACTGAAATTCTTAGTTTTTCAGAGTGACTTCCCTTTATTGTCAGGGGTGGTCACTCTGAAAAACTTAAAAATTAAGACGGAAGAGTAACATCCCTTTATTTTCAGGGGAGGTCACTCTGAAAAACTTAAAATTTAAGATGGAAGAGTAACTTCCCTTTATTTTCAGGGGAGGTCACTGTGAAAAACTTAAATTCTTAGTTTTTCAGAGTGACCTCCCTTTATTTTCAGGGGAGGTCACTGTGAAAAACTTAAATTCTTAGTTTTTCAGAGTGACCTCCCTTTATTTTCAGGGGAGGTCACTGTGAAAAACTTAAATTCTTAGTTTTTCAGAGTGACTTCCCTTTATTTTCAGGGGAGATCACTCTGAAAAACTTAAAATTTAAGATTGAAGAGTAACTTCCCTTTATTTTCAGGGGAGGTCACTCTGAAAAACTTTGAATTTAAGACGGAAGAGTGACTTCCCTTTATATTGAGGGGAGGTCACTCTGAAGAACTTAAAATTTAAGACGGAAGAGTTACTTCCCTTCCTTATCAATGGAGGTCACTCTGAAAAACTTATATCCTTAGTTTTTCGGAGTAACTTCCCTTTTTTATCAGCGGAGGTCACTCTGAAGAACTTACAATTTTAGACGGAAGAGTAACTTCCCTTTATTGTCAGGGGAGCTCACTCTGAAAAACTTAAATTCTTAGTTTTTCAGAGTGACTTCCCTTTATTTTCAGGGAAGATCACTCTGAAAAACTTAAAATTTAAGACGGAAGAGTAACATCCCTTTATTTTCAGGGGAGGTCACTCTGAAAAACTTAAAATTTTAGTTTAGCCGCAGAACCTATGTCTATATGAAGTACAAGTATAATTGTACGAATCACTGACGCGTGGTGTCACATATGATTCGTGAGTGGTCCAATTAAAATTTTGCACGAAGGTCCGTTCTACGCTTGACACACATATTTTATTCTAATTTTGGTTAATACATGAACTCGGTTACAAGAGGCTTTTAAGTATACATTGTCTATGGAACGCCTTTCTGCTATATACGATACTCGCGAAATACGCGTCTTTAAAAATCAGACTTTTATAAAATTGCCATGATTGATCTTTCTATACTTGATATGTCGTTTTGGGAGTGCATTGAAAAATGAAGGTGCATTAAACAATTCTTTTGCAATAAGTGCCAAAGGGCGTTGCCTTAAACAGTCATGCAAGTCAAAACCAATGATACCATGTTCCTTAGTGTAACAAATCAATTTCCTTTATGTAACAAAAAGTTTTCGTTCTAATGAAATTCAAAAAAAAAATACAGATGCAACATGTGTAAACGTAAATATAACCATGTATTTATTGTGACATGAACTGGATTGTACAACATGAAGTTCCATATCCTAAATATAGTACACGTAGCATAAAACCTCGTCTTTAAATAGGTCAAATAAGAGCAAAATGACAGCATTCTGAACTTTGAAGTCGATTTTCTCAAAAGAGATGTTTTGGCAGTTAGCTCAACCTAATACACGTATAAGGCGACACATTTTCAACACGTCGGTACCTAATCTCCTTTCCCGACTCGCCGGTTGCCGGGGATACAAGGTCACGGTCATATATAACCTGGAATCGTTAGTCGGATATAACGTCACCACGAAATATTGTTAGAAATCCAAATCAATGCATGTTGTACCTGTACATTTGTGCGTGTGTGTGTGTGTTATACGTGTTCGTGCTTGTCTGTATGTGTGTGTGTGCGTATATGCGTGTAATTCAATTGCATGTGAATGTGTAAGATATTTGGAAATCAAAACATATTTGCAGATTGCAAGAATCCATTTATTATTGAATAAAATAAAATTTAGTCACATATATTAATAAAGGCAGATCCATGTTTGTTTGCAAATATTTTAATCAAATATTCGAAATAAAACAATGTATAACTACACAGAACTGAACAGAACATAACATAACAGAATACAGTATTCAAACTATATGCTTAAGTGCACTTATTGTCCGGCTTACATAAATGTACATGATGATGATATAAATAATTGTAATTGTCTTTTCAATGTAGTCTAAATGAAAAAATAAGTAGTGGTATTGGTCATTGCCATTATAATTTCTGTTGAAATTCAATAGAGACAAGTGTATGATTGCCATGCTAGAAAGCTAAGTAGATACCATTATACAGCCTGTCTTACCCAAACGAAATGTCCCCGCCTGTCTGTTTTCAAACATAAATTTACTCTAAATCTACGTTTAATATTCGTAAATATCTGAAATTTCCGGGTATTCCCGGCGTATATTGGTAGTTTCCGACAATTACCGATTTTCGTTTAAAATATAGTCCCTTTTGGTCTTACATAAAAATGATGTCACGACAGTCTTCCATAAGAATAGTGTCCAAATAGACTTCCGTATAAACAAAGACCTAAAAAGGTATTTAGGTCTTTGGTATAAATGATGTCCCTTTTTGGTCTTCATATAAATGATGTCCCTTTTGGTTTTCCTTATGAACGATGTCCCTTTTGGTCTTCCATATAAATGATGTTCCGTATAAACGATGTCCCTTTTGGTTTTCCTTATAAATAATGTCACTGTTGGTCTTCCATATTAATTATGTCCCTTTTGGTTTTCCATATAAATGATGTCCCTTTTGGTCTTCCATATAAAAGATGTCCCTTTTGGTCTTCCATATAAATGATGTCCCTTCTAGTCTTCCATATAAATGATGTCCCTTTTGGTCTTCCATATAAATGATGTCCCTTCTAGTCTACCATATAAATGATGTCCCTTTTGGTCTTCCATATAAATGATGTCCCTTTTGGTCTTCCATATAAATGATGTCCCTTTTGGTCTTCCATATAAATGATGTCCCTTTTGGTCTTCCATATAATGATGTCCCTTCTAGTCTTCCATATAACTGATGTCCCTTCTGGTCGACCATATACATTATGTCCATTTTGGTTTTCCATATAAATGATGTCCCTTTTGGTCTTCATATAAATGATGTCCCTTTTGGTCTTCCATATAATGATGTCCCTTCTAGTCTTCCATATAAATGATGTCCCTTCTGGTCGACCATATAAATTATGTCCCTTTTGGTTTTCCATATAAATGATGTCCCTTTTGGTTTTCCTTATGAACGATGTCCCTTTTGGTCTTCCATATAAAAGATGTCCCGTATTAACGATGTCCCTTTTCGTTTTCCATATAAATTATGTCACTGTTGGTCTTCCATATAAATTATGTACCTTTTGGTTTTCCATATAAATGATGTCCCTTTTGGTCTTCCATATAAATGATGTCCCTTTTGGTCTTCCATATAAATGATGTCCCTTTTATTCTCCCATATAAATTATGACCCTTTTGGTTTTCCATATAAATAATGTCCCTTTTGGTCTTCCATATAAATGATGTCCCTTTTTGGTCTTCATATAAATGATGTCCCTTTTGGTTTTCCTTATAAACGATGTCCCTTTTGGTCTTCCATATAAATGATGTCCCGTATAAACGATGTCCCTTTTGGTTTTCCATATAAATAATGTCCCTGTTGGTCTTCCATATAAATGATGTCCCTTTTGGTTTTCCATATAAATGATGTCCCTTTTGGTCTTCCATATAAATGATGTCTCTTTTGGTCTTCCATATAAATGGTGTCCCTTTTTGGTCTTCATATAAATGATGTCCCTTTTGGTTTTCCTTATAAACGATGTCCGTTTTGGTCTTCCATATAGATGATGTCCCGTATAAACGATGTCCCTTTTGGTTTTCCATATAAATTTTGTCACTGTTGGTCTTCCATATAAATGATGTCCCTTTTGGTTTTCCATATAAATGATGCCCCTTTTGGTCTTCCATATAAATGATGTCCCTTCTAGTCTACCATATAAATGATGTCCCTTTTGGTCTTCCATATAAATGATGTCCCTTTTGGTCTTCCATATAAATGATGTCCCTTTTGGTCTTCCATATAAATGATGTCCCTTTTGGTCTTCCATATAATGATGTCCCTTCTAGTCTTCCATATAAATGATGTCCCTTCTGGTCGACCATATACATTATGTCCATTTTGGTTTTCCATATAAATGATGTCCCTTTTGGTCTTCATATAAAGATACCCCTTTTGGTTTTCCATATAAATGATGTCCCTTTTGGTTTTCCTTATGAACGATGTCCCTTTTGGTCTTCCATACAAATGATGTCCCTTTTGATCTTCCATATAAATGATGTCCCTTTTGGTCTCCCATATAAATTATGTCCCTTTTGGTTTTCCATATAAATGATGTCCCTTTTGGTCTTCCATATAAATGATGTCCCTTTTGGTCTTCCATATAATGAAGTCCCTTCTAGTCTTCCATATGAATGATGTCCCTTTTGGTCTTCCATATAAATGATGTCCCTTTTGGTCTTCCATATAAATGATGTCCCTTTTGGTCTTCCATATAAATGATGTTCCTTTTGGTCTTCCATATAATGATGTCCCTTCTAGTCTTCCATATAAATGATGTCCCTTTTGGTCTTCCATATAAATGATGTCCCTTCTGGAAGACTATATAAATTATGTCCCTTTTGGTTTTCCATATAAATGATGTCCCTTTTGGTCTCCCATATAAATTGTGTCCCTTTTGGTTTTCCATATAAATGATGTCCCTTTTGGTCTTCATATAAATGATGTCCCTTTTGGTTTTACATATAAATGATGTCCCTTTTGGTCTTCCATATAAATGATGTCCCGTATAAACGATGTCCCTTTTGGTTTTCCATATAAATAATGTCCCTTCTAGTCTTCCATGTAAATGATGTCCCTTTTGGTCTTCCATATAAATGATGTCCCTTTTGGTCTTCCATATAAATGATGTCCCTTTTGGTCTCCCATATAAATGATGTCCCTTTTGGTCTTCCATATAAATGATGTCCCTTTTGGTCTCCCATATAAATGATGTCCCTTTTGGTCTTCCATATAAATGATGTCCCTTTTGGTCTCCCATATAAATGATGTCCCTTTTGGTCTTCCATATAAATGATGTCCCTTTTGGTCTCCCATATAAATGATGTCCCTTCTGGTGTACCATATAAATGATGTCCCTTCTAGTCTTCCATATAAATGATGTCCCTTTTGGTCTTCCATATAAATGATGTCCCTTTTGGTCTTCCATATAAATGATGTCCCTTTTGGTCTTCCATATAAATGATGTCCCTTTTGGTCTTCCATATAAATGATGTCCCTTTTGGTCTTCCATATAAATGATGTCCCTTTTGGTCTTCCATATAAATGATGTCCCTTTTGGTCTTCCATATAAATGATGTTCCTTTTGGTCTTCTATATAAGGATGTCCATTCTAGTCTTCCATATAAATGATGTCCCTTCTGGTCGACCATATAAATTATGTCCCTTTTGGTCTTCCATAAAGAGGATGTCACTTTTTAATGCATTTGCTAGCATATAACACGTATCATTATATATTTCGTGTAATTCTGACAGCACGGGAATATAGGTATGCATACAGACGGTTATACATCGTAATAATGAATATTAACGTGATCATTGGATCCATGGCCTTTTTTCGGATCGCATGAATACATTGATGTTAAACAGTTTTGTATGACATGTGTTAGTGCTTGCATCACATGAACTCGCATACTATTTGTCATGTTTATAAAGAGTGCATTCACTTCGGAGCAACATTCTTTGGGAAATTCAGTTTTCGTCTATTGTTGAGAGATTTCAGCTCAATTTGCAGTTTGTCTAAATCCCCATGGTATTCCCGCCGCGCCCTTTGGGTCAAAACGAAGCCGAAAATGGCTCGTAACTCGGTCTCACCAAATTCTACATGGTTTACTTGAGATTGTTGCGTAGTAAAATAAATTACATCAGGTGCAAAGTTGCCCTGCGCAAAATGATGTCTGCCACTCTGCGCGAAGTAAATTCAAAAGGCGTTGAAGATGTACGATGGCATCTTTGTCTATAGGATGTCAGATGATGCCATATTATTTCGACAATTTTGATAAAAATATATACAAATTCAATGGCTTTGGTTAATGCGTTTATTTTGATGCATAACCAATAAGCGTACAAAAAACATCATATGAATGGTAGAAATATATAAAAATATATCGCAATGTTAGCCCAGTCGAAAGAGCACTTCACTTGTCTTGCTAATCTGGGGCTCGCAGGTTCGAATGATGGTTTACAGAGAAGATACTTTTTTCTTCATCTTTGATTCATGTGGTTAAGTCATTCGCTTGCAGAATGGACGGTGTTAGTACTGATTGCTGACCCAGGTTCACTAGTTGCAGACGGGACGGTGTCAGTACTGATTGCTGACCCAGGTTCACAGGTTGCAGAAGGGACAGGTTAGTACTGAGTGCTGACCCATGTTTCACTGGTTGCAGAAGGGACGGGTTAGTACTGACTGATGACCCAGGTTCACTGGTTGCAGTAGGGATGGGTTAGTACTGATTGCTGACCCAGGTTCACTGGTTGCAGAAGGGACAGTTTAGTACTGATTGCAGACCCAGGTTCACTGGTTGCAAAAGGGACAGGTTGTCACTGGTTGCTGACCTAGGTTCACTGGTTGCAGAAGGGACAGGTTAGTACTGAGAGCTGACCCAGGTTCACTGGTTGCAGAAGGGACGGGTTAACACTGATTGCTGACCCAGATTCACTGGTTGCAGAAGGGACGGGTTAGTACTGATTGCTGACCCAGGTTCACTGGTTAGGTCCGCCGTACATAACTGAAATACTGTTGAGAAACGGCAAAAAAAATCCAACGCAATGCATTAAAATGGCTAAATCAGTTGAAAAACTAAATGTGCAAGTCAAGTAGAAGGCTTCGTAGGTGAGTAGCGATATAGAAATTAAAATAATATAACACATTTATACAGTGAATTCATAATGAATCAGTTCAAAAGGCATCAAACAGATAATTACAACAAATACTGAACTGGATACATGTGAGAATGAACAAAATAATAAAAACGAAGATATGCTTCAAAACATAGTTAGTATTGACATTGCCAAATTGGTTGCATTTTCAATATTGGAGGAGCGAGAAAATGCAGTGCAAGAAATTCCAAATTCCAAACAAAAACAAGGCCTTGATGCACAAGTCTCTAAAGATATGCGTATAGCATAAACAAAAGTGGAGAGGATTGAGAACAGACACTCTATATAAGTAAACAAAACGAAAACGGGTGGGTGGGTTTTAAAACAAGAAGAAAGCAAAGCTTAATTTAGTAACTGAGACAACGGTTTTACAGTCTTGGAATAAGCATAATAAATACTGGTCACATGTAAGTATACATTGTCAAGAGAACAAAATCACCAACAATTGGTTAAGTAAAATACAGAACAACATCTCGCGTACTGAAATCCTGTTATTGTCATTGTACTTTGTGTTTCTAGCGATTACACGACGTTATGATGTCCCTGAAAGGAATCCGAGATAATGTTAACAAGACGTGGTGTAAATATTAAGGAGTTGTAATTGTCTTCAATGTATTTAAGCAATTGTACAGATTGATGAAACTATACTTTCTTCCCTGTGTTTGTGATAGCAATCTGGCATGGGTGGTTCAATCTCAGGTAAAACTGCAAGCATGATTGCACCTTTCATGACAGCGAGTTCCGGATTCTCAGGTGTAATAACCAACATCTCCTTAAACCGTTCTTTAATCCCGCTCTGCACCATCTTATTCTCGTACAAACCGCCAACCAGCATCAAACTAGCAACACGAGCTGACGCCGACATCTGAAGAACGTTCCGAATATAGTTCTCGATTTTATCTAGCACAGCATCAAACAAACCTTTAAGAACACTAACATCAACATGCAGTTTACCTTCGACATATCGCACGTGATCTCGGTACGTGGATTTATCCTTGATGCGTTGTGTGATCGTCTTGTACTCGTCTTTATACTGACTTTTGAACGTTTCTTCAATCTGGTATGGAAGTATAAATGAGAACGAGTCTTTATCGGGAGAATCTGGTTCAATTTTGCGTTTCTCCATTTCAAATTCGTTATACATAGTCATATAGTCGTCGACATATTCGTTCTTCAAAGTACGAATGATGTCCTCACCGATAAGATTGGACAAAAACAACAAAAACTGTTCGTTTACTTGTGTGCTTCCCTTTTTGTGACTTCTGGACTGGTAAACCATTTTGAATGATTTATCTCCGCTTACTCTGTGTACAGACAGCGTCGTGGAATCGCCTAAAATCATCAAGCACATAGATATCGGTTTGAGAGGATACTGGTATCACCGTGACCACCGTCTAACGGAAATAGATCGTACAATATACCGTAGTTGCCGTATATGCGGCATAGACGGTGACCACGGTGAGAATACTTTACCGTACTACCATGCAGCGTTTCTTTCCTTTGGTGGAATATGGGAACATTACGATGCGATCGATCTCGATTCTCGTTTAATAGGTAGAGCACTCGACTGCTCATTTTAAGAACGCAGGTTCGAACTCAGGAGGAGTAGTGTACATTTCAAGACAGTTTGTCTGAATATTGTCCTCCCCTTCTAATTCAAGTGGGGAAGTTGTCAGTTGCTTGCGGTTGGACTTGTTAGTACTGGTTGGTAACCCAGGAACGCTAGTTAGGTCAACTGTCATCATTGAAAAAATAAGTAAAATTCCTAAACAATAGCAAAAAAACGTCATTTATCACTTTATTTTGTTAAGTACAAATATAAATTGGAAAGGTAGAGTCACATAATATTTTAAAAGATTTTGACAAATCATCGCATTGTAGAATTTATTACTTAAGGCGTATCACAGCTTTCAAAAGAAGCAAGGGTATCATTAACAAATTAGGTGAGAACGAACTCACCACTTAAATCAACCAGCATTACCCGCGCATCAAACACTGATATCGTGTTGGCTATCTTGGTTTTTTCGACAGGTGGTACTTGTGTATTGATATACTGCATGACGTACGCCAGACAAGCCTCAGGTTCGGTAAGTAATTTCAATCGTCGGTATGATAGCCCAGTCTGAAAATTACACGAAATATACTCAGTACATTAAACAACGCAAGATGTAAGATTTCCCAAATTTTGTGAATTTACTAAGGGATGCCAGATAACAACTTAACATGATTTCATTTCATTATAACAATGATGAACGCCGAATTTTCTTTCAATAAACGGGTACTTTTGTATCAAAATGAGTTTTAAAACACACTAAAATGAAATTTAGAAAAAATATCACAAGCACAAAAATGTAAGTCTTTGAATATATATTATTTTTCCATATCCCGAAGTGACTACGTTCAATGCCAATCACTAAGTGACACGGTGTAAAGAGTTCAAGCTACCCCCCCACCCTATTCAAGTTACCCCTGGGAATATGAAATCGATTTCACATTACCCTCTACCTGACTGAGTTAAAATGATAACTTTTCTTGATTTGAAATCATTGTAAGTTTATTGAATAAATCTTGTGAAAGATACAAAATTGAAAGCTAGTATCAAACTGCAAAGTACCGTGCAATATTTTGTAACCCAGGAATAACACATTGATAGTTATATATATAAGTTGCAAGCTCGTTTCACGATTGATATAATACAAATACAAGTACAGCTTATCTCTATGATAAGACTACCATTGGTTCAATGATAAGACTACCATTGGTTCTATGATAAGACTACCATTGGTTCTATGATAAGACTACCATTGGTTCTATGATAATACTACCATTGGTTCTATGATAAGACTACCATTGGTTCTATGATAAGACTACCATTGGTTCTATGATAAGACTACCATTGGTTCTATGGTAAGACTACCATTGGTTCTATGATAAGACTACCATTGGTTCTATGATAAGACTACCATTGGTTCTATGATAAGACTACCATTGGTTCTATGATAAGACTACCATTGGTTCTATGATAAGACTACCATTGGTTCTATGATGAGACTACCATTGGTTCTATGATAAGACTACCATTGGTTCTATGATAAGACTACCATTGGTTCTATGATAAGACTACCATTGGTTCTATGATAAGACTACCATTGGTTCTATGATAAGACTACCATTGGTTCTATGATAATACTACCATTGGTTCTATGATAAGAATACCAGTGGTTCCATGAGTAGACTACCATTGGTTCTATGATAAGACTACCATTGCTACCATTGGTTTTATGATGAAACTACCATTGGTTCTATGATAAGATTAACATTGGTTCTATGATAATACTACCATTGGTTCTATGATAAGACTACCATTGGTTCTATGATAAGACTACCATTGGTTCTATGATAAGACTACCATTGGTTCTATGATAAGACTACCATTGGTTCTATGATAAGACTACCATTGGTTCTATAATAAGACTACCATTGGTTCTATGATAAGACTACCATTGGTTCTATGATAAGACTACCATTGGTTCTATGATAAGACTACCATTGGTTCTATGATAAGACTACCATTGGTTCTATAATAAGACTACCATTGGTTCTATGATAAGACTACCATTGGTTCTATGATAATACTAGGTTCTATGATAAGACTACCATTGGTTCTATGATAAAACTAGGTTCTATGATAAGACTACCATTGGTTCTATGATAAGACTATCATTGGTTCTATGATAAGACTACCATTGGTTCTATGATAATACTACCATTGGTTCTATGATAAGACTACCAGTGGTTCCATGATTAGACTACCATTGGTTCTATGATAAGACAACCATTGCCACCATTGGTTTTATGATGAAACTACCATTGGTTCTATGATAAGATTAACATTGGTTCTATGATAAGACTACCATTGGTTCTATGATAAGACTACCATTGGTTCTATGATAAGACTACCATTGGTTCTATGATAAGACTACCATTGGTTCTATGATAAGACTACCATTGGTTCTATGATAAGACAAGCATTGGTTCTATGAAAAGACTACCATTGGTTCTATGATAAGATTACCATTGGTTATATGATAAGACTATTATTGGTTCTATGATAAGACTACCATTGGTTATATGATTAGACTACCATTGGTTCTATGATAAGACTACCATTGGTTCTATGATAAGACTAGGTTCTATGATAAGACTACCATTGGTTATATGATAAGACTATTATTGGTTCTATGATAAGACTACCATTGGTTATATGATTAGACTACCATTGGTTCTATGATAAGACTACCATTGGTTCTATGATAATACTACCATTGGTTCTATGATAAGACTATCATTGGTTATATGATAAGACTACCATTGGTTCTATGATAAGACTACCATTGGTTCTATGATATGACTACCATTGGTTCTATGATAAGACTACCATTGGTTCTATGATAAGACTACCATTGGTTCTATGATATGACTACCATTGGTTCTATGATAAGACTACCATTGGTTCTATGATAAAACTACCATTGGATTTATGATAAGACTACCATTGGTTCTAGGATAAGACTACCATTGGTTCTATGATAATACTACCATTGGTTCTATGATAAGACTATCATTGGTTATATGATAAGACTACCATTGGTTCTATGATAAAACTACCATTGGTTATATGATAAGACTACCATTGGTTCTATGATAAGTCTACCATTGGTTCTATGATAAGACTACCATTGGTTCTATGATATGACTACCATTGGTTCTATGATAAGACTACCATTGGTTCTATGATAAAACTACCATTGGATTTATGATAAGACTACCATTGGTTCTAGGATAAGACTACCATTGGTTCTATGATAATACTACCATTGGTTCTATGATAAGACTATCATTAGTTATATGATAAGACTACCATTGGTTCTATGATAAAACTACCATTGGTTATATGATAAGACTACCATTGGTTCTATGATAAGTCTACCATTGGTTCTATGATAAGACTACCATTGGTTCTATGATATGACTACCATTGGTTCTATGATAAGACTATCATTGGTTCTATGATAAGACTACCATTGGTTCCATGATAATACTACCATTGGATTTATGATAAGACTACCATTGGTTCTAGGATAAGACTACCATTGGTTCTATGATAATACTACCATTGGTTCTATGATAAGACTACCAGTGGTTCTATGATAAGACTACCATTGGTTCTATGATAAGACTACCATTGGTTCTATGATAAAACTACCATTGGTTCTATGATAAGACTACCATTGGTTCTATGATAAGACTACCAGTGGTTCTATGATAAGACTACCAGTGGTTCTATGATAAGACTACCAGTGGTTCTATGATAAGACTACCATTGGTCCTTTGATAAGACTACCAGTGGTTTTATGATAAGACTACCATTGGTTCTATGATAAGACTACCAGTGGTTCTATGATAAGACTACCATTGGTTCTATGATAAGACTATCATTGGTTATATGATTAGACTACCATTGGTTCTATGATAAGACTACCATTGGTTCTATGATAAGACTATCATTGGTTCTGAAAAAAGTTGGAGGTGACCTGAATATCGAGCTGAACTTTTATAGAAAACAGGTCCCACAAACTACGGTCTTACTAATGAGGCGGTTAAACTAAACACACTTACCTCGATGGCTAAGTCTCTATACAGCATAATTGTCTCAAACGTCCATGCTGAAGGAACGGTTAAAACCCAGAATATAGAGCTCTCTAGTGTGTCAGGAAATCTAGCGTATATTCTGTCCAAAGCTTTCATTCGGAAAAACTTGAGCAATGCCAGTAACACATCACAAAGAGGAAGTTTCTTTCCACTGTTAACATCTGTTATGGTAGTATCCAAATCTACCCCATCCTGTAAAACATCAGGCAGTTAATGTGTCTTATATTTCAGTATAAATAGCGTGGGAGTATCTTATGTTTCAGTATAAATAATGTGGGAGTATTTTATATTTCAGTATAAATAGTGTGGGAGTATCTTATATTTCAGTATAAATAGTGTGGGAGCATTTTATATTTCAGTATAAATAATGTCGGAGTATCTTATATTTCAGTATAAATAGTGTGGGAGTATCTTATATTTCAATATAAATAATGTGGAAGGTATCTTATATTTCAGTATAAAAATGTGGGAGTATTTTATATTTCAGTATAAATAGTGTGGGAGTATCTTATATTTCAGTGTAAATATTGTGGGAGTATCTTATATTTCAGTATAAATAGTGTGGGAGTATATTATATTTCAGTATAAATAGTGTGGGAGTATATTATATTTCAGTATAAATAGTGTGGGAGTATATTATATTTCAGTATAAATAGTGTGGGAGTATCTTATATTTCAGTATAAATAGTGTGGGAGTATATTATATTTCAGTATAAATAGTGTGGGAGTATATTATATTTCAGTATAAATAATGTGGGAGTATCTTATATTTCAGTATAAATAGTGTGGGAGTATCTTATATTTCAGTATAAATAGTGTGGGAGTATCTTATATTTCAATATTAATAGTGTGGGAGTATCTTATATTTCAGTATAAATAGTGTGGGAGTATATTATATTTCAGTATAAATAGTGTGGGAGTATCTTATATTTCAGTATAAATAGTGTGGGAGTATCTTATATTTCAGTATAAATAGTGTGGGAGTATCTTATATTTCAGTATAAATAGTGTGGGAGTATCTTATATGTCAGTATAAATAGTGTGGGAGTATCTTATATTTCAGTATAAATAGTGTGGGAGTATCTTATATTTCAGTATAAATAGTGTGGGAGTATATTATATTTCAGTATAAATAGTGTGGGAGTATCTTATATTTCAGTATAAATAGTGTGGGAGTATCTTATATTTCAGTATAAATAGTGTGGGAGTATCTTATATTTCAGTATAAATAGTGTGGGAGTATCTTATATTTCAGTATAAATAGTGTGGGAGTATATTATATTTCAGTATAAATAGTGTGGGAGTATCTTATATTTCAGTATAAATAGTGTGGGAGTATCTTATATGTCAGTATAAATAGTGTGGGAGTATCTTATATTTCAGTATAAATAATGTGGGAGTATCTTATATTTCAGTATAAATAGTGTGGGAGTATCTTATATTTCAGTATAAATAGTGTGGGAGTATCTTATATTTCAGTATAAATAGTGTGGGAGTATCTTATATTTCAGTATAAATAGTGTGGGAGTATTTTATATTTCAGTATAAATAATGTGGGAGTATCTTATATGTCAGTATAAATAATGTGGGAGTATCTTATATTTCAGTATAAATAGTGTGGGAGTATCTTATATGTCAGTATAAGTAGTGTGGGAGTAAACCAAATGATTAACGGTATTAATTGGAATATTAACGAATATGACCCGAAAATCGATATCGAGTTTCCAGTTCTACCAGGTTAGATCAATAGCTTATAGAGGGAAATTATTTTCAAAAGTAAATTTAAACACTATCTTAATACTGCAATATTTTAGCAGTTATGACAATATTCTTCAATTTCCTCTCTTTCATTTAGTTTAAAAATATTTATTCTAACTAAACATCTTCTTGCTTCCAATTTGATTTTAAAAGTATCACCTATCATTACATAGAACATAGAGTAAAAATCAGTAAAATTGTCCATTTCCAAAAGTTTAGGGGCTATTAAATCATATTTTCTTGATTTGAAGTGGAAACATTTTAGCAGTTATGTCTGTTTTCTTGATTAAATGAACAATATTATGGTGTTTTTATTATTAATTGCTTCTTGCTTCCGTTCTTTGTTAATGTTGGCATTGTACTAAAAAATCTCGATTTTCTTTCACTATTCTCGTCTGCTATATTGTTATTGTTGTAACTATCAATGTGCTAAAATGATTGCCAGTTGTTATCGCAGAAAGCTGCGCATGTGTCTGTGTGTCGTTTTACATATGCATGTGTATAGTTTAACGTCATCGAAACGGATTGTGGCAGTTAAAGCACAGTGGCGGGTCTACCGGTGGGGGGGGGGGGGCACGGAGGGCACGTGCCCCCAGCTGGCCGGCAAGTAATGTTTTTTGGGGCACATCTTTATCTTTTATCTTCAAATAAGTTGTTAACATCGACGAGGTTGTCACAGACTTTGCAAGGATGCAGCCAAGACGGTTGAAGCTGCCAAACATCCTTGACAGCGACGACAAATGTTAATTCCATGTCATTATATGATTAAAATAATGCATTCAAAAAAAGTTTTATATGTTTATAATTAGTTGTGCCCCCCCCCCCCCCCATTTAGAAAGTCCCGGATCCGCCACTGAAGCGTGCACATGAGGTGTAGCATATAACCTTATCGTTAATCATAAATTTAAACAAAGAAAAATGCAATTAAAATAAATATGAACAAAATATTATATAAGGATGACAACCTAGGGGTGTCTGATATTGTTGTTGGTGGGTAAGGGAAGCTGTGTATTTCTTACCTTGTACAACTCTTGTTTGACGTCCTTAAACAACATGTAACCTTCGTGACAACCATCTAGAAATTTCTCAGCAAATTCAGACTCGGCTTCATACCCAAACTTTGCTTTATCCAGACTTACTCCGGGTGCAATCAACAATGTAGTGCTTGTTTTTAGTGTTATATGTCTCTCACGTGACCATCCATCATTCATGACGATTGCGCCATTATTGGAGAAATCTTGATTAGACGTATATGCATATCCGGAACACGAGTTCCCTATATCCAGGGTCACCGTAATAGCAGTAAGCTCCCCTTGTAGGCGTGACTGAATTATTGAAGCAGATATTGACATCTCGACTTCCGATGATTTTATCGACCTATATCAACAAAAGATAATATACATCGTGACATATTAATTATATACATACAGTCGGATCTCGTTGATTCGAATTCATCTGGTCCGAAATTTTATTTAGGATATTACATGTTTTCGGATAGCCAATTTTAATTCGACGTACATAAGAAGAAACATCGGGACCTGACATTTATTTTGATACCAAGTATTCGGATAGAAGGTTGTCGGCTAAACAAGGTTCGCCTTAATTCAAAGGATACTTCCCCTTTAATATTCTGTTTCTAAACGTTTGCCTTAAAATTTGTAATCTATAGTTAAATGTAACATGTTACAAAAATTATTTAAAAAAATGTTATCTTGATAGAGAAACAGCCTTTATCTATGTCAATCTGGATTTAGTGGCCATCTGTCTATAGCGGTCATTTCACGTTCAGGCCCGTGACTGACAGTTGAGACATAATCGGATAATCGAATCGGACCTAATCGAAATACATTTTAGTAAAAGTATAATGCTTACAGTTAAGTTCATTTACACAAGTTTATTTTAAGTTTATTTATCTCTTTGTAACTACATTTAACACCTATGGGGTTTTACATTACTCTTATATCAAGAACAGTTTATCATTCAATAAATAAATTTTGTTTTATATGTTTACTTTGAAAAAGACTTGGGCTGCGTTTCATCAAAAATCCTAAGTATGAACAGATTGGAGTGAAACTTTCTGGAAGGAAGAAGTCATGTTTGCTCAATATGTTTCAAACATTTTGTGTAAATATCTTTAATATTTCATATTCTTTAAGATTAAACTCAAATTTGGTTGAACCTTGTTTTTTTAATTCATGTAACAAAACATGCTTTAGTTAGCTTAGGTGCGAAAAGTGTACTTAGGAGTGAAAAGCGCACCTAGGACTTTTGATGAAATGTACCGTTGATCTATATCTTGAAGATATTGACAAAATTTACAAATGTCAAAACTTCCGATTATAATCGATTATTGTGGTTCATAATTGATTGTCGCCGTGGTCGGATATCTAACGACGATTTTTCGATTATTTTCGATAATCACGCCATCACTACTTAAATGTTTTTATTTATTAATAACATTGTTTATCCTACAACGGTACGATGGATAGCAAAGTCCAGTGTCGGGCAATATTTGTATACTCAGCATATTTAAAATACGCACACTTTTTTATCAACCATGCTTCTTTAAATTTCAATTGATTACTTTTGAAACTCATTTTTGATCACAGTACTTGACATTTAGCACATCTGTTGGGTACACACGCAATACTATCGTGTCCTGTTCTTTTCTTGAATCTAAGTCAGTCAGTAAACAATTTGATATCCCACACTGTGCGTTATTAAATGCACTTAGTATTTATGTCAGGATTTTCCAGACTCTACTCTGAAGCTTCTGAGTTGTTAGTTCTGAGAACCAATGATAAAGCTGTGTTTCGAGACTGGTTTTATAACATCAGAACCGGGTCAACAAATTAAAATCCAGATGTAAGACAGTCTGGTTTTTATCTACCATTGTACTACAGTAAAACCTTACTAAAAACCACCTCTATAATAAGACCACCTCTATAATAAGACCACCTCTATAATAAAACCACCTCTATAATAAGACCACCTCTATAATAAGACCACCTCTATAATAAGACCAATAAGTCCATTTTCACTGTTTTGCTCTTTAATCTACTTCAATATTAAGACCACCTCAATAATAAAACCAGTTTTCAAGAGTTCCAATAGTGGTCGTATTATTGACATTTTGGATCATACTTCTTAAAGGTCCCACCGTGGTCCAGTGGTTATTGTCGCTGACTTCAAATCACTTGCCCCTCAAGGATGTGGGTTCAAATCCCAACCGAGATATCGAAGTTGTGAGGAAGCCACCCAAGTGCCTAACGTAAGATGGGTGGTTCTAACCAGGTTCGCCAAATGTCTTCCTCCACCATCATAGCTTGTATTAATTGATTCTTGAATCAAATTATGGAACACCATAAACCCTCGATAATAAGACCACCCTTTATGGCTCTTGAAAATGGTCTTAATAAAGAGGTGGTCTTAATATTGAGGTTGAATATAGAGCAAAACAGTTTAAATGGGTTTTGAAATTCGAAATTGCACATTGCTTTGAGCTATAGCGCACACGTTAAGTAAGCTAGCCAATTAACAAACATATCCGATATCTCTCTACTTAAACTAGCTTATGGAAATATTACTATACATGTACTTATATTACGACCGCCATTTATTTCTGAAACCTAAGACAAAACAAAACTGGACTTACAAGTTCTATAAACATTGTTAGATTAAAAAAAACATTTAAAAACTAAGTCACTGATTCATTCCGGGCTGAGAAATATTTCGTTTCAATATTTGACATCAAGTTTCCTGAAAATTGCCTCCGTTAATTTCGTCATTCCGTTCAAATAGTTCAACTGCATGGGGCCGCACTCATAGCTTGATAAGTAAGGAATTCGACTGCCAATCTAGGAGTCGTAGACTCGAGCCGCGGACGAGGTGCTGGTACTGGTTGGTAACCAAGGAACACTAGGTAGGTCGACTGAGCGCTGTACATAACTGAAATACTGTTGGAAAACGACATACACTCAAACATGTGAAACAAAACCAAAATTTACCTCAGAACTGACGTTTAAACTTGAACAGTCCAGTCTTATAGTTAAAACTATAATTGAAGAATGAAGCTAGCCACACACCGGTGTAGCAATGGAAGCCATAGCAGCGTAAATAACTTCCGCATTTTACATGATTCAAGAATTTTTAGATTTTCTATGAAATTGCGGGTATAAAAAGACCCGGAAGTTGTTTTATATTTACATTCTAATAACAGAACAGAACTGAACAGAATGATTTATTAATAACACACCAATTAAGACTGCAACGATTAACCGAAGTAGCATTACTTTCGGTTATTCTAGTAAAATGTACATGTCTGGTCATTAAACTATCAGTTATTGAGCATTTTATGTATTTCAACGGAACTAATACCCGAAAACCGAAAAGGTAGTTTTTGCAACTGAACCGAGACACCTGTATCGTGGCAGCCCCTTTACTAATATTTATCAAGATTTTGATGTAAACCTAGTTTCTATAAAGAATTATTTACATCAGCTTTATGTAAACACTTAATATCGGTAAAATCATCAAGGGAGCTAACTTCATCATTCTTATATTGTTAAGAGATATTGATTACGAAATGGTTTATAAAGTTCATGATAAACTTGTTTGCTACATACTTTGTGGAATGCAAAATTTATATTATACCGATATGATATAAAGGTTATACAACGAATAAATAAATATACATGTAGTAAACGTATAGTGTTTATTTATTATAGTGTCACCCCTACTTAAGGGCCAGCCATTTCTGACTTATGAGACACCTACTTTCTCTAGCACATTACTTCCCGATTCCTATCCTTTAATTCCAGGCACCAGGCAGGTAGGCACATGGTTATCATACTTTTTACTAGCTGGCGGCTCACCAACCGGTCATATCAGAACGGACCCCTACCGGGGTTCGAACCCTAGACCTCCCGCTCCAAAGGCGGATGCCTTATCCACTCGGAAATACGAAAGTATTGCATACTATAAGGTAATTATTATTTTGCCCTGAGTATTTGTGCCCGTGAAGTACCATAAATGACATACAAATATTACCTTCCCGTCTGTCTAATGTCGTTTGTTCAAGTAATCTAACTATGAATTTATCGGAGACGTTTCCATTCACCTGTTGATTCAACGGCAGGGATTTGATTTAGTGTTAGTTTAGTCTGGCCTTATTTATTTTACATAGATTGTGAAATTATACTTATCCCTCTCGGTGTCTGCTTCCTTGGTACTCACCAATACTTCTGTTTTATTCGGGAATGTTTGCAACCGCGGAAGAATCTCGTCCTATACGAACCCATGTCCTTCAGATCAGGAGATCACAGACCACCGTGCCACCGAGGACTTTGATTTTTGTCAATGATTTAATGTCAACCATCCCACTGAATATATTGTGTTTGTTATGGTGGACAAATGACGCACATAGCTTTGTTTACTGTTTATTTGATGGGAAACACTTCCACCCTGCCTCCAAATGATTAAATGCCATTCCGCGAATTGTTGAATAGGTTAAAATAAGGTTTTGTATAAACTGGCCCAGTTTGCTCAGTTGATAGACAGGTTGCCTGTCACCTGTGAGGTCCGGATTCGATTCACGATCGGGACAGATCATGACGTACCTTGATCACGTGTCCTCCACCTTTGAATCATGCGGAGAAGTTGTCAGCTGCTTGACAAGTTAGACCAGGTTGATATTTCCAGTAAATCTGGCTAGGTCAACTGACCGCCATGTACAGTAACACCCCTATACGAAGACCACTTACGGGACTTAACAAAACTGGTCTAATAGCGGGATGGTCTCATTATTGAGTTTGGTCTGTTTATACATAGGTCATAAATATATGTAAAACATTTTAATGACAGTGTCTTTGGCGTACACATATATGTTACGGTCTTTGCAATAGATACATACTGTATATGATTGTATGTGGATGGCCATATGTTTTTCCCCAATTAATAAAATTTTAATAGCAAAATAAGCTAAGTTTGTACTTTTTATCGACAACCTCATAATGTACATTGTATAAATAAAAAGTTATAGAGTGTTCGACAAGGTATAGTCGCTCCCGTTTTCTATAGTAATTATGTTTATACTATGTGACACACGTGCACACACGATTTACTGCGCGATGTCGTAGAGTAATGCGATTTATAATGTGATGCGTTGGTGAACATGGTTATTTATTACTGTGTGTTAACTATATGTGTGTAATGAACCAAATAAGAGACTTCCAATTATGCGTGTAATTTCTATGAGCACACGAAATACAAATGTGTATCTAGTGAACTCAATTCGATATACAATATCAATGTACAATTCCCTATCGCCCCGTCCTAACCATAACCCCTTGCATCTCCTCAATCCCTAAATGTTTGTAACGTGGGGTCTGTGTGGGGTATAGTTTGTGATTGCGGCGTTTAATAAACTTTAAAATTGTGGTCTTATTTTTTAAGGTGGTATTTAAGTGAGGTTTTAATGTATTTAGATGTTATATTTAGTATTAACACAAGTATACTAATATTCTAGTATTTAGAGAATGAATTGATTATTTAAATTCTTCATCTAATGCTGGTTTAATATGAATTGAAGTAAGGAAAAATATATACAGTAAAACCTCGATAATAAGACCATGCTTGGAAATCTTGAAAACTGGTCTTAATATTGGGGTGGTCTTCATAAATGAGGTTGCATAAGGAGCAAAACCGTGAAAAACGACTTGAAAATTGTGTTCTTAATATTGAGGTTGTCTTATCATCGAAGTGGTCTTTAAGTGAAGTTTTACTGTACTTAACATTCTACAGTTGTACAACAAAATCTCATTTAAAAACAACCTAAGATTAAAACCACTGCAATAATTACACAGTATTTTCACGGTCGAAAATTAAATTTTTCATCCATATTTAACCTCGGTAATCTGACCATCTCGAACAACTAAAGTCGACATTCTTGAATAACAAGTGTGGGCTTATAATTGAGGTTTCATTGTATATCTATATAAGTTACAATAACATTATATCTAATTACCGGGTTTTTCTTTTTTTTGTGTTCAGGATAATACATTTGCAGTTACTTTCGGCAAGCTCACGTTATTTGAAGACGCCCGTTCGTCATTCTCATACTTAAACTACTATTCAGGTTTAAGTGTATTCACTTCACGAATTTTTTTCTGTTCTTAATAATAGTTAGTTTACGGTCCGCCTAATTACAATATGCGGGGTGGGTCTATATAGTACCGCATAAAATGTTGGCCTTTCTGTTGTTAACATGTAAATAAACATTCAATGTTCACTGAAACACTATTTTAATTGGTCACCCTAAGTTTATGCTGTTTATTTATTTTGATAGAAACGTATGTATGTATATTTTTTGTACACTTATGCTTGCATTTTGGGTTTCAGAAATTTGAGGTATGCGCAAGTATGAAGTAATGCACCTGTAGTTAATTTAGATTCTATAGCATTTGTTTTGAAAAGTATGACAATAAAATAATTGACCTAAAGATAGTACTTACGTCAACAATATGTATCTCCCTTGTTCTTAATCATCATCCATTTTGATAGGCAAAACTGATAAGCCCTTATTGGAGTAATTTCCAAATATGTAATCATTAATAAAATACCAAGAGAATTTACATGTGACAACCACTTTTTCTTCAACAAACTGAGCCAACTGCCCACATGAGCATAATGAACAAGTCATGTTTATATCTGATTAGTTTATTATCATTTACATTATTTTCCCTATAAACTTTAAGGAAATTTGACTATCAGTAGGGCCGACAATTCAGAACAAGGGAGGTAAATATTGTAAATGTGAGAACTATCTATTAGAGATGCATTTGGATGTATGGCATTTTATTATTGATTTCACTATTATGCACAAGTATTATGATATTTTTGACCGGTCAGTTCTATTTTTAGATTGGAGTGTTCCATTTTTAGATTGGAGTGTTCCATTTTTAGATTGGAGTGTTCCATTTTTGGGAACAGGTAAACTATTATATTCTTTAAAAGTCGGACAGTAAATCAGACATCAGTAAATTCATACAAGCTTGCACTCTAAAGATTTATGTATTACAGCCACTGAAAGGTAATTGCTGAAATCGATGACCTGAAGTGGCAATGGGTGTGTGCAAACAAACAAACGCCCCTTTGTACGGCAACAAACACATGACATTTTAAAATAAAACAGACAGGTCGGGAAAATGTCTCCTTGTGTACATACCGTATTTTCGAGTAGTTGATGCATGTGTTTAAAAATGTATAAAGGATAGATATTTACCATCGTACGGCTTGTTGACATAATATGCTGCTAGACCCCGCCCCACAACGCCACTCGTTTACTTTTATATACAGTAAAACCTCACTTATATAATTATTATGCTCATGTTTTGTTCACTTCAGTAAATATGCATTATCACAGAATACGTTTATAATGTATTTCTCTGTATTCGTCGAAAAAAGACGTTTGTATTATCATAAAATTAATAAAACATCCAGTTGTTTTAACGAGTGGATGTTTTTACTAGTTTTGTCTGTAAGTTATATGATTAAACAAGATTGTTTTAAACAGTTTAACATGACAATGGTTCTTATTAATGATGTTTAAGACAATGTAACAACAATACTGGATGAAGCACAATAAAAAAATAGGTTCAGATGAGCCAGAAACATCTTTAAAGACCATCTAAAATATAAAAAAGAGGGAATAAGTTGCTACAGGGAACGCCACATACATAACAAAAAAATGCCTCTCCACGCAGACCTCCCGGAAAACAACAGTCCATAAAACATAAGGCATTTGAGGAGACGCAAGGGTAAATACGTAAGGTAACAAGGGCGCAATGAATGGCCTGGCCGACCATAAGGGATAACTAAGGAGAATCAAAGTTGACAAACAGGTGGAAATGTTAAGGATGGAACACGTCACAAGACAAGACAGTTAGCAACAAAAGCCCGAACGTGGGGAGAACACAACATGAACACTATATGAACCTCAATACTGTGACCACCCTAATATTAAGACCAGTTTTCAAGGGTCCCAAGAATGGTATTATTATCGAGGTTTTACTGTACATGAATTTTAGAGATGTTTGTCTGTTAACATCACGTACTGACAGGGAAACTTACATGTGAACAAATCCTGTACGGTAAGGCTAAAAGTCGGGATCTGAATTCTGTCCGACTACCAAAAAACAAACATTTTTTTAAGTACAGTCTTAACTCCATTTAAATAACCCCTAAGTTCGGTAAGGCCTTTTTTTTTTAAATAAATACAATATGTGTATTCATTATTGTGTTGAAAAGAATGAAAACCACACGTTCCCACAAAATATAAATATCATGTATGTGATTCATTTGACGCCCCAACCATAGTATAATTATGTGTTTATTCAGTGTAGATGCAAATTGTTGATACCATTTGAATTAAACGAAGCTGTCGTTAAGTACGTAGGGTATACAACTTGATGCGAACAACTAAATATTATACCTATAATATAGTGTATTCATTGAGTGTATGTGTTATAATTGATAGTAGCAGGTATGAGAAGACGACAGAGAATGTCTGTCTTGAATTTACGAAATATATATGCAATATGGATTGGTATATTAATTGTGTTCGTTTTACACACACTTGTGGCATTTACTGAAGAGAATATCATTCAGAGTGAACTGGAAGAGCTCGGGAATAATGTCAATAGTTCCAGACGACATGATAAATATCGGACAAAAAAACAGGAATCAGAAGAACAATATGTTACTGTAAATAGAAATGTTTCCAGAGTTGAAGACAGCGAGCATGGAAATGTGCCTGATACGCGACCAAACAACGCGAGCGAACTTACAGTTCGATCTAAAATGAAATTAAAGGGTCAGTTTGGAAAACAAGACGAATTTGAGAATATTCGAGCGGAATATTACATAAATAAAACTCGACCGGCATCATGTGATCATTGCTTTCAGACTAATTTTACTTTTGACAGTTCTAGTATATGTAACTCAAGCGGTGGTTTAGACAAAGTGGATATAATCATCGTTATACCGACGGCTTACACGCATATCCGACAGAGAATGGCTCTAAGAACGACGTGGCTGTCAAGAACTATGAAAAATACCGCGAAAGTAAGATACGCGTTCATTTTGGGTCAAACAAATATCAAACAAATGCAGCATGCTACTTTAAAAGAGAAAGAAAGGTATAACGATATGGTGATAGCAAATTTTACCGACAGTTATATGAATTTGACCCTTAAATCTTTGGCAGCATTTCATTGGATTCGAGCTTGGTGCCCTCAAGCCAGAGTAGTCGTGAAAGCAGACGATGACGTGTTCATGAATCTTGAAAGTTTGATCATTTTCTCTGGAAAAAATTTACGACCCATGCAACAATCTCTGTATGGCGGATGCTGGGTTAGACAACCGATTCGTCGGCCGCAAAGTAAATATTACGTTTCAAACTCAACTTATAGCAATGCAACTTATCCCAAAGTATGTTCTGGAACAACATACGTCACAAGTGCTAAGGTTATTGAGAAAATTCTTCAGGTTTCACCGGATATTCCGTTCTTTCATCTTGAAGATGTATATGTAGCATTCTGTATGGAAAAAGCTGGAATTAAAGCAAAGAGACATATGGGTATTCTCACTAGGGCGATTAAAGCAGACATTCCAGTGTGTGCTTATAAAGGATCGCAATTGATTTCTGCTCATATCAGAAATCCCCGAAAAATTGAACAAATTTGGAGAACGAATTGTGATAAAAAGAAACCAGAAACAAAATAATATTTTAAGGCCATATTTGAAAACGATTTGTTTAAAGTAATTGGTTATGGTATTTCCTTTTCTCAATACTACAAATTTTATTGCCCAGGGCAGATAGTTTTGAGCGCAGCATTTTGACGGTTGGGTAGGCATACAGTTAACGAAAGCTTTTTTTAATTTCGGTATAAATGTTCTTACATTTAGAGCATAATTGTGAAACAGCTATAAGAGATGGGGGCGTAAATTATAGATGGGGTTGCAATTGGAGGTTGCCCTTGGTTCAGGGGTCTGGGGTCGCCGGCCCCCGAAGCCAACGTCGCAGATTCTCAAGATAATCTATCAAATGTTGCAAATTGCTCAGTGTATAAACATACTGAACGTACAACTACAGTATGATTTAGATAGACGGGCAAAATACGTAGATATTTTATCATTAATATTTTGTCAATTTATAAATTTGCTAGAGTTAATGTTTTGTGTAAAGTAGATAACTAGTGAATTTGACGTACATTTTTTACCAATAAATGTTGTTCTCGAAGCGGGCCTTTTTTAAATCTGACCAATCATATTTTCACCTAAGAGGCACCAAACGGGTTTTCGTTCCCCCAAGAGGCACCAAACGGGGCTGTCGTTAGATGTGCGTTCGTTAGCAGTTCGAATTTTGCCGGAAGTAGTTTAAGTTATGTTATGTATTAATATGTTTAAGCATGTATAAATGACCCTTTCATATATAAAATGGCATTGATTATAGTTTATATAGATCCGAGTTAATTTTTTGTAAGGATTTATGTTTCAACATTTTGCAAAAATAGTATTTCATTTAACATACCGGAAGACGCCGTTTATCTTTTTCGGCGCAGCCGTACTAACATGGTTTTGCTATTTGCATATCAGTATTTTGTAAACCAATCAAATCTTCCATTTAACCACCAAGGCAATTTCTCTTCAACCGAAAAATATTTGTAACCTTGACGCAGATTTGTTAACATTGTGTTTAGTGTATTTCAAGATTTATCCCGTAAGTAGTGTTGTAAGTCATCACCACGGGGAATTGTCCGGTGTTAGAATTAAGAAAAAATTCTTGGTTTTATGTACCAGTCTTAATCCGATAAATCGCTATGTAACTAGGTGATTCACATGAATGTGCGAGTTCACGACTTATGCAATAAGTAATGTTGAACTATATTGAAACAGAATATACTTTGTCTATAACTAATCACACTACGGAGTTATTTTATCATGACTCATACGCAGTGATCTCCCCTTGATCTCCCCTTACATGTCTCGAAGTTTCTGTAGTATAGCGTAATTGAATGACATTTAGGCATTTTTGTTATACATGTACAACAAAAGTTAACCTTCAGATTGCAACAAATTTGTATACTTCAAGTTGCGCCGACCAATCTTTGTTAAAGATATTTCTTGTTTAAAGATATTTCTTGTTTAAAGATATTTCTTGTTCAAAATGTCTTAAATGTTTAGGCCTATACATCGATCAAGAAATGTGTTCAATTGTCAATAAAATGTGTAAACAACTCAAGTGATCTCATTCAAGAACTGTTACGCTTTGTTGGATTCATATTTTCGTTAGCGTACTATCCTCATGCTGGAATGTCAAGTGTCGTTTTACGTTATTTTGCTCACCTCACAGTAATTGTGTATGTAAACTATGTGTAAAGCTATTTAGCCGGACGAAATAATACATTATAGTAAATAGGCCATTTAGAACATTTAAATCCTCTTGGTCTCCAATACCCAGAATAAATTCTAAATAGTTTTGATAAAGCAACTCTGATATTTCTTTTGATAAGATCTTTTAGTTTTAAGAAAGATGATTTAATATAGTTTTACATGGGGTAAACTGTTTAATACCGTTTGAAATTTCACTAGATAACATATGCCAAATTTGCTCTACAGTAGCAGTTTCACTTATTTTAGAACCATGTTTTTTCCCCTTCCGTGTGTGTCTTGAATCCATCCCAGTCAGCCTTTCTATAAAGTGGAATGCTTCTAGGTTTTTGCCTGGTTTCTTTAGGTCTAGGGTCTGAAGTGAAGCATATAATGTCATGATCTGAAATACCAGGTAATGATTGTCAAGTTGTGTTACGTCTCTGGGGGGGGGGGGGGTGCTACTATGCTTGTTTTGGGACGGTAATGCTCAGGTACCGTCTATAGTAGTGTGGCAATTTCAGAGGCATACATCAGTTGGTTCTCGTTTTCAAAACACAAAAGCTCAAAGCCGGGAACCTGCTTAAAAGTCCACATCCGAAGTTCTCACAACGAAGTAGTCCCAAAATTCACCCAACGAAGTAGTCTCATAAATGATTCAAGACAACGAAATGTTGAAAAATTGACGTGCTAAAGTGGTTTGTGAACTTCAAAGCTGTTTCTATGAAGTTCAAGGGGTTTAAAGACGATTTCGGTAACAGTTGTTGTTGTTTTGCGCATTGATTTGCGGAGTTCGCTAATTGCACACCGTTTAAGCATGCACATCATGTAAGAATGGATGGGAGAGGCGGACTTAAATATAATGTGCGTCATTTATCTAGTTGTTACCGTGTATTTGACCATACATTACACGTGACTTCAATGTTGTGCATCAATATGGAAAGACATTCAACCAAAGATGCATCAATAAGAACCAAACGTGCATGGTGTTCGTCAATTTATATAGTAGCTAGCGTATACATGGTGTGCATGCTTAAACGGTGTGCGTTTTGCGACCTCCATTGATTTGCGCCTATTTGACTCTTCAATTGTTTTCGGGTAGATACTGATATGCAGCGTTCTCGAGACTTAAAATGCCAGCTTATCGCTATAAACTCGGTGAATTCGTAAGCGAACGCACATAGAACAGTGAACTCGGATTCAGACTGCGTTTAAAAGATTTAGAGTTCAAGTGATTGCTGTTGTTGTTGTTCTTTATTGCTATTTATAGTAGCTATGGTCTCGTTGTGCACAACTACGAAAATTCTCGTTGTCATCTCTGTATGTACGTCTCACTCGGTACTTGGAAAATGGAAAAATACCCCACCACAACAAGATAACTCATAATCTATGCAAACCATCTGACATATTTTCACATATTTTGATATTATAAACTGTTTGGTTACAAAACGGAAGTATGTAACGAGTTGCCAGGCTACAAAGACGAGTGGTACCGTCCCACAGCACCTTCTATGCTTTGATTCTTACTGCGCTTATATATATGTGTGTGTGAATGTGCGCAATATTGATTGCTATGTATGTGCATTTACTTAAAATAAATAGCTAAGATATCACAACTCTTGTATAAAGTGCATCAGTTTATTACTGGTACAATTATTAGGTTTATATGTAGTTATTTCTATATAGATTCTACTGTATATAATCTGCACCTTCAGATAAAATGCAATCAATGAAGATTTCAAGTATTCAGTTTTCAGTTCACAATATTATTCTTGAAAATTACACAGTTAATACCCAATACCATATGAATAAATGTCTTACTCCAGATATGGATATATTTCTGAACATCTGGCTAACTAAATCAGAGTTCAAAATCCTAATTACTTAAAACAATCTCAAAATACGTTAAAATAACATGGTACACTTTATTTGGAAAACAAACTAGACTCTAGACTTCAGATGCTTACATCAAAATGTAATAAATTATTCATCTCTAGAAATTAACTGATTTAGCAGTAATACGGACTGACTTAGGGCCTGTTTAGACGTTACATGCAAAGTGAAAGTAAAATGTAAAAAAAACAGCATTCAGTGTTTATGGTTATGTAAACGTCTAACTTTTTGGACTACGAAAACAGATGACAATAGAAAATGAAAACAAATTCTTTATAAAAATATCAAAAATTAATCAATTAATCCAGGATAACATGGAAGAACAGCTTCCCAACTTTAATACAAAAAGGCAAACACGGAGACGTTACAATATTATGAATACAGAAACTATCGTATGAGCATACATTATTCAATCACTTTAGCGACCAGTTGGTTTTATTATTTCCTCTTGTGATGAAAATTGTAGACAGAAACGCAATACCGCCCCGAACGTATGTTGTTTACAAAGTGATCTCATTAATGACTGCATGCGGGTACTTCGAGTTTTTCTTCTTTGTCTTTTGCTGACTAATTCGAAGTTTGAATTGAAATGGGACCATTCATTACTAGGTGAAGATTTATTCATGTCGCTGATGTCAGTCTTCCAAGTATTTCCTTCCTTGAGGAACACCAAAGGATTGGTTGGGGTACGGAAGACGTCAGGGAACATATTACCAAGAACAAATGGTGCCCTGTCATCCCCTGAAACATAGAAAAAGTAGTAGAAGTGTATACCATACCAAATCCAACAGATATACAGTAAAACCTCACTTAAAGACCACCACAATAATAATCACTGCTCCGCTCTTTATTCAACCTAAAAATTAAGACCACCTCAATATTAAGACCATATTTTTGAGGTCTACTGTATTGATATATAGATATATATATATTGAATGAAACACAAGGCATGACGTTCCACAGTTTACTGTATACACATGATAATTGTGCCATGTACAAGTATGCTTAAAATCTTATGTAATGAGAAACAAAGCATTTTATATGAATTAATAAAGTTATTCAAGTGCAGTTCTTGGATACACTATATTTTCAGTACAATGCTTAGTGAACATTATTCTGTATTTTTATTTAAATTAGGTTTAAAACCAAATTGTGCTATCAAGCAGTGAAAATGGACTTGATTGTGAGGTGGTCTTATTAATGAGATGTTCTTAAAGTTAGGCTTTACTGTATATATAGGCGCAAATTTATGTGCTTTACAAAATCCCTACAATTTGTAATTAAAACGATTTCCAACCTCTTCTTTATGTGACGTTATTTCTAGAAAACGTCACATGTGACGTCACCCTGTACTGACAGTAAGCAATATTTGCCTCATATGGTGATATGAAAATGAAGTGGTCATTTGGTGTAACTATTGTTTCCTGCTTGCAAATGGTGACATGTTGCGTTTGACGTCACTTACTGAAGAGGTTGCAAATCCCATAGCAGGGCTCAAATAGACTTTAGATCGCTAAATACTTCAAAAGATCAACAGTACACAAGCTATTCACGTATGACATGAGTTGGTGAACAGAATTCCGTATGCACCAGCCAGATGTCTCAGTGGTATATAGATTTCGCCTCAGAGGAGGGAGATTTTCCTAATGCACTTTATGGTATATAGGTTGATCAGGTATGATCCCTGCACACCGTAAAAGGACATTTTGAAGCCGAAGGGGGAAATGTACCTGCCAGAAGAGAAGTATAGGCCAAAAATACAATTTTGAAACCAAAGACGGTCCGTGCACAGTGCCAATGAGACCCATCGTACAGTAACCATTTTCCTGGCATCTACCCAGCACTATCCTGGTAACATACCATCTGCTACAAGTAGATACCCCCTCAAGGACAGTAGGCACCACCTCAGAAAGACAGTAGACACTGCCTCCAAAGGTCAGTACGCACCGCCTCCAAGGGTCAGTAGACACTGCCTCCAAAGGTCAGTACGCACCGCCTCCAAGGGTCAGTAGGCACCGCCTCCAAAGGTCAGATAACATGATAAGATTAGGGGACAAGTAAAAACAAATTATACTTGAAAAATTGGAGACCACTGCTAAATGTTTCTTATAAGATGTTCTCAGGTAATAGGGTGGTGTCAAAGCAATGTTTGTGAATAAGGCCTCAGGTAATAGGGTGGTGTCAAAGCAATGTTTGTGAATAAGGCCTCAGGTAATAGGGTGGTGTCAAAGCAATGTTTGTGAATAAGGTCTCAGGTAATAGGGTGGTGTCAAAGCAATGTTTGTGAATAAGGCCTCAGGTAATAGGGTGGTGTCAAAGCAATGTTTGTGAATAAGGCCTCAGGTAATAGGGTGGTGTCAAAGCAATGTTTGTGAATAAGGCCTCAGGTAATAGGGTGGTGTCAAAGCAATGTTTGTGAATAAGGCCTCAGGTAATAGGGTGGTGTCAAAGCAATGATTGTGAATAAGGCCTCAGGTAATAGGGTGGTGTCAAAGCAATGTTTGTGAATAAGGTCTCAGGTAATAGGGTGGTGTCAAAGCAATGTTTGTGAATAAGGCCTCAGGTAATAGGGTGGTGTCAAAGCAATGTTTGTGAATAAGGCCTCAGGTAATAGGGTGGTGTCAAAGCAATGATTGTGAATAAGGCCTCAGGTAATAGGGTGGTGTCAAAGCAATGATTGTGAATAAGGCCTCAGGTAATAGGGTTGTGTCAAAGCAATGAGTGTTCCTGAGTAAAAACTCAAGTCATGGAGATGTAATCAAATGAATTTCCCAAAACTGCTGACTCGCAATTATGATATTTTATGCATCATGCAAGATACAAATCATAATTCACCAAGTAACAGGCTATTGTTTAATATGATATAGTTATGATATAAGTTTATTTAAAGTTATATTATGCTCATTCTTTGTTCATTTGTTTACCTAAACAAACATGAAAAATATATTTCCTATATTAAAACATCAACAAGAATTGGGCAATGCCCACAAACCAGGTTTTTAGCGTAGTTATTTGTAACCAATGCTCTATTGGTATAATGAATACAACAGGTGGCCAGTGAGTAGCCATGACATTTAAAACCCGCATTGAAAAAAATACACACACATTTGCTTTGACGTACTTTTCAAAGCCATTTCTCAACCGATTTTTATCACTGATGTCTTAAAATACACACAAGGGATTTATGTCGACAGTGTATATACTCAAAAACTATTCAAATATGAATTTTATTTTGGGCCTGTTCTGCAGTAGATTAACTCATCGTGGACACGATATGGAAAGATTTTGACTGGCAAACATTACATAATCAAATGGCGATCATTTCATTTCTGTGTGGTGGTATTAATTGGCTTGATTTCAATTAACTAGCTATATTTTGCCCTGAAATTTAGTAGGAACAGTACCGACAGATTGAACATTTTTTGTCTTAAATTTCTATTTGATATATTCATATTTACTTGCAATATCATAAAAAATGTTATCAGTCAGTACTACATTTGTATAACTTTTGTTAAGTGTAGTTCTTATTAGTTCTTTTCTTAAACATAGCTTCATATTTCTTAATTGTGATTCTTCTTTGCAGCCATGATTGACAAGACCATGTAATTCAGTCCTGATGAATTATGATCAATCCCATAATTGCACATTCACGGTAAGTGCATAGAATGGTATAATGGAACTACTGCTTGGCCAATAATCAAATAGTGTTTGTTTCCCCTCCCACGACCGACCGTTTAAAATTAATTGTTTGCGCTAAAATTGCCGGGTATAAATATTCCTGCGGTACAATAGCTAATTGGGTACGAAAACCTGGAATCGCTGGTACCAGTCAGTTGAGTAGCCACATCATCAATAAATCTATTAAGCAGGGATGAATAGATTTTAGCTACAAGTATCATATTTTTAGTTACCCTAATGAAGATAAATCTGTTAAGATGTTAAATCTATACAGAACACATTTTAAGCTGCCCTACCTACCTACCCTAGCCTGGAGGGCTAGGGTCGCGGGAGGGAAAACAAACATATTTTTAATGTCTGCCATATTTGTGCAATAAGCATTGTCAAGTTAAGGTCTTATTATTAACATGGATAAAAATATAGTAGTACAGCTGAAGGTGTCTCTTATATAAATGACCTGTGTATTGACAAATATATTTTAAATCAAATTGCTATTTTCTCTCCATCTTAATGAAACATAAAAAATGAAGTATTATAATTACAAATGCAATAAAATGTAGCTGTGAATTTGTGTCATACTGTAGTGATTAGGATTCAATGGTTGTGAGCCAAACACAATTTTACTGGTTTTATCCTGACTATGAATTGTTTTGTCAGTTTCCAATACTTATCCAAAGTTTTCAAAGAATATTGCCTCTAGTCCACAGCTATTGAAATTTAGTTAATTTGTCACTTAACATTTCGTATTATGAAATTGATGATGATAATACGAAACATTTTTGCAAGTTTTGGGTGGTAAAACTTCCTCATTTTAGCTTGGCCAGAGAGCTTATATTGTGTGTGTGTGTCTGTATATAACAGATGATTATGTTTGAAACCATTTTATATTAAATTGATTGTGTCATTTTTATTTGTTATTAGCTGTGAGATTTTTATTGGTCTATGATTCACAAAAAACGGCAGTTTTGAAAGAAAAGTGGATCGATGTTGCTCACTTGAAGTTGCTGAGCATTTTTCTTTGTGTGAGACTGGTTAGTTTATACTTATTTTATACAATATATGAATGGTAGTGTCAATCTTTAACTCTTGATGACTGCTTTCTAGACAGCATTAATAAATAGTTAGAAGTTTAATTAAATAAGTTTTACAAAATAATGGTCTTAGTAGTACTTTATGCCTTGTATTCATACTCCCTCAAACATTGTTTATCAAGTTGAATACTAGAATCACCCCGTCGATTGGTTTGTCTGTCCAATATATAACATATGAATTATCCAGCTTGTTTTGTAGCTGAATAAATTGTAGTTATTATGCCTTGAAGTAGAGTTCAATAGTTGAATTCAACTTTTGCAAAGGCCATATTATATCATATAACGATAACATTGACCTAGATCATTATTTAATGAAATTTATGACAAAATATTATAAGCCAAAGGGAGGTAAATATTGTAGATATGGGAACTTTAGTTCCCACATCTACAATATTACCTCCCTTGTTCTTAACTGTCGTCCATTTTGTTAGGCAAACTGATAAGACCTTATATAGGAGTAATTTCCAAATATGTGATAATTGAGACAATACCAAGATAATTTGCATGATACAACCACATTTTCTTGAACTTACTGAGCCGAATGCCCACATGAGCATAATGAATGAGTTATTTGTTATATATCGGATTAATTTATCACCGTTTACATAATATTCCCCATAAACTTTAGGAAAATTTGCCAATCAAAATGGCCGACAATTCAGAACAAGGGAGGTAATTATTGTAAATGTGAGAACTACCGGTATGTATAGGCATGTAAAACGGAAGACTAATCGGTCACCATTGCTATTATTTTCCGAACTGCTAATTGATCGATTTATTTATTTACGCAATACTTAAGACAAAATTAAGTGTCTATGTTTAAAATGACAAATCAAATAAAAACATTATCTTTTAAATATATGAGATGGCAAGAAAAGAGAGGGAGAGGCACATGGGGAATATTTTCTGGAGACGCTTCTCATTCACGGTAGCGTATGAGTACATATGAAGTATGAAATTATAACAAAAACTTCTCTGATATTTAAGGTATCGGGAATATATAAATTATGTAGCCTGGGAACAGCAACAGTAAGTTATTACAAAAACAGAGAGGATCAAGCCGACAGTCTTTCAATGCTTTCAGCGCTCTGATTTTTAAATGTACTGAGTATAATTTAGGTTGGTCTGTCACGCGCTTGATATTTGAAAACCCTCTGGCCAGAGTTTTTATATTTTTCGTTTTACGGGAGCGCCGTACCTAAATATTGCAAAACCCCAAAAAAAATCAAATTCGTAACTTTTATTTCTTCCGACGTCTGTTCTGTCTACCTCCAACAGAAAATAAATTTAGTACAACTTAGCCTAAAGTTTTTTTCACAAGAACGAAAATTTTCTACAAAGATTTTCAAAATAAAAGAAAATATCCATTGTATCCCGCCCCCCATGCTCACTTTTCTCCTTATCATTTTTATTTCCTCCTCCTGGCGCTCATTTTTGAGAATATTCCCGTAAAACGAAAGATATAAAAACTCTGGCCTTCGTGAGTGAAAACCTGATATGAGTATAAATATGTACTCGGAATGAATATGGGAACGGGATATTTATATTTATATACATGTATATATATCAGATGGTCTGGCTGATATCTAACGCTATTTAGGATGAGGGAGATTTTTTTCGGAATAAAAAGAGAGAGAAACGCGAAATTAGACTAAGGCCTAAATAAAAAATAAGTTTGTTTCATGTTTCATGCACACAAAAAATAGGGTATATATATTTCAAATGAGGCAAATTGAACATAGATTTAAATGAATATATGTTAAAAGACAAATCCCCTTTCGCTTTTAACATGGATAAGTTTTATTCAAGATTAATTTAATGCTCTATAGCTGGAATACTCGTAAAGCGTATAAAAAACTTGGCAGAAATGAATCTAAAGACGAATTCACTCAAAGAAATTTAACCAAAAAAGAAAAAAGTTAACACGCCAAAAAATGTTCTAGGGTCGGGGCAAAAAATAGGGTAGGTCGGGAAACCTGAAACAAACATATTTTTCTTTTACGCCTAAACAATACAATATCGTACGTTTTATTTAAGCAGTTAACATTTAAATAATACTAAACAATGTAATACCATACGTTTTATTTAAGCATTAAACATTTTGCAAACATACTTTAATTTGTATCAAAAGCCCGTATTGCGTATTGATTTGTACGACACTAAACCACAAATTATTGAAATATAATAAAACTGAAAGTAAAAAGATTATGAAAAATTAAAGAAAAATTAGTTTGTTTGTTCGGTCGTTCAGCCATTCATTCGTTCGTTTCTTTATTAAATAGTAAATTACTATACATTTTTATACCTAATTAAGAATCAATGCATTTTTTTAAATTGTACATTATTATAATTTTCATAAATAATTAAGCAAGATTTGTTCTAACTGATAATTAATTGAATTTACAATGTATTTGAATTTTCTAATAAGAAATAATGTAAATTATTTTGTCACGTTTATCAAAATCAAATAAGATTTATTCAGGCTAATTTGAAATCATAAAATAATATTTATTCTAATAAGGAATATCTAATATCAACAAAAACCAGGTTATTAGAATAGCGTATGTCTTTATGCAGGCGGGCGGGCGGACGTCAAACTTGTGGTTTCGGCGAATAACTTGAGTTCCGTTCATCTTATTGACATCAAAATTGGTGTATAGTAAGAACCTGTGGTGAGCTCGCTTGGGATTGCTATTGGGTTCGATCCATTAAAGGTCAAGGTCACCATTACAAAAATAGAAATTTGGCTTCCGGCGAATAACTTGAGTTTCGTTGGTCATATTTGCATCAAATTTGGTGTATAGTAAGAACATGTGGAGAGCTCACTTGGGATAGCTTTTGGAAAAGTTTCGTGGAAGGTCAAGGTCACCGTTTCTAAACTTAGCAATTTGGTTTCCGGCAAATAACTTAAGTTTCGGTGATCATATTGACATCAAACTAAGTGTATAATAAGAGCATGTCGAGAGCTCGCTTGGGATTGCTCTTGGGTTCGTTCCATCCAAGGTCAAGGTCACTTAAAATTTAAAAATCAGTGTCCACTTAATATCTTCGCTATGCGTGGATGTATTGACATCAAACTTGGTGTATAGTAACTGTTGCTGCATATATATATAATATATCTAAGTGTGAGTGTGTATATGCATGTATCACCTATAGCACCTTTGCAGCATTGATGTATTCATTATACAAATTGAGCCTTGGTTACAAATAACTACGTACTAAAACCTGGTTTGTGGGCATTGCCCATTTATTGTTTAAATATTTAATGAGATTTTATTTTCTGATAAACAAAATAATGCAAATTATTTAATTTCAAATTATTGTAACATTTAAAAATATTAAATAAAATATAATTATTCTCATAAGAAATTATTGAATGAATTTTAATTAATATTAAGGATTAATGTGAATTATTAAGGTATTATTTTTTTTATATTTAATAAGATGTGGCTAATAAAAGATAATGTAAATTGTAAAAAATCAAATTATTATTAAGATAATAAATGTCAAATTAGATTTATTCTAATAAGAAATAACTTGAATGATTTCAAAATAGTAAATTCAAGTAAACATTATAAAAATCAAATAAGATGATTTACTCTACCTTTCGTAATATAAAAGCACCCTGCTACGCAGAGTACGAACGCCACCACAACACACGTTTGAAGGAGACCCATTTATGAAGTAATAAATAAACAAGAGTGGCAAACTGTCACAAAATACGACCGTCTAAGTCAGAGCTCGGAGTTAAAACAAGACAAATTGTGAAACTTGGCCGAGATATTATGCCCAAAAACATTTTCACTAAGTTTGGTAAAGATCGGATGAAAAGTCTTTGACTTAGATAGCGGACAAGGCTTATTTGGCCAATTTTGGATAATTCAAGGGCCATAATTCCAAAGTGCCTGGGGCGATGTGGCTGGTTATCAAACTTGACTGAGTTATTATGCCCACAAACATTTTCACTAAGTTTGGTAAAGATCGGATGAAAACTCTTTCATTTATAGAGCGGACAAGGCTAATTTGGCCAATTTTGGATAATTCAAGGGCCATAATTCCAAAGTGCCTTGTTAACGAACTTGGCCGAGATATTGTGCCCACAAACATTTTCACTAAGTTTGGTAAAGATCGGATGAAAACTCTTTGACTTATAGAGCGGACAAGGCTAATTTGGCCAATTTTGGATAATTCAAGGGCCATAATTCCAAAGTGCCTGGGGCGATGTGGCTGGAGGGTGAAACCATTTTCTTTTGTATACGTGTTTATTTATCGTCGCCACCGGTTTCCCATATGGGCGACGCCTCCGGAAGAATGTTAGTCATTTTAGATTTCTGGAGGATAGTGCATGATACAGAAGATGCCCAAGTTCCAGAAGCACCACTAGTTCTTTTACGTGCTCGATGTAAAGCATCATACACAGGATCTCGGTTTTTAAAGTCTCGTCCGAAAGACTGTTAGTACTGTCATTGATGGAGCGGGGAATCGAACCTGTGATCCCTGCATTACTAGTCCGGCGTGTTACCACTGGGCCACGGATCTGCTACGTAAAACCATTTTAAGTGATAAGGCTGTATATGTATGCCCTATGTTCTGAATTGTTGGCCATTTTGATAGGCAAATTTCCTTTAAGTTTATAGGGAATATGATGTAAATGATGATAAAACTAATCTGATAAATCAATAACTTATTCATTATGCTCATGTCGGCATTTGGCTCAGTAAGTTGAAGAGAAAGTGGTTGTCACATGCAAATTCTCTTGGTATTTTCTCAATTATCACATTTTTGGAAATTACCCCTATAAGGGCTTATCAGTTTTGCCTATCAAAATGGCCGACAGTAAAGGACAAGGGAGGTAAATATTGTAGATGTTACATCATGTAGGAACTATTCCACAACGTCCAAGTTAGTAAATTAACTTTTACTATGTAAATTTAAATTATTGAAAAGACAATTTAATCAAGTGCAACAGCAAGATAAGTGTCTAGATTAAAAGAATTTAGGTCTTTGGTAGCACTGTAGAAGTCTCTATGTTCTGTATTACACCATTGATTTTACAACAGTTCAAACACAAAAGAGCACGATTCCTTTGTTCTTATAAAGTAATTTATAATATAGTTTGATGTAACTGCGTGATATATCTTTTGTTTGCTATATGTGACTTACACAGTTACTTCAAACAAAAGGATCTAATGACGCTGAATCACCCACCCGATCGCCTGAAAATGGGAGTTTTTTCCCACAGCGGTGTGTAGTTAACTAACTACCCGTGAGAATACCCCTATACACTTCGACCTCTGACTCTTCGAACTCTGGCTCTTCGCCCCCTGACACTTCGACCCCTAGTGTGGCAGGAATGGGTTAATTTCATGATTAATTCTAGTCACTGTTCACCAATTAAACACTATGTAATAATTATTGTTTTTGCAGTATAAATGTTTGTATTGTATGGTTCATTACACAATCTAGTCCCTGTTCACCAATTAAACACTATGTAATAATTATTGGTTTTACAGTATCGATGTTCATATTGTATGGTTCATTACACATTCTAGTCCCTGTTCACCAATTAAACACTATGTAATAATTATTGGTTTTACAGTATCGATGTTTATAGGGTATGGTTCATTACACATTCTAGTCCCTGTGCACCAATTAAACACTATGTAATAATTATTTGTTTTACAGTATCGATGTTTATATTGTTTGGTTCATTACACATCTTCTGGTAACGTTTTGTATCTTGTTGAACAGTGAGATTTTAAATCTCATGCTTTTGTCTCCAAAAAGGGTATAAAAGGCAGAGTGCCAACACTCTGTGCTCAGTTCACGGGCATTCACAAGGTAGATTTTACCCATGTTACGAACTGTTCCATCTTTAGATATAAATTAAGGGTCTATTTTGTTACTTTTGGGTGGGGTTCGAAATTAATAAAGTCCTAATTCTGTTTAATCTCATCATAAATTTATGGCTAGTATGTAGGATAGTTGAAATTCTGTTTATTAGATATATGTAAAATTGATGCTTAAAATATGATAGTACAAGAAATAAATCATTGAATCCTTATTTGTAGAAGTTGTGGTCAATTTAAGTTAGTATGAATACATTATAAATACAATGAACCTGGGAAAGAGCAAAGCCTGTTACATTTTGGGGGCTCGTCCGTTTACAAATTTGTATGTTATTAGTTTTGAGGCTAATTTAATTTGTTGAATACTCATTAAGTAAGAACGTTAAATCAGAATACATGTGTATTGGCTACATGCTTTAAATATAAGGTATAAAGTAATGGTCAGTGAATTGGTTATGTAAACATTGACTATGTAGGCTGTTAGATAAACACATAGTAGATGGTAAATTAAAACCATATACTTACATAAAATAAGGCATAAAATTCATAGAAAGGGTGGGATTTATATATTTATATATATGGAGTATTAAAATACATGCCTTCTATTAATTGATATTAAATAGCAATGAAAAAATCATTATTAGTTAGTGAATCTAAATTAATAGACGACCTTTAAATTTTGATGTGTTTATACTTTAGTGTCACAAATGTTATAGAACAACTAATTACCAATAATGGATCAAGCTAAGGCATGGTGGATACCAATTGATTGTAAAAAGGAAGTGTCAAAATGTCAATTAAATGAAGACAATACCTCTATTCCCAATACCTCCTTTCTTCACCTCCCAGACTAACAGTCTGCATCCAATGCAAATGCATTTAAATATGGACAAACATTAAATGGGGCAACATCAGTAGATTACAATTTAGGGTCCAAAAGATTTAATGAACCTGATTTAAATGTTAGACACTCATTACACAGACCTTCAGGTGATAAGGGAGTTAATTTATCATTTCATGGTCCATCTGTACATCAGGTAGATAGGAAACACGAACAGCTGCTCCATGATAAATATACTAGCGGAAAAAAGAACCTGTGCATGTGTATAATATGCTATAACTTAGGAGGTATGTAAGGAATGGCAATAAAAATTTCAACAGGGTTTTATCTTACCTTTATTTAACACCAGCTCAATTGATATGGTTATTGAATCAGCTGCGTCTTAGATACAGATCAGTTTTCAGAGACGTTCTCTAAACAAAGTTCAGCTCATCAATACCGTGTATGTCCACCATTGGAATCGATGCATGCTTGACAACGACGCCGCATTGATGTGACAAGTGTTCTGAAAAATGCCTGGGGAATACCATTCCAGATTCTGACAAGCGCACGTGATAGGTCAGGTAACGTCAACGGCTGATTTTGGAGGCCACGTAACCGTCGCTGCATCTCATCCCACACGTGTTCTATAGGCGACAAATCCGGTGATATTGCAGGCCAGGGCAGCACATTGTTCTGGGTCAAAAAGTCGGTGACGACCCGCGCGACGTGCGGGCGAGCGTTATCCTGTTGCAGCGTGGCGTTACGTTGCTGCACAAATGGAAGGACGTGAGGCCGTATGGTTTCGTCACGATATCTGATGCCTGTAAGTGTGCCGTCTACAACCACAAGTGCTGTTCTACCACGGGATGAGATGCCACCCCACACCATGACACTACCTCCGCCGAATGGACGTCGTTCAATCACACAACTGTCATGGAAACGTTCACCAACACGACGGTACACTCTAGAACGGCCGTCGCTGCTGTCGAGATGGAACCTGGACTCATCCGTGAAAAGTATACGTGCCCAGTCCTGTTGCGTGAAGTGTATGTGTCTTCTACACCAGGCAAAACATGCTACACGATGACGTTGCTGCAGAACAGGACGTATGGCAGGACGTCGTGGACGTATGCCTCGTTCACGCAATCGATTACGTACCGTTCGGGGACTGATTCTTCTAAGGCCAGGAATACTTCTAGCCGTCAAAGAAGCAGTTCTGAGTCGGTCACGGAGATGAACCACCCGGATGTACGTATCCTGGCGAATAGACGTTACGCGTGGACGTCCTGATCGAGGCCGGTCTCTGGTTGCCCCAAACTGTTGGTACCGTCTCCACAAGTCGTCTACAGTATTTCGGTGAACGCCAAATTGTCTGGCAACGTCAGTATGACGTACACCAGCTTCAATCATGCCTACGGCGCGGCATATGTCAGTTTCATTCAACCTTGGCATGGCGTATCAACGACGTTTTTCAAAATTATCCTGGTTTTGTGTCTTACATGTAACAACACTTATGTTTTAACACAGGTTTAGGCGACAAACGTGTTTGCAATTGACTGCTGCACGAAAAAAACGTGAAAAAGAAGACGTTAGCCTGACAGGCAAACTACCCGTGCACTCATGCACTGGCCAGTGTAAATGACCGAGAGGGATACACAACTTACCTGTGTAAAGTTTCAAGCTTTAATTTATAAAATTGAAGGATATATGAACATTTAACACATGCACAGTTTCTTTTTTCCGCTAGTACAATTTGATGGACATTACGCAATGCCAAACTATAGGGGGACCTCCTTAATTGAAAGTGATAGAAACCAAAGGCAGACAATTCTGCCTAAATATCCCCCTCAAGTGTTAAGACGTAGTGCTCACAAAGCTAAAGAACCTGAAAAGTTTGATGTGGTTTCCACTGATTGGCGTGACTATATGATTCAATTTGATACTGTTGCAATATGGAACGACTGGAACGAGCAAGAAAATGCCCAACAATGAGTTTAAAAGGGGAATTTATTGAGTGACATACCACCTTCTTAAATCAACAGCTATCATTACTTACTTGAAGTCTTAGGGCGTAGATTTTATCCTGTAGAAAGGGAGTCAGCTTATCGTTGCGAATTTAGAAATCGTAGACAAACAAAATCTGAATCTGCGACTGATTTTGGATATGCCTTGCAAAAACTTTGTCTTCAGGCCTATTCTATGATCAATCCTGAGGCAAGGGAAATATATATCATAGACCAGTTTATCAATGGCCTTTCTAAGCCCGAAGTAAAAAGTCATGTTCAATTCAGGCATCCCAATACTATTAATGCAGCGATAGCTTTGGCTATTGAATTTGAGGATTTTGAGGGTTCACAAGGTATTTTAAGGAAGCCTAGGTTTGTGTCTGATAATGCTTGCATTAATTTAGTCCAAGTCCAGCCAAGTGAATCAATTAGTCTGGCTGATATTGCCGTTATGTTAAAAAATCTCAATAAGGCAATAGCAAAAGGGAGCAGAAGTAGATTAAATAGTAGGGATAGAGCCATTAATTCAGCAAATGTTGAATGCTTCAAGTGTCATAAAAAGGGACATTTTGCGTCTCCATGCCAAACAAAGGGGTCGGAAAACTAGAATTGGCTGAATCTGAGCCCAATTGTTAGCCAATAAAACATCAAATAATCATGGGCAGCCCAACACTATTTTGAATTCAGTCAAGAAAAGATCCTGTCTATTTGCTAAGATGGTAATAAAAGGTTATTGTTGCCAAGCTTTGATTGATTCAGGTTCAAGCGCAAATATTATTTCAGCCAATTTAGCCAACCTGTTGAAGATTGATACTAACAAACTGAAAAGGGTAGCTCATACCCCAACAGCTGCAAATGGTGGTCATATTGCCGTTATGGGACAAATTGAAATTGATTTTTAAATAGACAATGAATTATTCTCATATGAATTCTTAGTGGCTCCAATAGATGAAATTAATGTTATACTCAGGGATGATTTCTTAGAACACTTTGATGTCAGTTTGAAATTTGGCAAAGCTCTCATGCAAATAGGCAAACATAAGATAAAATTATCTAGGCAAGAAAGTAACAAATTTGCCCGTATTAGGTTAGACTCTTCTGCTACCATTCCAGCTGATTCTGAAATCACTGTCTGTGGGCATATAGATGGTCCATTTATGGAAAAAGAAGGGATTGTGGAGCCATATAAGATTATCAATAAGAAGGATTACTCATGGCTAAAACAGTTATTGATACCACTCAATCAGAGATTCCTATCTCATTCATTAACATAACTGATAGAAATATCAAAATATACCAAAATCTAACTGTAGCAAGTATTCAGCCTATCACATCTGTTAGCAATATTGATAATGATCACAAGCAGGTTCCGGACTGATGAAGCTTCTGAGAACTCAGATAGTGAACAACAAAATAAACTTAAGGGCTTTCTTTACGAACACAGGGATATTTTTACGAATAGTTCTGAAAGGGTCTCGCAGACTGACATAGTAGAACATACCATTGATGTAGGCGAAGCCAAACCAATCAAAATACCTCACAGACGAGTGCCTATTGCCCAACGAGAAATAGTTGAGACCGAAATACAAAAGATGTTAGATCGAAACATTATAGAATCCAGCGCATGGGCTGCGCCTATTGTGCTTGTTAAAAAAATCGGATGATTCTGTAAGATTTTGTATTGACTATCGTAAATTAAATGCTCTCACAAGAAAAGATGCATCCTCATTGCCCAAAATCAATGAGGCATTATAGACACTCTCAGTGGAGCAGAATATTTCTGTATTTTAGATCTTGCAAATGGATACTGGCAGGTGAAAATGTCAGACAAACATAAACATTTAACAGCATTTAATTCTCATGTAGGCTTGTACCAGTTTCGGGTAATGCCATTTGGTCTATGCAATGCACCAGCAAATTTTGAACGCTTGATTGAACTTGTGTTACGTGGCATGCAACGGAAACAATGTCTTTGTTACCTAGACGACATCATTGTCTTTGGCAACTCATTTGAAGCCACTCTCATAAATTTGCGTGAAGTGTTCTCTAGAATTAGAACAGCTAACCTGACATTAAAACCTAAGAAATGTCATTTGTTTAAAACCCAAGTGGAGTATTTAGGTCACATTGTTTCCGAAAAGGGCATAGCATGTAATCCAAGCAAAGTACAAGCTGTACAATCATGGTCAGTTCCACAAAAT
Source organism: Mactromeris polynyma (assembly GCA_032209605.1). Classification (NCBI taxonomy): domain Eukaryota; kingdom Metazoa; phylum Mollusca; class Bivalvia; order Venerida; family Mactridae; genus Mactromeris; species Mactromeris polynyma. The sequence goes on from JASFXZ010000032.1 coordinate 929,381, forward strand.
AAAACTAAACTAAAAGCTTTAGGCCTTCTTAGCTATTACAGAAAATGTATCCCAAACTTTTCACAGTTAGCTTTCCCATTAAATGAGTTGACCCAAAAACGTAGGAAGTTTCTCTGGACTGATGCATGTCAGTCTAGTTTCGATCAAATGAAACAAAATTTGATATCCCCACCCATTCTATTATTTCCTTCAAGCATCGGCAAGTTTATATTAGACACTGATGGTTCTCAGATCGGGGTGGGTGCAGTATTGTCGCAAGTTCAAAATGGAGAAGAAAACGTCATTTCTTATGCTAGTAAAACGTTAAATAAATCCCAACAAAAATACTGTACGACCATGATAGAGTTGCTAGCGGTAGTTACATTTGTAAAGCAATTCAGACATTATTTGTGGGGTAGGAATTTCCTAGTTCGAACTGACCATGCATCATTGACCTGGTTACGAAACTTAAAAGAACCTGAAGGAATGCTTGCACGATGGCTGATAGTCCTAGACACTTATGATTTCTCTGTAGAATATCGAAAAGGGTCTCTACACAGTAATGCTGATTCTATGTATCGAATGCCTGTTAGTTGCCGTCATTGTAAAAGGGGGACTTGTCCAGATTGTATACCTGATTTGTCCTGGTTCTTCACCACCCAAGAGTAAAAAAGGCATCAGTTTGCATCCACATGCTCAGCTTTGAGTGATCGTCACATCTCAGATCACAACAATCCAAATTCAAATACCTGTTCAATCACTGATGAAAATTCCATCCTGCAATCTAATTGGATTGAAAACTGGTCAAATGACGAATTAAGGGAAATGCAAGAAAAAGATGTTGACATTGGAATCATCTTACGATTAAAAGGTCAATCAAATGTAAAGCCATCAAAGTCCGAAATTTATAACTATACACAAAATGTTAGGACCTTATGGAGTCTTCGGGAATCTTTAGAAATCAAAGATAATCTGATATGGCGTAAAGTTGAATCTCGGTTGATGTTGATTCTTCCATCAAACTTAAAGACTGTAGTCTTTGATCAATTACATAAGAGTAGGTTAGCAGGACACTTAGTTCGTGATAAAACAATCGCTTCTGCCAAGAAAAGGTTTTATTGGCCCAACTTGACAAGTGACCTCAGACGCTGATATTTCATTACAACCCCTTGATCGCATTGCACTAGACACTTTGGGTCCTCTGCCTCTTACGCAATATGTTGTGGTCATCTCTGATTACTATATTAAGTTTACAGAAGCTTTTGCTTTAAAAGATCACACTGCACTGACCGTTGCAGACACACTTGTTACTGAATTTATCTGCCGTTATGGGGTGTCTTCAATAATTAATTCTGACCAAGGTCCAGAATTTGAGTCTATATTATTTAAACATATGTGTACTGTTAGGAATAAGACTCGAACAGTACCTTACAATCCTCATTCAGATGGACTAGTTGAAAGGCATAACAAAACTATTCAAGCTATGTTAGCAATGTATGTCAATGAAAATAGGAAGGACTAGGATGATCATTTGCCGTACATAATGATGGCTTACAGGGCTTGCTGTCACGAGAGCACTAAATGTAGTCCCAACCAATTAATGTTTGGAAGGGAGATAACTCTCCCCATTGATGTAATGTTTGGCCATCCATGTCAAAGTAATGAATCGTTATGCCCTTCTGAATATGTTGAGTGGTTGAAATTAACAATGCATGAATCGTTTACAAAGCTTACAAACATCTTAAAATTGCTGCTACACGTCAAAAGAAAGCTTACTCAAAAGGTCTTAAGCAGCAAACATTCTCATCTGGAAATTTGGTCTGGAGATGGTATCCCCCAACAGCCAATCAAAAATTAGGTCTAGGTTGGATAGGTCCTTACAAAGTTCTGAAGAATGTTACCCTTGTAACCTATCAGATTCAACACCTTATCTCAAACAAAATAATTGTGGTACACGTTGATCATTTAAAAGTATGCAACAGTACGTGGCACAATAACCAAGAACCTGAAATGAGCATTATCGAGCAAAATGATACAGATCAGTCTGACCTTCATGGTGTTATAGAGGAGTCGGTAGTTGCTCCAAGTTTGCCTGAGACTCCATATCGCACTAGAGTTGGGCGATCAGTAAAACCAAAACAAATATTTTCCCCCTCATAGGGCAAACACTTGTTTAAATTAAACCTGTACATAGTTTAAGTTACACTAAACTTAGGGCTCAATAACCTAATTTTAATCGTTTATGTTAGAATTACATAAGATTAATGGTATAAAGGAAGCCTGAGACAAAAGTGAAGAACAAAACTTCATTTGTCATATCCATTGTTTATTAATATGTAATATTCTATAACGAATAACTCAAGATGTTACTTATAATTGTAAATTATAATTGACATTAAATTGTAATGGACATATTTATAAGTGCATCTTGTACTATTATTACAAAGTATATCATTTATGTATGCATATAGTAATGTAAATATTGTTATTTGTATTTGTATGATTGGCATAATAAAAGGTCTCAGTGTGAGACCTAAAATATGTTTCATGGCTATTAAAGGATTCTGTGGTTACTTTGTGGATTTATAATATATTGGTATTTAGAAACTGTTTTAACGGTTGGTAAGTATTTTTGAATAAAAGGAATATTTAATTCTATCAGCATACATCTTTTCTTTATTAATGGTTGGTAAGTATTTTTGAATAAAAGGAATATTTAATTCTATCAGCCTACATCTTTTTTTATTAATGGTTGGTAAGTATTTTTGAATAAAAGGAATATTTAATTCTATCAGCCTACATCTTTTTTTATTAATGGTTGGTAAGTATTTTTGAATAAAAGGAATATTTAATTCTATCAGCATACATCTTTTCTTTATTAATGGTTGGGAAGTACTGTTGAATAAAAAGGAATATCTAATTCCTGTCAGCATACATTCCTGGTTCCGGTGCATAAAGTCCATCCCTTATTCTTTTAAGTTAATGTTTATTTTTTCAATATCAATTGTGATAAAGTTGTATTTGATCAATTAATGAAGTACGGACATCATCGCAAATAAAGAGTTAAGATTCTGCATTTCAAATTGTTTTATAACATTAGTGTTCAGTTTCAATACATCTGTCTTTTATACTGTTATTACCTACTATGGGAATTATCCTGGAAATATATGATTGTCCAGACCAGGATACTTCGTTTAATTGTTTCATAGTTCAACAGATGTCACATAAGATTGTGTTAGAATAGGCAGAATGGGATAAATAAACGTTTGTATGAGTCAAGTTAAATGCATTTTTAACTTGAATTAGTGCGGACATCGTCATGAAAGAAAAGCTTCGACTCTAACATAAACTATGAGACGTTAACACTCGTATCGCTTAGTTTCAAGATACCTTTCTTTGAATATGCCTAGGAATTCCAATTCATATTGTTATTACCTACAATGGGAATTATCCTGGAAATTTACGTTTGTCCAGACCAGGGGCAATATTACAGAAACATCTTAAGCAAAATGTTATCCTTATCCTTAAAATGACATTTTCCTTAAATGATTTATTTACCATTCAGGCTATGCAATGGTCAAATCAAGAGTGATAAATGTATAGTACTAATATGTTGTTGTCATTACCATTAAAAAACCAAACAGTTTTAATGTGGTTTTGGAATTTCATCCATTTGAGGTTTTGAACTTAAGTGAAACAAATTTAAGATTGACATAAGATCCTTTTGTAATATGGGCCCAGGCGACTTGGTCAATTGACTTGGCATTTGAAATGAGTCATACAGCAACATAATCTCAAACAAGACATCCCTCCCAAACGATGATGGGGAAACAGCGAACAAATACCTGCAATATATTAGGAATGCCAAGGACACTCCAGGAACCACGCTACTACGAAATATATAGATACATTCTGCTAGCCAAGTAACTGGCAAGCAATTGAAAAGAACGAAAGTGACAATAAATAACTAATTTGTGCTACAAAGTGACATTTTAACTGTGGATTATTGTGTGACTGTAAAACTATTTCTTTATTGTCAATATCTTAGTTTTTGATACTTTTAGTATACAATTTTATATATTGATGTTTCAACTAGTTAATCAAAATTATTTTCGAAATTGTTTAAGCTTGTTATCTTTTCCTAGTGATATCATTTTACATTCCTGCCAATATTTATAACAAAATTAAAAAAAAAAGATTTTAGGAAAGGTGGAGTGTGGCAGGAATGGGTTAATTTCATGATTAATTCTAGTCCCTGTTCACCAATTAAACACTATGTAATAATAATTGGTTTTACAGTATAGATGTTTATATTGTATGGTTCATTACACATCTTCTGGTAGCGTTTTGTATCTTGTTGAACAGTGAGATTTTCATGAAGCATGAAAATCTCATGCTTTTGTCTCCAAAAAGGGTATAAAAGGCAGAGTTGCCAACACTCTGTGCTCAGTTCACGGACATTCACAAGGTAGATTTTACCCTTGTCACGAACTGTTCCATTTTTAGATATAAATTAAGGGTCTATTTTGTTACTTTTGGCTGGGGTTCGAAATTAGTAAAGTCCAAATTCTGTTTAATCTCATCATAAATTTATGACTGGTAGGTCATAATATTTTTTATATATTGCCTGTGCCTTGGCTATATTCTCTTTCACTAATTCTCTACATACAGTCTGATTCTCAATGAATTCATTTGTTGAAGTTATTTACGCCTTGCTTTGAAATGGGATTCCATGAATTTTCTAAACTGTTTGTGGTTGTCGATATGGTAATTCCTTACCCGACAAAGAGCAGATAATCCAGACTTCAAAGTACAGAGACAATCTCCTACGCAGTGATCTCCCTTTGTGATCTCTAAGTACAGAGATCTCTAACTCCGATTACAGTTTTAAGGACACAAAATTAAAGTTTCTGGTATATTAGCATCGCCTTCTGTGGAGATTTAGACAAAATGCATACCTCCAGGTGGGGAATTAGACCCCAAAAACAGACACAGTCTAATTGCCCTTGGTCTTACCCCATGGGGCAAAATATTTATACTGGTGCATAAACGTACAACAACACTGACTGCATTATATCTATTGTGGTATCATGAAAATTTAAATTCGAAATATCATTCTTGATATTTATCCCAGAAAGCTGCAAAGGCTTGTGATCTCATGGAAATTTAAATTCGAAATATGGAGAAGATTCCTCACCTCACAAAAGCTCACTAAAAGACCACCCCAATAGTAAGACAACCTCGAAATTAAGAACACAATTTACAATTACATTTTCATTCAACCTCAATACTAAGACCACCTCAGTATTAAAATAAATTTTCTAGGCTCTCAAGGGTGGTCTTATTATCGAGGTTTTACTTATTTATTGATCGTCCAGAACTCATAATGTGTGGTTTGTTAGTAGGCCCTCCAGGGCTCGATGTTCTGAAACTTGCGATTAGCCGTAAAACTCCTCCAATATCATGTTGTGATTAAATGTTTGTTTAAACTTATTTATTTTACATAGATTGTGAAACAAGTTCTTAAAACTTATACTAATCACTCTCGATGACTGTTTCCTGGATACCAACCAGACTAGCGCCAAATTTAGGGATTGTGAAGTTCGTGACCAAACCACGCTCACCGCGGGGCTCGATCTCATGACCTTCGGACCAGGAGTCAGACGTTCTACCCCTCGACCTCTGGGCATCCCAAAGCAACCCAATCTCGAGAAACAACATTCCTTCGACAAACTTATTTAAATCCAGCAGTATAAAGTACAAAATGTACTAGCAATGATTCCTCCCTAGAGTAACAACCTCCAGATTCCTCCCTAGAGTAACAACCTCCCGACTCCTTCCTAGAGTAACAACCTCCAGATTCCTCCCTAGAGTAACAACCTCCAGACTCCTCCCTAGAGTAACAACCTCCAGATTCCTCCCTAGAGTAACAACCTCCAGATTCCTCCCTAGAGTAACAACCTCCCGACTCCTCCCTAGAGTAACAACCTCCAGATTCCTCCCTAGAGTAACAACCTCCAGACTCCTCCCTAGAGTAACAACCTCCAGATTCCTCCCTAGAGTAACAACCTCCAGACTCCTCCCTAGAGTAACAACCTCCCGACTCCTCCCTAGAGTAACAACCTCCAGATTCCTCCCTAGAGTAACAACCTCCAGACTCCTCCCTAGAGTAACAACCTCCAGATTCCTCCCTAGAGTAACAACCTCCAGACTCCTCCCTAGAGTAACAACCTCCAGACTCCCCCCTAGAGTAACAACCTCCAGACTCCCCCCTAGAGTAACAACCTCCCGACTCCTCCCTAGAGTAACAACCTCCAGACTCCTCCCTAGAGTAACAACCTCCAGACTCCCCCCTAGAGTAACAACCTCCAGACTCCCCCCTAGAGTAACAACCTTCAGACTCCTCCCTAGAGTAACAACCTCCCGACTCCTCCCTAGAGTAACAACCTCCCGACTCCTCCCTAGAGTAACAACCTCCAGACTCCCCCCTAGAGTAACAACCTCCAGACTCCCCCCTAGAGTAACAACCTCCAGACTCCACCCTAGAGTAACAACCTCCAGACTCCTCCCTAGAGTAACAACCTCCCGACTCCTCCCTAGAGTAACAACCTCCAGACTCCCCCCTAGAGTAACAACCTCCAGACTCCTCCCTAGAGTAACAACCTCCCGACTCCTCCCTAGAGTAACAACCTCCCGACTCCTCCCTAGAGTAACAACCTCCAGACTCCTCCCTAGAGTAACAATCTCCCGACTCCTCCATAGAGTAACAACCTCCAGACTCCTCCCTAGAGTAACAACCTCCAGACTCCTCCCTAGAGTAACAATCTCCCGACTCCTCCCTAGAGTAACAACCTCCAGACTCCTCCCTAGAGTAACAACCTCCAGACTCCTCCCTAGAGTAACAACCTCCAGACTCCTCCCTAGAGTAACAACCTCCAGACTCCTCCCTAGAGTAACAACCTCCAGACTCCTCCCTAGAGTAACAACCTCCAGACTCCTCCCTAGAGTAACAACCTCCAGACTCCTCCCTAGAGTAACAACCTCCCGACTCCTCCCTAGAGTAACAACCTCCAGACTCCCCCCTAGAGTAACAACCTCCAGACTCCCCCCTAGAGTAACAACCTCCAGACTCCTCCCTAGAGTAACAACCTCCAGACTCCTCCCTAGAGTAACAACCTCCCGACTCCTCCCTAGAGTAACAACCTCCAGACTCCCCCCTAGAGTAACAACCTTCAGACTCCTCCCTAGAGTAACAACCTCCCGACTCCTCCCTAGAGTAACAACCTCCCGACTCCTCCCTAGAGTAACAACCTCCAGACTCCCCCCTAGAGTAACAACCTCCAGACTCCTCCCTAGAGTAACAACCTCCCGACTCCTCCCTAGAGTAACAACCTCCAGACTCCCCCCTAGAGTAACAACCTCCAGACTCCTCCCTAGAGTAACAACCTCCCGACTCCTCCCTAGAGTAACAACCTCCCGACTCCTCCCTAGAGTAACAACCTCCCGACTCCTCCCTAGAGTAACAACCTCCCGACTCCTCCCTAGAGTAACAATCTCCAGACTCCTCCCTAGAGTAACAATCTCCAGACTCCTCCCTAGAGTAACAACCTCCAGACTCCTCCCTAGAGTAACAACCTCCCGACGATAGCCGAAATTTGCATCTCTCAAAGGGTGTTGCTCTGTAGAGATGACTCAATATTCTCCACTAAATATTCAGTTTCTCAATATTTCAGGTCAAAAACGAGGACAAATGTTTTGTTGGTGTTGAAACCTCCAATTTGTATCATCACGTCATGGTAGCATGATATATACTTGTGATATACATTCCTGGGTAGAGGTGCTCGATGTCTCATATGAATTTATCGTAATACTTTAACACAGTCAGGTCAAATAAAAAGTCCAAGCTTGTCGTATCCCGCTTCTTCTATGTAGTGTTCCGTGGATTGTGTATTTGCGTTTATTTATCGTCGCCACCGGTTTCCCATATGGGCAACGCCCCTGAATGAATGTAGGCATTTTAGATTTTTCGAGGATAGTGCATGATACAGAAGCACCCCTTGTTCTTTTACGTGCCCGATGTAAAGCATTGTACGCTCGTACACGGGACCTCTGTATTTCAAAGTCTCGTCCGAAAAACTTCTAGAACTGTCAGTGGTGGAGCGGGGGATCGAACCTGGATTACTAGTTCAGCGCGTTACCACTGAAACACGGAGACGCTACTGGATCAATACGTTCATGTCATGGACCAATACTTTCAAGCCATGGACCAATATTTCATGTCATGGACCAATACTTTCATGCCATGGACCAATACTTTCTTGTCGTTGACCAATACTTTCATGCCATGGACCAATGCTTTCATATCATGGACCAATGCTTTCATACCATGGACCAATGCTTTCATATCATGGACCAATATTTTCATGTCATGTACCAATACTTTCATGTCATGGACCAATGCTTTCATGTCATGTACCAATACTTTCATGCCATGGACCAATATTTCATGCCATGGACCAATGCTTTCATACCATGGACCAATATTTTCATGTCATGTACCAATACTTTCATATCATGGACCAATGCTTTCATACCATGGACCAATGCTTTCATACCATGTACATGTACCAATAAATTCATATGAGACATCGAGCACCTCTACCCAGGAATGTATATCACAAGTATATATCATGCTACCATGACGTGCTTTCATGTCATGGACCAATGCTTTCATGCCACGGACCAATACTATCATGCCATGTACCAATATTTCATGTCATGGACCAATACTTTCATGTCATGGACCAATACTTTCATGCCATGGACCAATGCTTTCATGCCATGGACCAATATTTCATGTCACGGACCAATACTTTCAAGCCATGGACCAATACTTTCATGCCATGGACCAATATTTCATGTCATGGACCAATACTTTCATGCCATGGACCAATATTTCATGTCATGGACCAATACTTTCATGCCACGGACCAATGCTTTCATATCATGGACCAATGCTTTCATATCATGGACCAATATTTTCATGTCATGTACCAATACTTTCATGTCATGGACCAATGCTTTCATGTCATGTACCAATACTTTCATGCCATTGACCAATATTTCATGCCATGGACCAATGCTTTCATACCATGGACCAATATTTTCATGTCATGTACCAATACTTTCATATCATGGACCAATGCTTTCATACCATGGACAAATGCTTTCATACCATGTACCAATAAATTCATATGAGACATCGAGCACCTCTACCCAGGAATGTATATCACAAGTATATATCATGCTACCATGACGTGCTTTCATGTCATGGACCAATGCTTTCATGCCACGGACCAATACTATCATGCCATGTACCAATGCTTTCATGCCACGGACCATTGCTTTCATGCCATGGACCAATACTTTCATGCCATGGACCAATGCTTTCATGCCACGGACCAATACTTTCTTGTCACGGACCAATACTTTCATGCCACGGACCAATACTTTCATGCCATGGACCAATACTTTCTTGTCACGGACCAATACTTTCATGCCATGGACCAATGCTTTCATGCCACGGACCAATACTTTCTTGTCACGGACCAATACTTTCATGCCACGGACCAATACTTTCATGCCATGGACCAATACTTTCTTGTCACGGACCAATACTTTCATGCCACGGACCAATACTTTCATGCCATGGACCAATACTTTCATGCAACGGACCAATACTTTCATGCCACGGACCAATACTTTCATGCCACGGACCAATACTTTCTTGTCACGGACCAATACTTTCATGCCACGGACCAATACTTTCATGCCATGGACCAATACTTTCATGCAACGGACCAATACTTTCATGCCACGGACCAATACTTTCATGCCACGGACCAATACTTTCATGCAACGGACCAATACTTTCATGCCATGGACCAATGCTTTCATGCCATGGACCAATACTTTCATGCCATGGACCAATACTTTCATGCCATGGACCAATGCTTTCATGCCACGGACCAATACTTTCATGCCATGGACCAATACTTTCATGCCACGGACCAATACTTTCATGCAACGGACCAATACTTTCATGCCATGGACCAATGCTTTCATGCCACGGACCAATACTTTCATGCAACGGACCAATACTTTCATGCCATGGACCAATGCGTTCATGTCACGGACCAATACTTTCATGCAACGGACCAATACTTTCATGCAACGGACCAATACTTTCATGCCATGGACCAATACTTTCATGCCACGGACCAATACTTTCATGCAACGGACCAATACTTTCATGCCATGGACCAATGCTTTCATGCCATGGACCAATGCTTTCATGCCATGGACCAATATTTTCATGTCATGTACCAATACTTTCATATCATGGACCAATGCTTTCATGCCATGGACCAATGCTTTCATGTCATGGACCAATACTTTCATATCATGGACCAATGCTTTCATGTCATGGACCAATACTTTCATATCATGGACCAATGCTTTCATGCCATGGACCAATACTTTCATGCCATGGACCAATACTTTCATATCATGGACCAATGCTTTCATACCATGGACCAATACTTTCATGCCATGGACCAATACTTTCATATCATGGACCAATACTTTCATACCATGGACCAATACTTTCATGTCATGGACCAATACTTTCATATCATGGACCAATGCTTTCATACCATGGACCAATACTTTCATGCCATGGACCAATACTTTCATATCATGGACCAATGCTTTCATACCATGGACCAATATTTTCATGTATGGAAATTACGCCACTAGAAAGTTCTATTTTCCTGTTAATTGTTATGAAAAATACAGTAAAACCTCACTTACAGAAAATCTGAATAATAAGACCACCTCAAAATAAATAAATCAATTTTCAAGTCCATTTTCACTGGGTTGCTTTTTATTCAACCTCAATATAAAGACCACCTCAATAAGAAGATCAGTTTTAAAGAGTCCTGAAGGTGTTCCTTTGTCTGAGGTTTTACTGTACTGTAATTGTTTTATTTAAGGCTAAATACAAATGGAGATATGTCATGTTCAAAGTGTAGTGAGTTTGAGTAATCTCGATGTAACGAGTCCTGTGTGTCACCAATTTCGCCCCCACGTATATACTTAACGCTATTTAAAACGCCACCAAAAATTGAGCATATAGATAAAGTGATATTACAAAGACAAACATATTCTATATTTCTCAAAAAAAAATTTCATAAAATTAGATGAAGAATTTAGTAAAGTTTTGAACAAAAATTAACACATAGATAACTGTAACACGCTTTTGACAGCTGATAATGCAAAATGACGCCTAGTTCAAATATTTCGTAATGCGATTAACAGTTTCTATATACATGTAGTTCGATTTCTAGCTCAATGATATTATTGTACTTCTAACTCCAACTGAAGTCATTTATAGCTCATATTTACACAGCACAATACTGGGCTCAAGTTCGTGCATATCCACCTATTTAGCTCATGTGTTAGAGCGCTAGACTGCCTCCCGGGAGGTTCGGATCCGCTTCCCAGACTCTTCGGTAATACGGTGAAACCTCAATAATAAGACCACCTTTTGTACCATTGATGACTGGTCCTAATAATGAGGTGGTCTTAATATTGAGGTTGAATATAGAGCCAGTAGTGTAAATGGACTTGAAAATTGTGTTCGTTATTTTGAGGTGGTCGTATTATTGATGTGGTCAATAAGTGAGGTTGTAATGTATATGGCTACCGTGGTTTGTCATCTACCACTGATATACATGGGAAGTTGTTAGCTTGTTGCCGTAAGACAAGATAGTACTGCTTGTTGATTCATTCCCGGAAAACTAGTAAGGTGTACAGACCCCTGTATTTTACCGATTTTTTTTTTGTTATTAACTTATTATATTTACCGAGCACAAGAGAACGACCTTTCCGGGATGATCCATGTCCACTTATGTTACATATAACTTTCGTGTCTCTCCGTGTGACCTTACGGAACTCGTTTGCAACAACAATTTGGTTTACTTTTCTACCAAAAAAATCAATCAAGTCAATACACATAAAATTGAAATTTAAGGGACCTGGTTAAGCATTCATAAGTTGGCGGTTAATGGAACGACACAAGTGTTAAGATAACACTGTGATTCACCTTATTCATAAATTAATCTGAAACCAGACCTTACGATGGTCAAAAGCAAACATAAAGCACCGGTGTCAAAGCGACCGAATTACGAACATAGTATGTCGATTACCCAGTGATGTAAACAGTGTCCTAGTTTATTTGACCCTCGCTGTCTTTATCAGTAAAATGATAAAAATTGCGAAATAAATAGCAGCCCAACGCGAAATCACTTTTATTTCGGAAAAGCTCATCAAGAAGCCAACAATGATGAAAAGTTCGATACTCATCTTGTTGGTGTTTGCCGCCGTTGCTTCTGCTGCTGAAAGCAACAACACCTTAGGAAATAATCGAAATGTCACTGCGATATTTGAAAATACGCTTAATATGATTGGAAATTGGTTCCAAAACCCAGATAATGAAACCGGTAACAGTGTGAATAGTTTCATTAGAAACTTGTTAGGCGACACTAACAATGGAAACAAAGCCGACACAAGTGAAACTGGACAACTATCGGACATATTTCAGCTTCTTAAAATAGTACAACCTTTTCTCAATGGTACAGGTATTCCAAACTTGAGCAATATACTGCCTCAAGCCCTGAAATTTGTCATGGACAACCGTGATGCTCTCGCGAAATCTGATGTGAGTGCGGCGTGTAAAAGTGATGTGAATCAATGGTTTGATGGACTGCAGAAGTTTGAAGGATGGGCATTGAAAAGTAAGTGTTGAATAACTTTTGAATTATGTTGCTTCTTGTAACAAGTATCTAGTGTGACATGTATAGTTCAGATCGTATGTACATATACTACCTTAAACATGTCGAGGGTTCAGCGCAAGACTATACTAATTCCTATATAAATACATAGGAGTTAGAATAGTCTTGCGCTTAACCCTCGATGTACCGTATTTATTTGAAATAGGACCGGACTGAATTTTCAACATAAAAAAAGTTTGTTTTTTTAATTAACATAGAAGAGAAGGAATAGAGTTTGACGCCAAGAATCATAAATAACAGCATGGTGGCGTGTGTGCTGCTGATAAGCCTGCGGATGATATACCATGGAATTGGAGCACAATCCTTTTAATAGCACCGACTAACGTTTGCCGACGGTCATTGGTTGGATTGGTCAGGTGGAAACTGTTCGTGTGTGCTTGTGTTCCAGATTGTATCCATTTCCTCTCTCAATGTACTCGATCTGACCCGAGTTCGGTGTAGATGGCTATTGGGGTTAATCAGAATGAAACCATCACCCATTACACCAGTGTATGATATAACATAGTCGTCTTATATCGTATCTCACCGCAGTACCTGCCGACTGTCAATAAAAGACTCTGATCATGTACAGTATACATGGTCCTTCTTGCACTCTGATTCTCGCCCATAACATATGTGGCCCACTACCATTCCAGTTACTTTTTGTTTACTACGCGGCACGTAAAGCTGGCGGCCGATTACAAAACGGTACGTATTTTGGCAGCTTTTGTTTGTTAGAAATATTTTTTAATAGTCACACACAATCCGGTTGCAGCGATGCCCATATCGACATACAGATCTCTGTAGATTTGCCAAAATGCGTGCCACAAAAAAAATCGGAAAACATTTCGCCTCGCTTAAACTTTGTGGCACGCATTCCGGCAAATCCAGCATTTCTTGCCGCGTAGTGAACAAAAAGTCACGTGTTAACCCACCCTGATTCTCCAAATCAAAGCAAATTGATCAGCAAAATATTCAATGAACTTCGACTCTTCCGTAAAAGCGTATAACTGCCATCATCTCTGTTTCACCATGCAAGATCCTTAGCCAAGTGCATCCTATTTTGAACCTGACTGCCTAGCTGTCTGCCTGCACACCGCCCGCCTTTCCAAACGCCCAAAAGCCCGCCTTTCCGACCGCCTACCTGCCCGCCTATCCGCCTGCATGCCTTCCAGTCTGTACTCCCAAAGAGAGTTTGAACTGTTACCTAAATTATCACATGAATTCTTTCACATATAAAATGAATATTATAACTTCTATTAGAAGACCAAAGCATTGGTATACTTTTTCAACAATAGTAATTAACCACAAAATGAATTAACTATGCAGCAGGTATTTCAAAGTGATATCGTTTTAATGTTTAAGCATACGGTCGTTCAGAGAGATACCCGATTATGAATGTGTGTTTCACGAAGTCGGTGTTATCACATTCTATAATGTATATATGAGTCACGTTCTGGTTAAGTAGGATCCCAATTTGTCGGTATTTGACCCATATTATTCTCTAAATATATTTATCGGTATTTGACCCATGTTATTCTACAAATATATTTATCCGTAATATACATGTACGTATATACTAATAATCTCAATGTTACGGTGTTCCGTTAGTGCTATCGTTGTTTCGCCCCTTCTATCGCATCGTGTCATCGTGCCATCGCATCGTGTCATCGTGCCATCTCCCAGTGCGTGAAGGGGCGAAACCACGATGACCCTAACGGAAACTGTACGAGGGTTTGTGATATCATTCGTGGGCAGTTTTCACGACAGGGAACCACAGGCACGGAACACCAATAAGTGTTAACAAATGTAAACGAAATAATCTCACAGGGGTATTCTGTGCTTTTTTGGTCACGTGATATGACCGCAAGAATGTTCAATTAAAAGTGAAATATGAATTTAACCAATTGCTGATCTCTGCCATTTCAGTGCTCGATGCTGGTTTCAAACCATCAAGTGCTATCGCGGAGTTTAACCTGAAATGGTTAGGTGACAGGGAGGAATGTTTGTCCATTCAATCTTATGGATCTAATGACGTCACGGATAACATGGAACCGTTCCATGGGAAATATTGTCGTCTGATTTTGCCCGTGACTGTTGGGGTGAGAACATTTGATTACTCTGAATGAGATTAATATTTCGAAAGTAGTTGAATGTATTATTCTTACATTGATTGTGAAACAAGGTCTTACATGTTTTGAAAATCACTCAGGCTCGATGACTACATTCTAGGTTAATAACCAATATTAGCGCCTAAATTAGCGACTGTGAAGTTCGTGATCAAACTCTGCCCTTAGTGGCTCGAACTCATGACCTTTGGATCAGGAGTTAGGCGCTCTACCCACACACTTCCTGAATGTTTATACAGCAATATTTTGTTCCCTTGTAAGTCACAGTTGCGCTGTCGTTACAATACTATACAGGACTATTGAAATTCGAGACAGGTTGCCCAAATTGTAATGATGTAGGTTCTTACTTAGCTTTTTCGGAACTACTTCCTATTTTTCGGCGCAGCCGTACTAACATGGTTTTGCTATTTTTGGATCTGGAGTAACCAGCAATCATAACATCTCGGCATTTTTTATGTTGCACAACAATATTAACCTTCAAATTGCGCCGACCATCTCTTTTTCAAGATATTTCTTGTTTCAAATTGACTTGTACCTGGGATGTTTGAGGGAAAGACACTTTATGCCGTTTTGAATATGACCGAATGACACCGATAAAAACTACTTCAAAACATTCGCTTAATATGAATGTCATTTTATTTGTAGGCGGGGGAACAGATGATAGTTCTCGGCGCATGCGCTTCTCACCGGTGCTCTAATGAAGATGTCAGTACTCTTGTCGAATTAGGTACGTATATTATGCTCTGTTTACTTTAACAATGTGGTATGCCAATGAAAACGTGTTTTACAAAATATTGACCAATAGACACAGAGTGTACGTTTGCGATTATTAGGCGTCACAGAACCGGTCTAGCGCTTTCAGACTTCCCCCGTTTCAAGAACCCCGGTAACTTAAAATCGCGTTCAGATTACCGGAAGGCAAGATGAAATAAATCTCAAATTACCCTGGGGGTAACTAGAAGGTGATTTGAAGCTACCCCCTACGATTTTATATTACTTCCCTCATTCCTTTATTAATGTTTATCTATATACATTTTCCATGCATTAATAGAAAACACAACAGCACAAGAGATGAATAAACATTTTAAGCATCAAAACAACAACAAGAAAAAAAACATCAGCAGCAGGAACGACAACGGTAGCAGCAACACCAACAGACACTTGAAATTGTCACGAGTTCTCTCCCTTTGCCCCTTTTATACAATATATGTATACATATTCGTGACAATCTACCATAAAAGCAGTGTAATTAACATTTGAGCGCCGCTGTACAATTTCCAAACTCTTCTTCGTGTGACGTCATTTCCATAAAACGTCACATGTGACGTCACCATGTACTGACAGTAAGAAATAGTTGCCCCATATGGCAATATGAAAACGAAGTGACCATGTGAGGTAAAAAATGTTTTTTGCTTGCAAATAGTGACACCACGTGTTGCATTTTCTTGAAATGTCGTCATTTACAGAAGAGGTTGTAAATCCCATAGCAGTGCTCATTTATTGATGTTTTGCAGTGTGAGACCAGCTTACAATTGTATTTGTTTTATAAAATTTATTTAATTAACTTATAATGATTTCCAAAAAAATATTTATCAGCGAATGAGTAATCTAAACTGCGTGGGGATAATATGATATCACCCGAGGGTAGCTTGGACCCGATTTCATATACCCCGGGGTAACTTGGACCCGATGTCATATACCCCCGCGATAACTTGAACCCGATTTCATATTATCCCCGGGGTAACATGGACCCGATTGCATATACCCCCGGGATAACATGAGTCCTATTTCATATTACCCCGGTGGTAACTTGAATAGGGTGGGGCTAGATTGAACTCTTTACACTGGCGACCTTGACATTTTTTTGTTGAACTATAGAGAAGAAGGAAACTATGTTGGAAGAAGTCTGTCATTCATGTACATTTATTCGTGATTGTATTACAGCGACTATTGTGGTATTCAAAAGAATTTATTATGCATAATATTTTTAAAATGAAGTTGTTACTTCCATTTTCATTAAATAAGCTTTCAATTTGGTATTTGAATAGAAATGCAAACAAGCATCAACCAAGCCAGTCTCTGAGTGAAACAAAAGAGGAAGTAATTAATCAAGTTTGAACACAATCGGATCTTTGTTGTATTTGCGTTTATTTATCGTCGCCATGGGAAGAATGTTAGTCATTTTATATTGTTGGAGGAAAGTGCATGATACAAGAGATGCCCCAGTTCCAGAAGCACACCTGGTTCATTCACGTGACGTGCTCGATGTAAGGCATCATACACGGGACCTCGGTTTTTAAAGACTCGTCCGAAAGAATGTTAGTCCTGTCAGTGATGGAGCGGGGAGTCGAACCTGCGACCCCTGGATTACTAGTCCAGCGCGTTACCGCCTGACTACGGATCCGCTACTAACAATCGTATCATCTCGGCTAAATTTTTTTAAACATACACATCGGTAGTCACGTGGGGGAAAGTAGTTCCAAAATGGCTGCCGAAGTGAATGTATGTAGTCTCTGTGGAAAAATAAAATTTTGTAAAATACAGTGTATTAGATATACGGGCCATTTTAAAAATGTTGGATTGTGGTCCCTGGTCAGATGTCGTACAGTTAACTGTGTGGGAAAACCGCATCTCGTACCGAGATTATAAGCATATTCATACACGTACCTTCGAAACTGTACGGAAATTGCCGAGAAGTTGCGATTGGTTCACATGAACAACTACGATTAGTAGAATTGAACGAGTGAGGTCTGCTCCAACTCGTAGTTGCTTCCCCTTACCAGTACATTAGATCAGGCCACCACGTTGGACTGAAATGTATCCGAACTTTTATTGTCATATCCGATTATGTTACATTTCATCATTATTTGGCCATTTTTTTCTTTCAGCGATATCTCTGATAAGTGTCGGTACATTTAAGCAAGAAGTCATTACGTCATGTATAGAGGATATAGAGTTAGATGGCGGAGCAAAGGCAGCAATGTAAGTCTTGTCTCATAATCATTAGAAATACTGATTTCCACTATTTCCGTACTGAGTAATTCGGAGGATGGCTAAATTCCATGCTGCGTACGTAGTGACCCGAAAGCTGGCTAAATTCTATGCCGTGTACTTAGTAACTAAATTAGTAGGTGGGGCTAAATTCCATGCCGTGTACTTAGTGACCCGAAAACTGGCTAAATTCCATGCTGTGTACTAATTGGCATAGCAGGTGGGGTTAAATTCCATGTTGTGTACTAAGTGACTCAGTAGGTGGGTCTAAATTTCATGCCACATACTAAGTGACTCAGTAAATGGCTAAATTCCATGCTGTGTACTAAGTTACTCAGTAGGTGGGGCTAAATTTCATGCCACGTACATAGTGAATCAACAGATGGGCTAAATTCCATGACGTGTGCTTAATGACTCGGTAAGTGGCTAAATTCCTTGACGTGTACAAAGTGACTCAGTAGGTGGGGCTAAATTCCATGACGTGTGCTTAATGACTTGGTAAGTGGCTAAATTCCTTGACGTGTACAAAGTGACTCAGTAGGTGGGGCTAAATTTCATGACGTGTACTTAGTGACTCGGTAAGTGGCTAAATTCCTTGACGTGTACAAAGTGACTCAGTAGGTGGGCTAAATTCCATGACGTGTGCTTAGTGACTCAGTAGGTGGGGCTTAATTTCATGACGTGTGCTTAGTGACTCGGTAGGTGGGGCTAAATTCCATGACGTGTGCTTAGTGACTCGGTAGGTGGGGCTAAATTCCATGACGTGTGCTTAGTGACTCGGTAGGTGGGGCTAAATTCCATGACGTGTGCTTAGTGACTCGGTAGGTGGGGCTAAATTCCATGACGTGTGCTTAGTGACTCGGTAGGTGGGGCTAAATTCCATGACGTGTGCTTAGTGACTCGGTAGGTGGGGCTAAATTCCATGACGTGTGCTTAGTGACTCGGTAGGTGGGGCTAAATTCCATGACGTGTGCTTAGTGACTCGGTAGGTGGGGCTAAATTCCATGACGTGTGCTTAGTGACTCGTTAGGTGGAGCTAAATTTCATGACGTGTGCTTAGTGACTCGGTAGGTGGGGCTAAATTCCATGACTTGTGCTTAGTGACTCGGTAGGTGGGGCTAAATTCCATGACGTGTGCTTAGTGACTCGGTAGGTGGGGCTAAATTTCATGACGTGTGCTTAGTGACTCGGTAGGTGGGGCTAAATTCCATGACGTGTGCTTAGTGACTCGGTAGGTGGGGCTAATTTCCATGTTGTATGCTTAGTGACTCGGTAAATGGCTAAATTCCATGCCGTGTGCTTAATGGTATATCGCTAAATTTCATATCGCGCACTTATGGACCACCTGTTTTTGGAAGTATTGGCTATGCAATATATGAACGGATAATGTAGCAATACAATGAAACCTCACTAGAAGACCATCCAGATATTAAAACCACCATATTAATAATACCATGCTTTTGTGGACTAGTTTTGTATGTTTCTCCCATATTTAACTTAATCATCAGACAAACTCACAACAATCGACTCTCTAAAAATATGGTAGAAAAATAGAAAACCGAGCCATGTAAATATGACGTTATTAATGATATTTGAGGTCGCCTGCGCTGGGTGTTAACTGTAAGAATGGAATATGAGTATGGAAGATGGAGCTTTTCCACGCCATTTCCCGTTGTAGTGACCAATCTATTTTCAGATTTTTAAATTTTTCTAACGGATGCATTTTTATAGTTTCATTCATAGCAATAGTATTAAAATCAGACATCTACTTCTTTTTTTATAGCGATTACAATATTAAGAACCAAAAGTAAGCTACCAAATGATGTCAGAAATACTTTACTAAAACGTACATTCATTCGTTTTCAAATGATAAACCAAAATTACAAAACACTTTAAACATTATCACATTCATTGAATTTTAAAAATAAAAGTAAGCCACCAAAACTCTAACTTTCATGACCTATTATTACTGATGACCTTGACTTGTTTAGTGATATATTCCATCCAACCATGACCTATTATTACTGATGACCTTGACTTGTTCAGTGATATATTCCATCCAACCATGACCTATTATTACTGATGACCTTGACTTGTTCAGTGATATATTCCATCCAACCATGACCTATTATTACTGATGACCTTGACTTGTTCAGTGATATATTCCATCCAACCATGACCTATTATTACTGATGACCTTGACTTGTTCAGTGATATATTCCATCCAACCATGACCTATTATTACTGATTACCTTGACTTGTTCAGTGATATATTCCATCCAACCATGACCTATTATTACTGATTACCTTGACTTGTTCAGTGATATATTCCATCCAACCATGACCTATTATTACTGATTACCTTGACTTGTTCAGTGATATATTCCATCCAACCATGACCTATTATTACTGATTACCTTGACTTGTTCAGTGATATATTCCATCCAACCATGACCTATTATTACTGATTACCTTGACTTGTTCAGTGATATATTCCATCCAACCATGACCTATTATTACTGATTACCTTTACTTGTTCAGTGATATATTCCATCCAACCATGACCTATTATTTCTGATTACCTTGACTTGTTCAGTGATATATTCCATCCAATAATGATTTCCCCCTTTTTGTCTCACTAAATTCTCCACAGACCATTCCTTGCACCGCTATTTCCAAAGTGTACCCTAGTACCTCCTCGGTGCATTATTTGTTTTCCCGGGAGTCTGTGTGGGGAGGCATTGTAGTGTGCATGCCGGCGGCGTTCCCTGTAACTAATCTCTCGTCATACATATTGTTACTGCAGATTTTGAAAATGAGTTGTTATGATTTATTAATTTAGCATTATAATAATGCTTATTCTTTATGTTTTCACTTTATTTTGTAATAATGTATGCTTGTATGTATGCCTCTGGGTAGATACGTTTATGTATGTATGTTTTTATATGCATGTCTTAAGTAATGAGATACCTTCAATAAATAAAGTTTATTATTATTATGTGTCACTAACACAGATTACGTCATGGAACACCTCATATATTTTGTATTCATAATTTAGGAATAATCCATACGTGTCACTAAGATACATGTATGTGTTAGTTATTTTTCATTTTATAAAGTCGATTTGCAATTCTGGCTTAGTATTTGTCGGTCCTGTTTTGTGTTGGCATTTTACGCTGAATTAAATTATGTACGGTGGTCTGTTGATATTTACTGACAGTTCCAAGGCTGTAATTCGCTGTGTGGTTATTATTTCTTCTTGTGTTTTGAATGTATGTTTTCTTTCCCTTTCCCCGGTTCAGTTCTTTCACTTTATATAGTGTTCAGGTTATTTTCTGCCCAGTTTCGACCTATTGTTGCCAGCAGTCTTGACTTGTCCTGTGATTTTTTCCATCCATTAATCCCCCCCCCCCCCTTCACTGTTTGTCCTCTTTGATTCTACTAGTTATTCCTTATGGTCTCCCAGGCCATTCCTTGTGCCTCTGTTCCCTAACTTATGTACCATTTAACCTCATCAAGTGCTTTATGTTTTATGGATTGCTGTTTTCCCGGAGGTCTGTGCGGGGAGGCACTGTCTTATGAATGTTGCGTTCCCTGTAGCAACATTTACTTTCTCTTTTACCAATGTTCCCGTGTTATTAACCAGAACTATCATATTTTTCCGCAAGCAACTGACACATTCTCCGCATTAATCAGGCTCAAGGGTGGATGATATATGACTTTGGATGTATTTATCTTCTGGCATATTGTCGCGGAGTACTCATAACTCAATCAGGGTTCGAACATATGACCTAAAGTTTGAGCAGACGACCGCTCTATCGACTTAGCTTACTCGTCAAGTTTAAAGATTTTCCCGAAGCAAACGAAACACAGCTTTGTTTTTTCGGCGTAGCTGTATAATATTGATTTTGACCTACAGATGTTGTATATGAAGGGCGTTGTTTAAATATGCAACAAATTAGACGATTTGATTGGTTCAAATTTTAAGCGGAGAGGCACCAAACGGGGTGTCTCAAAAAGATAATGCAGTTTCCCGTAGCGTACCCCTCTAGCGAAATCAGAGTTTCGAAATAGGGCGATTCTTAAGACATCCTTCTATCTACGCCGTTCATCTTTTTCGGCACAGCCGTACTAACATGGTTTTGGTATTTGCTAAGCAGTGTTTTGTAAACCAATCAAATCTTATGTAAGCCACCAAGGCAATTTCTCTTCAACCGAAAATATTTGTAACATTGACGCAGGTTGGTTAACATTGTGTATAGTGTATTTCAAGATTTATCCCGTAAGTAGTGTTGTAAGTCATCACCATGGGGAATTGTCCGGTGTCGGAATTAAGAAGACTTTCTTGGTTTTATGTACCAGTCGCGAACATTTATTTTGTTTTAATCAGATAAATCGCTATGTAACAAGTTTATTAACATGTCTGAGCGCACGACTTATGTAGTAAGTAATGATGAACTAGATTGAAACATACTATACTGTGTCTATGACTAATCATACTCCGGAGTTGTTTTTATCCAGTCTCCTACGCAGTGATCTCTCCTTACAGGTATTGGAGTTTCTGCAGTATAGCGTAATTGAAAGACCGGCAGTCGTAACATTTTGGCAATTTTTTATGTTGTACAACACATTTTAACCTTCAGATTGCAACAAATTTGCATACTTCAAGTTGCGCCGACCATCTTTTTTAAAGATATTTCTTGTTTAAAAGTATTAACTCAGAAGTAAGGTATATAGCTCCGAATTTCGTATAATTACTTGTCTAGTTTTCTTCACCATCTATGATCGTACTGGCTTCTTTCAGTTGCATTCTGGCAATATTAGGCGCCCTGGTTTTTATTGGAACATTATATGACGTCATCGTGGTACAACTTGCAACATGTGATAATGGTCCGGCCGTTGCCATGGTAACGATCCAAAGGCCTCCCCCATCTTATGGGGATGCAGAAAAACAGGAAAACGGGATTGGACAGAACAATGAAGGGTATATCAGCGAGAAAGTTGACCTTAGCGTAGAAATGAAAAAATACGAAGCAAAAGATACAACCGAACCACAGATACCCGTTACGTCAGTCAATCAACAAAATACAAAACCAGTCAGAGGTTGGCGATTATTTATTAATATTTTTTATATCATCTTCACGAATTCACGATTTCAACTTCAAGAATAAATGACATCAACTTGAATTCATGAAGTTGAAATCGTGATCATGATTCGTGAAGTTGAAATCGTGAATTCGTGAAGTTGAAATCGTGAATTCGTGAAGTTTAAATCGTGAATTCTTGAAGTTTAAATCGTGAACTCGTGTAATTGAAATCGTGAATTCGTGAAGTTTAAATCGTGAAGTCGTGAAGTTTAAATCGTGAATTCGTGAATTTGAAATCATGGATTCGTGAATTTGAAATCATGGATTCGTGAATTCGTTAAGTTGAATTCGTGAAATTGAAATCGTGAATTCATGAAGTTGAAATCGCGAATTCTTGAAGCTGAAATGTCTCCACCAGGCTTTCGTACATTAGACAACTAAAACAGAAGAAAAATGAATTCTGTCTGATATGTGGTATGTTGACAGTATGGAGGTCATGAAGATAAAGCGTGTTTTGAAATCCTATCGCGTTATATATCTTGAACTTCAGAGTGTAAACAGCGAGTGTGGGGTAACACTGACATTCTTGATAATCGAAGCAAAACTTGAAGTTTGCATTAAATATTTTCACTGTCTGAATTGCTGATACTATACACAGGGCTTCTCACTGACATAAAGCTATGTGTTCATTATTAGGCCAAAACTATACACACAAAAATACAAGAATTGCCATCGAATTTTGTAAAACTAAAAACGGGTATATACGTTAATATGTATTTATATAAGTGCGACATATTTGAACAGTATACGGACACTATCCCTGGGACAAAAATCCTCCCTGCTATTTGTGCACATGCGGACAAAGCCAAGCATTTGGTCTTACACTATATTCTGATTATTCTTGATAATGTGGTTGGGATTTCAACATGTTATCAGAAAAAAATGTCGTCACTAGAGGGGTTTGTCCATACATCACGGGGAGGGGTTTTGTCGAACTAGTCAAAATCACGGGAGGGGATTTGTCCGGGAAGTGTTTCGGCGAGGAGTTTTGTCCAACAATGTGATTCAGTTGTCACTGTTGATATTTCAGGCGTCTCTGCGAATATTCTTCTTGCCTTTTCTGCGTACACAAACGGATGCAAGCTTCTAGGGACCAATCAAGGGTCCGGAAGTTTAGGGGCTATAAATGGTATACGATTTTTGAGTATGGCTTGGGTAATACTTGGTCATTCATACTACTTTGCAGGCAATTATACATGTGAGTTTCAATTTTATTTATACATACCTTATGACATTGGTCTAATGTTTTCTCTTAAGTCATATTTTCTCTTGTAGTAAGGACAAAATATAATTATACTCAAACGTGTGCACTTTTTATTTTTTGATTATTTTAATTCAACATGTCAAGTTTGGAATAAAATACTATCGGTCGTTACGGTTTATAGCCACAACGAAAAGTCAGTCAAACTATGGCTAGTTATTATGTAATAGCCCGAATTGCGATTTTGCAGGATTTCCATGTGGAACATGTATACACAAGTACAAGTGGCCAAACCTGTTTTCTCTACATTCTTTCACACATGTATAGTGCGAATATCACTGTAGATTTTGAAAATTTATAACAGCGAATATACGGTATAATCCGAGACACGGTTCTGAGACGACTTCGTCAATGTGGTATGCCTATTCGACCGAGACGTCCCTATATTGGCCATATACTGTCCCACGTCATCGCACAGCGCGTTTGAACTGGACACAGCAGTGGAACAGAATCGTCTTTACTGACAAATCCAGTTTTAAATAGGGCCACCACGACGGTAGTGTACGGACGTAGGGGAGAGCGATTTGCGGACGCATGTGTCCTTCAGAGGAACATATTTTGTGAGAGCAGCGTCATGGTGTGGGGAGGGATCATGTCAAACAGAAAGAAGGATATGGTCTTCATTCAGAGCAACTTAATACCCAGGGTTACATAAATCAAGTGCAGAGGACCTGTAGCCGTCCCTTTTATCAATGCCCACGGTCCCGCAACACTGAAGCATGACATTGCAAGGCCACACACGGCAAGGCTTACGCATCAATTTCTAAATGGGAACGAAGTTAACGTCTTGCATTGGCCTGCCCTGTCACCAGATCTCAATCCCATTGAGCATATTTGGGATGCTCTTGGTCGTAGGGTGAGGTCAGGGCATGACGTTAACAATTTTGATGAGCTACGCAACGCCTAGCAGGTGGAATGGAATACTATTCATGCTGCAGACGTCATACAACGTTACGTGAATTCCATGCGGCGACGATTTTTAGAAGTTATTAGACGGAATTGCGGTCATTCCAGATATTAATGCAACATTGGCATCATTTTGCAACAAATTACAGTGCATCTTCGCAATAAAAAACAAATCTTTGGTTATTTGTGTACTTTTGACTTTGACACCTACTGCACGTAGACGCGTCGTACGTTTTAACGAAATTCAAAACAATACAATACAAACATTGGTTAGAAAGGTAATTTAATAAGCTAAACAATGATACCAAACATGATAATATTCCATCATTGGATTTTCAGAAAATAAAAAAATAAAAAGTGCACACTTTTTTTTGCGTTTGAGTATATTACATGTAAATTTAATTTATATTCGATATATCTTTTCATCATTTTTTTTCTAAAAAACCTTCTTGGTTTAGGTTTAGGTTCTGTAGACATAATCTATACAAACTGATCAGGTGTCTGTACTGGTTATAGTCGCGCATGAAGCAGTCATCCAGAATGACACGTGGTTAACGCTGCTGACTACGAATCAAAAGGTCGTGGGTTCGATCCCTCGTCCAGCCGGGTAAAAACATAAATGCTTTTCAGTGTTTCCCACCTAACATAGTACTGGTATGTAACCAGGAAAGTACTGACAGGTAAATGGTAACTCTACGATAGGTCTCATTGGCACTGTGCAGTGACCGTCTTTGGCTTCAAAATTGTCTGTTTGGCCTATACTGCTCTACTGGCAGGTAAATTTCCCCCTTCGTCTTCAAAGTTCCTTTTTTTGCGCAGGGGACATACCGGGTCGACCGAAATAACATGAAGTGCATTAGAAAAATGTGCGCGGCGAGTGTCGACCTCATAAACACAGTAAGTTGCTTTTTTTCAAAATCGAACTGTAAAATAAGTTTAATTAATTGATTAATTGAAAATAATTAATCTTAAGAGACGTCTGGTATTGTTTGCATTATATGATTAAAATATTTCAGCAAACATGATTGGATTTAGCTTGAAGAAGATGTACCAATGGTCGTTCATGTCCGTCTTGTACGCTTCCGTATCTGTCGACAGCTTCTTTGCTCTCAGGTGACTATACCGTTTTACTGTATACCTTACGTGACGTCACAGTGCAAAAGTCTTATAGTCCGAGCGGGTGCTATTTTGTTCGATCTCCTGGCAAAAGCAGTACAACTGCCAAAGTAGAGTGTTAGTTTGTAGAAGTAACCTCCCTTTTAAGAACGTGTACTCCGATAAAGCGTAACCAGAAATAGTACTTGAAAACATCCATTGATTACGATTCCAGAAGAAATCAGAAAGGCGCTGTGGACGAGGGGTAGAGCGCCTGACTCCTGATCCGAATGTCCTGAGTTCGAGATCCGCAATGAGTGGGATTTGATCACGAACAATCCACAAAATTGGCGGGAGTACTGGTTGGTAGCCAGGAATCGGTCAGTCATCGAGAGTGCTAAGTATAAGTTGTACAAACTTGTTTCAAAACAGATGAAAAATAAATCAGTTTAAACTGAACTAAAACAATCTAGATATCATTACGTGATAAAGAAAAATTAGTTTGTATTGACAATACGACTGTCTCGAATGAAGATTTGGACCATTTATATGAACTTTTGGGATTTTGAACGATATGATTAAACAAATATAACATTAAGTGATATGATTTGCTTTGTGGTGTTGGTACATACTAACAAGATAGTTATATTTGTACGATGATCTTGTCTCTGACAAATGTTTACAGAGCCAACATTGGCTATATAATTATACTATCTGATTATTCAGTGGCACCCTGGTGGCATATTTGACCCTACGTGAGATGAAGAAGGTGGGTGGGGCAAGGAAATTCAATTGGTTCATGTTTTACTTTCATCGTTTCTGGAGGTAAAGTTTGTATGTTACACATTTTAATGTAAAACGATAAAACCTAAAAAATATATAAACTATAAAATGTATAAGCTAAAAAAAAATACGTAAATTTAAATGTTTGAATATTTTAAATACAACGTATTTTAATATTGTATGTAAATTTTAAATTAACAAATAAATAAAATATACTTTTAAATTTACATCTATGATTGTTTTGTCCAAGCCACTGAATGAGTTTTTCAACGTAATATTTTCATTATAATTGCCATTAAATACTTTTTATACATCATCCTGTCTAAGAAATGGCTGTTCAAAGTTCGACCAAATCAGATAACATCTTACTGCAGGCTCTTATCCGTAAAATCACTAAAATCGTCTGCGTATTCACTCAATTGGGTGTATACTCAAAACTTTATTCACAGGATGATATGAGCGCCGCTGTACGATTTGCAACCTCATCTTTAAGTGACGCCATTTCCAGATAACGTCACATGTGACGTCACCATGAACTGATAGTAAGCAATATTTGCCCCATAAGGCAATATGAAAACGAAGTGACCATATGGAGTAAATATTGTTTCCTGCTTGCAAATAGTGACATCACATGTGGTGAAATGACGTCACATACAGAAGACGTTTTAAATCCCATCGCAGCGCTGATATGTGAGTTTGTAAATAGCATTTGAAGAATCTCTAATAAATCGTGTGAATTTAAGATTTGAGGACAAGTATGAACTCAAGATTCCCTATGAATACGGGGCTCCATCTTTAATTATACTATATCTTAATTATTCTACTCTATCGTATTGAAACTTTCAGGCTTACGCCACCATACATGTTGGTACTTATGGTAGGAACAACATTATACAAGTACATTGGAACTGGTGCCATGAAACCTGAAGGAGACCAACCTATGATGGCCTCTTGTAGAGATAACTGGTGGACAAACTTACTCTACGTTAACAATTATGTTCATGCAGATAAGCAAGTAAGGTTTTCCAGTTTATTAAATTTGAAAAAAAAAAGACGTAATCACTTGAACATTTCAGAAAATGTTTCTAGAATACATTTCTAATGCACATAAATTAAACGTCGATACGTGTCAAATATAAATGACACGATTATTTCTCAGAATATCTGATGACACATGTCAAACATAAATGTAGAGTTTAATTCTCAGGTTTTCCGATGACACATGTCAATTATAGATGTCAAGATAATTTCTCGGAATTTCTGATGACACATGTAAAATATAAATGTCGAGTTGTATTAAGCCGTAATGGTTAATCTACTAATTGAAGACACAACGGGTATACGACTTTATAAAAATAATTCATAATACATTTATATAGGATTCAGAACAGTACTACAGTAAAACCCCACTTAAAGACCACCTCGATAATAAGACCACCTCAAAATTAAGAACACAATTTTGAGTCCATTTTCGCTGTATTGCTTATTATTCAACCTTAATATTAAGAACACCTCAATATTAAGACCAGCTTCAAGGGTCACAAGGATGGTCTTATTATTGAGGTTTTAATGTATATATATTATATATAATAATTTATAGAAAATTTATATTTAGTGTATGGGCTGGAGCTGGTACCTGGCCAATGACATGCAGATGTATGTTGTAAGTCCACTTTTGCTGGTACCGTTGTTCTAGTAAGTATTATTCATTCGAATGTTTCTAAACCTAAATGCTATAAACACACTTGTATGTCGGTTTTATTTCTAGAATGATGTGTTCTAATATCATATATAGGGGGTATATGAATGTTCATTTACCTTCACCCGGCATTCACCTCATTGACTCTTTAGAGCGTCATAATGATGATGCCAGAAGCTATCCGAGTTTCGACGAATATCATTGACTATCTGCTTCCATATATGAGCGCTGCTGTGGGATTTACAACCTCTCCTGTAAGTGGCGTCATTTCAAGAAAACCGCAACATGCGATGTCACTTTTTGCAAGCAGGAAACAATATTTACTTCAAATGGTCACTTCGTTTTCATATTGCCATTACGGGCAAATATTGCTTACTGTCAGTACACGGTGACGTCACATGTGACATTTTCTGGAAATTACGTCACTTAATTGGAAATCGTACAGCGGCGCTCAATTTTAACGATTATGGAATACTCCAATCGTGAATGAAACCGATAGGTCAAACCAACCGGTATCAAAGAAAGCATATAATGTAATGACGACAAGAAAAACATTATTTGTTCGATAAAATAAGCTTATTGTGCAAAACATTTTCATGCTAGAATGTCATATTATATACAAAGAAGAGTAAAAACAAATAAACATTTATTATTATTTCGGCCTATTAATGTTTTGTGTGACACTTTTATCATGAAAAAAGTAGGGGTTTAACTCTATATGTCTTCAAGTAACGTATTTGTTTATGGAAAACTGATTTATAACATCCGTCCTTATCAATACAAATGCTAATATACGTTTATATTTGGTAATAAAAATTAAAATGCGTTCAAAACTAGAAACATGACATAATTATACATTGTAACTCAAAATGTTTTTCAGTAACGTGATATTTGGTGGAATTCTGAGCGCAGTTCTTATCGGACTTGCCATGGCTCTATCCGGCATCTTAACACACAATGTGGGTTATTTGGCTCAAGGTGTCCCTGAAGCAGGACGGTAAGCACACTTATAGCCGCTTTCACAAACATAAAAATGTTACCTTACCAAAAGTGTCCTTCAAATTTGAGAATAAGTGCACTTTTTATCCATCTTCACATACAAAAGTGATCGCTTTACCAAAAGTGTGGTTCAAGTTTGTGAATAAATACACTTTTTAGCCATCTTCACAAACACAAGAGATTGCTTTACCAAAAGTGTCCTTCACGTTTGTAAATAAGTACACTTTTTAGCCTTTTTCACAAACAAAAGAGATTGCTTTACCAAAAGTGTCCTTCGCGAACAACAAAAGCTACTTTGCATAGAATGTCCACCATACAGCCATCTTAACGAACACGGTAAATTACCCGACCAAGAAAATCCATCAAATTGTCAGTAAGTATATATATAGCCATCTTCACAAACACAATGGTTACCTAGCCAAGAAAGTCCATCAAGTCGGATAGTAAGTATATATATAAAGCGGTGTTTATATACACTGTAATATTATGCGGAGATAATTATGATTCATGTAATTAACATGATACTTCACGATAAATGCAACGTTTAGCACAAAATGCTTTCCACATTTTTAAAGTAACTCAAATTGCACTGTAAGAAAATAATCAAAATATAATATCTTATAAACATAAAGAACTTTCAGATCAATGCGTAATTAGCGCATGTTGTAACGTGTTTTGTCGTGACGGGAGATATTTTAATCAAAGCGCTGAAAGCACAAATACAGGTTTTCGGGATTGAACACTGGTTTTGTATTCAGCACTTGCATATTCACAAAAAGTACGAATCATTATTGTCCTTTGTTGGACCATTAAATTTAATTGAGCAGTAAAGATTACTACCAGTATTGATTATGTTATGCAGGTTATGCTCAGATGTTGACCTATTTTATCCGATTCACTTACCTGTTATTCTTGCGCCACTTCCGGAATAAAGTAGATTTCGTATTAAGGCGATGCGACTGTCTAAAATTGCCATAGAACTAGTTGTTCTACGAACAACTAAAATGGCTTTAATGTCTGTGCAGTTGACGATTGGTTACATTTGTCACGTGACTCTCTTACTTAAATTTTGTGGAATGTTTCAAACATTGAATAGAGCTCTCATTTTATGTTCCATTAAACAAGGATGACAGAACATTGTACTTGTGGAATTTTTCAGTCAGCCGGAGGGTTATATGTTAGACTTTTACATACCAATGTGGACAAGATTTGGACCATATATTGTCGGGCTTGTTACAGGGTACATACTGTATAGAACAAAATGCAAGTGTAAAATTCCTAAGGTAAGTGTGGTTATTATCTTGTGTTCAATGCAAACATACCTTGTGTTTTAGGCATCAAGGTACGAAAACATGCATTTTCGTTTCACATTTATTTACGTTTCGTTTTAGGATGAAACATATAAAGCGGCATATATTTGTTTTCTCGTCTCTGATAGCTAATATTAGCAGGAACATATACACCATGGATTGGAAACATCCTATTATGTAACATCTCGGCAACTTTTTATGTTGCTCAACAAATCGTAACCTTCAAATTGCGCCGACCATCTTTTCCAAGATATTTCTTGTTGATTTTGAGATGGTCTGATTATTGAGGTAAAACATAGAAGCACTTTTGTAAGAACTAGTCTTATTGATAAGATGGTCTTAATTTCGAGGTAGGTCTTTAAATGAGTCTACTATTAATAATATTATATTACGTCGTGATTGCAGGTCGTAAACATAGTGTGCTGGATAGTTTGTATCGGGTCAATATGCGCCATTATATACGGACCATACTCCGACCATGACAGCCATATTTTCTCCAAATCAGAAAATGTGATCTTTAATGCTTTGTTTCGAACATCATGGGGAGCCCTCATATGTTGGATTATATTTGCCTGCGCCACAGGCAATGGAGGTATGTATGAGCATAGTCAATGAGGCTATCCGTAAAAAATTGGTTGTTTGGCATAACCCTATCTTTTCCAGAAATTGTCCTTCACTCAAAAAATTAAGGGGTGGGGACTTTTTTTGGCGGGGGGGGGGCTTTATTGTTGAAACCTGAATGACCATATAAATGATAAACATTATTACCCACCTACCCACCTTTTCCTGTGTAGGGTTATGCAAAAAAAAGACTTTTAATGATGATCTAATTTGAGAGTATGCCTGTACAGTCTGTTTCACATAGCATGCGCAAGATACAGTTCAAACCGTAGCCTAGGTGGCGGATTCGAGTCAGTATTTATCATAACGACATCCTAAAAAAACGGTGTCTCATTTCACGAAATCTTAAATTAAATGATTTACATAGCAAATAACAAAAATATTATCTCTATGAAAACAACCTGTAAAATTCAAAGTAACAGTCGCTAATGATTAAATTATAGTTAAATGGATTTTCGATATAACACAACATACTGGGATTGTTATGTTCAACAAAACAAAGCTTCAACGAAACCACAAGGGCCAACGTCAAACTCAATTTTGGAGAAAATAACAGTTTACGTTTTATGTTTGTTAATTATTAATTTTCACAGGGGACAGTATCAATCTTTTATGGGGAAATTAACTTTATGTAACGTATTTTATTACAATCATTACCATGTGCTATGATTATATAGGGCAGTTGTCCAAAAATAGTTTAATACTTCCCCTGTGGACCTAACTGGCGATCATAAGCCTTAAACAACGAGGAAGATCTCTGCAAAGTTGGAATTTTTATTCCACCTCACAACTAATTAATTACTTGTTATCTAATGTCTATTACAACTGTCAACATACACGTATGGCTGCCATCGGACAACGGCGTTCAAATATATATTTGTATAACTGAAAAAGATGTCGTGGGAACCAAAGAACAGTCAGAATACATGTTCATGAATTGTATAGTTCAGTGCAATATTTCCTGAACTGCAGTTTTGTAAAATTCATCAAAAGGTTTTATTACAAGAAGGTTTTCAAAATAATTTGACACAGGACCGATTTTGGTGTTAAGTGAACCTATCGCTTTGAGTATCTGCTTGCGCGTTGCCGTGGAATTTTTCAATTATTTGAAAAGGTAAAAATCTGCCTAATTAACCATTCGAGAGCAACAACTTCTCAGAAACAGCCAAATGTGTCAATGTTGTTCTGGAGAAGTGAACTGCATTCGGTAAATTAACAAATCTATATTTTTAATAGCGAACAGTTGTAAACAAATTGTGAGGTGGTCAGCCAATGAAAACACGTTTTGCAAAATATTGACCAATAGACAGAGTGTACACAAAAACGGTATTCTCAACTAATTTTGAATGACGGTACCTTTAAGTTGAATGTTGAACTTTACTTTTGACAGGCTGGATAAACACTGTGTTGTCATGGAGTCCATTTATACCTCTTGGTCGTCTTACATATTGTGCTTACCTACTACATCCACTCGTGATGACTATGTACTATGAAACACTTGACCGTCCAATTCATTTCTCTGAGTACACTACGGTAAGTGCTGTTTATTGGACTGTATGTTTTGGATCAACATGCGCCATCATGTGCGGACCTTATTCCGACCATGATATTTATTACAGTTTACTAAAAAATACTTTTAGCCAATCGATACAATTGCGCATGCGTACCAAATAAAATGTCTTCATGAGCGTTGTTTTGACAAGAAACAAGACATTTTGATACTCTAAGTCATTGTGTTGGCTAAAAAGATCAAAAACGAAATGAAGCAAGGAACGATTGCATTCGTGATACAGGACATTAAACGAACGATGCAAGAGTAGAAAGCGCACCCGTCTTAAAACCCGGAAAACTTGCACATCCCTTGCATGCCATTAACGCTAAATACCTAAAACACTTGCAAACATATCCACGGAAGAAAGGTTGTGTATTGATAAACAAAATCTTTGTTAACAAACGGTATGTTACGGCAACTGAATGGCATTTACACGTGTCAATTTGACAAGTGAGTGTCTCCCTTATAAGTTAAATGAATCGGAGCGTTCCTCGGAACCAGTCAACTCTCGGCGCGGTTGTTGCAAATGTTCACAGTGGTTTTATTTTACTTTTTCAGATATATATGTTCATAGGCAACATGGTGCTCTCTTATGGTGTATCTTTCATAGCTTCATTGTTCTTCGAGTCCCCAATGATGGGATTGGAAAAAGCCATTTTCAAGAAGAAATAGGAATATATACGACGTATATGACGTCATCTTCGGATGACTAACTTTGATCAAGTGACTGCTATTGTTGAGATGTGTCATTGTATATAACTTTGATCAAGTGACTGCTATTGTTGAGATGTGGCATTGTATATAACTTTGATCAAGTGACTGCTATTGTTGAGATGTGTCATTGTATACAGTCATTTTCGTTTCTAATTGGTCACTTCTTATATTATTACATGTTCAAAATCGATTCAACCTTAAATATAATTTAACTAAATTGTTATTACTTCATTCTTACCTATACCTCGAACCTATGAAACAGAAATTCACTCATAATTGTACAAAAATGTCTGCTTATAAAGATTTCTATCAAAATTCACAAACCGCATTAAACGTAGTGTGACCAATTAGAAAAGTGTAGGCATGTTATGCCATTTATTTGTAACCTTCGTCTTGTTGTATTTTTACATTTTATGACTACATGTCATATGAACAAAGGACACTAATAGCTAAAATGCCCCCCCCCCCAAGAAATTGGTATCCCATTCATGGATGCTATGTTCCGTTGGCAAGAGAGTCAACAGGAAACCAGTGTGGAAAAAGAATATTCCCTAAGAACACAAATGACAAAAAATGGTCGAAACGAATTTAACTAGAAGCTACGTAGCAGTTGAATCAATAGGGGACCAGTCAAGAAAGAATACGAACTTAGTATAGTGCATAAATTACTATAATCCTTGAAAATAACAGAAGCATAACTGGTCTCACTTGGTACGTAGTTACCAAGTACGTGATATTAGTATTCATGCAAAGGTATATAATTTATACATACATGTACTAATATTTTGAATCGGTATGAAAGTATTTTATGAAGTCAATAACCTTCATTGTGTGCTTGATTTTTATTCACTGCTACCTCTCTAGATTGGTCCTCTCTTGAGCTCTCTTCAACAACATTATCAATTGTCCAGGTGTAAACATTTACTGTCAATTTAATCTCTCTAGAACAACATCTCTCAATAACAGCCGAATATGTATCTCCCTGAGGTTGTTAGCCAGGAGAGGTATTTGAAAATTGATATCGTAAGCATGAGAAATTTATTTAGTGGTGCAATACAACCAAACACTGATATTAAATGTGCGAGGTCACCACTACATTCCGGCAGCCGGAAAAATTCGGCAGTTTCCGTCAAATAGTTATGCCTGACGGAAGTTACCGAATTGATCCGAGTGCGCACTATGGATGTCACACATACGACGACGAACAGTTCACATTCTTTGCTTATAATCTAAACGTAGATATTGTTTATTGTATATACGTGTTTTTGTAGTAAAACATACCTTTTTTTATAATACAGTCATAAACATTGTTTGAGTTTATCTTTTTTATTGTTCTGCCAAAAAATATTGCCTTTGGTGTGCTTACTTGTGAAGAAGGATCATTTCTAATAAAAAATCGTCTTAGGAAATCGAAATTGTACTATTATTTTTGTTATGGCCAAACTGTATTAATTACTCTCCGAGACTGCTGCCCGAGTAACTAACCAGTACTTAATTCAGAGATCGTGAAGTCTGCGATTCAACCTCGCCCTTGGTGGGTCTCAAATCCACAAAGTTTTAATTAGGAGGCATGCTCTGAGCACATGCGCAGAACCCATCAATCAACAAATATTCCGTCGATGCTAATGGTGATGATTATGATACGAGTTGTGATCAGTATCATTGTAATCTAGCATTACTATACTGCACACCAATGTTTTGAACGTTATTTCGTCTACTTGCTTAATGTGTTATACCTAAAAGAATGAACATTACGCCATTATTTCCCCATCTTGTTTTTTTAGCTCAACGTTGAACGCAAACATACATGTACACCGGCAAGTCCTATCATCAACTAAAAAAGTAAAAGTGCTGTTTATTTAGGTTGACCTTTGAGACGCCTGCTTCAGTGTGCTTTCTAACTACGTTTATTTCCCGATTCGTATCCTATAATATCAGGCACCAGAAAGTTAGACACACAGTAACAGTTAATTAAGTATCTGATGGATCACAAACTGGCCACAGCGGAGCGGACCTCCACCGGGATTCGAACCTTCGACCTCCCGCTCACAAATCGGATGCCTTTAACGACTCGGCAACGGGAGACGATTACATAACTATCGACACTCATGAACAAATACTCTGACTATAGATGGCTGTGTTTCACTGTGTTTCAATGGTTGTTGTGCCCTTCTCGTTTTTATGTACACATTAAAATCCCACGTAAAGACCATCTCAATAATAAAACATTTTCACTGTTTGCTCTTTATTCCACCACAATATTAAGACCACCTCGATATTAATACTGCTTTGCAAGAGTCCAAATTGTGGTATAATTGTTGAGGTTTTATTGTATTTTGATATTTCTCTATTGACTAACGGGAATACTAAAAACAACTGTTTGTTGTGGGTCGTTTAAACAAATGTCTTGCGTAACATTCCACGACACGTTGACCGCATGTATACACTTGGTGCTGAAACAGGGATAAAACACGTGAAGGGGGACCGGGCAACCTCTCCAAAGCAACAACCTCTCGACAGCAGTCGATATATACATCTCCCTAAGGGTGTTTCTCTGGGGAGGTTATCCTGTTTTTATCTCTACAGGAAAATAATCACGTGATTGACTGATTATTCTGTTAATTGCAGTGTAATTATCTTATCAGGAAGAAAAATAATCCAAAAACATGTTTTAACAGTGAAAGATGTATATTTTAATTATATACCAACATGTACAATGTTTCGTGTTTTGAAAATTACATTATTCAGGAATATCCATGTCTTGATACGTCTTTGCTCCACTTCAGTCCGAACTCTACAGGTCAGTATCATATGGTAAGCGAAACAATCAGCATGGTCAGTGTTTTACCACAACAATAATTATCAAGACAAGGAAGTGCATGTAGAAGTAGAGACCGTATACAGTTTAAATGTATAAGCTATACGTTCCTATTGTCCCTTTGAGACTTCTCACGTATGTAGTTTCAACTTTCAGTAAAATGTTTGAAACGCTTTTGACTTGATTTTCATATTAATTCTTCAGCATGATAATGTCATATCTTAATTACACGATTTCTGTATATACAGACACTATTCAGTCCAAGGTTCAACACTGTTTTTTTAAAAAATCATCTTACACAGATTTCTGTGACTAACACATCAGTATGCCTTCAGTGATTTTGATACGTACACTCGAGTTACTAACGTTTTGCTTATAAATTTTGTTTCATTTTCTAGGTAAGATCACCAACGTTTTCAGAAATCATCGAAGTCAGAAATATGAATGCTGTCAATACTTATAACTTCGTCGGAACTTCCACCGTACGCGCTATCACTGTCGTCTGCTTCACTGTCATCATTTGAGCTGTAATAACTTATTTCATCTGAGCTGTAATAACTTATTTCATCGTCGCTGCTATCAGATGCGCTATGGTAACCTGAATCAGCATTGCTTGGCATGTATACATACATGTCGTCTGCATCAGTTTTCTTACATTGATAGACACAGCACACCAACATTTGAACTCGTGTCAACCACAAGTTTTTCCATCTTTGAATCCTATTCATTTTAGAGCTCGCTCTGTGATCAATGACGACGGAATAAAATATAATACCAAGACGACAACGTCATTTTACGTCATAATTGTCGTGACGTCGACGTGATTTGCCGATTTCTGGC
This sequence comes from Mactromeris polynyma, assembly GCA_032209605.1. NCBI lineage: Eukaryota > Metazoa > Mollusca > Bivalvia > Venerida > Mactridae > Mactromeris > Mactromeris polynyma. The sequence continues at coordinate 967,118 of JASFXZ010000032.1, forward strand.
GGAGATGACCGAACTTCGTTTGGTAGATAGACAGCAACGTTAATACATATTATATTCAGTAAATAACCGGCTTTTGTTAAAACGACAATCTGAAGGAAATACCAACCGTATTTACGACAGTCATTAGTGTACAGATTCGTTACACAGAGTGCATTGTTCAAAACAAAACCAGTTCATTTCGTATGAATGAAATCTTAATCAAGGCATACACAGCCAGTTCAATGGTATCTCGTCTAGGAAACTATACAAACACATGAAGACTTAAGTGACCCGAGTTGATGGACGAAGTATACGATAATGAGAACAATTAATAAATAGAAGTTGTACAAGTCGACATTTACTGCACCTATACTTGTACTGGAAATATTTTACAGACAAATAAAGATTTTTGTAAAGTTTTCAGTAGTAGCAGTAACAGCAGTTCTACTGCTATCTTTCCCGGCTAGAGTTACTAGCAGGAAAACTGCTGATTAGCAGTATACTACTGTCAGCAGTAACAGCAGTTCTACTGCTATCGTTCCCGGCTAGAGTTACTAGCAGGAAAACTGCTGATTAGCAGTATACTACTGTCAGCAGTAACAGCAGTTCTACTGCTATCGTTCCCGGCTAGAGTTACAAGCAGGAAAACTGCTGATTAGCAGTATACTACTGCCAGCAGTACTAGCAGGAAAACTGCTGATTAGCAGTATACTACTGTCAGCAGTAACAGCAGTTCTACTGCTATCTGCCCCGGCTAGAGGAACTGGCAGAAAACGGGTGATTAGCAGTATACTTCTATCAGCAGTAACAGCAGTTCTACTGCTATCTGCCCCGGTTAGAGCTACTAGCAGGAAAAATGCTGATTAGCAGTATACTACTGTCAGCAGTAACATCAGTTCTACTGCTTCATACCCCGGTAAGATCGAGGTACTGGCAGGAAAACTACTGATTAGCACAATACTACTGTCAGCAGTAACATCAGTTCGACTGCTTCATACCCCGGTAAGATCGAGGTACTGGCAGGAAAACTGAAGATTAGCAGTATACTACTGTCAGCAGTAACATCAGTTCGACTGCTTCATACCCCGGTAAGATCGAGGTACTGGCAGGAAAACTGAGGATTAGCAGTATACTACTGTCAGCAGTAACATCAATGCTACTGCTTCATACCCCGGCTAGAGGTAATGGCAGGAAACCTGATGAGTAGCAGATTACTACGAAGACGACAGTGATAGCGCGTACGGTGGAAGTTCCGACGAAGTTATAAGTATTCACAGCATTCATATTTCCGACTTCGAAGATTTCTGAAAACGTTGGTGATCTTACCTAGAAAATGAAAACAAATACGCAAAATGTTAATAACTCGAGTGTACGTATCAAAATCACTGAAGGCATACTGATGTGTTTGTTACAGAAATCTGTGTAAGATGATTTTTAAAAAAAACAGTGTTGAACCTTGGACTGAATAGTGTCTGTATATACAGAAATCGTGTAATTAAGATATGACATTATCATGATGACGAATTAATATGAAAATCAAGTCAAAAGCGTTTCAAAAATATTACTGAAAGTTGAAACTACATACGTGAGAAGTCTCAAAGGGACAATAGGAACGTATAGCTTATACATTTAAACTGTATACGGTCTCTACTTCTACATGCACTTCCTGGTCTTGATAATTATTGTTGTGGTAAAACACTGACCATGCTGATTGTTTCGCTTACCATGTGATACTGACCTGTAGAGTTTCAAAAACGAAACGTTGTATATGTAGGTCAAATAATTGAAATATACATTATTTACTGTAACAAAAAGGTTTTTGTATTTGTTCTTCCTTATAAGATAATTACACTGCAATTAACAGTCGCGTTATTATACCAATGTAGAGATAACAACAGGGCAGCCTCTCCAAGGAAACACCTTTAATATCGACTGCAGTAGAACTGCTGTTACTGCTGAAGTTAGTATATTGCTATTCAGCAGTATTCCTGGAAGTACCTCTAGCCGGTGGCAGATAGCAGTAGAATTGGTGATTATTACTGCTGACAGTAGTATACTGTTACTCAACCGTTTTCCTGCTATTACCTCTAGCCGTGGTAGGTAGCAATAGAACTGGTGTTACTGCTGACAGTAGTATTCTGCTAATCAGCAGTATTCCTGGTAGTATCTCTAGCCGTAGCAGATAGCAGTAGAACTGGTGTTACTGCTGACAGTATTATATTGCTACTCAATAGTATTCCTTTCAGTACCTCTAGCCGTGTCAGATAGCAGTATAACTGCTGTTACTGCTGACAGTAGTATTGCTACTCAACAGTATTCCTGGTTGTACCTATTGCCGTGACAGATAGCAGTAGAACTGCTGATACTACAGATAATATTATATTGCTACTCAGCAGTATTCCTGGTAGTACCTCTAGCCGGGGCAGATAGCAGTAGAACTGCTGTTACTGCTGACAGTGATATATTGCTACTCAGCAGTATTCCTGGTAGTACCTCTAGCCGGGACAGATAGCAGTAGAACTGCTGTTACTGCTGACAGTAGTAGGCCTATGCTGCTAATCATCAGTTTTCCTGCCAGTACCTCTAGCCGGGGTATGAAGCAGTAGAACTGCTGTTACTACTGACATGTAGTGGTATACTGCTACTCAGAAGTTTTTCTGTCAGTATCTCTAGCCGGGGCAGATAGCAGTAGAACTGCTGTTACTGCTGACATGTAGTGGTATACTGCTACTCAGAAGTTTTTTCTGCCAGTATCTCTAGCCGGGGCAGATAGCAGTAGAACTGCTGTTACTGTATGTAGTTCGATAATATGTAGATCTATATCTACATGCGCGTGTTCAGAGGGATGCGGGGATCCGGACCCCCTGAGATTTTAGCAAAATAGGGTTGTCTTTATCTAATCCTAGATCAAGTATAAACCAAGTCCGTGGTAGAATCCATGCATTACATTACAAGAAAACGCACATAGCATTGCCAAGAAAGGCTGACTTAGATCAGCGGTCTTACCAGAAGCTGGAACCCCGCTGACCCCCACCCCCTGTCGTAAATTGCTGGCTCCTTCCATGATCAAAATAAATGAATGTAACAGTTAAAATGAGTTTCTAAAAAAGCGCATTCTGCAGACTGGAGAACACGTGGCTTAACTCAAGCTCACGTTTACTTTTCGGTTACGGTCTGACACGAATCGGTCTGATATTTATCCACATCTTGACGTTTTACCCAAATTGACCAATCATAGCTCGCCAAATATTGTTAGTCACGTGACATAGACGTCTTCTTCCTGTTTATATTTTCAGAATATTGACATTTAAAGCTATGTTTCATTAATTTCACTTACCTATTTGTTGTAGAGTAAGTCGTTAATCGATTTAGTGATTTGTTGATACTTACATTCGTGACAAGGTGTCATTTGCGCGACGAATGTTCGATTAAACCGAATTGAAGAACTAGGTTGTCAAATATTTCGCATTCCGTCTTAGTGACACTGATCAACTTTTGTTTTCTGACCTTGTTTTCTTACGCTGAACAAGATGGATTTACCTGTGACCATCGTTATTAAAGCTCCAAATCAAAGGATAGGAGATCAGACTGTTGATTGTATGCTGGATTGGACTGTTCGAAAATTAAAACAGCATCTTACAGACGTTTATCCCAGCCAACCGGTTTGTAGATTTCATCATTTATGTGTTTGTACTTTGTAATGAACGTGTGACCCAATCGGATGAAGCCTTGCCTTGATTAAGTAACACTTTTGTAAAATTAATTCCCTATATTCAAGATGTTTTCAAGAGCAATAACTGACCTACTGCAGGATTACAAATATTTGAAAAAATGTTTATTGGATGACTGGTCATTCAGTAAGTCAGTTACAACTTAGAAACTGGCTAAGACAACTTCGAAGTAAATCAAAGGGGAAAAGTGCGCCCGATGAGGGCTCGAACACGCGACTCCCTATACACTAGTACGGCGCTCTATAGACTGTGCTAACCGGGCGGCTGTCTAACCCATACCACTACACTCCTCCCCTTTCGGCATTTGAGGTTCAACCACCATGGGCTGATGCCACCATTGAAGTTAATCAAAGGGAAAGGTACGATGTGGGTCTCGGACCCACAACCCCTTAAACATTAGTATGTTGCTCTACCAACTGAGCTAACTGAGCGGCTGTCTAACCCCACACCAACTTGAACAAGTGATCCAGCTCTGTGGCTCAGTGGAGGAGTGTTCGCCAATCATGCAGGTTTGATCCCAGGTTGTAACCTATAGATCAAAGTCTTTACAAATGGGACAAGTCACTCCCTCACCTATGCTAGGCATTATATGATTAGGAGAGCTAGAACTGGCACGGTAATGGGGTGGCAGCATAATGAATATGACTGTTACAAATACAAGCAGACACTGTATTACTGAAAAATGTTAAACCTGGCATACTTCAACTTGTAAATCAAACGCTTCTATATGTTTCCTTTATAGATATCAAACTCATGTTGGAGCTAAGTAATACTCTAGACATTTCTGAAAAAAAGGGCCAGAAGTGAAATTTTTATGTGTATTCAGTAGGGCTGCGTACCTTGAGCCAGATCACGGTACGGTACGTACCTAAAAAGGCTAAATACGCTAGTCAAGGTTCAAGGTACAAACCTAGGTTTGTCTTTATACTGTAACTTGTTTTATTGCAGTACATATTTAGTTCATTTCTGTTATGACATAATGGAGGCAGACAATTTAATGTTTTTATAGCTTGTACTTTTCAAGAACACTTGCATTGTAGTTAGTAGTAGTACTGACAAAAATGTCAAAATACAAACAGTAGCATGTGGTAAAAGTATACAGTACTTAGCATAAAGATTTACAGAATATGAATTCTGCATAACATCACCAACTTTACTTTAAGATGTTAAATGTTTAAGGTGAATAATATGTCAATGTGTCAACAAAACTTGACAAGTTCCATGGCTGGCAATTTCAAGAGAACACGTTTGAACACAATAAATTTAAATGAAAAAGTTAAACACAAGTCAAACTTTGTTATCTCTTCTAGCCAGTGCGGGGCCCAATCACTGTTACATGTGATCATGTGTACTTGACTAAAGATTTTTTTGATGTCTGCTTAAATGTGTGTTCATATTCGATGTTCCACCATCGTATTTTATTCCTGTCAGGTAATGTTTGCAATCCACTTTCTTCTCCTCGCAGCCCTAGTATTCAGGGATTTTTCTAGAGATGACAGGAAGAAGCCTTGGTGTGGGAATAAGTGTACTGTATAACTTATTACACGAGTTTTCCAGATAACTACAGACTCGGATGGTATAATGGTGCCGTACAAGTGTTTATTTGGCCATAGTTTTGATACCCACTGTGATTGCTTTTCACCCACTTTTACTCTCGGCAATTCATTTGAGTCATATCATTCTTACTGCATGTTATTTTATTTCGGTCTTTGTCTTAAACATTTTTGGTTTGAAGTTAAACTAAATTTTGTTTACAAATTACATCAATGGTTCAACAAGTAATTACATCAATCTCTCTCGATGACTGATTGCTGAGTACTTGCGTTTTAAACTTTAGTGCATGGGTTGTGAAATTTGTGGTTCATCCTCAGGGCACTTGTCCCATACTAATGACAATGCCAGTAATGGAATGTAAAATTGGACATGTCCGACATAGAAAGTTAGTTGTTTGAGAATATTGGTCAATTTAGTAACAAATAAACATAATATAATAATAATCACATGTATGTGTTTGTGGGATTCTAAGGTTTGACTTACAACTGAACAATTGCTGATGTTGGTTAGCTTTAAAACAGAACTGTCCGGGACTAACTTCAACTCAACTGTTGGTAGCACGATTCAGCATTAGATTTAGACTTGTCCGGGACGTCGGGCTAGTGGATTTCTAGAGCCCTGCAGGATTGTCTAAGACAGGATTCAAACTCAGAACCTTCAGAATCAGTTCAGTAGTCAGTCACTCTACCCTTCAACCACTATGTCTCCCAAACATCAAGTGTCCAGATTCATCATAAACATTTTGTTTGTATGATTCATAGAATTGTGAAATCTGTTCGTAATTGTTATTTATTATTACATGTAGTATAATGTAGGTACTGAATGCAAAAACATCATGTAATCTTTTCAAATTTTTCAGAATGAGCAGCAGCAGAAGTTGATATATTCTGGTAAATTACTCCAAGACCATCTTACCCTGAAAGAAGTTCTCAGACAGGTAAGTGTTCTTTGGCTGGTTATAATTTAAAGTTCTACTACTTTTAGTAGTGTTTGCCTTCTAGTTCTGCTATGACAGTTTGACTATGAGACTCTTTTGCAAGTTAGTGCAGGATTTGAAATGAAGCTAAACATTCAGGGGTTCCATTTGACCCTGGAGTTGACCCTTTGACTCCTGTAATTTCCAAAAAGCCATATTTTGACCCCAAGGATTCTGGCTGAAGGGTCAGTATTTCTCTAAATTAATTATAGGTAATTTAGCTATATATGTACAAAGGTAAAACGTTGTCAATAATTATCAAAACGACCCTTGATATTCAGCAGCTAGTGGAACCCCTGACATTAAACTGATTACAAAATATTTCAGTCCACTCCTGAGAAAGTTTGATACCCTGTAATGACAGACATGTCATTGAATATTTTACAATTTTCATATGAATTAATCAATGAATACATGTACTATACAATATTGTTTGTGATTGCTTTCCTGTGACGTTATTCAATACACTGCTTAGGTCACTTTTGTAGTTTTAACAGTAATTATGTATGAATGCCATTGCAGTTATATTTCTCTAAGCACTACATGCATATTTATCTTTCTTGCATACCAGACCAGGATTTCCTGTCTTTACACCGGTGCTAAAAACTTAGGATGAGTTTCGTGCTGATGATGTCACATAATATTGAATAACAACTTGAATGAATTTGTAAACTAATACGTTACTATAAGCAAAAATCCCCCAAAACTTGAGTCGTTTTATACAATCCCATCCTTTACTTCTTTAAAAAGATATGCAAGAACAAGAATCTTTCACTGGCTTAATGTGCAGATAGAAATATCCGGCACTCGGGTTACTGTTTTGCGAGAACTCAACAGTGACAGATTCATATATGCTTTCATGTCAACATTAAAATGTTAGTTGGGATTGTTAAATTGTTAGAACTTCCAATAACAATTAAATTTTACACGACTTGCTATATTTTTGTAACCTTTTAGTTTGAAGATGGAAGTACAAAGCATACAGTTCACTTGGTTTGTTCAGTTTCACCGAAGTCAGAAAGCAGATTGTCACATAAAAAGGTATTATTTATTACCAGCTTCATGGTTTAGTCAGACCTAGAAAAAATATGTCTGTCTCCTGTAGCGTGTGTAAAAACTGCTTTGTCACTAGGCTGGCACTACACTTAACAAAACTTATAGGTGTGCAGGTGCAAATATGACCGTATCTTGCTAATGCATGTTCTTGCTGAAATTTTCAACAAATATAGCGTAGATACCTGGCAAAATATTTTATTTATTTTATGTCATAAATCCTCAGATTAAACTTATAAAAGAATAAGTGTGATGATGCGAAGCAAATCAGTAGTGTACCTACCATAAAAGATGATCTGGTGGATTGGAAAGAGTCTAATATCATGTGTGTGCCCACTCAATGCAGTGTTTTTTAAATCAATATTAAAAGTTGACTCAAGAATCATGATTTACATGTAGACAATGGCCATTACAAAATAAAACAATTTTGTGTAGAAATGTTAACGGAATATTCGTTTAACGGCACAATTCCGTTAGAAACGAAGAAGCACATTCGGTCAATGATCAAATTCAATTGAACACCATTTATTTCAACTACATGAATCCAGGGAACAAACTTGGTCGTTATAACGAGAGTTGACTGTATATCTCTGTATCATTGCAGCAACCCACGCTATTAAAAAAGTATTATTTCAGCGTACCCTTACCTAATAATGTTTGGTTAATTGTGTTTTCTGTTTATCAGGAATCTCAAAGTCATTCTAGACAGAGTAGTTCAAGTTCTACACAGTCACAACAAAGTATACCTGAAACAGAAGGATTAAGACATAGAATGAACAGAAATCCATCCCCTAGTAACCAACAATACAGTGCAGCTGATGCCCAGAATGTGTTCAATGCTTACAGGTTTGTAAATTTATTTCATACTAAAACTTCTATTTAACTACTTGGTCATATTTGTTGTTGATTTGTTTATTATGCCCCCTTTCGAAGACAAGAGGGCATATTGGTTTGCACATGTTGGTCCGTCCTTTTTTTTTTTATCAATAACTCGAGAACCCCTTGACCTATCATCCTCACATTCATCTTGGGTAGCAGAGGAACCCTATTGATTTTGGGGTCAAGGTCACAGGGGGGCATAATGTTTTACAAACATCTCTTGTTTATTTATCGCCTTGATGTACCACAAATCATTGTATGCACATCTTTTTATGTCTTGCATTAAACAATGTTGACCACTTTCTTTGATTACCTAATACCTATTTAATAGGCTATTAAGCGTATTATACAATAATCAGTGTTTAGATTTTACTTAACAATATCTAACAACTTATATGAGCCACTCTGGATGTCTACTTCACGCATTTCTAACCAACACTGAAGTCTAATTAAGTGATTGTGAAGACTACAGATGACAGGATTCGTACCCAGAACCTACAGATCTCGTGTCATTGTTGGTGCACTACCCATGGACCAGTATTCCTCCCTTCTATGATTTTCATGGCATTATAATATTCTGTACTGACATCAGTGTCTACATAACACTAACAAACTGTGATCTTTTTTGTTATACTGTCTTCCGTGGCATCTGCCTTGGGAGCTGGAGTTCGAAGGTTTGAATCCCATTAGGGGACTGTTCTGATAGTGCTGGTTGGTGAGCTGCCAGCTAGTTCAATAATGGTTACAGTGCACCTACCTGTCTGGTGCCTGGCATTAAAGGATAGGAATCTGGAAATAAATGTGCTCAGAAAGTCGGTGTCTCCTAAGTCAGAAATGGCTGGCTCTTTAAATATGTGTGACACTATAAAAATATACACTTTTATACATGCTTTGTTCATTTATGAACAGTAATAACCAAATAGTTGAATTTAGGTTTTAATGTTTCAAAATGGAATATCTATTTGAATAGGAAAATTGCCATTTGCTGACATCTCTAATAAATAGCCAATAAATCATCTGCCTATTTCAGCCCCCAGATGCCAACAATGGACCAGTTTGCGGCTAACATGAACCAGTTTGGTGGTATCCCAGCAGAGGCAGCCATGTTTCCTGGCATGATGCCAGGTGCAGGAATGGCTTACAGTCCTGAACAATACATGTGGATGCAACAGATGTACACACAATACATGGCACAGTATATGCAATAGTAAGCTATCTACTTATCACGTTTTTGCTTTAACCAGGCTTTCAGCTAGGGGTCCTTGGACCCTTGTGTTTGACAAATTGGGGGTCCTTAGTACATTCGTAGGGACTGAAATACTTGACAAAAGTTTATTTTAGGGGTCCCAGGGAAAATGGGAGTCCCTAGATTTAACGTTTCATTGGTTACATTTCTGTAGATAAAACCCTGTCCTTACTTTATTTAAAGCAGCTTAACATCTTTAGCTGAAGTGTTGTTTCCAGCCATTGAAAAGTAGTTCATTTCACTAAAAAACTTTCTGTTGATTTGATATTGACGCGTTTCTGAACCGAAAGACGTCTATTTTTAGACATCATTAAATTTTGTACTCCAGCTATGATTCAATGATTTATGTGTGGAACATTTTGGCTGCTTGTGAAAGGGCAAGTTAACACTTGTTGATAATAACCTCTTAGAAAACCGGTTACGCAAACTGACTGCCACATGTAACAGAAAAAAATGTTGAAAAACAGTGTTGATCCAAAAAAATAAATATCTTAAAAAAAGATGGTCGGCGCAAGTTGAAGGTTAAGATTTTATGTGCTACATAACTAATGCTGAGATGTTATGATAACTGGTCACTTCTGATTCAAAATGGATTTCGGTAAATACACCATAATTCAGTGGATTTTGGTAAGGTAACGTTTCCTTTAACAAAAGGTTAACCAATCCGCTTCAAGGTTACAAACGTTGTTGGGTTGAAGAGAAATTGTCTTGGTGGTTAACGTAAGAATTGATTGGTTTACACAACACTGATATGCAAAAATCAAAACCGAAAATAAAATATAAAATAACAGCACTTTACGAGGGGTAAACAGGAAACTAGTCTATCTGGTGTTTTATTATTAAAAATTGATTTGCTAACTTTTCCCACTTACTTCCCCTACCTAACTGCACCTGGTGTCTATAATCTCTGTATTTATTACAGTTACCAACAAGGAGGCTATCAGTTTCCAGCTGAAACGCCTGCATCATCGTTGCCCGGCCAACATTTACCACAACAACAAAATGCTCAAGAAAACGGGAACCAGGCAGGTGAAAATGGGGCCGAGGACATGGATGACGTAGATGAAGAATTCCGACAGAGAGATTGGCTTGATTACTTGTACACTTTCAGTAGATTTATGGTACTATTAGGAATTGTATACTTCTACTCCAGTTTGACGAGATTTTTCATGGTTGCTGTGTTCTTCATGGTTGTGTATGCGTAAGTAACAAACTTCGCTTATATAATTGTATAATTCTAAACTTGGACCATCCTTTAAAATATTATTATTTTGGTGTAACTGTAAAAACTCATCCAATGAGATCGCGACTTTCAAATTGCACATTTTTTTCAATGGACGCAGCATTTTGTCGAATTTGCTGATAGCTCTTCTTGTTTGTTATTGTCCATTTCATTGGTTGAGAAGTGCTAATGAATATTCATGCATTATAAAGTTTCACTAGCCAATTTACCCAGGGTATCATACATGTTATGAATAGCCTGGGTAGCGAGGATGTTTTTATTGTGATTTACATACAGTGTCATTTTACTATAAGTTATAACACTAAAATTTTTGCATTACTGTTTCTACTTTAAAAGAAGGTCACTGCCTGTTGCCATTTTTGTGAACATCTGATAAATTGGCAATAAAAATAGTCCATTGGCACAGATGTTTAATATACAGTCGGACCTCTGTCATACAAATTCATTGGGTCCTAAATTTTATTGCAAATGACAAATGGTTTCGAATAGTCCATTTCAAGTCCTTAGAAGGTACATCTGGACATATTTATTTTGGATGATACCAACTTACCAAGTAATCGGATAGAAGGTTGTCGAATAAATGAAGTCTGATGGACAATGAAGTGTTGGTTTGTCTATGTTAGGTATCAGACAGGTTGGTTTGGGTTCTTGAACAGACGTCCGAGAGAGCAAGAAGACAATGTACAAAATGAACAGAATCCAGGCAATCCACAGAATATACCACAGAGAGATGGAATTGATCAACCCAATGATTTACGACAGGTTTGTTATAGACAGATTGATCCAATGTTTCTTGGTTAAAACTTCATGGCTGTGTGCCAGCCTTGGCTTCAAAAAACATCTCAGATTGTAAATTGTCTAAATTGGATGTCAATGCTTACGCTGTAGGCCAAAGAAAATTGAAAGTATCTCTCAATCTTGTGTGTGTACACTCAGTACATTTAAAAATGTTTTTGTACCATGTTTTGTATTTCAATACGAAGCGTATGGCTAGAATTTAGAATGTAAGGATCTTTCACTGGCTTCTTATAAATGAAAAATAGTTTTTGGGGATATATTAAATTCTATTTCAAAATAATGTGGGAGCAAATGCATCTTCTTTACACAAGATTTTTTCAAATTTAATGTCAAAAATATAGAATAATGTGGAAGAAGACGATTCTTCTTTACACAAAAATAGTAAAAAGTAATACATGTATACCCTTGTTTGTTTATTGCAGGAAAATGGGGAACCGAATGTAAGTGAAACAGACTCCGCTAACAGCCAGGTACCAGCTGATCAACCAAGGGAACCAGGTGCTCTACAAGTTATATGGACTTTTTTCTCGACGTTTTTCACGTCATTATTTCCCGCACCTCCTCCTGCAGTCAATGCGAACTAAGTTGCTGTAATGAAACATCATGTTTGCTCGGTACCTGTAATATAATATGTGGATCCTCGGGTGTGGAATGCACATTTTGCTCGGTACCTGTAATATTATACGGGGATCCTCGGGTGTGGAATACACATGTTTGCTCGGTACCTGTAATATTTTACGGGGATCCTCGGGTGTGGAATACACATTTTGCTCGGTACCTGTAATATTATACGGGGATCCTCGGGTGTGGAATACACATTTTGCTCGGTACCTGTAATATTATAAGTGGATCCTCGGGTGAGGAATACACTTGTTTGGTAGCCACGTAATTTTAGCGATTCCAATAAGCTTCTACAACAATTCATGCTTCTAACTGAACAACTTACCAAGACAGTATTAGGAATAAAAAAATGACACACTTGTATGTGATCTGTAAACTTCATTTCTAATATGAACATCTTTGTGTCCATGGTTTTTGTTTTATGAAATCAAATACAAGATTTCCAAACTGGATTTGCATTATACATAGGCCATTCATATGAAATTGTCTGTTTGCATTTCCCTGACCGATCCACCAAATTTGGCCACTTTTGTTTGCATTTCCCTGACCTAACCACCAAATTTGGCCACGTTTATTTGCATTTCCCTGACCTAACCACCAAGTTTGGCTATGTTTGTTTGCATTTCCCTGATCGAACCACCAAATTTGTCTACGTTTGTTTGCATTTCCCTGACCAAATCACCAAATTTCGTCGCATTTGTTTGCATTTCCCTGACTGAACCACCAAATTTGGTCGTGCTTGTATGCATTTCGCTAGCCAATCCACCAAATTTGGCCACACTTATATTCTCTGTGCTGGCTTTTTGTTGTGTCCAAAATTATGAAAAAATCTTAAAAAACGTCCTATGTACCCAACCCCAGAATTTGTCCATAGGATAGGGGTACAATAAACAGCTTTTTTTGAGGAGGGCCGTGCTATCCTAAATGTATAGATTGCAATCCTAAACAAAACTGTGAAAGGAAGTTAGTGATAATTGAAATATTTGTACCATTATATATATTATACCGCTGAGATATTTTCGTCAGCAAATATGCAACATTTTAGGAATATTTTTCGTGGTAGAATATAATTGCTTGGCAATTATAAAATTAACTCACAGGCCTAAATACCAATGTGCATTTTTGTTGAGGAGTGTAGCTAGCGTGTATGCAAGCGATCTAGGGATTGTTGGGAGCTGGCTTCCATGAGAATTTTGTTACAGATTGTGTGCACAACTGCATTTAGGTAGCTATATAGATAGCTTTGTGCATGCTGTTTTTCACAAATATTTATAGTACCATACAGATCGTTAATAATGTACTGGGATTCCTCCATCGTTAATTCTATAAATAACTTCTATTTTTGAACTTCATTCATTGGTTTATGAAGAATACATTAAAATCTCAATACTAAGACCACCTTTGGTGACCCTTGAAAATTCGTCTTAATATTGAGGTGGTCATACTATTAAGGTTGAATAAAGAGCAAAGCAGTTAAACTGGACTCAAAAAATGGGTTCTTATTTTTGAGATGGTCTTTTAATTGAGGTGGTCTTTAAGTGAGGTTTTACTGTAATTTTATCACAGTATATTTGTGGCTGTTTGAATCAACTGTATTGCAACCTTTAAGATTGTAAATTTTATATATCGGAACATGGGGTACGGTACTTTATTTTTGTTCATCATTGAATGCCCCAATTTTCTCATTATGTCATGCTTCATTATTGACCTTGGGTTTCTTGATTAACAAATTTGGAACACATTAATGTACCATTTCATTGGATCCATTGTGCAGACTGTGTGGAAAGTTTGACCAATGAAATTATCTGTTTTATCACCTTGATCAAAGTTAAAGTAGGTTTCTGACTTCAATTGTATGAAATTATTTCATGTAAAATCCATTGGTCGGTTGGTGACTAATTGATATTTATAAACATCATTACATGTTACATAAGCAGTTGATATTGCTACTTGTAATTTCATAGGTCGACAGGTACTTATTGATATTTCTCCCATGGTACATATTAAGGTTCGGTATTTTAGAAATGTTTACTTTGTGTTCGGACAATGATATTTGATGTTGTTAACTAAGTAATGTGAAGAACGTTGATCTTGGTTAGTGAATAAATCAGATATTGAGGCACTTTAATATCTCATTGGTATCATCGTCAACCAGATGGTCGACTCGAAGTACCGCCATATTCATTGTCTCAAGAAAATAGTCCATGTAAAGTCCTCTGATTATATTTTAGATTTGATGAGTATAATGGCTGATGTGTCAGGGATATATCAATAGTAGATTGGTGGTAGTTTTGATATAAATTAACAGCTTTTGGGGATAACTTGTGTCATTTTTGGCGAATGAATTTACCCAAACAGTCGCATATTTATTTCTAATACGAAAATATGGAAAATGTGCAGTCTTGCCTTGAAAGGCCTCCCAGGTCCTTCAGTCCTTTGATTATTCATTACAATAGTCCAAGATATGAAGCGTGTTTCAGTGGAACATTTTTGATTCTTTGTTTCATTCAATAACTTCATTCTAAACAAGAAATATCTTAAAAAAGATAAACGGCATAGTAGAATGATGTCTTCCGGTATGCTAAATGAAATAATGTTTTGCCTTACAAAAAATTAATTTGGATCTATATATACTATAATCATGGACATGTCTTACCAGGTTCGTTTTATATATCCTTGAACATATTACATTTTAACTACTTCCGGCAAAATTCGAACTGCTTACAAATGCACATCTTACGAAAACCCCGTTTGGTGCTTCTTGGGTGAAAATATGATTGGACAGACTTTAAAAAGCCTGCTTCGATGTTATACAGATACACAGAAAAAGAATACTTTAGATTGTTCTTATAGTGAGTGCTGGCACATCAAGATTTTTATAACACTGGTCAGAATGTGCATCATTGTATGAATCTAGTGTCATTGTGTAACAAAACATAATTGTTGACAAGTTAGTTGATATAGTTGATACTGTATTTTTGTTAAATGCTTGTATTGTGTTTGTATGTGATTACCATGTTCATTGAGACTGTGATACTGTGCTGTGATGCTGGAAGTGTTAGAGATACATTGGTGGAGTTCGACAATTGCGAAAACAATTTGTGGTTGCTTTTTTGTCATTAATGTTGTAAATTTAGTCCCAGATCTTGTAATTATCATCTACGCGTAACATCACGGACATATAATCCATGGATTCGAAACAGGCTGGTATAAGTATTAAGACTAGTTTGGACTCTCAGGAGCAGTGAAATTTTCTTCCGAGATCAAACGATTAGAACACCTCGTACGAAAATGATCCGCAATAATGAGCTAGGTGTTCCGATTAGCGGTAAAAACTTGGCAACGTTTGTCATCTTGTTTCTGAATCGAGAGAATTTGACATTTTGAAACGCCGTAATTGTCGTGTATACAACAGCTATTTATTTCTTGATGGTATTTGTATATTTTGTAATTATCTTGTTGTTTGCTTGTATGCATTTTTTTTGTTCAATACTGAGTTGTAAGACTGAACGAGTGTCGTTGAATGGAATGAAATTTCAATTTCAAATCCACAATACTTACTGAGCGCGCTAAGGATTGTGGGTAAATTGCATGCTAAGGATTGTGGGTAAATTAAATCTTCTTATTGTTTCACTGGTATCAGCCTGTTTCGAATCCATGGTTTATATGTCCGTGATAAAATGTATGGTTAGACTGGTAGAAATTTGTTGGTTTTATGGTTTATAAGACTGGGACATTACAAAAATGAGTGCAGAGACCAGTCAATTTAAAAAATGTGAACCAACCAATCAGAGCCTAGAGTTTTAAACTCAGATATCTGATTACTACTGGATAATTATTTGTATACCAGTACATCTAATGTGGAAATCTGTATATTAAAATACAAATTAAATGGTATCAAAGTTATTTATAAAGTAGCTTAGTATATTAAGCCACAGACATATAAACCATGGATTCGAAACAGGCTGATATCAGTGAAACGATAAAGAGAAATTATTTACCCATAATCCATAGGGCACCCTCGATAAGTATCGTGAATTTCCACCAATTTATCGATCAGCGATAGTTGACAATCTCCGTTCAATTCCGTCTGTTGATTATCACTTAAATGTTTGTGTAATTACCTTATTGATCTGTGTAATTCTTTATTGTCTAAATATAGTGATTTAAAAATTATTAATTAAGTCTTAAGAAATCTTTAAGTATGACGATTACGGCGGATCAAAATGTCAACTTCTCACAATTCCGAAACAAGATGGCGGACATCCCGAAATTTTATCATGGGTTTGATCTCGGAAGAAAATTTTGCTGGTCGAGAGAGTTCAAACAAATCTAAACACACACAGTAGGATTTTTCCAATCCATGGTTTATATGTCCCTGATTACTCCTACTCAAATAATAATGGAATGTTATGTTGTTTGTGTGTCTCATTAGTTAATGATACATTGTTTATGTTATAATTTTGTTTTAAATGGTAAAGGATTTATTATGTTAAAGTTCATTATTCTATTTCATTGTGCAATGTGCATTCACAAATGTATTGGCTTTTAAGTAGACATAATTTGAACACATTACTTCTGGTTGTTTGTTATATTCGACTCTTTTCAAAGGCAAATGTATTGTTGAGTCATATGATGAGGCTATCCATAAAAATCAATTGTTTGCAGTACTCCAGCCAACCCTTGAAATAAGCAATGACTCAAGTTTTCCCGGACTCATTGAGGCTCGATTCAAAGGATTCTTTTTAAATTTCTCAAAGATCCAACTTACGTCTTTGTACTCGCCTCAAACATTTTTGGTAGTTGTACTGCAAACATACAATTTTTTTAAGGACAGTCTGAGAGATACGAGTGAGAAACGTTTGAGGTGATTTTTATAACATATGCCTTTCAGTGACTGATTGATCAGTGTTGCAAGGCTTTAAGGTTGTAAAGAAAATATGCATTGTTAGCTGCACTGTTTAAATGTATCTGTATGTGCAGTATAACCTTTCCAGCCCAACCCTCGTGAACAACACCCTCTCTCCTTTACATCAGTATTAAGTTTTCCTGTATAGTAGTAACAATTCTCTATCAATTCTACCACTCTGGCTCAACACCTCAACAACAGCCAAAATTACCTCACCTTACGAGGGGTTGGGATGCTTTGGAGAGGTTGCACTGCATAACGGAAGTTTTATGTGTCATTGATGTGTAATATTACATAGTTGTCATTGTAAATAATTACCAGCATCGGGGGTTTTGTGCAAATTTAATGTAAAGTTTTAGGGGAAAAATCTACATTTGTTTAATGCTGACCCCTGCTGCAGGTCAGTATATGCAACAATTATCCTTTGCCAAACATTGTTTTTGTCTGAACAGATTTTTGTTGTGTGTATGAAACTCTTGGTTGAACGATGTAGCTATCTTAAGACACGCAGAATGTGGCTATGTTCCAGCAGCAATATGTTTGTTCTGAATATAATACCGTTATAATTCTATTTAATGCCCATTCTCTAATAACGCCCATCCCCCATTTTAGGAAAAAAAAGCTTTTTCCAGTTGAAAATTGAATGGCCTCTAATAATCACCCATCCCATTAAGCAAACACAATAATTCTGCCAGTTTCCTCATTTTCTTTTTATCTTTTCCTTTAAAATAATATCACGGTGTGCAACTATCGTCAATTCACTGTTGTACACTTTATATACAAAAATGGACGTCTTGACCTGAATGTGTCTCTAATTATCGCCCATCCCCAACTTTTGAGCTCATCATGATTCTAATAAGCACCCGGGCATTAAATAGAATTATTACGGTATTCCTTAAGTTTATGATTTACTGTATTGGGGTAGGTCATCAGAAAAAATGGATTAGTTTGCGGTACCCTTACTGACTATCGAAAAATGGCCCTGACTTGAGAATCTTAAAAGACAAAAACAACCAACCTTCCCCCCCCCTCTCCCCAAAAGATTCCACCCCCTCCCCCCAAAAAATACAAATGTAATGTTGGCAAGGATATGGCAAACAAAACATCTTTTAAAGATTACCTAAATATCTAAATGTCTCATGTTAACACACATATTTACGGTCGTATGCTTTTGTAACTATGGGTCAGTAATGTAAGTATATAATACACATTTATATTGTTTGTCATTGAAATCCTTTATCAAGCATAATGAGAATAAAATGGAAAAGTGACCATCTTGTGATTTGAATGTTTCTTTGACTTAGTTTTAAAGTCTCCAACATTTTTTGTGTAATGAAATTTTAGTGACCTGTAAGTTTATATTTAGAATGGTACGTTCGACTTTCTTATAAAAGGGGTATTAGTTCATTTTGTGTATGTTCGTTGAAGCTCGAGTACTTTAGTTATGCATTACTGGCTGTACGACATGAATCTTTAACATGCTAATGGATTGTTCAACTGATGAAAGAAATTGCTTGAGTTTCAATGAATATCATTGATTACCTGTTTCCAAAAATGGACTGTTCCAGTCTAATAATAGAACTCGCATGTCAAAAAATCTCATAATACTAGTGTTACTGCATAAGTGGTAAAGTTTGTGACCATTTCACAACCATTTTCCACAGCGTATATTTCCACATTCACCGAAGTATATTTTTATCTATACACCGTGTAGTCGATACTTGGGAGTCCGGTAGCCCATGGAGTCCTATCCAACGCACTCCCTGCCCTAAAATTGATTACATAATAGCGATTGTTAAGATGTGTAGATATATATCATATAATGATCTGATCAAAGTGATGTCGGCGATTCGCAAACATTTCCGTCCACGAAAGACATTTCCTGACATGGAATATATACACCCGATATTATCCACCTATACAGTATAATTATGGTGCCAGCCACTCAAAACTTAGTTTGCCGGTTGACCATTTTTTCTGCAAGAAGTAGACGCAATGTACAGAAAGTGATTCTAAACTACAAAAATTATATCGAATACTTGTATGAGAAAGAGTTTTACACTTCTTCGTTAATAGTTACGAGTAATTTCTGTTTTTTTCCTGAAAAAAAAGCATTTTAAAGACATCCAATGTTGTTTATAAAATACATATTGTATTGACTTCCATATGTGATTTAAATAATCATCAGAGCACAAGTATTGATGATGTGGAATCCAGTTACAACAGCAAGAATTAATCGTATTTCAAACGGCGATCACATGATGTGTTATTCATGTGCACACACCATAGACAATAAAATACATCCTGTTGACAACGATTTTAAACAAAAACTTGAGAACTAATTAAGTTAAACAAATTTCAGCAGAATGTATTGGTATTGAATCCTCAAAAATTGGAAAGACCAACACAAGTATTTAATTACTAACTTATTGGGTGTATTTAAATATAATAATATTATAAATAATGCAGACGTTTTGAAACAAAAAAACAATAGAGGATAACGCTGTGACGTCACGAGCACCTGTTATACGAATGTAAACATCGCTGGTGGGCAGAAAGTCGATATCCGGTTACAGCGCCATATTGTTTATAAAGCTAATTCGCTTTATCTTAATTGTTAATTCTTTAAGTTGTGATTCAGTCTTTCATAGTTGTTGGTTGTACACACAAGTGGGGAAAGGGTTCTAAGATTACATGGCACAGATTTCCTAATGAGAAGAATTAAGAGCGAAGGAAACGGTAGCTATCTGCCATTAACATGAAAAACTGGACCCGTCGGCTCACCAACCTATGTAATGTCCGTCCCCTTAAGTATTATATGAATAAAAGTCATTTTAGAAAATATTTATGTACATAGACAACCTTTATTTTGTCCAGAAAGAAAGAAAAATCAACTTCATAGTTAATCATCTAACATAATTATTTTATACAATAACTACTGCAACTAAAAATGCAAAAAATTGTCATCTATTTGATAATATAAGGATATTGTGTCGATTATAATCATCCAAAATATTTTATAATATATGTCGAAAGTCCATGTGGTAAAACTTATTTCTTAAAATTGACAATTACAGTCTTTAAAGCAAATAATTTAGTGTGGGGACGGACATTACAAAATAGGGACAGACAATAATTTAAACTATTAGGATTATCTCCGAAATCTTCAATAAATCCTGCAACACATACTTCTCCAGAAATTATACGTGTACGATAACATGATACATAAGAAACAGAGGCAGAAACAAGGCCAGTATTGGGTTGGACAACTTATGTAATGGTTATGCAATAAACAATAGTGTCCCCTGCGTGCACTACCTAGATATCAATCTTATTCAGACCCCTAATCAGCATTTCACAGTGTCTGGCCCAGTGGGAGTCCAATATGCATCCAATCAGTTTTTGCTGTCACCATATGTCTCATATATTCAAATTAAGTTGAGAAGTGTCAATTAAGATATCACATAAATAAAGAAGTTAATGGATAGGGCGGACTTGGCTATTTTGACCGTAATTTTGATAAAAAAAACTTTAAAAACTAAATTAAAGAAATTTTTAATTCGAATAATTTCAATTTAAAACTTGTTTATAATAGCTACGAGGGTACCCTCTAAGGTGCAAAAAGATATCTAAAAATATAAAGAAGTTAAGTGGGATGGCCGTGTTTTCCATTTTGGCCGTAATTTTGATAAAAAAACGGTCCGACATTTATACCAAAATTTTATAAACTTCTAATTCAAATAATTTCAATTTAAAACTTATTTAGGAAAGCTACGAGGGTGCATTCTAATATGCAAAAAGACTTTTTAAGATATCTTAAAAAATAAAGAAGTAAAGAGGGGTGGCCGCGTTTTCCATTTTGGCCGTAATTTTGATAAAAAACGGTCCGACTTTTAGACCAAAATTTTATAAACTTCTAATTCAAATAATTTGAATTTAAAACTTGTTTAGGAATGCTAAGAGGGTGTCCTCATATATGCAAAAAAGATTTTTTAATATATTTTAAAGAATAAAGAAATTTTGGCCGCAATTTACGGCTTGGCTGCGTTTTAAACCTGTCCAATTATTATTATATGCTGATGGACGGAAGTTTACCAATGGGTAACGTCTTATAAAAACATTCAACTGCATGGCTAGGTTTATGTTATGTTTTTGTTATCCCGGTGGCGAGGGTAAACAAACTCAACTCCACACGTTTATGTTTTTGACAGTTTAAAGAACAGAACTGTGAACACAAATATAAGCATACAGCTGTCACAAATATATGTGGGCGAATCTAACTTTAATTGTGAAATCACCAATGTTCGATTTGATTTTCCCGCTATGAGGATGCATCTCATAAAATGCTCAGAAAATGAACCGTTTCAAAAAGTTATGAAAATGCCGAAAATGTCTTGTAAAGAAGATAAGTCTCAAACAATAAAATACGTCTGTACATGTAAATTACCGGATGACATTAAAAATGTTGTAAGCTTTGTGAAAACAAATCAAGCAGAATTGAGTGGTATCACGTGAGTTGTACAGTGGTATCACGTGAGTTGTACAGTGGTATCACGTGAGTTGTACAGGAAATGAGTGGTATCACATGAGCTGTACAGGAAATGAGTGGTATCACGTGAGTTGTACAGGAAATGAGTGGTATCACGTGAGTTGTACAGGAAATGAGTGGTATCACGTGAGTTGTACAGGAAATGAGTGGTATCACGTGAGTTGTACAGGAAATGAGTGGTATCACGTGAGTTGTACAGGAATACAGTCTAATTTAAAACTAAGTCTTGGCTTTGTAGACTTTGTCATTGGTAGAGAAGTTGAATGTGCACAGCCGAACAATGATAATATGCTTTATGTATTACGTAAAAATCTAGGATAGCGCTAGCCAAGAATCCATTAGATTCCATTCAAACCAATACATTTCGCTAAGATTTATTCCCATACAATTTAATTGTTTATCAAATCTGGCTACCAACTCTTTAAACCTAGCGCCAGCCAAGACAATGTTGATTGACAAACTGTTTAACATGTGATATATGTGTATTTATTTATCTACCGCTATGTCTTAATATGTGTGTGTATGAATGACACTCAATGCTGAATATGTTTTAATGCTAAATTTAAATTAAGATAAGGTAAATAAAAGCACAATTAAACATATCACGTTGTTGTCTTTGTTAGATATGTGTACATGTTAACAATTACTATTGATGCATTTCACACATAACACATTATTTATGCACATACGTACACATACAAAAAAGTCAAAGTCATATTAAACAATTATTTTCGGAAAACTCGCACATTTCAATAGTTTACATTGTTTGAAAGCTGGGTGCATTATCTTTCATTTGGTACCAATTTTATGCACATAAATTGATTGTTACGAATTCTAATACCCACCGCCGTGTTTTTCGAACCTAAACGAATTTGTCGTAAAATGTGCTCATTTTCAGTCACATTCTGATGCAGAAAATTCACCGATTTTCAATATTTTTTTTATTTTTGGAAACCTTTTATCTGGTATCGATTTGATGCACATGTGTAAAAATGAGAATTGAAATACCTACGGCCGTGTTTTTCGAAACAAAACAGTTTGAAATTTATTTCACGGAAAAATGCCCATTTTCAGAGTCTAATTTGAAAACCAAAACATCATCTGATTTTCAATATTTTTATGTCGTGGGAAAGCTGGGAGCATTGCCTTTCAATTGATACCAAATTTATTACTGTATGTCAAATATTAAAGAAATTAATGGCTACCGCCATTCTAATATTAATTGTATAGTACTGCGCCGCCGCCTTTTAACCTTTTGCCCACCATGCGCGATTTTGTTTTGTTTACGAACACGATATCCCCTATAGTATTACAACTCTTATTTGGACTTAATCTAATAAAAAAAATAGAATAAATATGCCTTTGTTTTTTATATTTCATATTTCGAAGCGAACAATTTTTTTTATAAATATTTGTATATACAAAATGAAGTATAACTAGCGTAACAGTAACTAAACGGTTTAGCTTTGGGTTTGTGTGTACCGGACACGGTACGTGTAACCTGGCTTTTAGACTAGTATCCAAGGGAGGCTACTCCCCATGTACCGCGAAAAGCGAACTGTCGAAATTTTGCCTGTAGAAAAAAAAATTCTAATTTAACCTGATTCTTATAATTAATTCTTGCCAGGTTACGGATAATATATATGATTTATATTTGCAATGGCGTTACCGGCTGAAAAGGTTTCTGAACTCAAACAAATCATTCACAGTCAGCTCTCGCAGGTTTGTTGACATGCTTGTTCACGTCCTATAGACTATATGCCCATCTTAACGATGGAATGATCATTTATTATTCTGGTTCTCAGTTTTTCCCGATTTATTCTGATAAACACCTCATGTACATAAGTCGTATGCATTTCACTCTAAATGAAAATAAGATATGACAATAGATGCATTAACATGATTAATATTTTCTCCACTTTTTTGGTAAACATAGATTGAACTTGGAAGGCCTCAGGAAACTAAACAGTCAGTCTAGTCTATCTGTTTTTGTCAAACCTCTTAGGAGGACTTAGACAATTGTGCACGTCAAGGCACTGAGAAAAGTAAAAAAGAAGTAAAAGTAAGAATGGTAATAAAATGTTAATGATATTAACAGTTTAAAAACAGGTGGGAATGGAGTCATGGTAAGATGGTATGTTCAATGTAGCCAATTGCAACATTAAAATTTAAACTGTACCAGGGTGGGGAGACAAGGAATGGGAGGGGGTAGACTGTTCCGGGGAAAGAATGTAGTAAGTATACTGCAGACATGGGGTCGATTAATTGAAAAGTAATCAATTAAATTATGATTATTTTGGGATTTTTCAGTAATCGATTACTTCATGATTACTGCATAATTTGGAAGTAATCGATTAATTATGATTATTTTCAATGAAAGTAATCATGATTAATGATTACTTTCTTTTGTAAATGACAGGTTGAAACACAGGTCCGTGAAACTTATTTATTATTTGAACAGTACAATGAATGTACTTGTAACATTATTTTTAATGTCACAGTGTCAGTACTATACACAGTTTATGTGTTGCACTTAATGATGCATAGTTTAGTTTATTTATTGCATTTAATCATCATTAGCATTTCAAATGTCTTATCGCTGAGTTGACACCTCTCAGGTCGAAAAAACTTTCCAGCGATACTAAATAACCGCTCAACAGGAGCTGAGGTGGCTGGAATACACAAGTATTTCTTGGCAAGGTTTGCGAGGTTTGGATATTTGTCATTGTGTTGTTTCCAGTATTGCAGAGGATCAACCTGGTCGCATGGTTCACTAAGGTAGTTGCTAACTTACATTAAAATACACATGACAAAATTAAACAGGTGTATATTAAAGAATTCTGACCTAGATTTCAAAGGATTGAGCAATGTTAACATTCTTGATCTGAAAAGCAGTTTACTCTATTAAATCAGTGTATCATTATAGTTTTACATAAGTAAGTAAGTAAGTAAGTAAGTAAATCTTTTATTATAGTGACATGTGTATAGACATCTCAGTATAAACATAAATACAAAAAGTATACAAACACCCGGCCCAATGGGCCTATAAGTCACCTTATAAGTATAGCATCTTAACCACCGATCATTTATATTAATAACTGTAAAAATAAATAAACAAAAGTTAGATACTAAACAATATAAATACAATTTTTAGTTAATGTACATACATTTTAACAGATTAACAAAAACTTGTTGTGTTGTGTCATAGACCATAGTTAAACCCTAGGGCTTAATCATGACAGTTTTAACCATGAATAGGTGAGAAATAAATGTATAATTGGTTAACCAACGGAAGTGTCAACCAATGCTTTATACCTGTAACTATTTAACTATGTATCCAATTATTTAAATGTCTACTTAGAAGAAAACGGAATGAAAACACAAAAGTAATCTTAAAATAATCATAAAATAATCATGATTACATCCCATTTTAGCTGTAATCGATTAAATTATGATTAAAGTAATCAGAAAAATGCATGAATAATGATTAAACTTGATTACTGGCAGTGTTTTTTTTGGGGCCGAAATTCGGACCCATTCCCCTCACTCAAAAGTATGTTTTTTCCCCCTATCCTCTGTTAAAATTCCCCTCCTACAGCTTTTTTTTTTAAAATTGGAGATGTTGCCAGTATTGTTGATATTTTTAGTCAGAAAGATAGAAACATTAGACTGTAATGAAACTAACTGATCTGTTAGCATATTTACATGTTTACATCACTGCAACAAAGAAGTGTAGTGAATACAGACATAGAAATGTATACTTTTTTATGCACATTAGTTTCCCCTCACAACGCTATTTTCCCCTATCTAAGGGCCCCGTCACCATTCCCCTAGAAGTGAAAAGAAACACTGACTGGGAAATATTAATCGATTATTAATCATTATGATTATTTTTGATGATTACCCTATGTCTGTTATACTGGTTGTCCTGATTACCAATGCCATGGACATATAAACCATGGATAAGAAACAGGCTGATATCTGTGAAACAATAAGAAAAAACAATTAACCCACAATCCTTGGGGGCAATTTACCCACAATCCTTATTGCACGCTAGGTAAGTATCATGGTTTTTTAATCGAAATTTCATCCAATTAAACGACGCTCGTTCAGTCATACAACATCGGTAATTTCACCGCTACTGATAGTTCAAACAAGTCTAAATACATAAATCAGCCCGCTTCTCATCCATGCTTTATATGCCCTTGCCAATGCATTAAGTTTTCAAGCAATGCATTTTGCGTAAAAGCTTGGAAACTGAATCATTTCTTCAAATGAACTTTACAAATAACTTGTAATTAAATCAGTATTTTAGTTGAAATTTCCTTTCAATCAAGCCAACCACTCGCCGCAATTACTGTTTACGTTTGAGAAAAATTGACCCTTAAGCCAGGGTTAATCCTCATGGTACTTTTTGGAAAATCCAGGGGTCTAAGGGTCAAATGGAACCCCGGAATCATTACACAACCAGTAATCAGTTACATTAACATTCAGTGTCCAAGTTTAACATGGATCTAGTTTATCTGATTCTATCCTCTGTACCCAGGCTTTTCATAACATATATGATACCCTGGGCAAACTGACTGTAAAAATCTCGTATTCATGGATAACTTATAAGGTTAAATCCAGTCGCTTGATTGGCCGCATGACACACACCTCATGCAATCGGAAAATTATCGAGGCGTTGCAGATGAAATCATGGTCTGAGCGATCCAATGAGATTGTGGCTTTCAAATCATGTTAGCTCTTCACAAAGGAGATTCCATCTTTTTTTTTATCGTTCATTTCTTTGGTTGAGAAATGCTATTAAATATTCATGCATTAAGTTTCGATAACCAATTTGCCCAGGGTATCAGTCTATCATACATGTTATGAATAGCCTGAGTACCGAGGATGGTCTGAGTCTAACATTTGACTCATGATCATCAATTTATTACAGGGTGATGTACAGAGAAGAATTAGAGAAATGCTGTCAGAGTCGATGCAAGAAGGATATGGTGATGAAGGTCACCTGATGGGAGAACAAGAAATGTTTAATCGTCTAAAACAACGTGGTGTAGTCGATAACATTTTACAACAAATACAATTTGATGGCGGCACAGACCCTAGAAGACAGGCTACTCATTTTACTGATAAGGAAAACATGCTCAAAACAGTTGGAGATAAGAAAAGTAATAATGAAAAAATTGTGAAAAGCAATAATAATATTTTCTGGGGAAAGCTGCAAGGCCTCCAGAGCAACACTTTCTAGAATAACAATATCCCTTCAACAACATATTCATCAATTTTTCTGTAGTAAAAATTTGCTACAAATTCTATCTCTCTGGGGTCACAAGGCACAACCTCTCAATAACGGCTAAAATTTGAATATCCCTAAGGGTATTTCTCTGGAGAGCCTGCACTATATTATTCTTCTTTGAGCAATAATGGCTGGACAGGTTTTTTTAATGAATCTTATTTAAACGCAAGTTCAGTTCATAGTTTTTGTCTTGAATTTCGGAAATTTCTGTCAATTTATTGAGGATCTCATGTGAACTTTTGGTTCTACCTGTCTGCCAATTGCTTTAGCCTCTTTAAATAAAGATATTACATTTTTGTATTATGATAAATCTTTAAAAGAATAAGTGACTTTTCCTCACAAGGTTTTTATTTTTGCGTTAATTTGCGAGTTGAAAACCTAGCGAATTCAAAATCTTGCTAAAATGTGTTCATTACTATGCTGAACATCTCAGCAAGGATCTCGCAAAAAAATTGGAATTTCACGAAATTAAATGCCAATGAAAATAAACTTTGACAGTAGTTCTTATTGAAAATTTTTGGTACATTTATTGTATTTGCTACATTTTCATTATGATTTCATAATACTTTTCTTATTCTTGTATGAAGTAAATTCACACTTTGTTTTGGTTTCCAGTTTGCCAAATTGATCCCTCCTTTACCTCATTGGATATATTTCCATCGTTTTTGACAAATTTCTAAATATTTTAGCTGTATGGATACTGTATGAATGTATATTTATACTTTCAGCTAACATTGACCCTTCAAGGCGCTATTTATACCTGTACATAAAAGCTGGAAAAGCATTTTTAGAGCATATAGATGATAACAACGGTGTGCCAGGACAAGTTGTGTCATACTTCACCTTCCATGTATTGTTTAGAGGTCAAAGGTTTAAGTCGAGACCTGTAGCGTGTGCATGTGATCCTGATATTGATGAAGGATTTTTGCTTGAATTACATAAAGACGGCAGCGGTGAGCATACATATATATCTATAAATACAGTCGGACCTCGTTCATTCGAATTCATCAGGTCCGAAATTTTATTTTGAATGATACATGGTTTCAGATATCCCATTTCAATAAGATGTGCCTTAAAGATACATCAGGAACTGATATTTATTTCGGATGATACCAGGTACAAAATGTATTCAGATAGAAGGTTGTTGAATGTATATATATGTATATGTATTTGGGCTTGGTGTCATCCTTGGATGAATGATACAGATATTTGCAAACGATACAGTATAATTTTATGTACAACAATATTGGTAATACGTCTTCAGGCCATACTGTTTTTATGCCCCTACTCTGAAAAGGGGGGACATTATAGTTTTGCCCTTGTCCGTCTGTCCATCCGTCACAAAATCTTGTGTCACTCATATCTCCAAAAGAATATGAGCCAGAGGCATAAAACTTTACAGGAATGTTCACCAGTCATATGTAGTTTTGCACCTGGGGTTTCATGTTTGGCTGTGCCCATACGTGCAAAGTTATGGCCCTTGACTTAGTTAAAATATAGCCTACAGAGTATGCAATCTTGTGTCACTCATATCTCCAAAAGTATATGAGCCAGAGTCATAAAACTTTACATGAATGTTCACCAGCATTTGTAGTTGTGCACCTTGGGTTTCATGTTTGGCTGTGCCCAGTAAATGCACAGTTATGGCCCTTGACTTAGTTAAAACATAGCCTACTGAGTATGCAATCTTGCGTCACTCATATCTCCAAAAGTATAAGAGCCAGAGTCATAAGACTTTACAGGAATGTTCACCAACCTGTATAGTTGTGCACCTGGGGCTTGTATGGATACGCCCAGTAAGTGCAAAGTTATGGCCCTTGACTTATCACCATAATCAGTACAGTTGTTCACTTGGTAATTTTGATATCCATTCACAAACTATGAGCAGAATAATAGCATTTGCTTTTGTGACAAAGGCTGCAAGTGGGGCATCTGTGTCCTATGGACGCATTCTAGTTTAATTTTGTTAAGAGTCAACTTCGGTTCGTGACACCTAGCTACCTATTCGGAAAAAAGAGTAGAACTTTCTGAAAAAACACGAAGCCTGATAAGAGATGATTTATCATTTCACATGTATTAATGAGGTAAACATGATAAAAATAAAAATAAACAACTTGTTTTTTCATAAAACCTCAGAAGTCTAACAGTCTGGTTATCATTAAAATTGGCCATACTCACTTAAACATACAGAAACATAGGAGTTATTGTCTGAATTTTTAAAAATTAAATCGATATATCATTGATATTTGTCTTTCAGTATATCAGTATCTTTGATATGCCAAAACATGAATCAATGACAGGCTTAGTACTGTTTGATAACTCAGGAAAGCTTGTTCAATAAACTGCCTGTAACACTTAGCTGAAACAATGTTAAAAAAGCGGCTTTATGCTCAAAACAAAGACTGTTAGTGAAAATTCTATTTCAGATAGTATGCTTCATTTTTATAAAATGCTTGGATTGTAAATTGTATAAACATTTTCATCAGTTACAACTTATGTTTTGTTCATACCTAATCATTACTATAGTCAGTGGTCATCAGTGTAAGGCAATTGTGACATCTTTTTGTGGCGCAGCCTTACTAACATGGCTTCGCTATTTGTATATCAGTGTTGTGTAAACCAATCAAATCTTACGTTAACCACTAAACCAACTTCTCTTCAACAGAACAAAGTTTGTAACCTTGACATGAATTGGTTAAGTATTCGATAAGGGGTACCTTACCGAAATCCACTGAATTTCATTGTGAATTTACTTTTTGGATCTGGAGTGACCAGCATTCGTAACATCTCGGCAATTTTTTATGTTGCACAACAAATCGTCAACCATCTATTTTCAAGATATTTCTTGTTTATTTCAATGGTGGATTATTAAAAAGAATACATGTGCTGTATTACACATCTGAGATGTAAATCATGATATTAATTATTATTTTAGGTGATGCAGGAAAGATGGCAGATCCCACAACAATGTTATCTATCTGTGATCCTATACATATTGTGCTTGTAAAGACTGACAGTACAGGTGATACAAGTCTGGTATCCTCACATTTCCTGGAATGGAGACCCCTACTAACATCCAACACAAGTCGTCTAACCACTTTTCTAGAATTAAAGGGAACAGGTAATGGTCTCAACTATATTCCAGTAGATAAAGAACAACCAAATGCTATCACTTGTTATATATTTTTCTTTATGCAATGGCGCGGTGTATGTCATCCTTACTTTCGTAAACAATTGCTTGTGCACACTGACGTTTAAGTCAACAAATAATTGCTGCTTAGGTCTGTCTTATTAAACTGGAAGTAAGTGTTACCCTTCACAAAAGTTTTTGCTGGATATGTAAGTTTTCATTTTTTAATTCTGTATTCACCTGCAGTTTTCTTAAAAACGTCCTTATTTACTTGTTACTTATTCTGCAGAGCCACCCATACAAAATTGTTTGTTTGCAGTACGCCGAGCAATCCTCCCAAAGTTGCCCGGCCCAGATTTTTGCCTCCTCCGTGAGGGATTTTTCATATCTGAAATTTTCAAGGCCAAAACATTTTCGGTTGGTTGGTTGGTTGGGGGACTGAAAACAAACAACTATTAAGGATGACCTTATTGTTCCATTCAGGTTCAGAGAATAAAGTATCCGCTGGTGTGATTGATATTCAAGTGGAATTATTCCCCAAGACCAAACAGGCACTCAGCAACGAAGTGATAACGGCCCAGTTTCAGATGGAACGTTCTCGACAGGCAGAACACGAGCGATTATTTCTAGTCTATGCCAAACAATGGTGGAAAGAGTATTTAACTATTCGTGAAATACATAAAGAGAGGCTTGTAAAAATCTTTGCTCAGGTGAGAAATAAAATATTTGGCGGCAAAATGTGATAGATGGAGTTAGTTGATGTAACAGTTTAGATTTGTAACATTTTTATAAGCCCGGAACGAGACGTATTATAGTGTCACCTGTGGCGTACGGGTGGGCGGTCGGTAATAGAATCTACGTGACTATGTTTCGGTGCAGATCAGGACTGAAGTTTATCACGTGATCAAGATACCGGATAAAGAAAATGCGCGCGCATGTCACTATCTTGTCCAATCTGATAATCAAAGTGATTGTATTCCACCTGGCTATACTGACAGTGTTAGCAATCAGTGAGCCATGATAACCAGTCATATAGCTCGAGTCACTGGGGAGTTATCTTCCTTTAATTATAGAAATTACCTAAACTTTGTTGTAACCATAGAGCAGGCATAGTTTGCGATAGTCGGCGCTCTTGTTATCTAATGCTGATGTTCCAACACTGTTGTCTTTACTAGCCGTGTTTATTATAGCGTAATCTGATGGGATGTTTACATATTATTGTTGATATAACGCTTGCTTTCAAGTGTTTATTTTTTCTGTATTGATAATTCCTTTTTTTATAGGAGTATGTTACCAGTTGTTAAGTTTGAAATTATTTATATAGCATCGATTGTGAATCAATGTACAAAAATTTTTGTTTATTGCTCAGAATGACTGCTTCCTGGGTTCGTAACAAGTACTTGTGTCTAATACTAATACCTAGAAATGTTTGCGATAACTATATTTCGCATGTTTCCATCATAGACTATTTTGCGACTTAGAAATGTTCGCTTTTCTAATGACCCTGCGAAAATCGCTAATATTTATTGCAAAAATTATTATTATAAAAATATGTAATGTATATTACTAGTTTCTCGGATTAGATAGGTGAAAAGCGGGTTCAACTAATTTCTAGTTCACAACAGTAGTTGATTTGTTTGTTTCATTTTTCGCACTTTGTTTCCACCTTATAGCCATATACTAGTACTATACTAGCAAAATGGCAATTGACGATAACTTTTCCGATTTCATTGTTAGTGACAATTTCGCGACTACTTAATTTGGCGGAATGACTATTCTCGCGAACTTCACTAACTTAAAACACGCTAAATAATTTAGAACCATCGAAGAATGTCGCCCATTCGCACATATTTTACTAACATATATCATGCAACTTAGCATTACTTTATATGTCTTGGCAAGTTAGTTTGAGGAACGGGTTTATACGCTGTTACATTGTTTTCTTTTTGTACGGAAGCAAGGTTATTTCATGCTTTCCCAGGTAAAATGAGTCGTAACAAAAGCTGTGTTTGTCAATAGTAGGTCTGTTAACATGATACAATTCATCACGGAAAAAAAGATACATTGCGGAAAAGCGTCAAGCTGAAATCTTCATGAACCTTGTGCTTTATTCTTTATACAGGATGAGAATGGAAACAATCGACCAGTCTGTTCTTTTGTAAAGCCATTACGAGCAGGAAGGTTGCTCGACACAGCCAGAGAGGCTTCAAGATTTGTGAGCTTGATTCATACAGAGAGAACACAGACATTGGGTGGAGGCAGTCGTACGGAACAGTGGACATCTATGCATGCTTTCCTCTGTAGAAATAAAGGGGTAAACTCTCTTATAACTACAGTAAAACCTCAATAAATAGACTGAACAAATATGTTAATGATTTCTCTCTTTTGCCCTCCCTTGTCTCTGATTGGTTGGAATTTAACGCCTTATATTTCAACAGTATTTCAGTTACTTATGGTCGTCAGTTGACCTAGTCAGTGTTGCTTGTTTTCCTACCGTGCTGTTCTTCCAAGCAACTTGAATCTTCCCCGAATTAATTTGAGGTGGAGGTCAACTGACTGGATGTATTATCTTCATTTGAATTTCACAGAAAAGGTGCGCCCGACCTGCGGTTCGAACCTATGACCTTGCCTCCTGAGCTAACGGAGTGGGCTTCACTTGGTCACAGATACAGAAATGTGATTGATCATACAGTGGAACATGCTTAAAACGAATTTCTGGGGACCTGGAGATTTAATTTGATATATCCAAACTTTGTTATTATCCATAAAGCGAAATTTCGTTATAATTGTATGGATATAACAAACTTCGTTATAACATCCATTACTCTTGATTTGTGTCATGTTTACATCTGAACTAGATGTGTGTGTAATGATACAGAACATGCATTGTCAATTACATCATAACCAAGTATGTTTGCGTAAAAATATGCCTTTTGGGAACCCAAATTACTACGTTTCATCCAAAATTTACACTTTATCCAAATTCGTTATAATCGAGAAATTATACAATAAAATACAGAAGAGCTTGGTCGGGGAAGAAAAAGTACTACATACTATCCGATTATTAGTTATAACTGAGTATGTTATAAGTGTGTTTCACTGTACATGTTTATTACAGGATTGTGAAGATCATGCTGTCTTGTTGTGTAGTTTACTGCTGGGGTTTGGACTTGACGCGTACATGTGTGTGGGTACTAAGGCTAAGGGTGCTGTACATTCCTGGGTTATGACCATAAGTGTAGATGGTCTGATTACATTCTGGGAAAGTCTCAATGGACATAGGTATGTAAAACATTTTTTTTGAATATACAGTAAAACCTCAATTAAAGACCACCTCAATAAAAGACCACATCAAATTTAAGAACACAATCGTTAAGTCCATTTTCATTGTTTTGCACTTTTATCAACCTCAATATTAAGACCACCTCAATACGAAGACCAGTTTTCAAGGGTCCCAATGTTGGTCTTATTGAAGAGCAAAACAGTGAAAATGGACTTGAACAAAATTGTGTTCTTCATTTTGAAGTGGTCTTTTTATTGAGGTGGTCTTTTATTGAGGGTTTACTGTATAAAGAAAAGATAATGGCCATGTTTCAGTCAAAATCCTGATGAAAAGATTAGGAATATTTTTTCTTGCCTATTGTGAGTTACGGTATACTATCAACTTGAAACTAGATGAGAATCCCGTTATTGGTCAGTATTTTCTAAAACATGTTTTCATTGGTTGAAAACCTTACCATTTGTTTTAAACATTCTCAAGAAAATAAAAGCAAACTACCGTTATATTTTGTGATTGATTTTTGTATACAGTGTATGTACAATGTTTGGTTCTCTTTATTTCAGATATATTCACGAGCCATTAGATCCAAATGCCCCGCCGATGGATAAACAACACAGACCTAAATATCCATATAAAACTGTGGGATGTGTGTTTAACCATCAATCTTTCTATGCAAATAATCAGGTTTGTATGTAATATACACAAAACCTCACTTAAAGACCACCTCAATTATGAGACCACCTCGAAATTAAGAACCCAATTTGCTAGTCTTTTTTCACTGTATTGCTCTTTATTCAACCTCAATATTAAGACCACCTCGATAAGAACACCTCTTTTCAAGAGTCCCAAGGGTGGTCTTATTATTGAGGTTTTACTGTACAGAGATGTAAGTATCCTGAGGTCAAACCCCGGAACTTATATTTCACTATTTTTCTCAATGTCCTCTAATTTACAATCTCTGTATGAGTACGGCATTTTCTACAACTTCACATCTGATCAATTCATTCGACATTTTTTCAGTCATTTGTAATCAATTACCAAGAGTGTATCAAGTATTTTGATTTGTCAATATGTCTGACGCTTTGCATGTTATCAGCATATCAACCAATGAAAGGTATTGTTACTAGTCAGTTATGAAATGGATGTTATATAAAAGCCATATCCATCAGTTACAGCCTGGAACATCTCTAAACGTAGTCTAAATTTTAGACCCTGGAACAAAATTTTCCGGCATGTTTAAAACCCATTATTCCAGTAATACCTGGAAGACTTGCAGCTCTGAATATACTTCTCCACTCGGATTTTAGTTATAAACATTAAATGAGTGCTGCTGTACGATTTCCAACCTCTTCTTTAATGGACTTCCTTTCCAGAAAACATCCTATTTGATGTCACCATGTACTGACAGTAAGCAATATTTGCCCCATATGGCAATATGAAAACGAAGTGACCATTTGGAGTAAATGTTGTTTCCTGCTTGCAAATCGCGACATCACATGTTGCGTTTTCTTGAAATGACGTCACTAACAGAAGAGGTTGTAAATTGCATAGCAGCGCTCAAATAAGATACACATACTTAACAGATTTACTCATTTAGATCTCAATCAGACCGTGCGTTAATTATTGAAGAAATTCTGAACATATACGTTTTTTAAATGATTGTTTTTGTATTCTTAGTATAGTGACTGAGATCATAACAGGGTTGCCTCCCCTGAACCCTGTGGCAGAAGCAAATTTTGGCTTTTGTCAATAGGTTGTTGCTCTAGAGAGTTGACATTGATGGTTTATTATTACTGCAGGAACATTTTATTCTGTATTCATATAGATAGTTCCCACAACTACAATATTTACCTCCCTTGTTCTTAAAGATCTCAATCAGACCGTGCGTTAATTATTGAAGAAATTCTGAACATATACGTTTTTTAAATGATTGTTTTTGTATTCTTAGTATAGTGACTGAGATCATAACACAGGGTTGCCTCCCCTGAACCCTGTGGCAGAAGCAAATTTTGGCTTTTGTCAATAGGTTGTTGCTCTAGAGAGTTGACATTGATGGTTTATTATTACTGCAGGAACATTTTATTCTGTATTCATATAGATAGTTCCCACAACTACAATATTTACCTCCCTTGTTCTTAAATATCAGCCATTTTGATGGGCGAAACTGATGAGCACTTATAGTAGTAATTCCCAAATATGTGATAATTGTGAAAATACCAAGAAAATTTGCATGTGACATCAACCACTTTGTCTTCAACTTTCTGAGACATCTACCCACATGAGCAAAATGAATGAGTTATTTTCATATATCTGATTATTATACCCCCACAAACGAAGTTTGAGGGGGTATATAGGAGTGAGCTTGTCGGTCGGTCGGTCGGTCGGTCTGTCGGTCGGTCTGTCGGTTTTCATGGTTTCCGGACGATAACTCATGAAAGGCTAGACAGATTTGAAAGATTTTTGGTACACAGGTGTAACATCAGAAGATACAGGTCAAGTTCGATATTGGGGCTGGTGGGGCCAAGGTCAAGGTCACTGTTACTAAAAATAGTTTCTCTTGGTTTTCATGGTTTCCGGACGATAACTCATGAAAGGCTAGACAGATTTGAAAAATTTTTGGTACACAGGTGTAACATCAGAAGATACAGGTCAAGTTCGATATTGGGGCTGGTGGGGCCAAGGTCAAGGTCACTGTTACTAAAAATAGTTTCTCTTGGTTTTCATGGTTTCCGGACGATAACTCATGAAAGGCTAGACAGATTTGAAAATTTTTTGGTACACAGGTGTAACATCAGAAGATACAGGTCAAGTTCGATATTGGGGCTGGTGGGGCCAAGGTCAAGGTCACTGTTACTAAAAATAGTTTCTCTTACTTTCACTTACTAGCAAATGGTTTGTTTTTAGTTGTAAACGACTTATCTTTCTGTGAAAATAACTGTTATTTCTAGCATATTGTTTGATATATTTTGCATTGATTTAGTTCCATTTTGCCCAGCTTTTTGTGAGCAATTCTATACAAGTTCAGTTTTTTATTTCACAGGAACTGTTGATTAATTCTTACTGTTCTGTTGGCAGCATTTTTGGTTTATTACATTCAGATACTAGCAAATGGTTTGTTTTTGTTGTTGAAGACTCGCCTTTCAGTGAAAATAACGGGATTTCTTTTAAAATCCATTGAAATAAGGCATAATATAATGTTATATCCAGGTAGTTTGATTATTTGATTAAATCTGTGAAACTGCAGTCAAGGACAATGGAACAAAATGTCTTGATTGCGAATATAAATTGTATCAATTTAATACGCTTTGTTGCTATATTTGTTCGAATTTGAATGCAAAATGTTCAGATCTTGGGAGTTAAAATCAAATATATTGGTGTTACTAGTTCATACTCTAGTCGAATGTATCATTATATTTCTTTGTGACAAAGTGCTATATATTACTGTTCATTTTTTCTATTTTATTGATTTTGACCTGACTCCCATACTGTGGTATTCATATCACCTCCGAAATATTAAAATGTACACAATTCTTATTATAACCCCACTTCAAAATATGCAATGGGGGCTATATGGGAATCACCACTTGTTCCGTCATGTCACATAACATGGTTTTCCATGAATTATTTCTACCAAGCCTAGTTGTGTATATTGTCGGCACATTCTGATTGTGGTCCTGTAGTGATAGATAGTGATAGATAATTTCATTGTCTTGACTGGCGGCCATCTTTGAATTTATCAAAAATATGTCTGACAAAGCGGTATTGTGGGGGTATTAATCACCTTCAGTGATAGCTCTAGTTTTATTATTGTTTACATTATATTCCCTATAGAATTTGAGGAAAATGCCTTTCAATATGGCTGACTATTCAAAACAACGGAGGTAAATATTGCAATTGTTGCTAAAGAGAGGTTTCACTGCATCTGACTTTTAGTATTTTTGGCCTTAAAACAGTAATGGGTAGGTTGAGATATTACTGTCAAACAGGTTACTGGGATCACACATTGATTATGCCTTACTATTGTTTATTATATTTACAGCCTACAGATTCTGTTGAAGTTTGTCAGTTCAATCTACGAGATGAAGCTAGATGGAAATCTATGTCCAGTGATGCTATCATGTCAGTATGTGGAACGTCAAGCTCACATCTATGGCCACAGTTCCCTCCCCTGTGTGCACCATCAATAGATCCATCATTAGCCAGTAACGATCTCGAACAGCAACTTAGAATTCTCATTACAGAACATAGGAGGGTATGTATTGTGGCAGAGATCACTAATAAGTTTAAGTAGGATTTAAATACCTTGTGCAGGAAGTTTTTTTATGGGAACATGACTACTAGTTGCGACATTTTGAGTTATTTTGTTAAGAAATGTCAAAATTGGGACACTTCTTTATGCCTACATGAACACTATAAACAGTTGTTGTTGTATGTGCAGGAACTTTGAGACTGTTCTCAAATGTTGTGCTTACCGACTGAACTCATGTTTTGAGCTTATAGACTGAACTCATGTTTTGAGCTTGCAGGCTGAACTCGTGTTTTGTGCTTGCAGGCTGAACTCGTGTTTTGTGCTTACCGACTGAACTTGTGTTTTGTACTTACCGACTGAACTCGTGTTTTCTGCTTACCGACTGAACTCGTGTTTTGTGCTTACCGACTGAACTCGTGTTTTGAGCTTACCGACTGAACTCGTGTTTTGTGCTTACCGACTGAACATGGTTTTGAGCTAACAGACTGAACTCGTGTTTTGAGCTAACAGACTGAACTCGTGTTTTGAGCTAACAGACTGAACTCGTGTTTTGAGCTAACAGACTGAACTCGTGTTTTGTGCTTACCGACGGAACTCGTGTTTTGAGCTTGCAGACTGAACTCAAGGTTTGTGCTTACCGACTGAACTCGTGTTTTGAGCTAACAGACTGAACTCGTGTTTTGTGCTTACAGACTGAACTCATGTTTTGTGCTTACCGACTGAACTCGTGTTTTGAGCTAACAGACTGAACTCGTGTTTTGTGCTTACCGACGGAACTCGTGTTTTGAGCTTGCAGACTGAACTCAAGGTTTGTGCTTACCGACTGAACTCGTGTTTTGAGCTAACAGACTGAACTCGTGTTTTGTGCTTACAGACTGAACTCATGTTTTGTGCTTACCGACTGAACTCGTGTTTTGAGCTAACAGACTGAACTCGTGTTTTGTGCTTACCGACTGAACTCGTGTTTTGAGCTTACCGACTGAACTCATGTTTTGTGCTTACCGACTGAACTCGTGTTTTGAGCTTGCAGACTGAACTCGTGTTTTGTGCTTACCGACTGAACTCGTGTTTTGTGCTTGCAGACTGAACACGTGTTTTGTGCTTGCAGACTGAACTCATGTTTTGTGCTTACCGACTGAACTTGTGTTTTGAGCTTGCAGACTGAACACGTGTTTTGTGCTTGCAGACTGAACTCGTGTTTTGGGCTTACCGACTGAACTCGTGTTTTGTGCTTGCAGACTGAACTCATGTTTTGAATTTACAGACTGAACTCATGTTTTGAGCTTGCAGACTGAACTCGTGTTTTGTGCTTACCGACTGAACTCATGTTTTGTGCTTGCAGACTGAACACGTGTTTTGAGCTTGCAGACTGAACACGTGTTTTGTGCTTGCAGACTGAACTCGTGTTTTGAGTTTACCGACTGAACTCGTGTTTTGTGCTTACCGACTGAACTCATGTTTGAGCTAACAGACTGAACTCATGTTTTGTGCTTTCAAACTGAACTCATGTTTTGTGCTTACAGACTGAACTCATGTTTTGAGCTTACTAACTGAACTCATGTCTTGAGCTTATTAACTGAACTCATGTTTTGAGCTTACAGACTGATTTCATGTTTAGTGCTTACAGACTGAACTCATGTTTTGTGCTTACAGACTGAACTCATGTTTTGTGCTTTCAAACTGAACTATGTTTTGAGCTTATTAACTGAACTCATGTTTTGAGCTTATTAACTGAACTCATGTTTTGAGCTTACAGACTGATTTCATGTTTAGTGCTTACAGACTGAACTCATGTTTTGTGCTTACAGACTGAACTCATGTTTTGTGCTTACAGACTGAACTCATGTTTTGTGCTTTCAAACTGAACTCATGTTTTGAGCTTACAGCCTGTACTCATGTTTTGAGCTTACTAACCAACTCCTGTTTTGAGCTTACAGACTGATTTCATGTCTTTGAATCCTTATTTCTAATGGTTTGTTAGTGATTTGCTTGTATATTCCAGGATTTGGGTTTGACAACAATGTGGGATGATCAACTAAGTTACCTGTTAACACCATCACTAGCTGCATATGAAACAGAAAGAACTACAGGTATACCTATGTATGTCAGTGTTCAGTGAAACTCCGTTATAAGACTATCATCGGTACCTGAGAAAGTTGGTCTTAGTTTGTGTGAATCTCATTATCAAGTTAAAATATTTAAGAAGAATTAAAAGAAATTCCATGTTAATTTGGTCTCATTAATGGGGTGGTCTTATTTTCAAGGTTGTCTTTGAGTTAAGTTTTGCTGTATACAAATACGAATGTTCAAAGGTACCTGAACCACATATGTCAAACTGGTCAAAGACAGCCATTAATGAACGTTGCCTCAAAATTTATTTGATTCACGACAAAGCTTGTTTGAGTTTTAATCCACGTATTGTATGTACTTATTGTTATTTATCAGTTATATTGTACATTTCTAGGTCTAACACCGGGTAATGAGGAATTCCAGGATTCTATCAAGCAAGCAGTACCAGATGGTCACACTTTTAAGGGTTATCCAATTCAATTCTCACACAGAAATGCACGTAAAGTGTTTGCTACATCATTGCGGTAAGTACATTGTGTGTAATAGCCTTGTTATTACCGTAATTGCCCAATGTTTTGGGACTGCAATGGCCTTGTTATTACCTTAATTACCCAATGTTTTGGGACTGCAATGGCCTTGTTATTACCGTAATTACCCAATGTTTTGGGACTGCAATGGCCTTTTTATTACCGTAATTACCCAATGTTTTGGGACTGCAATGGCCTTGTTATTACCGTAATTACCCAATGTTTTGGGACTGCAATGGCCTTGTTATTACCGTAATTACCCAATGTTTTGGGACTGCAATGGCCTTTTTATTACCGTAATTACCAAATGTTTTGGGACTGCAATGGCCTTGTTATTACCGTAATTACCCAATGTTATTGGACTGCAATGGCCTTGTTATTACCTTAATTACCCAATGTTTTGGGACTGCAATGGCCTTGTTATTACAGTAATTACCCAATGTTATGGGACTGCAAAGGCCTTGTGATTACCGTAATTACCCAATGTTTTGGGACTGCAATGACTTTTGCAGTTCCAGGAAATTTTTAAGTAAAGATACAATGCAGTGTTTTAGAAATGATCTGCATTAACTTGACATTTTCTTAAAATTATTACTTACCATATTTTGTACTGTACTCTGTATTGTTTAAGGGTGTAGATGTCCCCTCTGATATTTGTGAAGTTTTCTTCTCCTTTTTGCCAATGAATGTACTCGTCTCCGAACAATACTTTGTTGTTTGTGTTCTAGCAAACTTGCAAGAATAGTTACAATGTAATGTTTTAGAGTATGTCAGTATGAAGGCATTATTAATATTATGCTATTTTCTCAAAATTATCTGCCTTTAATCTGTCCTGATTTTATTGAGATTGATGGCCATTGTTCATACACTTCCATTTACAATATCCATTTATACATTTTATTTCAGATCACCAATCTGTGAGGAGATTGTACATTGCCGTGGAGACCATGTTAGATTTGGTGTCCGTGTACGAGTCTACCCGTACCCAGAGTCTGCTTGTGCTACTTGGGTTATGTTTGCATGCAAATATAAGTCTATCATATAAACTCTCGTCCCCCACCACTAGGACAATGGAGATGTTACTGTACAAACACCAAGTATCATTCAAGATGATTGACATTACTATTTGTGCATGCACTCAATTCATACTGTATCAGTAGTAAAGTTTGTGAGGTGGTAATGTTGGCGAATTTCGCGAATGCACAAGATTCGCAAACAATTTCCACAGCGTAAATTTCCACTTCCGCCAAAGTATATTTTTCCTTTGTACCGTGTAGCCACTACTTGGAGTCCAGTACTCCATGGAGTCACATCTGAAGCACTACCGTGGCCGGTACTAACCATAACTTTTGGAGAATTAAATAAAATTAAGAAATTGATAATTTTATGATGTGTAGATATTATAAACAAACTGATTTCGGCTGAAACGTCTGGAATTAACAATTGGCAAAGTTTTCGACTTGCAATATTATCCACTTGTACAGTATATCCTCGGCTCTCAAAATGGAATATTGAAACCGAAGGCCATTCTTACAAATTGTCTGGACCTGACCACTTTGCCTAATTCTTCTGTCTCCTCCCTGGCAGGATCATATCACAGACATGTAAAGAATCAACCTTCAAACCGACTACGTAAATTGAGGGTAGGGGGTACTGTACTGAAGACAAACACATTTTTAAGATTGGCTTGATGTTATAAAGTTTTATATACACACATGAAACATGTTAGCATTTGTTATAGGGAACTGATGATATTATTGATAAGAAAGGGGATTATTTTTCTCTCAGCTCTGAAAATACAGTCGGACATCGTTCATTTGTATTCACCAGGTTCAAAATTTTATTTCGAAATAATACATGTTCTCGACTAGTCCATTTCAATTTGACATACCTAAAAGATATATCGGGAGTGGATATTTATTTTGGATGATACCAAGTATTTGGATAGTAGGTTGTCGACTGAACGAGGTCCGACTGTAGTAATATTATCATTAGAGAAATAGTCTGTTTCTCTTTTTCTTTGAAAGGAAAATTCTCTGCCGGTGTTTATACGTTAACCAGTCCAAAACATTTTACAGCCTTTGTATCGAGTAAATTTAAGAGGTAACTGGGATGAAGCAGTACGCTGAGGTTGTATGGAATGTTTAAGGTTATGTGGTTAGAGGGAGGAGTTACTGTCTCCTGAATAATGATTGGTCATGTTGCAAGGTTTCTAGATCTGTTGTTATATGTGGTATTTCATTTAGTTCCATTTGTTTCTATTGTTTATCATAAATGATGTCGCATACATTTAAAATATTTGTATGACATGAATACAGTTTTTTCGTAGATTTTCAAATAGTTTTTTTTTTTAAAATTCAGAACCATTATATTATTAACTATGGTTATAGAAAATCCGGTTTTAGTGCTTTAAAAAAGTATGTTTTTGTACATAATTTATTTTGTACTGATTATCATAATATTCGTGTTGCCGTCCAATAGTAGGCTTGTTATATTGTTACCGTAGTTAAACTACTATACGCTAGAAGGTTTATAGAGGCTATAAAGTGTCTTAAATTACTATTTAGTCATTAATAATGAATGTATCACCCATTTCAATTTGACTTGTGTAAGAAGATACATTGGGACCTGATATTTATTTTGGATGATAGTATTCGGATAAAAGGTTGTACATCAGTATATGGAATTTATGTTTAAACTTTGTGCAGAAACTGGTTGACAACTTAATTTTTGCAAAGCATATGTTGTGGATTTTATTATGAAGGCTTGTTAAAGAAGCTCTCAATTTGACTGCAGTGTATTTTTCTGCAATACCAAATATTTCTTTCAGCATAATTATGTGCCTGGATTTTGAACAACTTGCACGATTGAAACTAAAAATTACCACTTATTAAATGGGCCT
The DNA here is from genome assembly GCA_032209605.1 of Mactromeris polynyma. Taxonomy (NCBI): domain Eukaryota; kingdom Metazoa; phylum Mollusca; class Bivalvia; order Venerida; family Mactridae; genus Mactromeris; species Mactromeris polynyma. The sequence goes on from JASFXZ010000032.1 coordinate 1,010,113, forward strand.
TTCACAATATTTTGTTAGTTTTTGTGTTTATATTTGTATGAGTATATTATGTTGATTTATATGAAAATATTGATTTGAATGTAGATCTATTATATTTGTCAGCTAGACATGACATTTACGAGATAAGTTTTATATTTTAAAATAAAAATTGAACTTTAAATTCTGTTTGTTTTGACATTGTCGAGCAGCTGATGTGACAGATGTATTACTGTGAGGTAACTTATCCAGTTCTCAAAACATTACCGATACATGTATATGTTATCATTGTCAGTAATCTGTTTTATTAAGCAAACTTTTACAAGCTCACCCTATCTCGGTCAGTTGAGCACTGAACGGTCAATCTAGAGACGTTTATCTTGGCTCTGGATCATGGAGAATCTTTTGTCAATTCGACCCTCTTACTGGTTTCTTACATGATGCCAAGGTCATTTAAACACATCGTCAAAATTAAGTCAATTTTGTATCTGCTATCCAGTCTCTCATAAACACGCCCTAATTTCTCTGTCACGCTCTAATGCACTCCCGTACGCATGCAGACACACATCCATCATTCCACGTTCAGTTTGGAGTTTAATTTTAGATTGTGGAGCCATCATTGTGTATGTTTATTTGTTACTAAATTTTCCGATATTCTCGGACAACTAGCTTCCTAGTGCCTTTGAAATTTTTTTTAGAGCCCTGCCAGGTTGTATTTAATACACAGAAAGGCGAGAAATAAGAGATAATTTTATTTCCACATAATTCATCATGATGCATTACTAACAGCGTATAGGTACATGAGAATATGAAAAATGAATCAATGCATTTATAAGCATTTTGTCTGCATCAGAAAAAAGCAGACGGCTCAAACAGATAACATAGAACCAGTAAAGGGAGACAAATGTTAATTATAACTGCTGCAGTTACTTCCCCTTGCAGTATCAATAAATACTGCCAAAGTATCTTGGGAGAATTGCGTAGAAACATCATAAAATTGAATTCAACGCACACTTAAATTAAGAGTTATTTTTTTTACATATTTTAGTGCTAATAGAATTCACTTGGGCAATTTTCAATTTAAATTTGCTTTAATAGTGACAAATAGATAAATAAGTTACAATTCTACTCAGTAAAACCTGCCCTGCATTCAAAATGTTGTTTGCGGCTAATGTTTCGTAACGTCTGCAATTTAGGTCCCGTGTGCAGTGAATGCATACAGTGGGTCTGGGATACAAAACTAAACAGTTTCGTAACGTTTCCAATTGTTAGCCGTAACTGAACCCAGGGCAGGATGGTATTAATGTCTTGCATGGTCAAGTGAATTTCTTAACATCAAATGGTAGCTTGTGAAAGCGGTGATTTAAGTACCGCAAGGGGAGACAAGTGCTTGGGACGAGCTTAATGTAAATCCCATTGCAATCGGTATACACGGAGAAACGGCACTGTTATCCAAACTGCAATAGAAACTGACCTCCGTTACCAGACACAACCCTACGAAACAATGATAAAATTTAAAGATCACATCCTTTAAACAGAATGTTATAAGTAAAGATTGGAACAAATAGCAGACTAAAAGTATATACATGTAATTGGCAAAATAGGTTGAGAATGAAGAGAGACATTCGAGTACTGAGACTGATCTCAAGTTTTCTAACCTGTCTGCCAGTGTAGATTTAGACCAGTCAGCATGTCTGCCAGTGTAGATCTAGACCAGTCACAATGTCTGCCAGTGTAGATCTAGACCAGTCAGCATGTGTGCCAGTGTAGACTAGACCAGTCGGCATGTCTGCCAGTGTAGATCTAGACCAGTCACAATGTCTGCCAGTGTATTTCTAGACCAGTCACAATGTCTGCCAGTGTAGATCTTCACCATTCAGCATGTCTGCCAGTGTAGATCTAGACCAGTCAGCATGTCTGCCAGTGTAGATCTAGACCAGTCAGCATGTCTGCACAGTCTGATCAGGGTCTACGCTGTTCACTAGATCTATACATCACGTTTATCCTCACATCATTACTATGAACCCAGTTACAGATCAGTAATCGGTGTAGAATGGCGGAACAGAAGAGAAGCCATGTCTTTGCTACACAAAAGCAAGGCTCTAGAAATCCAATAGCACGACGACCCGGACTAGTCTAATACTGAATCGATCCAGACTAGTCAAATACTGAATCGACCCACAGACTAGTCTAAACTGAATCGGCTACCAACAGTTGAGTTGAAATTAGTCCCGGACAAGTCTGTTTTTAAAACTAACCAACATCAGCAATTGTACAGTTGTAAGTCAAACCTTAGAATCCCACAAACACATACATGAGATTAATAATTTTAGAGTATGGAGCTATCATTGTGTTTGTTTATTTGTTACTAAATACTGATATTCTCGGACAACTAGCTTCCTTTGTCGGACAAGTCAAATTTTACATTTCCCTTAGTCCTGGACAAGTGTCTTTGAAAAAGATTTCTAGAGCCGTGAAAGTATTTAAATATTTTCTCTGGCAAGAATTTGTGTTTATGCAATAAATTAATGGATTTACAATTGTTAAAGTGTAGAAATGACCGAGTATAGTGCTGTTTGACCGCTAACAGGTGCATGAACTTTCAGGACCGATCCATACCAATTAAGGTAAGGAAATGCTCTAGTGTGTAAAGCTATAACTGCTGTTTGGATTACTTTTCTATCAAAACACAACCTTGGCTTTTTCTCTGTCAAGCTTACGGACAAACACGAATATTTCAATACACTTTTTTGAAATGTAATGGTCTAGTTAGTATATTCAAGCGTTCGTGGTTGATAAAACTGCAATGTGTCTAAAATTGCAATATACTTGCTATCAGACTGGCAACTGGACATTTATTTAGATTTCCATTTAACCAACTCTATTTCTGTATATTACTGATGCAGGACACATCAAATCAATTTTTTAATACTTTATACACATTACAAATTTCTTCATGAAATGACATTGCAGGTAAGGTTTTTAGGATAAAAGAAATATCAGGGTGATACGTTATCAAGAACAATACACCACAAGGAGTCTAAAATGCATAAAAAAGTTTTGGAAGTGTGACAATATTAATGCTGAACACCAGCAGTCCTCCTAACTTAAATATTGGGAATATCAAAATGGCCGACATAGGATTCTAACCAAAGACACAAACGACTAAGTAACTGCGCAGTAACCATCAGTGACTCTCACACATTCAGGGTACATCAATGTAAATACAGTCCAACCTCATTCATTCGAATTCACCTGTTCTAGAGTTTTCTATGTGCCTACGGAGATACGAAGACCAGATATCTATTTCATATTACCAAGTATTTGGATAGAAGGTTGTCGAATAAACAAGGTCCAACTGTATTTAGTAAGCTTCACTTTAAATAACTGTGATCAAACTTAAATAAAAATCATAAATAAAACTCAAAGATTTACATAAAGCTATTTATATGACTGAAACAAAGAATGTTGAAAGCATTATACCATAAAATATATACGTAACGTGTAAATATAATATTGTGCTCAGGAGACCAAAAACCGACTGCCTGCAGTCAGAAAAATACATGCAACATCAATAGTATTACGATGGATCAATATCAGAAACTGTGAATTTTACTCAGTACATTCAAAACATAATATATACAGTAAACCTCACTTAAAGACCACTTCAATAATACCTCACTTAAAGACCACTTCAATAATAAGACCACCTCGAAATTAAGAACATAATTTTCAAGTCCATTTTCACAGTTTTGCTCTTTATTCAACCTCAATATTAAGACCACCTCAATACGAAGACCAGTGTTTTCATGGGTCCCAAGGGTGGTCTTATTATCGAGGTTTTACTGTAATCAAGCACCAGTAAGTATTATAATACTACCGTATTTGTCCTTCTTACACCCCGGACACAGAGCAAAATGCCGACCTTACGCATATTGTACAATATGGTAATGTTGCCACAAAATATAGAGGTGCGACTAATTGGCCAGGTGTTAATTAAGACAAATATAGTATATCAAACAGGTTCATAATTGAACGCATTTGGTTTTATCATCAACCAAAGTTACAGGAAACGGCACAAACTGCCTTTCATAATTTGTTTGCACTAAAAATAGATTTAAAAAAGGTTTAAAAGGCCGTTAGTTACAGCTGAAATGATCAAAGGCCTTTGAATAGATTAAATAAATGCAAATCTTCCACCTTAGAATGTTTTACATGTACTGAATAAATATATAAACACTTTATCATAAACAAAAACTACCGTATAAATAGATATAAAATATTTAAGCCGAAATAAAACATTTTCTACGATCCAGTTTGATTCTGTGCATATTCTACTAGAATACATCATATATCAACTACTACTTAACACAAATCTCGAACACAACATGGTTCAAACAAAAGTTCTGCAACAAAATTCGAAAACTTTTCAAAGATTTTTTGTCAAATTTCCAAGGACTATGTTTTATTATCAATTCACAATAAAGTTATCTAAACAGCAACAAGATTGACCTTTAAAACCAAATCACATGAAAAACAATGGTAGAAATGGCACTCAGTGGAAATCATAATAAAATCGAAAATCATTCAATATTCAGGCATTCCAGCAGCTTCAACTTAATTGACATTCACTTTGAAAAGAAGCATGAAAATTAGGAATTTAAATGAAAAGTTTGTGTATTTTTAGGTTATTTGACTTTTTTTAGGATTTTTGACTTTTTTTAGGTATTTTATTTTTTGGGCCGCTGGAAAGCCTGAATATTAGACACAAAAAGGGGATAAAAATATGAAATAAAGATCAAAGTTAAAATTATTAAAAAATGATCCGAATATTACATTGGATAAAATATATAATAATACATGTATAAGCATTACTGACGGCCCATTTCAAGAAATAAACCACATCAACAACACGTCAAATGTTTATGAAAAAAGGGGAAAATATACTAGTGACTAGTCTGTCTATTCAAAATTCTGTACACTTTTAACAAAAAATGTTGATCGATAAATCTACTTGGTGACACAAAGAAATTTTCTATGGGTTTCATACAAGGGTACACAGGGATAAGAATATGTTTTTTTCTCTCTATTTATAACTTTTAATCGGTAGAACAGAAAATATTTAAATTTGCCATTGTGCACCAGCATGTAAATTCTTCACTGAACTTACAGACATCACTTGTAGTTTATAGTCATCAGCTTTAGCTATATACACAGGTCGATATTTTATCGATACATACCGGTAAATAATTTGTAAGTTTTATTTTCAAATTTTGCAAAAAAATAATTTTGCAATGAAAACATATAGCGTAACGGGAAACGATGAACGTGACAAATTATTAATTAATGATCGATGAATTTGTTAACAAATATCTACAGGTTAATTCAAATGATAATTATTTCTAAGCACATGAAATTAAGCATACTATAGTCATGGATACTAAATACAGTAAACTTTCACTTAAAAGACCACCTCATTAATATGACCGCAATTTCATGATCCAGTTTTTAATTCTACCTCGATTATAAGACCATCTCACCAACTAACGGCGGTCATCTTATTGTGGTTTCATTGTTTTCTACAACTATATAATTATCGAGGTTAGTCAATAACTTATTGTAAATCAGCTTTTGATATTAAAAGCAGTAATTACAGTAGTTTTACACCAACTCTCGAAATTATCAAAAAACTTCTCATGCATGGGTTGAACGCAAGACTATCCTAACTCCTATGTATTTATATACAAGTTGCAGTAGTCTTGCACTGAACCCTCGGTATTTTTTTATCAACCAAACAGATTTTTTTTTATTTATCCATACATGATAGGCACTGACATTTGGATCTATAATAAATGGAATGATTATTTACATGTGTAAATATCTGAATGAATAAAACTTCACGACGGCGACAACAACAGACAAAACTCCTATCATAGTGAAAACGCAAATGAAATAAAAATGTGTGACGTTAAGTGTATGACAATAATATATTATTAACTGGAGAGATGTGGACATTTCATGTTCATGAAAATTTCAATACAACTTTTACCCAGTATATGTATACACTATCACTGGAAGATACAACTAGTATCAGAATGGAAATGAAACTTATACATGTAATTAAAACATACAACAATGGCATATTACTATAAGACAAAGCATCACATAATTTTTTTATAAAAATCATTACACTTACATTATTGAACAAAAACCCCAATCCATATCCAGGAAATATATCACCAACATACATGTATATATGACATATTTACATCAAGAAAACATATGGATATAAACAAAGACCTATAATTTTGACTAGCATATTGTAACCTTTTTCATACAAGAAATCTAAGACATTTTTTAACACACATGAATTAATTTCAAATAACCACTAGTGAAAGACCTTATGATAGGACATCATGGTCGTCATCATTACATTACAGAGATGGCTGCTGCTAAAAATATGCAGGAAATCAATGTTCGATATAACGGATCCCAACCGTATTCAAGGCAATACTAGCTACTTCAAAATAAACATTATATAAGCCTAACAAATTCTCCACTATTTAAACATCATCAACATGAAGGCTCACAGGCAGTCTTTCGGACAAGACTTTAAAAACCGAGGTCCCGTGTATGATGCTTTACATCAAGCACGTAAAAGAACCAGGGGTGCTTCTGGAACTGGGGCATCTCCTGTATCATGCACTATCCTCCAAAATCTAATATGACTAACACTCTTCTGGAGGCATCGCCCATATGGGAAACCGGTGGCGACGATAAATAAACGCAAATACAAAAGGCTCACAGGGAAGACTGGGCTTGCCCAAAACTGTGTTGCCTCTTTAAATAAAGTTGTTATTATTATTATTCAAATAAAATTTAAAATTGATATCAACAGAAACATCTCAGTTTATGGACGAACAAAAGATATCTTGACAATATTCTATTTTCAGTATTTCCATTTTACTTTGAACTGCATAACAATTGAAATAACTTTACAAGAAAGTTATGACCTCATATGAAATTCATATTTTTGTTCAAAGGTTGATACAAATATTGTTAGTCTACTTGTTTATGCTGTAAATAATACACTGTCTAAATGCTCAAAACATGGTGAAATAATTAGTGACTAGTCCGTCTGTGTGGAATAACCGACATTTTCCACTTTAGTGCCTACTTTTCTTCAGTAATGTGGAACAGAGATTTCCTATTTGACCAGCAGACATTGTAAAGGTCATACTTGACACTTATGTAGCTTTTTGTAAATTAACAACAACAGCATTTTTTAAAATTCTGCATCAGTGTGTAACTTTAACAATATACTTCACATAAAAAAAGTTCAAAATTTTAAAATACATTCAAACTTTATGGTCAACAAGTAAAACAAATGAAACAAAATACATAAAAAATATTAGTTCATCACGTCAACAACAAAATATGACAACTTGAGATACATAGCAACTTTTGTAAATAAAAATCTTAACTTGGTTATTAAAAAAAAGCTAACACTACAGCGCAACACTTCCAGAGTGAGCTTATCCCTCCTCCACTTCTTTCATCAATTTAGGCGTAAAAAAAGTTTTTTGTTTCAGATTTCCCGACCTACCCTATTTTTTTGCACCGACCCTAGAACATTTTTGTGTTAATTTTTATTTTTTTTTTGGTAAAATTTCCTTGTGTGAATTTTTCTTTAGGTTCATATTTCTGCCCAATTATTAGACGCTTCACGAGTATTCCAGCCATAGAACATTATATTCACCTTCATTAAACATTATCCATGTTAAAAGGGAAAGGGGATTTGTCTCTTAACATATACTTAACGCCATTAAAAACACAACCAAAAATTATGCATATAAAGTGACATTACAAAGGCAAGCATATTCTTAATGTCTAAAACAAAATTTCATAAAATTAATCAATAATGAAATCCAAAAATAATTGATGTAGAGTTTAATAAAGTTTTGAACAAGTATTAACACATAGAAAACTGCCACACGCTTTTGACAGTTGGTACTACAAAATGACGCTTAATTCAAATACCCTTTACATAAACTTCTTAGCTGAAATTGCTCTCAGAAAATGATACAATGTCAAATAATATTCATATGAACAAAAATTCAGAGATTAGATTACAATAATATGATAATATAAACAAAGTTCTGCCAAGCGAGAATGTCGCAAATATGCGGCCTCCGCAGAACACTGTATGAAGCTAGATCGCAGATAAAACTTTTAACAATACTTAACAATACAGAAATATAGTATAGAATAATAACAGTATGAGATAATATAACATGAGCTTACTGAAGCTTATTTAACAAGGCATATTATTTCTGTACACATTTCTTAATGGATAATGTTACCCTTACTATGAACTCAAATATTATGATGTCGATATTGTAAATATACCACACATATGATGACACAAGAATCACGTATATGCGTAATACCACCGATATTGCCCTTTGTGTTCAGGTCACTAAGCACAGCACTCGGCGACTTAAAAGTTCACTTCCTCATCCGTAATTATATTATATGTACGAATTGTCAACATTCATGTACATGATAAGAGTTTATAGATACAGAACACACGGGATTTCTATTTCACACATAGTGTATTTCCATACTACAAGCTGCGTAGTAAGCTGTATGTTTGTGTGTATGTCTGTCTGTGATTAGGGTGCTGGGTTCAAATGATCCCAGCATGGCATAGTCACCAAGCATCTGTATAGCGAACATCACATTCCTGTAACGATGGTAACTTCTCCTGTAGATAAACAAACAATACCACAATTATATCACACATCTGACCATACACTTAAAACAGATGTCCACCAATACAGAGATTTAAGTAGCCCGAGGTTCAAAACCCCAAACTTATTATTCACCTTTTTTTCAATATCATCTAATTTACAATTTCTGTTAAAGAACGGCATGTTTCCACAAATTCACATCTGATCAATTCATTTGACATTCATTTGAAATCAACAACTAAGAGCCTATTAAGCCTTTTGACTAATCAAGATGTCCACTGATTAGCTGACTGTCCCGATATCAACCAATGAAAGGCATTGTTACAAGTCATTTATGAAATAGATATTATCCGTCCTTTACCGTCCGAAACACCTCTAAACATACTTCAAATACTGACCCTGAAAACAATTTTTTCTGGCATTTTAAACACCTGGAAATTCCAGTAATACCTGTATGACTTACGTCTCTGACCAGTGTCTTCCAAATGAATACGCCAGTAAAGTACAAATTGATGGTTCATTTCAAAACAAATGTTACTCAGTCATGGAAAAAGAAGCAAGTTACATGAGAAATGTCATTATTCAATATATTCTTACTTTCGACGTCCAAGATAAAATAACTTTTAATACTTAGAAAGGATTTAAACTCGACACAGAGCACCACAATCCTGTTTCAGCATGGCATCACAATCCCTGAGATAGCATAGAAACCAGGAAGCTCACATTAAGTGAGGTTAATATATAAAACTGTAAGGCTTTGTTCGACACCAGAATGAGGTAAAATACATAAGTGTTAACTTAAACAGATACATTAAAACCTCACTAATCTTCACATGCGCAAGTTAACACAAACATTTACCAATCTCTTATCAGTTCTTGACAAGTAATTAAGAATGAGGTTTTCATGACCAGAAAGTATGAGCTATAACTAAACAGTTGTTATTCTCATTCAGTTTTGACTGTTTTATGAATACAGTAAAATCTCACTGAAAGACCACCTCAAAAATATGACCACCTCTAAATGAGGAACATAATATTCAAGTCCATTTTCATTTTTTTGCTCTTTATTTGACCTAAATAGTAAGACCATTTTTCAAGGGTCCCAAGGGTGGTCTTATTATCGAAGTTTTACTGTAGTCACGTTCCAGTTAGTATTACAAAACTACCGTATTTGTCCTTCTTACACCCCAGACACAGAGCAAAATGCTGACCTTATGCATATTGTACAATATGGTAGTAATGTGTTCACAAAATATAGAGGTGCGACTAATAAGAAGACCATTTTTCAAGGGTCCCAAGGGTGGTCTTATTATTGAGGTTTTACTGAATACAGTTTCATAACGTTGTACAAATCAGTTTGGGTGCATATGGCAATATACCAGTATATCATAATACCCCTAGAGATGATTTGGTAAACCTGTAAGGTAACCCAAAAAGAAAAAATTATCATTGATGGCCTTTATTATTGATGGCCCTATCTGAGCGACAAATATATACCTTCAATCCTTCAAACACCAATGCTGACAGATTCGTACTGTTCAAATTTAACTTCCGTAAATTCTTCAGTGCTGAAACAGAAACATTGAGACTTATTCCCAAACCAATACATCACAGGGTAATACAATGCATAAGATACATTTAAAGATATGCAAGTTTTGAAAATCACTAAAACCTTAAAAAAATATGTTTGTTTCATGTTTCATGCCCCCAAAAAATAGGGTAGGTAGGTCGGAATGTTTTTTTGTTTTGTAGATTTTTTTAATTTTCAAACGAAGTAAATTTAACATAAATTTAAATGATTATATGTTAAAAGACAAATCCCCTTCCCTTTTAACATGGATACTGTTTAATCAAGGTGAATATAATGCTCTACTACTCAAATTTTGAGGCAAATTTATCCAAGTTATTATTCAATGTTACATGACGTCATCCGCACGAGACTCATCCTCACCGGGGGAGGGGTGGTTGCTAGGAGAGGCTGCATAGTTAAAGTATATATACTTACCAGCCAATGAGCTCAAACCCTTATCTGTAACTGGGGTTTCACACAGATTTAACACCTGTAACTTGTGCAAATGTTCCGATATCTTTTGTAGTCCAATATCTCCGAACTAAACACAAAAACATAAAACAAGATGTAACAAAACATTTACAATATATTTACAACCTCATTCATTCGAATTCATTGGGTCCAAAATTTCATTTTGAATCATATGTAAAATCACATAGTTTCGAATAGCCCATTTCAATTCAACATGCATAAGATGATACATGATTGGGACCTGATATTTATTTCGGATGATACCAAGTATTCGGAGAGAAAGTTGTCAAATAAACGAGGTCCAACTGTATCGATATTTCCATTAAAACACAGCCACATAAGGTTTATTGTTTGTTTAAAAAATCTATAAAAATACGGTAATTGGTTACCATTTGTGACAATACAGGGTTTATTTTGGCTATTTTGAGATGACCCATACCCTTCAAATTGGGAATTTTTGCGTTTTGGGAAAAAGACTAGGAATAAAAGTAAAGGATGTAGAGATTAATTAATGGACAATTGCTATTTATATAAACTGCATGTGAGATAAAAGCCTTTAAATTTGTCAATTTTGGCTAAATTGAACCAAATTTTTCTTCAGATTTATTGGGAATTTTTACATTCAGATTTGGAAAAATATACTTTGTGGCATAGAGAATATAGCCGAATAACTACCGGTGTAACAGGCCAGTTCTTCCCCCCAGTCCAGTTCTTCCCCGGGGAAGTTCTGGACCGGTCCAGTTCTTCCCCGGGGAGGTTTTGGACTAGTCCAGTTCTTCCCCACCCAGTCTGTTTCTTCCCCGGGGAAGTTCTGGACCGGTCCAGTTCTTCCCCCCTAGGAAATTATCTTATTTTCAACTTTCACGCCCTGGAAATTATCTAATTTTTCGTGTGAGGGTGGGGAAGTTCTGGACCGGCCCAGTTCTTCCCCCCTAGGAAATTATTTTATTTTCAACTTTTTAATGTTGAAAATGTTCTTATTTTTCATGTTAGGGTGGGGAAGTTTAGGAAGTTATTTTATTTTTTCAACTTTCAGCTGGTCTAATTCTGTCCTCCTAGTTAAATACTTGATTATTTGTGTCAGTGTGGGGAAGTTCTGGACTAGTCCAGTTCTTCTCCCCTAGTAAAATATTTTATTTTTTCTTCTGAGGGTGGGGAAGTTCTGGACTAGTCCAGTTCTTCCCCCTAGAAATAATTTAATTTTCAACTTTTTAACCTTGAAAATGTTCTTATTTTTCATGTTAGGGTGGGGAAGTTCTGGACCAGTCCAGTTCTTCCCCCCTAGGAAATTATTTTATTTTTTCAACTTTCAACTGGTCTTATTCTGTCCTCCTAGTTAAATACTTCATTATTTGTGTCAGGGTGGGGAAGTTCTGGACTAGTCCAGTTCTTCTCCCCTAGTAAAATATTTTATTTTTTCTTCTGAGGGTGGGGAAGTTCTGGACAGACGGACAAGGGCAAATCTATATGCCTCAACCTCCATTCAGAGTGGGGGCATTAAAATCCTAGGGGAGAAGGACTGAACTAGTCCAGAACTTCCCCAACTAAGACAAAAATAATAATATTTTACAAGGGGAAAACAACTGGACTAGTCAAGAACTTCCCCACCCTAAGACGAAAAAATGAAATAATTTCCAAGGGGAGAAGAACTGGACTAGTCCAGAACTTCCCCACCCTAATTCAAAAATAATAATATTTTACAAGGGGAGAAGAACTGGACTAGTCCAGAACTTCCCCACCCTAAGATGAAAAAATAAAACAATTTCCAAGGGGAGAAGAACTGGACTAGTCCAGAACTTCCCCACCCTAAGATGAAAAAATAAAACAATTTCCAAGGGGAGAAGAACTGGACTAGTCCAGAACTGCCCCACCCTAAGACAAAAATAATAATATTTTACAAGGGGAGAAGAACTGGACTAGTCCAGAACTTCCCCAACTAAGACAAAAATAATAATATTTTACAAGGGGAAAACAACTGGACTAGTCAAGAACTTCCCCACCCTAAGACGAAAAAATGAAATAATTTCCAAGGGGAGAAGAACTGGACTAGTCCAGAACTTCCCCACCCTAATTCAAAAAATAATAATATTTTACAAGGGGAGAAGAACTGGACTAGTCCAGAACTTCCCCACCCTAAGATGAAAAAATAAAACAATTTCCAAGGGGAGAAGAACTGGACTAGTCCAGAACTGCCCCACCCTAAGACAATAATAATATTTTACAAGGGGAGAAGAACTGGACTAGTCCAGAACTTACCCACCCTTAAGCACAAAAAATAAAACAATTTCCAAGGGGAGAAAAACTGGACTAGTCCAGAACTTCCCCACCCTAAGACAAAAATAATAATATTTTCCAAGGGGAGAAGAACTGGACTAGTCCAGAACTTCCCCACCCTAATTCAAAAATAATAATATTTTACAAGGGGAGAAGAACTGGACTAGTCCAGAACTTCCCCCACCCTAAGACGAAAAAATAAAACAATTTCCAAGGGGAGAAGAACTGGACTAGTCCAGAACTTCCCCACCCTAAGATGAAAAAATAAAACAATTTCCAAGGGGAGAAGAACTGGACTAGTCCAGAACTGCCCCACCCTAATTCAAAAATAATAATATTTTACAAGGGGAGAAGAACTGGACTAGTCCAGAACTTCCCCACCCTAAGATGAAAAAATAAAACAATTTCCAAGGGGAGAAGAACTGGACTAGTCCAGAACTGCCCCACCCTAAGACAAAAATAATAATATTTTCCAAGGGGAGAAGAACTGGACTAGTCCAGAACTTCCCCACCCTAAGACGAAAAAATAAAACAATTTCCAAGGGGAGAAGAACTGGACTAGTCCAGAACTTCCCCACCCTAAGATGAAAAAATAAAACAATTTCCAAGGGGAGAAGAACTGGACTAGTCCAGAACTGCCCCACCCTAAGACAAAAATAATAATATTTTACAAGGGGAGAAGAACTGGACTAGTCCAGAACTTCCCCAACTAAGACAAAAATAATAATATTTTACAAGGGGAAAACAACTGGACTAGTCAAGAACTTCCCCACCCTAAGACGAAAAAATGAAATAATTTCCAAGGGGAGAAGAACTGGACTAGTCCAGAACTTCCCCACCCTAATTCAAAAATAATAATATTTTACAAGGGGAGAAGAACTGGACTAGTCCAGAACTTCCCCACCCTAAGATGAAAAAATAAAACAATTTCCAAGGGGAGAAGAACTGGACTAGTCCAGAACTGCCCCACCCTAAGACAATAATAATATTTTACAAGGGGAGAAGAACTGGACTAGTCCAGAACTTACCCACCCTTAAGCACAAAAAATAAAACAATTTCCAAGGGGAGAAGAACTGGACTAGTCCAGAACTTCCCCACCCTAAGATGAAAAAATAAAACAATTTCCAAGGGGAGAAGAACTGGACTAGTCCAGAACTGCCCCACCCTAAGACAAAAATAATAATATTTTACAAGGGGAGAAGAACTGGACTAGTCCAGAACTTCCCCAACTAAGACAAAAATAATAATATTTTACAAGGGGAAAACAACTGGACTAGTCAAGAACTTCCCCACCCTAAGACGAAAAAATGAAATAATTTCCAAGGGGAGAAGAACTGGACTAGTCCAGAACTTCCCCACCCTAAGACAAAAATAATAATATTTTCCAAGGGGAGAAGAACTGGACTAGTCCAGAACTTCCCCACCCTAATTCAAAAATAATAATATTTTACAAGGGGAGAAGAACTGGACTAGTCCAGAACTTCCCCCACCCTAAGACGAAAAAATAAAACAATTTCCAAGGGGAGAAGAACTGGACTAGTCCAGAACTTCCCCACCCTAAGATGAAAAAATAAAACAATTTCCAAGGGGAGAAGAACTGGACTAGTCCAAAACTGCCCCGGGGAAGAACTGGACCGGGGCAGTTCTGGACTGTTACACCGGTATATTACATATATAACGGCTATAAAAACAACTGATAAAAACCTGCAATAAATTGTAGTAATGACATACAGGAATCTGTCAATCAAATTCTCAATCATATTACAACTTTAACAACAGAAAATTCTTACCTGCGTTGACCAGAGATTGAGATATCGTAGTGACGGAAGTTTTATCAGGTCATCAGCACAGGCACTTGTAACTTGAGTGAATGCTAGACTCAGACATTCCAGATTACCAAATGATCCAGAACTCAACATTTTGGCCAGGTCAGTATCGGTCGACTTGGACGGTAAAGTCAGCTTTTTTGGACCTCCCTTCTGTTGCTGGAATTACAAAATTTATATCTTTATTTCGTCATTTTCTGAAGAGTATAAAAGACACACATCATAAACTTACGCAGTTATATGCAGACAGAATGTCCAATCATTACAACAATCAACACAATCACTGGCCAACAAGAGATTCACACATTATACTGTAAAATCAGAAATTTTCGGGAAGGATTAAAAACTTTTTCGCGGGATAGCTATATTAGCGAAAGTAAATGTTTGCCAAATATTGTTGTGTTAATTTCACGACAAAACTGACAGCAGAAACTCAGTTACATTTAACCTTGAGAAACACCGTGATCATTTCAATTTGGGAAATATTGGCATTGTGAAAATACCAGATTTTACGGTATTAACAGTCAGTTCTCAAATTGGACAAGGGAATTTGATTTTCATAATTTCACTTCAGGAAATGCAATCATGAATAGTGAGGTTGTTGTTTTTGCGTTAAAAGAGAAACAAATTTGATTTCAGTAACTGAAGTTCAGATAGTGATATCTAAGTCAAGGGAAAAAAGGATTCAAAGCATTTTGGAAAACAACAATAGTTTTAAATTATATTTCATAATCAAAGTTTACACTCTAAATTGTTCATTTTACAAAATTTATGTATTACGAACTATACAACTAATATGCTATGGCAAAATACGAATTCACAGCCTCCAGATCTGATGAACACTACACCAGCCTAGACCACTATGTGCCCTACACCAAAGTCATTAATTTATAAGAACATTGATGAACATACTTTCAACAAACATATGGAAAAAAAGGAAATAAACAAACACTACAAAAGACATATAAAGTGACCGTACCAATTCCCTGAGTGCAATCTGCCTCTCACATAAATCTGCGTACATTCGCTTCCCTGATATCGTACTCTGTAAAGTTGTAACCATCTGCATCTTCAGATCATTATTCTCTACCACATCACATTCCAGCATTGCACACAACACCTGCAATATGTGTAACAATATAATATGCACCTCATCCAAGCACCACATACTGTCCTCACATTGGTCTCAACTCAACCCCCTACATGGTTCTGCCTAACCCTATGCTGGTTTATGCCTTACCCCATGCTGGCCTCTGCCTAACCCCATGCTGGTTTATGCCTTACCCCATGCTGGCTTCCGCCTAACCCCATGCTGGTTTATGCCTTACCCCATGCTGGCCTCTGCCTAACCCCATGCTGGTTTATGCCTTACCCCATGCTGGCTTCCGCCTAACCCCATGCTGGTTTATGCTTCACCTCATACATGCCTCCGTTACCCATGCAGGCCTCCAACTTACCCCATGCTGGCATCCATCTTACCCCATGCTGGCATCCATCTTACCCCATGCTGGCATCCATCTTACCTCATGCTGGCATCCATCTTACCATATGCTGGCATCCATCTTACCCCATGCAGGCCTTCAACTTACCCCATGCTGGCATCTATCTTACCCCATGCTGGCATCCAACTTACCCCATGCTGGCATCCATCTTACCCCATGCTCTGGCATCCATCTTACCCCATGCTGGCAACCATCTTACCCCATGCTGGCATCCATCTAACTCCATACTGGCATCCATCTAACTACATGCTGGCCTCCGCCTAACTCCATGCTGGCATCCACCTTACCCCATGCTGACATCCATCTAACCCCATGCTGGCATCCATCTAACTCCATGCTGGCATCCATCTAACTCCATGCTGGCATCCATCTTACCCCATGCTGGCATCCATCTTACCCCATGCTGGCATCCACCTTACCTCATGCTGGCCTCCGCCTAACCCCATACTCACCTCCACCTAACCCCATACTGGCCTCGGCCTAACCCCATGCTCACCTTCTTCTTACCCCATGCTGGCCTCCGCCTAACCCCATGCTCACCTCCTTCTTACCCCATACTGGCCTCCGCCTAACCCCATGCTCACCTTCTTCTTACCCCATACTGGCCTCGGCCTAACCCCATGCTCACCTCCTTCTCACCCCATGCTGGCCTCCGCCTAACCCCATGCTCACCTCCTCCTAAACCCATGCTCACCTCCTCCTAACCACATGCTCACCCCCTCCTTACCCCATGCTCACCTCCTTCTTTCCCCATGCTCACCTCCTCCTAAACACATGCTCACCTCCTCCTAACCCCATGCTCACCTCCTCCTAACCCATACTGGTCTCTGTCTAAAATTGTTTTGATTCCCAAACATCCACTTACACAGTAACTCCCTGATTATATTTTTCATAAATCATGCAATATGATAAAAAACAAATAATACGGATGTATTTATATCAACAATAACATTTATCACATAACTTGCACTCCAGGAGTGGCATAAAGCAGTGACATAAATATCATATGTAACTAGTTACATAAATAGCTGAATCACAGCATTATTTAGTCTATTCAAAGATTGAAAACAATCTATTTATGGTGTTATGTGATAAATAGAATCTTACATTGTGCTTATTTGATATTGTTTTTATGAAACTCGTCCACTGAAACGAATATGACGCGAGGCTCAGTCGACTCGTTTCATCAAAACAATATCAAATAAGCACTCATGTAAGATCCTCTATATATCAATCATTCCTGGAATGAATTGAGTCATTTAACATTCAATGACTACCGGTGATTACAGTCAATAATTTGATCCAGCTCATGAACAACAAGTTATCATCTATTTCCATTTATTGCACACCGGTATTTGCACAAGCTGTTCAGAGAATTGTATGTTATCTATTTGTAACAATAACTGATATCTCCAACCTGGAATCATCAATTCACAATCAGAAAGCTTTAAGGATAAATGAGATTAATTATTTATTTCATTAATTCATTATGTGAAAAGTCCATTTCAATACATTTTTTTTCTATTTGTATAATAGAATACGAGTTTGTACCAAAAGTTCACAGAAAGTTCACAGAATGAAAGTTGCATTACCTAATGATTTTGTTCTGACTCTTAGCAGTTCATGTATATCAGTTAAATTCATTGATTTTTATTTCACGATATTGACCAATTTTTACCTTTTTAAATAACAGAACAGTCTCTTCAGAGCAACACCCTTGGAAACAAACAAATGTTGTCCTTTGTGGAGAGGTTGTTGCTATAGAGAGGTCAAATTGGAAGTAAACTCATACCACTACAAAACAAATACCGTTCTGGAGAGGAGGCAGGGCTCTAAAGATCCACTAGCCCGATGTCCCGGACTAGTCTAATGCTGAATCAGACTACCAAAAGTTGAGTTGAAGTTAGTCCCAGACAAGTCTGATATGAAAGCTAACCAACATCAGCAATTGTTCATTTGTAAGTCAAACCTTAGAATCCCACAAACACTGATTGTGGAACTATCATTATGTACGTTTTTTGTTACTAAATTTACTGATATTCTTGGACAACTAGCTTCCTATGACAGACAATCAAATTTGAAATTTCCATAGGTCTGAGACAAGTGTCTTTGATCAAAATTTCTAGAGCCCTGAGGAGGTTGTCGCTCCAGAGGGAGGGGGGGGGGTGCAGGGCATTCTTGATAGGTTACATAACATAAAACTTACCTCCATTGCTGCTATATTTTCTCGTAAAGACAACAGCATCACTGGACCAATCATTTTATTGAGTCCATTTAGAAAGTTCTTCCGTTTACAGCAACAATGCATTAACGTCTTCAGCTGTAAAAAAATACAAGACTGATAGATCACTTGTGACAGAGGAAAAGAATAGTTGACCTAAAAACAATACTGGAATTATTAACTCAACCACAGACATACAAACCATGCACTGGAAACAGGCTGATATTGGTGAAATGATTTAACGAAATAATTTAACCACAATCCTTAGCATGCGCTAGTATCGTGAATTTCCACCACTTTATGGATCGGAGATTGTCGGTAATCTCTGTTCATTTCAATCTGTTGCTGGCTCTGTTGGTTAGCACATAAATGTCTGTGTAATTACCTATTGATCTGTGTAATTCTATATTGTCTTAATGTAGTTATTTAAAAATGTATTAATTCAGATTGAAGAAATCTTTAAATATGACAATTACGGCAGATGAAAATATCAATTTCTCTTGATTCAGAAACAAGATGGTGGACGTTGCAATTTTTTTAATATGGCTTTGATCTCAAAAGAAAATCTCGCCACTCGCGAGAGTTCAAACAATTCTAACTGCACATAGTAGGACGTTTCCAATCCATTTATAACACGTTAGCCACATCATAGGATCATAAACTAAGAGAGGCAAATTGGTTGAGGTTTAGAGGGCCTGACTTGATCCAAAGTTCACAATCCCTGAATTCAGCAAGAGTACTGGTTTAGGCTAGTAACACAATCCCTGAATTCAGCAAGAGTACTGGTTTAGGCTAGTAACGCAATCCCTGAATTCAGCAAGAGTACTGGTTTAGGCTAGTAACGCAATCCCTGAATTCAGCAAGAGTACTGGTTTAGGCTAGTAACGCAATCCCTGAATTCAGCAAGAGTACTGGTTTAGGCTAGTAACGCAATCCCTGAATTCAGCAAGAGTACTGGTTTAGGCTAGTAACGCAGTTAGCAATCATCAAGAGTGGTAAGTATAAGTTTTAACAATATTTTTCGCAAGTAATGTAAAATAAATAAGTTTAAACGTCAGTCGAACCTGGTTCAATCGAATTCATCCGGTCCAAAATTTATTTCAAAGAACACATAGTTTCAAATAGCCCATTTCAATTTGACGTGCCTACGAAGATACACCGGGACCTGTATTTATTTCAAATAATGCCAAGTATATGTACAGAAGGTTGTCGAATAAATGAAGTCACACTGTAAATTAAATCTAACTAAATGGCAGTTACCATTTGGCCCCAGAGTTCACCGTCATCATCACAGCCAATGTTACCAGGACAATACAGGTGGAACCAGCCTTCCTTCCCCTCACGAATGCCCAGTATCGTCTGATGAACATCACATGCTTTGTCTGTGGCTATATTCCGTATCACATCCTTCATATTTCTGTAAATCAAATGTACACATTCAATTTCAAGAGTTAGGTGAGAAACAGTTGTAACACACAATGATAATCAAAGCCCGGAAAGTACTTAAGTTGTTCAGTACTGGTTTTGTATTTAACATTTTCTGATTCACAGAAAGTACGAATCCTTATTTCCATTGTTGAACCATTACATTTAAGTGTGTAATTTCTACCAGTATTGAGTATGTTATGCAGGTTACGCTCAGATGTTGAACTTTTTTTAACTGATTCAACTACCTGCTATTCTAGCGCAACTTCAGAAAATGAGTAGTTTTGTATTAAGGCGAAGCGACTGTCGAAAAAATTGCCATAGAACTTGTTGTTCTACTGAACAACGTTAAAAATGATTCAACAGTGAATCATAAGAACACAATACAGTTGGACCTCGTTCATTCGAATTCATCCTGTCCAAAAATTCATTTTGAATAAAACATGGTTTCGAATAGCCCATCTCAATTTGAATTGCCTAAGATGATACATCGGGACCTGATATTTATTTCAAATGATATCAATAAACAAGGTCCAACTGTAATTCAATTAAATGTTCACTCTATATCAGTATTTCAGCTAAAAGAACTCTTCAAGGATGAGACTGAGAATGTTGTTTTGGTCTTAGATAATAGATGCAGTGTTATACAAGTACATGTATATCTGACTAACAGTGGTCAAAATTTGAACAAACTTGGGAGAAGTTCATGTTATTATATAACAGCCAAAGTTTGATGAACTTTAAAATTAAATCAAGAATAACTTACGATGTAAACAAATCATCCGCTAAAGCACTGAAATGAACAAATCAACAAGATATCAGAACAAAATCAACAAGACATCTGGATGAAATCAACAAGATGTCAGCATGAAATCAACAAGACATCCAGATGAAATCAACATGACATCAGTATGAAATCAACAAGGCATCAGGATGAAATCAACATGACATCATGATGAAATCAGCAAGACATCAGTATGAAATCAACAAGGCATCAGGATGAAATCAACAAGAGATTAGGATGAAATCAACAAGACATCAGGATGAAATCAACAAGACAATAGGATGAAATCAGCAAGGCATCCGGATGAAATCAACATGACATCAGGATGAAATCAACATGACATCAGTATGAAATCAGCAAGGCATCAGGATGAAATCAGCAAGGCATCAGGATGAAATCAGCATGACATCAGGATGAAATCAACAAGGCATCAGGATGAAATCAACATGACATCAGTATGAAATCAGCAAGGCATCAGTATGAAATCAGCATGACATCAGGATGAAATCAGCAAGGCATCAGTATGAAATCAGCATGACATCAGGATGAAATCAGCAAGGCATCAGTATGAAATCAGCATGACATCAGGATGAAATCAGCAAGGCATCAGTATGAAATCAGCATGACATCAGTATGAAATCAGCAAGGCATCAGTATGAAATCAGCATGACATCAGGATGAAATCAACAAGGCATCAGGATGAAATCAACATGACATCAGGATGAAATCAGCAAGGCATCAGGATGAAATCAGCAAGACATCAGGATGAAATCAACATGTCATCAGGATGAAATCAGCAAGACATCCAGATAAAATCAACAAGACATCATGGTGAAATCAACAAGACATCATGATGAAATCAACAAGGCATCATGATGAAATCAACAAGGCATCATGGTGAAGTCAACAAGGCATTATGATGAAATCAACAAGGCATCATGATGAAATCAACAAGGCATCATGGTGAAGTCAACAAGGCATTATGATGAAATCAACAAGGCATCATGATGAAATCAACAAGGCATCATGGTGAAATCAACAAGACATCATGATGAAATCAACAAGACATCATGGTGAAATCAACAAGGCATTATGATGAAATCAACAAGACATCATGGTGAAATCAACAAGACATCATGATGAAATCAACAAGGCATCAGGATGAAATCAACAATACATCAGTATGAAATCAACAAGGCATCATGATGAAATCAACAAGGCATCATGATGAAATCAACAAGACATCATGGTGAAATCAACAAGACATCAGGATGAAATCAACATGCAATCAGGATGAAATCAACAAGACATCAGGATGAAATCAACAAAATAATAGGAAAAATCGCCAAGACATTAGGATGAAATCAACAGGACATTAGTTATTAAAGCAACAAGATATGAGTACAAATTCAAAGTTGCATAACGTAACATATGCACTTAACAATATTTTGTCTAATAGGGGGGGGGGGTTTATAATGCACACCCAGGGGACTAAGATTTGTTATCTTAATCCCTACCGCATCAATAATCTGACATAGTATGATTCTATTCTACAGACTAATTCCCTGTTGACAGTTCCAAAATCCCATCTGTCAGGAATAATCTGCTATCTTATAGTCATTATATGTCCACTACTGCCCAAAACACAAAATAGGCGCTAAACATGTGATATAACTTCTTGCAACAACATTTTAGCTCATTCAAAACTGGCTTATTTACAGCATCCTCTGTACCCAGGCTATTCATAACATGTATAATACCCTTGGCAAATTGGCTTGTGAAACTTGGTAATGCATGAAATTCATTAGGATTTCTCGACCAATGAAATGGATGAAAACAAAGAAGAAGGAATTTCCTTTGAGAAGAGCTATCAGCAAATTCGACAAAATGGCAGCAACCATTGAAAACAAATGTGCAATTTGAAAGCCGCCATCTCATTGGATGGCTCAGAACCACAATTTCATCCGTAACTGCTCGGCATATGTATCGCATGAGGTGTGTGTCATATGGCCAATTAATCAGCTGGATTTCACCTCATTAATAATGCATGAGTACAGAATTTTTACAGTCAGTTTGCACACGGTATCATATATGCTATTAATAGGCTGGGTAACGAGTTTGATTTACAGGTAATAATTGAAAACCAAATATTGACTTTGTAAGAGGAAATATTTCATACAACAGACTGGCTGTTTTGAATTGATTACTTCGTCATTATCTGAATTCCACATTCCTCATTGTCTGAATTCCTGATGTGACATACACATGAGACAAAAGCACAGGAGAATAATAAATCAAGTGAAAATAAATCTAACCATTTTAGCTAAAATAAATAATTTTCGTACTAAATCAGTCTGCGATATTTTAACAAACAGGAACTAGAGTCTTACAGTTGTGTTATTGTTCAGAATTGAACAAAATATCGAAGAAGTAAATCACAGAAAATAAATGTTACATAAATGTTGTTCTACATGAGCAAAGAAAACGTCTTTTCCACATTATCTTAACAAAATACAGTAAAACCTCAATCTCTTAATTTTCAGATGGTCTTATTAATGAGGTGGTCTCAAACTGAGGGTTTACTGTACTTTTTTAGCCAGAAAGTGTCGGGTATTGTCGAGTAATGAACTAGTCATTAAATATTTTACTATTATTATAAACATATCATAGATGATATTATTTGTTTCTTTAAATGAATTGAATATGCTTTCATAATATTTTTTATTCAATGCTTAAGCAGGTATTTATTTCCCTGACACCCTTTTCTTTCTAGGGACTCCCATTTACTGTGCATCCCTGGGACCCCTAAAATAAACCTTTGTCAAGTATATACTGCATATCTGGGAAGCTACAAATTTACTAAGGACCCTAATTTGTCAAACACTAGGGTCCAAGGACCCCTAGCTGAAAAATCCTAGGGAAAACGCTGCTTAAGTCAGTTCATCATTATTTTTTACTGTGATTTTGAACGCTAATAAATCTTAAAATTTCACCAAAGAATATACAAAGACTCATTCAGTCAGAAACTTACTCATTAGGGAAAGGTATCGGTTGAAGCAAACTCCCTAATATGAATCTCCAATCTTCATATGATGACCTGAAAAAAAGATATCATCACATCGCATGAGTAAATGTTTTCCATCTTGTACTCAAAAGTTCTAAAGTATACACAGTACATTTAATAACGCACAATATGGATTTCTAAATTTTCATTGACCGACTTTTAGGATACAAGAAAAAACTTGACACAACATTATTGCATGTGTAAGGAAAAGATACGATATATTTCATGACAATCTACAAGTATTTTAATAAAAAATTAGTTTCAAAAGTAATAAAATGAAATTTAAAGAAGTATGGTTGGTATAAAAATGTACGTTTTTAAATTTACCAAGTGTATTATGGGACTTTCTTGACCAGTCTGTTAATTTTAAGATAAGAGTATTCACGCCAAGTTTGCACTATCAAAGGAAATATCTGTATCAGTCTGGTGTTACGCAGTTCCAGGAAACTTGTAAGAAAAAGTTCTACTTTCTGATCACATTTACTTCCCGATTCCTATCCTTTAATGCCAGGCACCAGGCAGGTAGGTGCACGGTAACCATTATTTAACTAACTGGCAGCTCACCAACCGGCCATATCAGAAAGGACCCCTACCGGGATTCAAACCTTCGACCTCCCGCTACCAAGGCAGATGCCGTAACCACTCTGCTACAGGAGACTGTATATATAAGGGCGATGCTTTGGAGAAGTCTCAACACAAGTGAAAAATCACACTTTAAGAACAGATTTTGCATTTTCATACTGAGCCAAGAGTTGGCAAATTTATTCAAAACATCAAGTATGAATTGCAATAGAGAGAAATACTTACATGGTCGCCATCATACCAATATAACATATGACTCTACGTTCCCATTCTGACGGATCAAACAACGTATCAGACATATTGTCTTGTTTTACCCTGTAATAAAAAACATGAAATTGTAACCAGTCATTTCTTCATATTTTGGGGAAGTATGGCGGGACCTTTTGATAGGGGAATTCTGCATTTTAAAACACCAAATTGGGGTACTCATAAGGCTCAAATTTTAAATAATTTCAAATAATTTTATTGAAGGGAAATTATTTTTTCTACTTAGAAAAAATATATACTTTTTTCTTTGGGGAGGGAATAAGGCACAATATCAGCCCCATATCTGCCATAAAAACGGGCTGGTAACAGAAAATATATGACAGGGCTCCAAAAATCTACTAGCCCGACGTCCCGGACTAGTCTAATGCTGAATCTGGCGACCAACAGTTGAGTTGAAGTTAGTCCTGGACAAGTCTGTTTTTAAAGCTTACCAATATCAGCAATTGTTCAGTTGTAAGTCAAACCTTAGAAGCCCACAAACACATACATGAGATTATTAATTTTAGATTGTGGAACTATCATGGTATTTGTTTATTTGTTATTAAATTGACCGTTATTCTCAGACAACTAGCTTCCAATGTCCGACATGCCAAATTTGACATTTCCATTAGTCTGAGGCCTTTGAATTTTTTTTCTAGAGCCCAGATTATGATAGCAGATTTAATGCTTACTTCACATAACTTTATCTAGCTTTTGATACAACAATTCAAGTAGTATACGGAAATTGTCTCCATGTCTATTGTATTTAGATTCAACAAAAGGAAACAGCTACAGATTAGGTAACCATGGAAACGAGAGAGATTTATCATCTGAGCATGCAAATTTCTCACATTTTGCCCACAATTATTGTCCCATAATAACGTTCATCGAGAAGTAATGGCACTTTGAAAACACACAATTATGCAATGTTTGAGAAATCCACATGATTTGCAACAATTGTCATATTGTAGATTAATCATCTAATATGATGGTACAGAAGTTAAGATCATAATTAATTGTCTACCATTTTCTGTGATAATTCATCAAATCCTATCACTTTATATTCCACTTCACATAAATGAAACAATGTAATGGTTCTTTCCCATTTGAGATGTGTTAATAGCAGTTAAAATACAAGATTTAATGTGTAAAAATCTGTTACAATAATTCAGAAATACAAAAGTACATAATTATTTCTGCGATAGTCTGAAAATCGAACTAAATCATGCCAGTAAAAGTCCACTGTATATAGCACTAGCTGGGGGGGGGGGATCACACATGTATGTCTGAGTATAAATACGAAAATATACAGAGATCGCTCCATTGCTGCTAATGCGTTATATTTTATGAAGAAAGTACTTCTGAATTGGTTTTACGTTCAATAACTTAAAAACAAAGAATAAAACACAGTCATTGCCGTTTTATAAGGCTTGAGCAAAACCAACAAGAGCACATACCATCGCAAAATACGGTAAACGGCAAAAACTCTGGCTCACAGTTTGCGTATATTGTGCCTTTTCGCTAATTTAATGTCTTTTTGCATAATTGTTTTCAAGCGTTTATTCATCCCTGAAGAGTTTTGTTTAATAGCATTTTACACACTGTATTTAATGAGCATCTATATACTATCTAAAGTGATGCACACTAATAAGATGGGAAGATATTGTCCGCCATACACATTGTAACATAATCAGTTTAAATAATAATGTAGCATCAGTTTATATCAATACACAAGTGTTTCTTTCTATTCAATATGAATAAAATTACTATTCGGCAGTGTTTCATTATTGCGTGATCCATTTCTTATTAAAAATCTCACTGAAATTGAAATTGTCTTACCAATACAGAAAAAAAATTCTGAAAAAACTTTCCTGAAAATAATGATGGATAAGCAAGTGGCAGACGAACATAAATTATTTTACAGTAATTTTTGCTTTAAAATGTGTTATTATGATAAATAAAGTCACTCATATTACGCAACCTTCTATAATCTCGAAAACATAACAAATATGTTCGCCTCATGAGAATACAAAATTACTGCAGATGCTGTGACAGTTCCGCAGAAGATAAATTATGGCGATAGTAAAATGGAAATGTTGTCTATTTGAGAATTAATCATTTTATGCGCAATTCATACCTGCACCCATTAATATTAGCATTTTATTTATACAATCGTGATATCTGGATGCCAGCAACATATTCACACAAAATGATAATTTTGAGCATTCATTCAAACACAGATCAGCTGAGTTTCCACTCAAATCTGTCCACACAAAACTTTCTCAAGTATTCATCAAATATTTGAGAGCACAATCAAAATTTGAGTTGAGATCTTCCCTAAATTTTCTTTGTGAAAAGCATTTGAGGGAAATCTAAAATAATTTAAGTGAATATTTAAATTTTAAGCGAAAATGCAAATTTTACTTTACAGCACTCTCCACTCAGTCCTCAACACCTCACCTGAGTTAGAGTCTCCACTCAGCCCTCAACACCTCACCTGAGTTAGAGTCTCCACTCAGTCCTCAACACCTCACCTGAGTTAGAGTCTCCACTCAGTCCTCAACACCTCACCTGAGTTAGAGTCTCCACTCAGTCCTCAACACCTCACCTGAGTTAGAGTCTCCACTCAGTCCTCAACACCTCACCTGAGTTAGAGTCTCCACTCAGTCCTCAACACCTCACCTGAGTTAGAGTCTCCACTCAGTCCTCAACACCTCACCTGAGTTAGAGTCTCCACTCAGTCCTCAACACCTCACCTGAGTTAGAGTGAGGAGACTTGAGTGGGCACAGAGTTTTCTTCGTGAACCACTTTTTCAGAGTTTTGAATGTGAATCTGAGATTAGCGTAAGAACTGCTAACAACTGTCAGCATTCAAAACACAATACTTTTCAGGGATTTCCCTGACACAAATCTTGAGTCCCTGACTCCTTTTCTTTCTCGGGACTTCCATTTACAACTTTCTGTGCATCCCTGGGACCCCTAAAATAGACTTTTGTTTTAAGTATAAACTGCATATCTGGGGCCCTACAAACCCTGCTAATGTATTTCAAATTCAAATGTCAGACCAAAAAGTGAACCAAAAGAATACTTAAAGCATACAGAAAGCATTGTAGACCCCTTATTTTGTCCCTATGCTTTGATTCTGCAGTGTACATTTTGGGAGCTGATCAGTGATTGGCGAGTCAATATTGTAAGTACATACTCAGCTGCTCTGCTCTCGTATTCAAAACACGCTACAACTGTTGACTTTGTATGCAGGGTGTCAACAGAGCCAAATCCTCAATCCTGAAAACTAAGCGTGGGGTCTGAGGACTGTAGATGAAAAACATTAAATTAATATTGAGGTGGTCTTATTATTGAGGTGGTCTTATTATTGAGGTGGTCTTATTATTGAGGTGGTCTTATTATTGAGGTGATCTTTAAGCGAGGTTTTACTACATGTACCTTTCAACACCGGATTCAGGGACTGCGCAGTTTGCTGTTCCTACTCACTGAAGGTGGAATTTTGTAGAATTCACAATTTACCGTGCCAGAAGAACTCTCTTGGCAAGTGCAGTTGTACACGATGCTTTGGGATGTAAACATTTGAAAACCTTATGGTGGACTCTAGCAGACCAACTTAATACAGAAACTGCGCTAGACTGTCACATGACATATGGCGGATATTAACAACAATATGACATCACTGATAATTCCCGAACTTTCATTTCAATGTCGTAAATTGGATTGGCAAGTTTTGTTTAAAAAATGTATCCATAGAAAACTAACGGAAAGTATTTTTTTAAATGAATTTAATTTGAGTGTTTTAAAACTACTTTATAGCTATCAGAAAAGTGAGAGAAAAAATCTATTCCCTTTGAATATTTCATGAATTGATCAACCTAACAGAATAGGCAGCAAGTATTTCACCATGGAATCAATACAACAAAACTTTAACTGGTGACAAAAATATGTGGAATAATTAAGACAGATATATTAATGATTCACGATAATCTCATTTTTATCAAATGGAACTTTCCATCCAGACAAGAAAATCTAAATGTTATTCCATTCAGTCTTCAAGAACTTGAAATATTTGTTTTGTTAAAAATAATAATGCAGAACTGGTAACCATAAATTTCAATAAAAAAATCACTCTGAAACTTTAAGACAATTATGTAACACTTTAATTCAATATATTTTTCTTACAAAAAGTTGTAACACTGAAATATCGATTTAGAGTGGGTTTTATTTGAAATCAAGAACGTGAACAATGTTTCCAAGAAGATTTGTAGTTTTTTTATTTAAAAAAAGAGTCAAACTACCATATGTGTTCTTTTTAACACTCCCACCCTAGTGAAAGCGCTCGACCTAGTTTTGAAAAAAATGCACATGGGCTGAAATTGTTTGTTTTTCTCCACCAGAAGTCACCACTATAAACATGTCAAGTTTGCATCTTGCAATGCGCAGCTAGTGTTCATTAGGACAAATACGGTACTGACTAAACACTTACAGTTTTTTATCTTCAAACAGACTGTAGACTGCCGCTAAGCAGACGGCGACAAGGTTCGGTAAAACACGAGGATGTGGACAAGCACTTGCTGGACCATGCATACTGAAAGTAGATAAACAAAGAAGGTATAGAAGTATTTCATAATGTGTGAGTTAAGTTTTACATCGCAGCAGCAATTTTTCAGTCATCTTGAGACAATTTCAATTTGTAGCCAAATAGTGTCACCATTGTGTGACTGACCGTAAACAATATTTGCCCCATATGGAAATATGAAAATGAAGTGACCATTAGGAGTAAATATTGTTTCCTGCTTACAAATAGTGACATCATATGTTGCATTTTCTTGAAATGACGTCACATACAGAAGAGGTTGTAAATCTCACAGCAGCGCTCATATATAAGCAATGAACAATTAAACTGTATATAAACACAACAAGACTGACTCTGGGGGGAATGGTTTCGACAGGGCATCTGAACCCCACAATACGAATGTACAGAAATGAAAAATTCGTCAAAAAATAAAGAAAACTGATAACTAAAGCGTATAAATTATCTACCATTAGTCGATGAAACAAGAATTTTAGTTTCATCTCTGTAAATTATGATTCGTTTTCAAACATATGGCAAATCGGACTAATATCAATCCATTACTAGGTAATGATATACTTTTCAGACCAACATTATGCATTTAAAGGCAACTCATGACTTCCTGGCTGTTCACAGACAACAGAAACATCACAAGATTAAGAATATATCGCAAAATACTATTGCCAGTTTCACGGAAGCAGGTGTTACTTAAAGAGTCTAAAATATAACAGTTGACACGTGACTCGAATAGCATATGCTCATAAAACTACCACAATGCTGTATTATTCAACGCTAACCTTTAAAGCACAAGGAAATTTAATCATTCAAAATTAACATCATATCTAAAACCATGATCCATGTACATAAAAAGACAAAAGATTTTGTTGAAACGTAATATAATAATAAATATTTAATATTTCTATTATTTCACAATCACTAACAAACAATACGGCCAAACAATGTTATGAAATCGACACCAAACACGGTTGAAAATAAGCTGATCCAGGAAGATTTTTCTTGATTTCAGAGATTATACAGTATTGATCCTCAGATAACATGAAGCGCAAAATATCCTGCATTGTGATAGCAAGTCACAGTCCATATAGATTTTTTACCTCGTGTTGTATGGATTTATTTGTTTAGAATTGGTTCAATTAGTGATGAAATGATTATCGGGTAGAATTGAATAAGTGTCACTAACAGATTTAGGATAAAGGAAATTGATATTAAAGATCTTGTGGCAATATCACTACCAATATGGGGCAGTCTTTTCACTATAACAATATACAGCAGTCTTTTCACTATACCAATATACAGCAGTCTTTTCACTATAACAATATACAGCAGTCTTTTCACTATACCAATATACAGCAGTCTTTTCACTATACCAATATGGGGCAGTCCACTATACCAATATGGGGCAGTCTTTTCACTATACCGATATACAGCAGTCTTTTCACTATACCAATATGGGGCAGTCCACTATACCAATATGGGGCAGTCTTTTCACTATACCAATATACAGCAGTCTTTTCACTATAACAATATACAGCAGTCTTTTCACTATACCAATATGGGGCAGTCTTTTCACTATACCAATATGGGGCAGTCTTTTCACTATACCAATATGGGGCAGTCTTTTCACTATACCAATATACAGCAGTCTTTTCACTATACCAATATACAGCAGTCTTTTCACTATACCAATATGGGGCAGTCTTTTCACTATACCAATATGGGGCAGTCTTTTAACTATACCAATATGGGGCAGTCTTTTCACTATACCAATATGGGGCAGTCTTTTTACTATACCAATATGGGGCAGTCTTTTCACTATACCAATATACAGCAGTCTTTTCACTATACCGATATACAGCAGTCTTTTCACTATACCAATATGGGGCAGTCTTTTCACTATACCGATATACAGCAGTCTTTTCACTATACCAATATGGGGCAGTCTTTTCACTATACCGATATACAGCAGTCTTTTCACTATACCAATATGGGGCAGTCTTTTAACTATACCAATATACAGCAGTCTTTTCACTATACCAATATGGGGCAGTCTTTTCACTATACCGATATACAGCAGTCTTTTCACTATACCAATATGGGGCAGTCTTTTCACTATACCAATATACAGCAGTCTTTTCACTATACCAATATACAGCAGTCTTTTTACTATACCAATATGGGGCAGTCTTTTCACTATGCCAATATACAGCAGTCTTTTCACTATACCAATATACAGCAGTCTTTTCACTATACCAATATACAGTAGTCTTTTTACTACAAGTCTGAAAGTGACTCATTTGAGTGTGACATTATGTAAGATACTTTTATTTTTTGTGGCCCATTTTATTCGAGATTTGAGTGTAATATGAGATCTGAGCGTATTGTGTGGCACTAAAACCCAATACTAACTGGGATATCTCAGAATCACACTCAAATCTCAAAGGAAATGGACCAAAAAGAATGTTCAGCACTCATTTGACATTTTCATGTGATTTGAGCGCCGCATATAAAAGTATCTGTTATAATCCTGGACCCAGGTCAGTTAGAGAATGCTTTTAAGGTAAAAAGATATAATTATATAGCATTTAAGGTTGCATATGTTTTAGTGTAAATATTTTTCAGTATGTATGATAGTGAATCAGGGTGTCACAATATACGGGTATATCGGTATACTGCAATACATACCCAAACCGTATTGTACCACGATATGAAAGGAATATACCAGATCCTGTTTTTCACAATATTTTTTTTCTGCATACTACAAACTCCAAATATATGAAATTATCTAGAAATTGAAGTTGAAAAATCTCATATTTAATTACTAGTCAAAAGCTCCCTAGCAACCATGTTTTTTAATGAATCACACAATTTGAACAATCTTAGTAGAGGGTCACCAATAGAATATTTGTGTGAAATTATATAAAAATTGGGTCAGTAGTTTTGACAAGAAGATTTCAGACGCTTTCCACTATAAACATAAGGGAAAAGTGGCTCTGCCCCTGATGGCCATCTTTTTTGAGAAATCCAAATAATTTGATCAATTTTGGCAGAGGGTCACCAAAGGTACACTTGTGTGAAATAATATCAAAATTGGGCCAGTAGTTTTTAACAAGAAGATTTTTACTCTGTTGCCATGGCAAAATATCAATGTAACAGATAAATCAGAAATATATAAACCTACCTTCTGATGAACTCTTTCACAACTTCCAGCCCAGCATTCTGACAATTTAATGCCTGTATGTATTCTTGAACAAACTGTCTCATTCGAGGGAACTTTCCAAAATCCTTAAATAAATTTGGAAATATGACTACAAAGCAACCTCTCCAAAAAACCTGCCTATGTTGTGCACCATACTTTTTTTATAATTTTTTTTACAGGAATAAGAATTTACTACCAATTTAATCTCTCTAGAACAACAATCTCTCAACAACACCCAACATTTTCTACAACATTTTAGAAATTTTTGCAAAATTAAAAAAATATAGGATTTTTTAGGAATTTAGGGCTGTTGGAAAGCCCGTACCTATGACCTCCAGTATTGTGGTTGATTGCTCGAGTCTGGCTGAACCAATCAAAGTGGCTACAATGTCACAAGGTAGTACCAAAATAACTTACAAAGACATTATTAGTGATAATAATTGTGCTGAAAATATCACACATATACTATAATTACATACAGTAATAATGATAAGCATATTTGTGACATGATTCTTTTGTCATCTCTTATAACTCCACTAAGGAGTGGCATTGCACTTTTAAATAGCTGCTGTGTTCTGTGATTATTGTAAATAATGCATGTACAATGATGAGATGTAAATAAAGATTACTTCTACTACTATACATAAAAAGTTAGGACAGTGAATGAAATTTTGGTGGATGAAAGCAAAACTAATCTATACGCATGTAAATAAAGAAGCAGATAGACTTGTTTTGCAATCGCCCTCGAGGCAAGGAAGTACTTACCATATTATGTTTGAGAATTCTCTGTACCACCGGCGTAAACAATTCTATAACGATACTTGATCTAGGACTGTTTTTGCAATGCTGAAAATGTAACAAAAACATTCACTGAAATAATGAGATGTGAGAATACAAGAGTTTAGCAAACCAGTCTGACCAGCCAACATGTCGGGTAAAAGTTCATTCGGTCAGGTAAAATTACATAATCATTTTCCATTCTGGTGAAGGCTGGCTCTTAACTGGAAATCATGACCGAAGCGTTTAAAACAAGACATTAATAGATAGTTCCCACATCTACAATATTTACCTCCCTTGTTCTGAATTGTTGGCCATATTGATAGGCAAATTTCCTTAAAGTTTAAAGGGAATATAATGTAAATGATGATAAACTAATCAGATATAAAAAAATCACTTATTCATTATGCTCATGTGGGCAGTTGGCTCAGTAAGGTGAAGAAAAAGTGGTTGTCACATGCAAATTTTCTTGATAGTTTCTCAATTATCCCATATTTGGAAATTACTCAGGTGTAAGAGCTTATCAGTTTTGCCAATCAAAATGGCTGGATGACTAAGAACAAGGGAGGTAAATATTGTAGATGTGGGAACTATCTATTGCACTTATTGTTGCAAAAATGTCAAAATGATGCATGTACCTTTTGTGGCAAACCAATCAACTTTATTTGGGGGTAGGCAGGTATCTTGACCTTATTACAATTGTTTTTTTAATTTTTACACACAAAATAAATTTCCAGAACAGCATAAAATGATCCGAGACAAACATTCAATTGTCAGTAGGTCAACTGGGGTAACAGAAATACTAATGAACACTAAGTCTTGTAAACTCAGACTTAAGACTTTAAATTTGCCTAACTTATTTTTTACGGCAATTTTGTTTTCATTAAATCTTTACCCATGAAATTTTGTCTGAATAATTGACCCACTCTACATTTTTGCCTATTTTTATTAAAATCTATTCAATTATAAGAACATAGGAGCCAAAAGAACATTTAACATTTTAAAGTCTAAGTCTGAGATTCATCCTTAAAAGTTTTGTGACTAAGGCCCAAGGAGAGCATGCTTTCCACCATGAGAGAGAGAAATAACAAAATGTTTTTTGACTGTAACAATGCAACAAAAAAAATGCCATGAAAAACTATACATTTGTAATTACTTCTCTGCCCCCCCCCCCCCCCCCAGTATTTAGGGGTTGGTACAAAAGTACTGTAGCTGAACTTTGGTAATGAAACAGATTCAGTAGTTTTACATTTAACCCTTGATAAAATCTTAAAATCTAACAACACGATATTAACATTATAGATCATTATTTGTCCTACTGAATAATGGTGTCTAGACTTATCACAAATAATTTAAGGTAACTTATTGTTAAGCATGTGACTGAACTCGTGAACAGAAAACACTAGACATTAGACTTTAACACACATCAATGATTTATCAAACACGTTACGACACAAGACAAGTTGACAATGGTCATCTTTTACTATTTGAGTAACATTACCAATTGTATATTACATCAAATGCCAACTGATTTAAGTTAGATTGAGTTAAAATCATTTTGCTTATCTCAAACACTCACGAGTCCTATCCTAGGAAAGACCAGTACAGGCATCTTACTATAGAAGAGGTTGTGACCGTAGTCTGGTTTTGGACCCACAACCTCTGGGTTGTACTGTCGAAAACATATTCACAGCACTGCCACTTCATTATATATTGAACGCCCCTCACACACACAACACAAGATCAACATGTCCTTCCTCAAATTATCACATTTGACCATTTTGTAAAAAATATTACACCAGACTAGACAATATGGCTTCAGCCTTCTTCCCTCGTGAAATGTCATTGATCAACCTAAAAACTTGTCACATACTATCGCTAAATCTTGCATGCTTCGAAACAAGGAGGAAGGAAAAAATGCGAAACCGGATTTGACAGGCTCATATTTCCACGTAATACAGCCATTTAAATGTCATAAAATCCCTAACGACACAAAATGCTGTGAGAAATAGTCTGTGAGCGAATAAAAAGTTGGTAATTATCTAAATTAGGGAAACTAGCAAGCTTTGTATAACAGTATAAGGAACAACAACAAACAAGCACGTTATTATAGAGTTATGCAGAAAGTCAGTCAAGAAGCAACACATATTAATTTTTCCTTGATTCAAATCCAAACAGGAAAATTTCAAAGACACAGCAAAAAAGCAATCAGGATATTTCATAGGCACTAAGATTGTTGCTCATCAAACTATGAAATTGTCTATGACATTTTTACAATATGGAGGAAGGAAATATTTTATGAAACTACAACTGTACAATGTAATGGAAATACTTCATACATTCTGTTTCTCAATTTGTTACAGTGAAACCTCAATAATAAGACCACCCCTGGTTCTGTTTCTCAAGTAGTTACAGTGAAACCTCAATAATAAGACCACCCCTGGTTCTGTTTCTTAAGTAGTTACAGTGAAACCTCTATAATAAGACCACCCCTGGTTCTGTTTCTCAAGTAGTTACAGTGAAACCTCTATAATAAGACCACCCCTGGTTCTGTTTCTCAAGTAGTTACAGTGAAACCTCTATAATAAGACCACCCCTGGTTCTGTTTCTCAAGTAGTTACAGTGAAACCTCAATAATAAGACCACCCCTGGTTCTGTAAATAAAGTCATTATTAATATTGTCTAAATTTCGAGGTGGTTTTTAAGAACTGCAAATAAAATTATGTAGGTATTTAATGAAAGCCTACGTAAATAGAAGGCAAAGAGGTCAAGGGGTAAAATATCTTACCCCCGACCTGAAGGTTATGTCAGTTTGAGCCCCGCATTGAGCGGGGTTTAAACACTAATTTAGTATTCTCTCAATGTGGCACTAGTATGGGTAAGTAACCCAGGAAGCAGACAGGGAGAGTGATTGTTATAAGTTGCTATTACGTTGTGTTCATCATGCAATCAACAATCTTGGAAGTACTGGCAGTAACCAGGAAAAAAAACAGCAAACATGATAAGTAAGTCAGAGGTTTTTTCAGCTGTTTTATAAGTCATTATTTGGCTATATTCCCAATGTCAAAAAGTTTATATTTGGCCCAATTTGGATGTACAAATTCCCAATAATTCTTAAGAAAAAAGATTGAGGCTTTTCTCTCACAGGCTGTTTATATAAATAGCAACTGTTGATTAATTAATCACTACATCCTTTACTTTTATTCCCATCATTTTGCTGTAATTGCTAGCCTTTTACTCAATTTCTAAGATTAATGCACACAAAATCTCAATTTGAAGGGTTACTATGGGTCATCTTCCCAAAATAAAACCCTGTAAGTTGAAATAACAGGTAAAATAAAAAAACTCTTGTAAAAAAGAGATGTTTGTAAAACATTATGCCCCCTCATGGTGAGATGTTTGTAAAACATTATGCCCCCTCATGATTTTTTGTCAGAGTTATATTTTGTACAATTGCATAAGTTCAAAGTTTGCTGCACGAATATACATGGAAATGTTTTGTGGTAAAAATGGTATAAAAAGGAAAAAACGGAAACCATTTGAGAACATTAGACCCCTGTGACCTTGACCTTTGAGCCTGTAACCCCAAAATCAATAGGGTTTCTCTGCTACCCAAGATGAATGTATGGACCAAGTCTGAGGATGATAGGTCAAGGGGTTTTCGAGTTATTGATTGGAAACATGTACAATTGACCCCTGTGACCTTGGCCTTTGAGCCTGTGACCCCAAATCAATAGGGATCTTCAGCTACCAAAGATAAATTTGTGGACTAAGTTTGAGGATGAAAGGTCGGGGTGTTCTCGAGTTATTAATCAGAAACGGTTTGTGAACAATTGACTCCTGTGACCTTGACCTTTGAGTCAGATACCCCAAAATCAATAGGGTTCCTCTGCTACACATGATAAATGTGTGGACCAAGTCTGAGGATGATAGGTGAAGGGGTTCTTGAGTTATTAATCGGAAACAAAAAGGTAACGGACTGACCGACGGACATTCCGACCGACATGTGCAAACCAATATGCCCTCTCTTCTTCGAAGGGGGGCATAATAACTAGTAAAATAAAATGAACCTGGTAAGTTGAAATAACTGATAAAATAAAATAAACCTAGTAAGTTGAAATAACTGGTAAAATAAAATGAACCTTGTAAGTTGAAATAACTGGTAAAATAAAATAAACCTTGTAAGTTGAAATAACTGGTAAAATAAAATTAATAAGTTAAAACTAAACTATGAAATATCTACAAAATGATCTATTCATCATGAGCTCACTTCAAGTATGGAAATTACTGGTTTGGTTTAACATGTTTAAACATCGGAATATTGTTTCATGTTGTAAGGTAACTTTATCTTATCCATACAGATATAGCAACACAAATATCACCCATTGTTTTCAAGCAACAACTGAAACTAAAGCCAATCTGTGATTTCCACAGTGAATTGCAGTAGAACATTACACAATTAACGATTTCTGTTGCTATAGCAACCATACAGCATCAGATTATATTATATAATCTGCACATGCGAACATTCCCCTTTGAGACATAATTTCTAATGTTTTGCACCAGGACCTTAGGTAACTCATCAATTACTGAAAGGTTGAGAAATGGTGGGGTGCGCAAAACATCAAAACATCGCCACATGTGTGGTTTTATTTAAGAGGTTTCACTGTATTTAAATAACTATCTCCAATAGTTATTGACTTTGAGGTTTGTTATCAACTTACTGCTATTGAAAAAATAACTATCGTTATATATCGATAAGTAGATCTATCATTACACCACTACCATTTGTCTACAGAGGCCCCCCACTTATCAAATTTTAGGTATGGTAAATATTATGTTACTGACATACGTAGGAATGTTTAAAATTAACGATATTAAAAGTAATAAAATCGGTGAGTCATTTTATCTGTCTTTGAAAAACTGCCTATAAAACATTGTATCAAAGTCTTTGCTATCTCTTCAACGACAGTCATGGAAACATAAAAAACTAGAGCTATCACTGAAGGTGATTAATACCCCCACAATACCGCTTTGTCAGACATATTTTTGATAAATTCAAAGATGGCCGCCAGTCAAGACAATGAAATTATCTATCACTATCTATCACTACAGGACCACAATCAGAATGTGCCGACAATATACACAACTAGGCTTGGTAGAAATAATTCATGGAAAACCATGTTATGTGACATGACGGAACAAGTGGTGATTCCCATATAGCCCCCATTGCATATTTTGAAGTGGGGTTATAATAAGAATTGTGTACATTTTAATATTTCGGAGGTGATATGAATACCACAGTATGGGAGTCAGGTCAAAATCAATAAAATAGAAAAAATGAACAGTAATATATAGCACTTTGTCACAAAGAAATATAATGATACATTCGACTAGAGTATGAACTAGTAACACCAATATATTTGATTTTAACTCCCAAGATCTGAACATTTTGCATTCAAATTCGAACAAATATAGCAACAAAGCGTATTAAATTGATACAATTTATATTCGCAATCAAGACATTTTGTTCCATTGTCCTTGACTGCAGTTTCACAGATTTAATCAAATAATCAAACTACCTGGATATAACATTATATTATGCCTTATTTCAATGGATTTTAAAAGAAATCCCGTTATTTTCACTGAAAGGCGAGTCTTCAACAACAAAAACAAACCATTTGCTAGTATCTGAATGTAATAAACCAAAAATGCTGCCAACAGAACAGTAAGAACTAATCAACAGTTCCTGTGAAATAAAAAACTGAACTTGTATAGAATTGCTCACAAAAAGCTGGGCAAAATGGAACTAAATCAATGCAAAATATATCAAACAATATGCTAGAAATAACAGTTATTTTCACAGAAAGATAAGTTGTTTACAACTAAAAACAAACCATTTGCTAGTAAGTGAAAGTAAGAGAAACTATTTTTAGTAACAGTGACCTTGACCTTGGCCCCACCAGCCCCAATATCGAACTTGACCTGTATCTTCTGATGTTACACCTGTGTACCAAAAATTTTTCAAATCTGTCTAGCCTTTCATGAGTTATCGTCCGGAAACCATGAAAACCAAGAGAAACTATTTTTAGTAACAGTGACCTTGACCTTGGCCCCACCAGCCCCAATATCGAACTTGACCTGTATCTTCTGATGTTACACCTGTGTACCAAAAATTTTTCAAATCTCTCTAGCCTTTCATGAGTTATCGTCCGGAAACCATGAAAACCAAGAGAAACTATTTTTAGTAACAGTGACCTTGACCTTGGCCCCACCAGCCCCAATATCGAACTTGACCTGTATCTTCTGATGTTACACCTGTGTACCAAAAATTTTTCAAATCTCTCTAGCCTTTCATGAGTTATCGTCCGGAAACCATGAAAACCGACAGACCGACCGACAGACCGACCAACCGACCGACAGACCGACCGACCGACCGACAAGCTCACTCCTATATACCCCCTCAAACTTCGTTTGTGGGGGTATAATAATGAATCTGGATTCAAATAGAAGATAACAGAGCTCAAATGTCTGTAATTTTAAATAATAGGAGCCATTGATTAAATCATCTTCTGAAAACTGAGACACTGGCAGGGAATAATATTTTGCTATTATGAAGCAGAATTTATATAATTTTTGCAGTTATATTGTAACACGGTTATTTTAAGGATCATTATGGACGTAATGCAGGACTGGCACGTTGGAGAACAACTACAGCTAGCAAAACAAATTATCATGCGAAAGCTTTAAAACAACGAGAGTGCAGCAAAAGCCTAAATGCTCACCAGTTTAAACTTATAAATATCGAGGGTATGGTTAAAAACTATTATAACTGAGTATTTTGTAAAGGATTTTTCACCAAGCTTAGCATTATCTTAATTGTGGATCAGAAAAACAAATCAACAGGACACAACATACCTGACTTCAACATAATCTAACTTCAAAACCATCTCAAAATTAAGATCATACAATAAGACATCACAGTTAGACCTCGTTTATTCGACAACCTTCTATCCAAATACTCGGTATCATCCGAAATAAATATCAAGTCCCAATGTATCATTTATGCACATAAAATTGAAATGGGCTATTCAAAACCATGTATTGTTCAAAATAAAATTTCGGACCTGATGAATTCGATTGAACAAGGTCCGACTGTATTTTCATTTTTTTACTAGGTCTGAAATTTTATATCGAATGATGCATGGTTTCGAATTGTCCATTTCAATTCGACATGCATAAAATGATACGCCTTTTATAATCATATTTCAGTCATATATTGATCTAACCAGTTTTCCAGGACTTATAGCTATCAACCAGAACAAACTTGCCCACATAAATCCGAGGTGGTGGACAAATGTCCACAGCTAAATATCACAGAATGACACAACCTGCCCTGATCTAGGAATCAAACCTGGACCTCCTGGGTGACAGCTCAGCCCTCTACAATCTGAGCTAACCAGACGGGCTGTACTTTCATCAACTAGTTTTCAATATTTCTTCCCGCTTCTTCATAATAATGCATCCCTGCGTTTAGTAAAGGCTTACAGTCACTCACGTTACAAAACTGTGCACACGTTTTGCTACTGAATGCAAGTTGTTTGCCAAAGAGTGTGCACCATCAAATGTATATTTAGCAACTGATCAAATGTACAGGTCCTTATAGCTATTCAGAGACAGAAGAACCAAGTTCCGTAAATATGTTATCAGGGGTTTCCCTTGCAGAGTGGTTAAGGCATCAGCCTTGGAAGCGTAAGGTCGAAGGTTTGAATCCCAGTTAGGGTCTGTTCTGATATGGCCGGTTGGTGAGCCGCCAGCTAGTTAAATAATGGTTACTGTGTGCCTGGCATTAAAGGATAGGAATCGGGAAGTAAATTTGCTCAGAAAGCAGGTGTCCCATAAGTCGGAAATGGCTGGCCCT
The DNA here is from genome assembly GCA_032209605.1 of Mactromeris polynyma. Taxonomy (NCBI): domain Eukaryota; kingdom Metazoa; phylum Mollusca; class Bivalvia; order Venerida; family Mactridae; genus Mactromeris; species Mactromeris polynyma. Next base: position 1,051,302 of record JASFXZ010000032.1, read on the forward strand.
TTAAATAAGGGTGACACTGTAATAAATAAACACTACCAACAAGAGAAATCCCAACATTATTGGTTTTCCCACAAGAATGCTTCCAACAGGTTATGTATCTGCTACATTGTAGCTACTAGTCTGATGAAATTAAAAGTCAAAGTGGCCAACTAGCAAGTAAATTTTACCAATCTTTTGAGTAATGAACGCTAAAATAATTGCATGTAGAGTTATTTACAAAATCCTGATTCAAACATTCAAACTATATAATTAATGCACATTAATAAAATATACACTTATTGAAACAGCAAGACAAAACTTTAAGACTTTAAGTACAATATTAGTCTATACAAATACATGTATAATATCACAATCTGTGGCCATACTTAAAAAGATGCATGTCTGCAGTACAATGATCTAAACACCCTAATTTAAAAGTAGAATTTCGAAAAATAGTTCAACAACTAAAACCTAAAATATTGTGGACAGAGGTACGGCAAACAAACAATACTTTAAGGATGGTGGACAGAGGTATGGCAAACAATCAATACTTTAATGACAGGGGACAGAGGTAGGGCAAACAAACTATACCTTAAGGATGCTGGACAGAGGTACTGCAAACAAACAATACCTTAAGGATGGTGGACAGAGGTACGGCAAACAAACAATACCTTAAGGATGGTGGACAGAGGAACGGCAAACAAACAATACCTTAAGGATGGTGGACAGAGGTACGGCAAACAAACTATACCTTAAGGACGGTGGACAGAAGTACGGACAGAGGTACGGCAAACAAACAATACCTTAAGGATGGTTGACAGAGGTACGGCAAACAAACAATACCTTAAGGATGGTTGACAGAGGTACGGCAAACAAACAATACCTTAAGGATGGTGGACAGAGGTACGGCAAACAAACAATACCTTAAGGATGGTTGACAGAGGTACGGCAAACAAACAATACCTTAAGGATGGTGGACAGAGGAACGGCAAACAAACAATACCTTAAGGATGGTGGACAGAGGTACGGCAAACAAACTATACCTTAAGGACGGTGGACAGAAGTACGGACAGAGGTACGGCAAACAAACAATACCTTAAGGATTGTTGACAGAGGTACGGCAAACAAACAATACCTTAAGGATGGTTGACAGAGGTACGGCAAACAAACAATACCTTAAGGATGGTTGACAGAGGTACGGCAAACAAACAATACCTTAAGGATGGTGGACATAGGTACGGCAAACAAACAATACCTTAAGGATGGTTGACAGAGGTACGGCAAACAAACAATACCTTAAGGATGGTGGACAGAGGTACGGCAAACAAACAATACTTTAAGGATGGTGGTATTATTAAGTAAATATCAGGTAGTGAGGGCGGCATGAATATTGTCACAGCTTCACTAACGGAATATCACGTTCGGCTGCACCTCAGATGATATTCAGTGTCTCAGGTTGACAATATTCATATCACCCTCACTGTCATTGGGTATTTATATAATGTTCCCATGGTAACAAATTAAATTGATGCATCAGTAACATTATCCTACGGAACAAATACTACCTAAGATCAAAGACATATTGTGAAATATAATCTGACATTGTAAATATTCAAATAAAAAATTCTCAAAGAAAATGAATGACGCAATAGAAATTTAAATTCTTGTAAAAAGGGAAGATTACAACTGGCAATCAGATGACACAAGGAAAGGTACCAGGTTTTTTTTTCGCCATAAAAGACTGAGATGAACAAAAAGTGATCGATGACATTTAAAGTTCGACAATGAAATATACTGAAATTTTCAATTGCCATCTGTATACTAAAACAAACAGAAGAAACACATGTTTATAAAAGACTTTAATCCTAAACATTGCAACTGCCACAGATTAAAAGATTATCAATCAAAACAAAGGACAGCTCATCCAAATTTAGATCACGAGACGACAGTGAAATAAGTATATCCCCTTCTTATACGTATATACACTCATTTTGCTTTTACCCCTCTATTCTGTATGTAAATCAGGGTTTATTTTGAGTGCGTTAAACTTAGACATTGGGGAAAAAACTAGCAATTACAGCTAAGTATTAGGAATAAAAGTATAGGAGGTAGTAATTAATTAATGGACAATTACTATTTATAATAAACTGCCTGTGAGAGAAAAGCCTCCAACTTAGTAAACTCTTGGCTAAATTGAACATAGGTTGGCGATGATAGCAATGAAACACTACAGTGCCCCAATTAACATATTGCAACAAATAGAGGCAGACTTTACGAGACAAAAACATATTTCCACCTTACTCATTGTACAATTTGGAGTCTGTTATGAGACAGAATGAAATTTTTGTGATGGGTCAGGGTTCTAATACATTTTATCAGTTTTTGGAAGTTTTAGGACTTCTGTTTAACATAATTAGCAAAATTATACCCTTTGCCCCTTAGTGGAAGCCTTTTCAGCACTCTACAATTTATGTAGATATAAAAAAGTCCCAGCTATGAGAGTCACCCCGAGTTTTTTTAAAGGATAACTACACTGTGTCTCATACATGGAAGTATCTCCAACACAGTGACGTACGATCTGGGTCTAGAAAGGGTTCCCAGCACAACCCTGATTTCACAAAACTTCTAGTCCCACCTTCACAAAACATTTTAAATATATTTTTTTTCAGGGCAAACAATTTCATTTAACCTCATTTTAATCTCTTGAACTTTTTTTGAGAAAAAAACTCATCTCATCTTTTTCGTTTTGTAATACCATTTTTCTCTCAGATGAGGAAAATCTCAATGATTGGAGACAATATTTGAGCTGAGATTTAGCTCAAATTGATATGCTTCGGGAGATCGAGGCCTGAATGAGAGACGTCACTTACCTTGCTGAAGAAATCACAGATTTCCTGTGTAGGATGATTATTTTCCAACAAAGGAGCAAGAGCAACTATTATATTCTCGTGCGCGACTTTGGTGATAACATCTGCATTCTGAAACAACAAAATTTATATCTAACAAGAGAACAGATTTTTGTAAAACATTATGCCCCCTCATGTTTTTTTTGTCATTAAGTTATATTTTGAACAATTGCATAAGAAATTACGCCAGCCGATAATTTTGTGACATTCTGATGGTGAACCTTCTTCTTTCACAAGTTGATGAGAAGTATATAAATCAAAGGACTGAAGGTCCAGAGAGGCACTTCCAAGGCAAAACTGCACGTTTCCCATATTATCGTATTAGAAAATAATACACCACTATTCAGGTATTCATTCGCCAAAAATGTCACAAATAATCCAGGAGAGCCGTTTATATCAAGACTCCCGCCATTCCACAATTGATTTATCCCTAAACATCAGCCATAATACTCATCAAACCTATAATAAACTCGGAGGACAGTACATATTCTATTTTCTTGAGATGATGAATATGGTGGTACATTCAGTTGACGAATTGATAGCAATGCGACGCTAAAGGCCCTCGGTAAAATCATTTAACAACAAATATTCAGGGTACCTAAAGATCTAATATACTGGTAAGTAAGTAATTTAGAACATTGAAAATCAAAGAACAAGTATAGCCAATTCAAAGTTACTTAAGAAAACTACAACTGTGTACACAATATCTCCTGGTCAATGTTTTCAAATTGTGGATAGACGCAACGGACGACAGACATCCAACAATTCGAAAAGTGCTCATGGTGAGCTAAAAAGCAACTTTAGTGCAACGTACCCTTTGTAAGAGCTCTGATACCAGATCTAGAGGGAACTGATATACGCTAGGATCTTGTATAGGAGTATGCAGGGATACATCGATCATATTCTGTAATATATAACATTCATTTTATACAATAATATCATACACATATTATAAATACATTCTATCACTTTAAATTCTCGAGTTATTTATTTCGGTAAATCAGTCAAATATTCTCTATGAATTATCGAGTGAAATCTGTAATTCATAATGTAGGCTTTCCAGCAGCAACTGACATTTCAGGAACCACTTTCAGAATATTCCCTAATAAACGCCCAAGGGGGCATTACATTTCGAGAGAATGGGGGCGTTTAATAAAGGTCCAATGGTATTAAATCACAGAGAGCACACTATTACGTCACAGAAAGCAGTATTGCCAGTCTTGCATGTGCCTACGTGACCTTTGTCATTTGCCTCAATTCACAGAGTTTTGAAGTTTTAAATATCAATAGATAGTGGACTGTTTCAGAGTTTAATGGCTAAGAGTTTAACATTCTACAGTAACAGATAATGCTTTTATTGTGTAAACATTCCTTTTTATATAGTCATTTTGATTCTTTGATACATTGGATATAAATGACAGATCAAAGTAAGTATTCCCCCCCCTTGGGCTTTTTTATTCAAAATAGGGGGGCGTTAATTAAGGGAGTGGCTTTTATAAGGGAATATTCGGTACCTCTGAAAAGTTGAGACAATAATTAACTCACACAAATAGGAAGTCATAGTATGTTTACCCGGAGTGCTCAATAGTCTTCAGCTAACCTTGGCTGTGTACTCAAATATCAAATGCTTGTACACCAGTCACAGCCAGTACCAAGCTGAAGCTAACGATGCACTGGTAAACTGCATGAAAAGCAACTGTGTCAAAAGAACTAAAACATATTGTCAAATACAGTTTAGATATATAAACAAGTAAAGTAATTCTAACTTAATTGACATTCACCTTGCAAAGGAACATGAAAATTAGGAATTTCAATAAAAAATCTTTTTGGATTTTTGACACGTTAGTAGGAATTTTAGGGCCTCTGGAAGACATTTGAACATTAAAGTTAAATACAGTTAAACCTCACGTAAGACCACCTCAACAATAAGACAACCTCAAAATTAAGAACACAATTTTCAAGTCCATTTTCACTTGAACTGATCACTCTAAATGGCTGCTTCCTGGGTACCTAACCAGCTTTCCCGCTTAAATTGGAGGTTTAGCTCACACCCATCAGGAGTCAGACGGTCAATCTCTCCATCATAACACCACCCCTCTAAATTGTTTTATTTATAATACAGTAGAACCTCACTTAAAGACCACCTCAATATTAGGACCATTTCAAAATTAAGAACACATTTTTCAAGTCCACTTTCACAGTTGTGCTCTTTATTCAACCTCAAAATAAGGACCACCTTAATAAGAAGACCAGTTTTCAAGGGTCCCAAGGTTGGTCTTATTATTAAGGTTTTACTGTATTTACAAACCTTTATCTCCTTCACGAGTACTTCAGGCCTTCTTGCGTTCTTCAGAAGCTTCTCGTATTTGTACATGTGTTTCTGAAAAACATACAGGAATAAATAACTATGATACTTCAATAAAAATATTCATCACAGATGATTTTTATAAAATCTAAACTCATTCAGACCCAGTTGATAAGGTATCAACCTCCCGTCCGTAACCTAACAACCTCCCATCCATAACCATACAAACTCCTGTCCATAACCTAACAACTTCCCGTCAATAACCTAACAACCTCCTGTCCATAACCTAACAACCTCCTGTCCATAACCTAACAACCTCCTGTCCATAACCTAACAACTTCCCGTCAATAACCTAACAACTACCCGTCTGTAACCTAACAACTACCCGTCTGTAACCTAACTACCTCCCATCCATAACCTAACAACCTCCCGTCCATAACCTAACAACCTCCTGTCCATAACCTTACAAACTCCTGTCCATAACCTAACAACTTCCCGTCAATAACCTAACAACTACCCGTCTGTAACCTAACAACTACCCGTCTGTAACCTAACTACCTTCCATCCATAACCTTACAAACTCCTGTCCATAACCTAACAACTTCCCGTCAATAACCTAACAACTACCCGTCTGTAACCTAACAACTACCCGTCTGTAACCTAACAACTACCCGTCTGTAACCTAACAACTACCCGTCTGTAACCTTACAACTACCCGTCTGTAACCTAACAACTACCCGTCTGTAACCTAACAACTACCCGTCTGTAACCTTACAACTACCCGTCTGTAACCTAACAACTACCCGTCTGTAACCTAACAACTACCCGTCTGTAACCTAACAACTACCCGTCTGTAACCTAACTACTTCCTGATTCTACCCCAGCTATTGAGAATAATTCTGGGAAAGGCCTCGGTTTATATTGCATCATGTTCCACAGTGTAAACTTGGTATTTGTTCAATATTCAGTAGCATTTAGAATTTCATCAGCACTCTGCAATATCATTTCCCAAGAGTAAAGTTTTATAATGGATTGAAACTATTAACGCTCTCGCTCAAATAAACATTTATGTCATTATGTCAATAAAACACAATTTAATCTACTATCAGCAAAATGATGTCTGTTACCAGTGAAATATTGCTCACGAATTTATGACATATCCCGCAAGCTTTTTGCAAAATACGATAGTAACAACAAGCAAGCTAATGTTCATATTAAAGCAAAGCTATGACAGAAAAAGAGTATTAATCCCCGCTATACTTTGTCAAAGAAAACATGGGCTCTTTACTCTGCAATGCTTACACTGACCCTGAAAAATATGTAACACACATTTCTACTTCATGGTGATGATAAGTACAAAGAATCATTAGAATCCCTAAAAGTGTGGAGGTAGTTTGTGCCAAAAATAAATAAAAATGGACCGATCCATCCACCACATGACTGTATCCAGCAGTTCCACTAGATGCTGAATCTCGGGGATGTTTCTGAAAATTTTGATTTGATTTTACTTTTTGATCGCCAAAATACCTCTAATTTAGAGAAAAATTTACCCTTCAGTCAGAATCCTAAGGGTCAAAATGTGGTCTTTTGGAAAACCAAGGAGCAAAAAGGTCAAATCAAGGGTCAAATGGAACTCATTCTGAATCCCTTCCAACTTTGTCTCTATCCATGATAGGAATATGTGAATGTAACAGTTAAACCTGTTTATATCTGAGTGGTTATTACTGTATGAAGAAAGCTTTACAACAGAGTACTACAGAGTTATAACATAATGTTAGGCCATCCCAAAAATAATTGTGACATCAGATATTGAGATGATGATGTCTATTGTGACAGCATAGATTGATATGAGGATGTCAGTTGTGACATCATAGATTGAGATGAGGATTTCAATTGTGACAGCATAGACTGAGATGAGGATGTCAATTGTGACATCATATATTGAGATGATGATGTAAATTGTGACAGCATAGACTAAGATGAGGATGTCAATTGTGACATCATAGCTTGAGATGAGGATGTCAATTGTGACAGCATAGACTGAGATGAGGATGTGACATCACAGATTGAGACCAAAGCATTCATCCTGGAGGTGTGCAGTTAAAGATCTATCTTTGGGCATGACAAGGGAACTGAGCAAGAGTAAAATATAATCTAACTTTAACAAAAAGTATTTCCAATTCTCTTAAATGCAAAATCTGTCAGCTGCTCGCAAATGATAGCCTGACAATTTCAATTCATATATGAGGACAAGTGTTAGCACAGTAAATTGTGCACAGGAATAATAACTACAGTCCTTAGAAAGTCTATACCAGACAATTAACGAACAGATCTTAAAACCCAGCATGTCTGAGGAGGAACGTAAAAATTAGCACAATACATCACGCTACTGTCATTTCTTTGAATCTTCTTAAACGCTGTTTTCTAACAATTTTTGAGTTATATATATGGCGGTTAGATGACCTGACCAGTTCTCCAGGAATTAATTACCAACCAGTATCAAATTGCCCTCCCACAAGCAGCTGATAACTTCTCCACATGAATCAGAGGTGGAGGACAAAAGATCGAAGCCAAATTTCCAGGTGACAGCCTAGCGCCTAAACCACTGAGCCAATTATTGGGAAAATGCGTTTTTTACTAAAATTGGGAATTTTAACTCTGTTTTAAAACAAGAGGGCCATGATGGCCCTATATCATTCACCCGAGTTCACTGCCATTCGTATTTACAAAATAATAATTCATATTTACAAAAAATAAGTTGTTTTTACGAAATAATAATTTGTTTTGACGAAATACTAATTCGTTTTTAAGGAAAAATCATTTATTTTTATGAAATACTATACATATTTACAAAAAATAATTTGAACCATCGAAAGAGGACTACCTAAGGATCATTTGTGCAAAATTTGATCAAAATTTATCAAGTGGTTTAGGAGGAAATGTCATTTATAGTTTCCACTATATACATATAGGGAACACAGCCACGCCCTTGGCGGCCATGTTTTTTGACAGAACTTAATAATTTATGGACCACTAGACAATGCTACACACAAATATCAAAGCTCTAGATCTTATGGTTTGGGACAAGAAGATTTTCAAAGTTTACATGCACTTATTAAATCTATTTTTAGCTCCTGTGACCTACTTATGCAGCAGACCGGAACGATTTATGCAACTTTGAAAGAGGCCCACCCAAGGATCATTTCTGTGAAATTTGAACAAAATCCATTCAGCGGTATTATAAAGGAGGAGATATTGTTTAAAGAAAATGTTGACGCACAACTTCGTGCTCAGATGAGCTTAAAAACAATGATTTCTATCAGCAATAGATAAACTAGTCCGCAGATAGATTACAAAACCAAACATATAATGAATTTGAAACTTGAATGTGATAGTGAAACATTATAAGCTTCATAAGGAAGTAAATGTTGTGTCCATGTATAACTCGCATGTCCCAAAAGATATCAGATTTAGAATTCTCATTGAAATTTTGGGAATGAAACATATGTTTTGCCATTGGGAATGGGGTCGAATTTCAGCCCCAAATCAGTCCCAAAAAACACTGGCAAGATTATACTAAATTCCGACTATTGAAGTTGTAGAAAATGGGTTTATCCAGTTTTTGGAAAACACACATGCCTGTTCTCTGGTGACCATGTCTTGAAATGAAATATGTTGGTATTAGAAATTTTGTTACACAGTAACTCACTAATCATGAATGCACATTTTGACCTCAGGATTCAGAGAAAATGGCTTTTCAATTTTTTCTACACAATAGCATCACCATGAGTGGCATTCATGTTTTTCGAACAATTAAATTGCTTTAGGGCTTTAGCAATTTCTGTGAAGAATCACACACTGATCATCTCAACTCAATTATTTAAAATCCTAACCTTAAGCTTCAGACAGTTTTGCTGGTTTTCTACAATTTCAGGTAAAGGGTCATAACTCTTACAGTAATACAGGAATCAGGCTTCGATCTCCTCAAACATCTCAAACAGAAATCTCAGCTCAATCTTGAGATTTTGCTCAAATCAGAGTTTGAGATAAATCTCAATTTGGATCCATTGAAAATTGTGAGAAAAACTCATTGTTTTTCACATTGTGATACCAATTTTGAGTCCTGTTTCAGCAGAGAAAAATCTCAACGATTTGAGAAAATATTTGAGTTGAGATTAAGCTCAGATTGAGAAGATTCGATAGATTGGTGCCTGGCTGGTTTAAACAAGAGGGCCATGATGGCCCTTATGTTGCTCACCTGAATACACTGCCATGTTTTTTTACCAAACTTAATAACTTATGCAAACTTTTAAGAGGACAACTAGACAATGCTTAACACGATTTATCAAAGCTCTGGACCTTATGGTTTTTGCACAAGAAGATTTTCAAAGTTTTCACTTCTAAAATCTATTATTAGCTTCCGTGACCTACTTATGAACATACCAAAATTATCTATGTAACTTTGGAAGAAGACCACCTAAGGTATCATTCCTGTAAAGTTTGGTCAAAATCCATTCAGGGGTTTAAGAGGAGATGACATTTATAGTTTCCACTATATACATATAGGAAATAAGGCCCGCCCCCTGACAGCCTTGTTTTTCGAGAGATTTTAATGATTTACGCAATCTTGTAAGAGAACCACTAGAAAATGCTAAACATCAAATATCGAAGCTCTAGGCCTTATGGTTTGGGACAAGAAGATTTTCAAAGTTTACACTTTTAAAATCTATTTTTAGCTCCAGTGACCTACTTATGCAACAGACCGGAACCATTTACAAAATTCGAAAGAGGACCACCCAAGGATCATTCCTGTGAAGTTTTGACAAAATCCATTCAGTAATATAGGAGGAGATGTTGTTTATAGTTTCCACTATTTACATAATTATAGGGAACACGGCCACGCCCCTGGCGGCCATGTTTTTTTATGGAACTTAATAATTTATGCAATCTTGAAAGAGGACCACTAGACAATGCTACACATCAAATATCAAAGAAGATTTTGAAAGTTTACACTTTTAAAATCTATTTTTAGCCCCTGTGACCTACTTATGCAGCAGACCGGAACGATTTATGCAACTATGAAAGAGGTCCACCCAAGGATCATTCCTGTGAAGTGTGGACATTCAGTAGGATAGGAGGAGATGTTGTTTAAAGAAAATGTTGACGCACGACGCATGACGAAGGACAATCATCGATCCTTAAAGCTCACCATGAGCACTTCGTGCTCAGCTGAGCTAAAAAGGAGCCATGCTCTAATAATTCTACAACTACTGTGTAGGTTTGGTTGAAATCCATGAAAACAAGAGATGTTTGTAAAACATTATACCCCCTTTGACCCCAAAATCAAGATGAATGTGTGGTCCAAGTTTGAGGATGATAGGTCTTCTTCGAAGGGGGGGCATAATAAAAATGGAAGTGACAGTGTCCAGGCCTTTTCAGTCCATTTTGGGAAAATGACCCTAGATAAATATGGAAAATTTGCATTGTAAAATTTGCCAATTTAGGAAATTGCATCAGCTCCAATTTTGGGAATTTTCCTAGTTAAAAGAACAGGCTTTCCGTATCTAAATTTTATATAAACAAGCATTCTAATCGATTTTTCTTATATCAAATGTCAAAAAGACAAACAAAATGTCCACAAACATTTATGACACTAGGGACAATAATGGCCACAGTTATTCAAAGAACTTCAAAGAGATATATCTAATTGCTCCAGTAATAAGGCGATCTTTTATAGGAATTTCTGATTGGGAAATTCCTTCTGATTGGGGAAAAAAATAATATATTTGGCTTTGGGAATGGGTCAGATAGTCTAGCTGACCCATGGGAAATACAGAAAAAGCAGGCATGGTGTCCACGAGGTAATGTTAACATCAGACACCTGACAGTCAACAGAAAATATGCTATCAGAAAAGCTTACCTTTCACACGAGACTTGGAGACAATACTACGTCGCATTATTTTGAGAAACTCATAACTTGTTTTTCGTTTTTTTGAGAAAAACAATATGTTCACATAACACATAGATATAATTGGTTTTCACCCTGCGAATCAATATGAAAGCAATTTTTAATTCAAAGTTGTGTGAAACCCAATTTCCTGTAAATTCCTGGTTTGTATTAGAATATTCAGGAAACCTGTCAGATTTCAAGGAATTATGGTACTAAATAGCAGTACAGTATCATATACATATATCTCTACAAATTGTTACCTCGTTAATAACAGTCTATTTTTAGAACTTGACTAAGATTTAAATCACGATTTGAATTACGAAACAGTATTTTTTCATTAATTACAAGATATTTTCCTCTTTTTTGATCATAAAATAATTCCACAAGTATCAAAATAAAACAAAGCATTCAACACATGAGGAAACTCACCATTTTCCCACACAATCTTTGAAGTGAGTAAGTAAGTAGATTTTTTGCAGGTATCATTTAAAATTGTCAGATGCTAAACAACTTGTGTGTTGAAGGGCCAGGGATTTCCTGGATGCATATTTTCTCCAGGTGTACATCAGTGGGACCCACAAGCGTCCGATTAACCCATTTCAGCAAATCAGCACTTTTCGATATTTAACCGTCATTAAGGAAATTACTTTACAATCTTCACCTCAGTGCATGCACCTTACAAGCGTCTCGGTAATACATAATCAATATGGCAGAATTGGAAAAAGGTCCCATCCAAAAAGTAAGTCTTGGGACCTTCAAAATTTATCAGGAACTCCCAATTTTGCAAATGTGCGAATGTGGGAGTCCCAGGACCCATATTGGAAAAATGCAAGGGACATCCCTGGGTAGGGCAATGATTCTGTGAGTCTATACCAAATTTAATGTATAAGCAGGGGGCACTGAAAACCAAAGAAGTTATGATTGGCCTTAATCAAACATTTTTCCAACAATGATGTACAAGTATCAGATAGTATGATACAATGTACATAGAGCACTCCCACTTCCCCTCTATCGTGCAATTTGAACAGCTGCCAATTTCGGTCGTATTTATTATCATATTTGAAAGAATGCAGTACCAGATTGTTCAAGTGATTGCATACGCACGCAGTACATTCTTGGAATCAGTGAGTATCATTCCAAACACAAATAAAATACAGCTTCAATACGGATATCATGACTCTTTCCTAAAATAAATTATTTCTAAAGATAAAAATATGCAGAGTTCAGCTCTAAAATAAGCCTAACAATCTCATCAGTTAAGAATGATCTGACTTTTTCTCCACAAAAATATCTGAACCTAGAAATTATAAACCCCACACAAGTAAATCAAAATTTGTTTTTGTTCAGCTGTTTATATAATGGTTACCCAATGGCAAAGCATATTTTATAATGAATACAAAACTTTCCAAACATCATTCTGAAAAATCTGTCCAGCTAGCAACCAAAATACTATAAATCAACTAAAATGGATTCAAAGTCACTTAAGTGTGTGGTATGCATTTATAATTATCTGATTCAAGGGTGTGCAGTAAAACCTGACTTAAAGACAACCTCAATAATAAGACCAGGTCAAATTTAATTTCAAGTCCATTTTCACTGTTTTGCTCTTTATTCAACCTCAATATTAAGACCACCTCAATAAGAAGACCAGTTATCAAGAGTCCCAAGGGTGGTCCCATGATTGAGGTTTTACTGTACCTTTCAATCAGGTGTCAGTTACTTTACCCAATTTTGACAATTTTCATGCAAAAATTCCTACATGCCATATTTAAAATATGTTGGGTAGCTTTTTGTAAGGTCTCTGACAAAATTTTCTGCACTTCAACACAGTACTGGGAATGAGGGTAGTTTACGAATCCAAATATTCCAACAAAGTCAAAATGTGTTTTTTTTAACAGACAATGTCTACATCAATATTTAATCTATTTATTTGCGAGTAGTACCAAGATCAACCCAAGAAATTGACCTAGACTCAAAATTTGTTGGCTTTACGCAAAGTATATAAATTCTGACACAATGTGAACAAACAATTTCTAAGTACAGCCCTTGCATAAACATATTTACACAAGACATGATATCACATTTGATCATGCAAAAATATGCAAATAACCATACAGTATAACCACCTTGATGTTACTACCACCTCATTAATTTTCCTTTTTTTTCATATTTTGACAGAATGATCTAATGAGGGTCTCAACATTGATATTTTACTATATTGTGCTCTGATAAATGGCTGGTCCAGTTAGGAGAGTGCTGGACTGTACCCGGAGCAGCATGATGTTTGCCTAAGGCCATTTGACCTCCATCTCTGATTCATGTGATAAAGTGGTCAGATGCTTACAGAAGATCAAGTTAGTACTACATGTAGTTGATAATTAGTTCCAGAAAAACTGGTAAAGCCACTCAATGCTATGTATAACTGAAATATAACATTAAACCTGATAAAGCAAAATGTATCCTACCTTCCATTGTATGGAATACAGCCATTGATCTCGTAAGTGGGCATTATTGGCCTGAAAATATAACAGCGTCTTTGTTAAACGGTTAAAACAAAACATGGCAGTACCTAATCAAACAACAATTTGGTGAACTTGGGAGTACGGCCCTACAATTAGGTGAACTCGGGAGTACGGCCCAACAATTTGGTGAACTCGAGAGTACGGCCCTACAATTTGGTGAACTCGAGAATATGGCCCGACAATTTGGTGAACTCGGGAGTACGGCCCTACAATTTGGTGAACTCGAGAATATGGCCCGACAATTTGGTGAACTCGGGAGTACGGCCCTACAATTTGGTGAACTCGAGAATATGGCCCGACAATTTGGTGAACTCGGGAGTACGGCCCAACAACTTGGTGAACTCGGGAGTACGGCCCAACAATTAGGTGAACTCGGGAGTACGGCCCAACAATTTGGTGAACTCGAGAGTACGGCCCTACAATTTGGTGAACTCGAGAATATGGCCCGATAATTTGGTGAACTCGGGAGTACGGCCCTACAATTTGGTGAACTCGAGAATATGGCCCGACAATTTGGTGAACTCGGGAGTACGGCCCTACAATTTGGTGAACTCGAGAATATGGCCCGACAATTTGGTGAACTCGGGAGTACGGCCCAACAACTTGGTGAACTCGGGAGTACGGCCCAACAACTTGGTGAACTCGAGAGTACGGCCCAACAACTTGGTGAACTCGGGAGTACGGCCCAACAACTTGGTGAACTCAGGAGTACGGCCCAACAATTAGGTGAACTCGGGAGTACGGCCCAACAATTTGGTGAACTCGAGAGTACGGCCCTACAATTTGGTGAACTCGGGAGTACGGCCCGACAATTTGGTGAACTCGGGAGTACGGCCCAACAACTTGGTGAACTCTGTGGCTCAGTGGTTAACGCTGCTGACTACGAATCCGAAGGTCGTGGGTTCGATCCCTCGTCTCGCCGGATAAAACAGAAATGCTTTTCAGTGTTTCCCACCTAACATAGTACTGGCATGTAACCAGGAAAGTACTGTGTATCGGTGCTATACACCGGGCACATTAAAGAACCAGACTGTCTATTCGAAATAAGAGCTAGGCAGAAATGCCGGGCATGTCTGTATCACAATTTCTCTCTCTCCCTTCTGGGGGCTTGTTCTCAGTCTGTCCCTCTGGTCAGATCACGCTGTATCTGCACTGGTAGAGGATGCACCTGCGCCCTTGTGGCTGCAACAAATGTAAAGCGCCTGTGAACGTGTTTCGCATGAAACGGGCGCTATATAAATCTGGTATATAATAATAATAATAATAACTCGGGAGTACGGCCCTACAATTTGGAGAACTCGAGAATATGGCCCGACAATTTGGTGAACTCGGGAGTACGGCCCTACAATTTGGTGAACTCGAGAATATGGCCCGACAATTTGGTGAACTCGGGAGTACGGCCCAACAACTTGGTGAACTCGGGAGTACGGCCCAACAACTTGGTGAACTCGAGAATACGGCCCAACAACTTGGTGAACTCGGGAGTACGGCCCAACAACTTGGTGAACTCGGGAGTACGGCCCGACAATTTGGTCAATTCGGGAGTACGGCCCTACAATTTTTGTTTTGCTCTTTATTCAGCTTCAATAATAAGACTACCTCAATAGAAAGACCAGTTCTCAAGGGTCCAAACTGTGGTCTTATTATTACGGTTTTACTGTATATAATACAAAAGCAAGCATATCACAGCAGCATGCTTTTGAAGCAAACTATGGCTGTTGCTGAGAGGGGTAACTGTCAAAAGGTTCAATTTGTAGTAAAATTAGTGGCATTATTAAAGGTAGTGCGGTAGTTGCATAACTAAAAATTAAATTAATTTACCTGGAGCAATAATGAACCATCTTGTATGGTAACTCGAATGCAAAACTTCTGTCCAGCATCCCAGCGTGATATAATATGGACGTCCTCAACACCAGAATATGGAATAGCTATATCCATGTACCCAGAAGCCTGAAATATATAATATTCATTTTTCTTTACATCAAATATAACCCTATGAGTAATGCCAGTTACCTAAACAAGAGTGGCAAACTGTCACAAAATATGCCTGTCCTAAGTCAGAGCTCAGAGTTAAAATAAGACAAATTTGAGGTAATTTCAGTTATAATCAAAGGGCGATAACTCCTGAGTGACTCGAGCCATATGGCTGGTTAAAGAACTTGTCCGAGATATTCTGACCAAACTTGGTGATGATTTGACAAATGCTTCTTAAGTTATTGATTGGTCATTGACTGCGCAAAGACTTCAGTTTGTCTACTGAGGTCAAGGATGTCATCAAGGATGTCAGACTATCTACTGTGGTAAAGCATGTCTGTTTATCTCCTTAAGTCAAACCTTTTTTTACCATATTATTCAAACATATTCATTACACCCTTGTGTATTGGTGTCAACTCGAAACCTACATTTGATTTTAAACTGCTATGCATTATGCAAATAAGTAATTCTAGAATGCACAATAACAAATGTACCACAGTTTTACCTGAAAGCTACACCTACTTAAAATACTTATAGGCAAAACACCATTAAAATATTTATAGGCAAGACACCAATAGAATATTCAACAGAAACATAGTACATGTATTACCTAAATGGTTCACCTACATATTAACAACAAGAATGGACTGCAGAGTTCGCCAGTCAATTAAAATACCACACTCCAACATATTTCTACATTGTTCATTGTACAATTTACAATATTTTTCCGACACTGAATCATTTTTACCAGACATGTCAGGCATCACATGGCAATTTCTCAGATGTGACTACAAAATTAACGAAGTCAATTGGAAATGGCATTTAAAAAGTCAACTTCAAGGCAATGTTCATGGAGACTGGTAACTGAATTTCATAGACAAATAAACTGGCAGAAAAAACTGCATCAATGTTCATGTTTTGATGTTACCAGTCAAAAGGACAAACTGGCTACCATGATGGCCCTGGATCGCCCACCAATGTTTCACAGCTCAAACAGTTGAAAAAAAAATATACAAAAACCCATTACCCCACCCACTCGTGGCCTTCGGTTAACACGAATCAACATTTTGGTTGAGAATCAGCAAGGAATTGTTGTTTGAAATTATTCTGACCTTTGCAGCAACAGAAATATGTTAGCATTTATATATAACAGTAATGCCACGAAAATGTCAGAATCATAATATTAATAACAATAAATATCTTGTATACACAAACTCAAAACATTTGTTAGCAACCAGACAAGTCAGCAAGCACACATTTGGTTACTCTTAAAGCACTGAGATGGCATTTTGTGTAGTATAAACTGTATGATACTGCAGGATGTCTGGGGTGGTTAGTGTGAAACCCTGGGTTGTTCAGGGTGGCAAGTATGATACCCAGGTTGTTCAGGGTAGCAAGAAGTATACCCTGGGTTGTTCAGGGTGGTAATTATGATACCCTGGGTTGTCAGGCTGCTAAGTATGATACCCTGGATTGTCAGGGTGCTAAGTATGATACCCTGGGTTGTCAGGGTGCTAAGTATGATACCCTGGATTGTCAGGGTGCTAGGTATGTTACCCTGGGTTATTCAGGGTAATAGGTATGATACCCTGGGTTATTCAGGGTAATAGGTATGATACCCTGGGTTGTCAGGGTGCTAGGTATGATACCCTGGATTGTCAGGGTGCTAGGTATGATACCCTGTGTTATTCAGGGTGCTAGGTATGATACCCTGGGTTATTCAGGGTGCTAGGTATGATACCCTGGATTGTTCAGGGTGCCAAGTATTATTACCTGGATTGTTCAGGGTGCTAGGTATGATACCCAGGACTGTTCAGGGTGCTAGGAATGATTACCTGGGTCGTTCAGGGGGCTAGTTATGATATCCTGGGTTGTTCAGGGCGCTAGTTATGATACCCTGGGTTGTCAGGGTGGCAAGTATGATACCCTGGATTATTCAAGGTGCTAAGTATGATACCCTGGGCTGTTTGTGGTGCTAGGTATGATTACCTGGGTTGTTAGGGTGACAAGTATGATACCCTGGGTTGTCTGTGGTGGCAAGTATGAGACTGCAGGTTGTCTGGTGTGGTAAGTATGATACCATGGGTTGTTCAGTGTGATAAGTATGATATTCTCGGTTGTTCAGGGTGGTAAGTATGATACTCTGGGTTGTTCAGGGTGGCAAGTATGATACTCTGGGTTATTCAGGGTAATAGGTATGATACCCTGGGTTATTCAGGGTAATAGGTATGATACCCTGGGTTGTCAGGGTGCTAGGTATGATACCCTGGATTGTCAGGGTGCTAGGTATGATACCCTGTGTTATTCAGGGTGCTAGGTATGATACTCTGGGTTATTCAGGGTGCTAGGTATGATACCCTGGATTGTTCAGGGTGCCAAGTATTATTACCTGGATTGTTCAGGGTGCTAGGTATGATACCCAGGACTGTTCAGGGTGCTAGGAATGATTACCTGGGTCGTTCAGGGGGCTAGTTATGATATCCTGGGTTGTTCAGGGCGCTAGTTATGATACCCTGGGTTGTCAGGGTGGCAAGTATGATACCCTGGATTATTCAGGGTGCTAAGTATGATACCCTGGGCTGTTTGTGGTGCTAGGTATGATTACCTGGGTTGTTCAGGATGCTAGGTATGATTACCTGGGTTGTTAGGGTGACAAGTATGATACCCTGGGTTGTCTGTGGTGGAAAGTATGAGACTGCAGGTTGTCTGGTGTGGTAAGTATGATACCATGGGTTGTTCAGTGTGATAAGTATGATATTCTCGGTTGTTCAGGGTGGTAAGTATGATACTCTGGGTTGTTCAGGGTGGCAAGTATGATACTCTGGGTTGTTTAGGGTGGTAAGTATGATACTCTGTGTTGTTTAGGGTGGTAAGTATGATACCCTGGGTTGTTTAGGGTGGTAAGTATGATACTCTGGGTTGTTTAGGGTGGTAAGTATGATACCCTGGGTTGTTCAGGGTGGTAAGTATGATACTCTGGGTTGTTTAGGGTGGTAGGTATGATACTCTGGGTTGTTCAGGGTGGTAAGTATGATCCTCTGGGTTGTTTAGGGTGGTAAGAATGATACCCTGGGTTGTTTAGGGTGGTAGGTATGATACTCTGGGTTGTTCAGGGTGGTAAGTATGATCCTCTGGGTTGTTCAGGGTGGTAAGTATGATACCCTGGGTTGTTTAGGGTGGTAAGTATGATACTCTGGGTTGTTTAGGGTGGTAAGTATGATACTCTGGGCCGTTCAGGGTTGTAAGTATGATACTCTGGGTTGTTTAGGGTGGTAGGTATGATACTCTGGGTTGTTCAGGGTGGTAAGTATGATACTCTGGGTTGTTCAGGGTTGTAAGTATGATACTCTGGGTTGTTTAGGGTGGCAAGTATGATACTCTGGGTTGTTCAGGGTGGTAAGTATGATCCTCTCGGTTGTTCAGGGTGGTAAGTATGATCCTCTCGGTTGTTCAGGGTGGTAAGTATGATCCTCTCGGTTGTTCAGGGTGGTAAGTATGATCCTCTCGGTTGTTCAGGGTGGTAAGTATGATACTCTGGGTTGTTTAGGGTGGCAAGTATGATACCCTGGGTTGTTCAGGGTGGTATGTATGATACCCTGGGTTGTTTAGGGTGGTAAGTATGATCCTCTGGGTTGTTCAGGGTGGTAAGTATGATACTCTGGGTCGTTCAGGGTTGTAAGTATGGTACTCTCGGTTGTTTAGGGTGGCAAGTATGATACTCTGGGTTGTTCAGGGTGGTAAGTATGATACTCTGGGTTGTTTAGGGTGGTAAGTATGATCCTCTCGGTTGTTCAGGGTGGTAAGTATGATCCTCTGGATTGTTTAGGGTGGTAGGTATGATACTCTGGGTTGTTCAGGATGGTAAGTATGATACCCTGGGTTGTTCAGGGTGGTAAGTATGATACCCTGGGTTGTTCAGGGTGGTAGGTATGATACTCTGGGTTGTTTAGGGTGGTAAGTATGATACTCTGGGTCGTTCAGGGTGGTAAGTATGATACTCTGGGTCGTTTAGGGTGGTAGGTATGATACTCTCGGTTGTTCAGGGTGGTAAGTATGATACTCTGGGTTGTTTAGGGTGGTAGGTATGATACTCTCGGTTGTTCAGGGTGGTAAGTATGATACTCTGGGTTGTTCAGGGTGGTAAGTATGATACCCTGGGTTGTTCAGGGTGGTAAGTATGACAGAGTTGTATGGGGTGGTAGAACTTTACATTTAAACATTTTTATACATGAAGTTAACCATAATTCAACAGCTAGTTTACAACTGGTATATACATGATGATGAATCACTTACTGACAAAATACCAGATGTAGATAGATAGAAGAGCATTTACAAGCCTTAAAATCATTTCCTTCTTTGTTTATTGTAAAATTTCCAGATTGAATGCATTTTATCCAAAATGTCAGGAGATTAGAAACATTTGGCCACTTGGCAATCCTGCAGTACACAGATAACTATACTTGAAACAATGTTTATACTGTCATTACAGTTATTCAGGTTATGTTATACTGTACCATTTAAAACATGCCTGTCAACATGACAGATTCAGTTCGACAAAACTCCCCTATGTAATGAAGATAGATGTACGTTGTACCAGCATTTTATTCTACCAATTTAAGGCACATAATTATACTTCGATAACAAAGTTTATCAGCAAGATATGTTATGCTTTTTAAACTGCCTAAAGGTGTAGTGGTGGAAAGGTAGAGCACGTCATTACTGATCAGAAGATCGTGAGTTCAAATCCCATCTTGGTGAAGTATGACCATGAACTTCATAACACCTTAGTTAGACCCCAGTACTGGTTAGTGACAGAGGAAGCAATAATCTAGAGTGAAAAATGTAAGCTGTTTCACAATTGATGACTAAATTAAGCTTAAGGCATTTCCAACATAGTGCAGAATTATCAGCAAATATCAACCCATTTCAACATTGTACAGAATTATCAGCAAATATCAACAGACAACATAGTACACAGTTGGCACTGTGAACCTTCTGTTAAATAATATATGTATGCACAAAATATATGACAAATCCTCACCTTCGAAGCTCGAATCTGGTCAGTATCAAGTTTTATCTCATGTGACTCCCATTTGAAGTATTTGTGTTTACAAGTTTCGACCCATCCACCCTCACCTTCACGAACTTTACAGATCTCAACCAAACCTTCCTCAAACAGATAGAAACATTTACGACTTGTTTGAAAAGCTGACACTGCGAGTACATTCTTTATTTGAGATTTAAGCGCTTTCTTTCCCTTACTTTCCATCAATGGCATATCACTAGAATCATCCGATTTAAGTTCATCTAAACAGTCACATGAATCACTTAGTTTCAACTGTGAGTCTTTTTCGACCTTGCCATGAGTTCCTGCAGTCAGCTTGCTGGATCTGTAATGTTCTTGAACATAACTATTGACCAAATTAAGTTCAGCAAGATCATTAAAAGATTTGCTAGCAAGTTGGGATCCAGTGACATTTCTACTGCGTGATGCTTGTCGACTTCTTGTATTAGTAAAGTCGGATAGTATCAGCTCCGGATCATCAGAAAGATCAGATAGATAATCATCTGTGCTACTAACTTCATCCAGTAGATTCGAAGCATCAATTGTGACAAATTTATCAAATATTGCCTCTCCTACTTCGTCTATACTGTTTTCACTAGCCATTATAACATTGACCACTAAATTAACCACAAGATGAAAAGTAAATTTATTTATTTAAGAACTAAGTCAATTATTTATCCAAGTAAAATTACCATTAACTCTTTAAGTTCATAAATATTCAAAATCCATCCAAGCAGTTTACACGATGTCAACCAACTAGGTGATGTTAATATATTAAATTTCATACATGTAAATATGGAAATCGTTAATTTGATATGTCCGCTTGGTTAAAAACACTTGTATCAAACAAGGAAACTTATTTCCAGGAAACAATAGATGAACGCTGGTAATCATGAAGAACAAGCAGAAACAACAATAGAAATAGATGCTGTCACTCAAATACACAAGTACACAATGCGAGTATTGTTATTGTGACCAACATCAACAATTTATCAGTTATACTCTGCATGACGCAATGTGTATATAGGTCTCTCTTGTCACATTATGTGCCGTCACGGCAACCAATGGCAACCATAAATGCTTTTATAAAAGTTATTTATGTTCCAATAGAAAAAAACAGATATTCTTGTAAATACAGGTGGGGGGGATTTATCACAAACATGTACCATTCCCATAGAAGTTATCAAATTTTCATCGGAAAACTGGTCCTTTCGTGTGCAATCTGATAATAAAACCTGTATAGCAGGCTATAATATGATGTCATGTAATTTTATATTATCGGCACAAAGCAAAAAGAAGAAGTGCTTGGAGGCGAAGAATCGGGTTTAAATGAGTGCACTTAACAGCTTTTGAGGGCTAATGTCAGACATTTAAGATTGATTTTGGACATAAATTTCCTTTACTACATGTATTTCAATTACTCATGACAATTATGCAGTATTTTCTGACCAATGTCTTAATACGTTTCAATAGGGATCAACCCCAACTAATCTTATAAGAATTTTCTTTCTTTTCTGTAGTGGGAATTTCAAAAAGCAGGGAGAAACATACTATTTTAAATAGGGGAATTAGTACCCATAAACGGTCCCAAAAAAGGTCAAATAAATGCCCTGTAAACTCCTAATTACAGGTATGCTACCCTCCCAAGACAACCTAAAAATATAAGTAACTGTTGGTTTTTTTTAATTATAAAACAACCCATCCAGTTAGTACTGTGAGTCAGGGTTTTTCAACTGTTTTTATAGCTGTTATTCGGCTATATAACAAGTATACATTTTTTCTGATTTGAAAGTAGAAATTCCCAATAAATCTGCAGAAAAAAATTTGGTTCAATTTAGCCAAAAATGGAGGCTTTACCATTAAAGGAAGTTTATATAAATAGCAATTTTCTATTAATTAATCACTAAATCCTACTTTTATTCCTAATATTTTGCTATAATTGCTAGTCTGTTTCCCAATTTTTAAGTTCAATGCGCAAAAATTCCGAACTGGAAGGGTAATTGGGTCATCTTCCCAAAATAGCCAAAATGAACCCTGGTTCAGTTTGCAGAGTGCTGCGTTGTCACCTGTGAGGTCTGGGTGGGATTCCCAGCAGGGCAGGGCATGTCCTCCTTTACATTTGGCTATGTACAGTCATTATGCCTCCACCTCCGATTCATGTGGGGAAGTTGTCAACTGCTTATGGAAGGAGAAGTTACAACAGGTTGATAGTTCTAGGAAAACTGATAAGATCAACTAACTGCCTTGTATGATAAGATCAACTAACTGCCTTGTATGATAAGATCAACTAACTGCCTTGTATGATAAGATCAACTAACTGCCTTGTATGATAAGATCAACTAACTGCCTTGTATGATAAGATCAACTAACTGCCTTGTATGATAAGATCAACTAACTGCCTTGTATGATAAGATCAACTAACTGCCTTGTATGATAAGATCAACTAACTGCCTTGTGTAACTGAATAACCCCTATCTAAAACTTGTTATGTAAGATTTGAAATAAAAACAATTTGTTCAAGAAGATATACTTCAATATTTAACTGAACACATAATTGTACAAAATAAGTAAATATGACTCTTAAATATATTATATGCATGAAGTTTAGTGTGGTACCAAGCATTCTCTGCACACAAGAGTAATGAAATGGTAAGGGCAGGTAATCCAGGCTAGCCCAAGTTGAGCTTTCTACATGTGATTAACTTAGAACTACAAAAGCAATTGATGAAATTCAAAAGTTTAAATTTTATAGACAGCTGAAACAAGGTTTGCTCTGAATTCCTCATTTCTTACACATCAACTAAAACTGTTTTGCTGATCTATCCCTGGTACTGAAATGATATTCATCATTAACAAAGTTTTCCTTAACCACATGTCAAAGTTTTGCCCATCAGGGGGTGGAGCAGGCAAACCCAAGGGATTTAAACCAACTGGAAAATTAGGAAATTATGCTGTCAGACTCTGAATCCATGGTAGTAGTTCGCAAGTAGTTGGGGTCAAATCTAAATCTCCCTGCAGGCGTGGTGTTCTCAACCATCACCCCCACCCCCAAATGGACATATACATTTCCAAAAGTGATTCCATGTCTCCTGCAGCAACAAATCTAAATATTTCAGTATACTGGTTTCCTTCCATACACGAATGACCAACTGGCATCAGAAGCAGATTTTGCAACAGGGCATTTATGCATATTAATAAACTTCAATCAAATACGTCTGCAGTAACCGAGCGTGTAATTAGCTGCTGTACAATCATTGTGTAAATTACTTGAATAATTAATACCAGGCCCTCTATAATTCATTGAATATTTTGTTATTGTGTTCTGCAGATTGCAGACAAGTTCTGGAAAATCATCCAACGTGACAAATATCATTCTCAACCACTCATAGCATTTACACAATTGGTAGTACAGATTTATAATTATGGAGACAAAATTGAATAATAAATCTTGACAAGGGAGGTAACTACAAAATTGGTCATCTTTCACCTTATTACTTAAGAGTCTTTCCCCTTTGTTATGATGCCCCATGGTATTTAGTTCACAGATATCAGTGTTTTTTTTTCCCATTTTAGGGGAATGGTGGCAGGAAAATAGACTTTGGAGGGGAAAAATGAGACAATGATTTACGATACAAAATTGACATTTCTGTTCCCAATGCTTAATTGTATTCATTACTAGACAGTGGTGCACTGTATGTCAATTATAGACCAATACCACGAGAGATATATGGCGCTAATAATCAATGTTTCAGAGTTTTTCTTCTGACAGAAAATATCTACAATACTGAGAGAGGGGACTTTGACACAGAATAGTGGAAAAATGTTTATCACATAATATACAGCGAGGGAGTGATTATAACATACATGCATTATTTCTCCTAATCTACTAGTGGATTATTTATGCAAATTAGGGTCGCGTTACATGCGCTGTCAGAAACCCCAATAAACATGGCCGACATTCACATATTATAAAAGGTCTACAATAATTTTGTAGTATTTTGCAATCGTCTAAAAGTCTACAGATTCATGAACGGAAGTTTATCCAAATTCCAACCATTGTGAGCAAGTGCATATTTCAGCCTGTGTTCAGTTTCAGCAAAAATCAACATTAAGTGCGATTTAATAATCAGTCTTAATTGCCACTTTTTTTGTGAATATCTTTGGAACTATTTTTTCTCGACCTAATAACTAAAGAAGAGACAATGCTGGGAATGCTAGAGAAAGGAGTGCCTTTTTTTGTTTACAAGTTATGCAATAAATATAATCTAGCATGTGTGTTCACATTCGGCAAAGCCTCGCATTATATCATTATAATTCCGAATTCAACAAATCCCTGCATTCTGATTGGCTAATCGGAGGCGTTTACACATGCATGAACGTCCAAATTTCATTGACGGAACTACTTTCGACCTAAATCTGAGGTAAACAATATGAACGAGTTGGGAACAATATTTTCTCAAGCAATACAATACATTTTATTTGCAAATTCACCCCATATTTTAGAAACAAGTTTAGACAGAGGTATTATTAGTTACATCGTTATTTATGGAAGAAAGACTCACATGACAGACAATTTAATCAAGATTGGTCCAGAATTCTAGATTATTCCATTTCATTCCTCCTACTCCTAGTCATACTTTGTTGATTCAGAATCCGTCCGTTCAATAACGAAGCTATTGCTAGCAGCAGCACATGAAAATTGTTGTTGGCATGATTTATATTGCACAACCATTTCTTTCAGTTTCACAAAACGTGTTATCAACAGCATATAGTTTTCTCTTAAAAGCATGTATTCAATGTTTATACGAAATCCTGTATGTTTACCAATTTATCTATCCTAGTTTCTGCTTAAAAGCTCCCTTCATCGACGTTTTAACGTGATAATTTCATCCGATGCGCGCTCACCCAACATGTTTATCTAGCGCGACCTTGAACTGCATTACTAGCCTACTGTTTACACGGAATAAATGATTGGCGTGGAATAATAACTATTACGCAGAAATGTTATTACATTTTAAGTCAATATCAAATATGGCTCCTGTTATGGTCTGAAAATTATTTTCATGTGTTGTTTTGGCTGATCAACTCGGTACTATTTTATGTGTATTTATCCGCGCATTCAGTTGACGCTGCGTGAGGTCACGATGTGTATTGACGTAAAAAACATCATTGGGGGTTGTTTCAAAACACTATTTGGAATTATAAGGATTAAACGACAATTTTTTGGTGTTCATGTAATGAAGTATGTGTAAACGCCGATCAGCCCACACACATTTAACACAAAGCCCTTACGGGTTTTATTCAATGTGTGCGTTCTGATCGGCGTATACACATGCATGAACGCCAAAAAATGGTCGTTTAATCCTATATTGACTGACTTGTTAAATAAATTCAATGAACACTCATATGTTAGATCCACTGAACACTTTTCAGTTCAAACCGATGGATGCTCCCGAAAGTGAGTGAAAAATCATCAAACCGGAACATTATATGTGCATCTCCTCTTGCATAAAGTTTCATTGAATTCCAGTCAATGGTTGCTGATAATTCACTTTAAATGGAGATAGGGAAAAACATACCATTTTATCAGGAGAATGGAACCTTCAATTTATAAATGGCCCCAAAAGGGCCAAATAAAGTTTAAACTTATTTATCTAACATCGATAGTAAAACAAGTTCTTACACATTATAGTTAGCACTCTCCATGACGTGACCCCTCGATAACTGCTTCCTGGCTACTGACCAGTACTCGCACCAAATTTAGGGATTGTGAAGTTCGTGATCAAACACTGCTCATTGCGGAGCTCTAATTTATGACCTTTGGATCAGGAGACAGACGCTCTGCTCCTTGACCACTGCGCCTTCCTAACTGCCAAATAAGTGCCATGGACCTTTAACCTGACTGACCCTAGTTCTGAAAAAAAGGATACAAAAATCCCTACCAATCCAACTGTTTCTCAGCTTGTAACAGGAAACAGACATTTTTTTCCAAGTCCAAAGATATGAAAAGTTCAAAGTAACTGAGACATATTCCACATTGTCTGTTGGAACCATACCCACAAAATTATATAAATACCTAGAACATCTTGCTTGACAGACAGCCTCTCAGATCTATTGGAGATTCAATGTTGAAATATATAAAATGTAAGCAGACAGTACAAGAGTTTGCTGATCATGTGTTTAACCACCTTACAAATCTGGTAAAAAATCATTGTCAGTCAGTCTGGGAATAACTTACTAGTACTACATCATTGTGTATGGGTGATTGTAGGAGAAGTATGAGGTTGGGTACAGGGATTTCCAGGGTTTTCCCTAGGATTTTTCCGCTAGGGTCCTTGGACCCTTGTGTTTGACAAATTGGGGGTCCTTAGTAAATTTGTAGTCCCAGATATGCAGATTATACTTGACAAAGGTTTATTCTAGGGATGCACAGTAAGTGGGAAATGGGAGCCCCTTGAAAGAAAAGTCAGGGACTCAAGAGTTCTGCATCAGGGAAATCCCTGGTTCCACTATGAGTTGAATCTCAAGGGTCATTTTGATACTTTTGACCAGATTTACCATTTAATAGCCAAATGCCTATAATTTAGAGAAAAATTTATCCTTCGGCCAGAATCTGTGGGGTCAAAATGTGGCTTTTTTGGAAATTTCAGGGGTCAAAGGGTCAACTCCAGGGTCGAATGGAACCCCTGGGGTACAACCCTAACCCAGGTTTAAACCCCAGTGGTGTTTCGTCACCGAACATAAAAAGGAGGTACTGCTATTTTCCCCCATCATGTAAAGAGTTTATTTATTATAGACTTTTTTATAGTGTCACCCCTATACAAAGGGCCAGTCAATTCTGACTTATGAGACACCTACTTTCTAAGCACATTTACTTCCAGATTCCTATCCTTTAACAGGCACCAGGCAGGTATGCGCACAGTAACCATTACTTGACTAGCTGGTGGCTCATCAACCGGCCATATCAGAACTGACCCCTACCGGGATTCGAACCTTCGACCTCCCGATCCCAAGGAATGTATGTTTGTGTCTTGTCCATTTTGCAGTTGTATTTTGATTACTTGTAAGTGAATATTTTCCTGCCTCTTTGCGGTTCGTTTTACGACAGAATCTGATCAACTTCTTCATTTTTACAACTCAGTAAAACTTCACTTAAAGACCACCTAAATATTAAGAACATAATTTTCAAGTCCATTTCGCTCTTGTTTCAACTTCAATATTAGAACCACCTCAATAAGAAGACCAATTTTCAAGGGTCCCAGGGTGGTCTCATTATTGTGGTTTTACTGTACCCAAAGGCAGTATTTTTCAACCTGGTAAAAACTGTTTCTATGTAGCAGATTGTCTGCCTTTTTTAAAAACATATAGAATGAGAAATCACATTTCAGATACAAAATTTGAATAAATGATAAAGCCATCATTGTCAACCCATTTTCAGAACAAAATATCATATATCCACAATGAGACAAAACAAAATGTGCATTAAAATGGTAAATTATTCAATAACTAGTCTGTCATTTTGAAATACCAGACACATTTCACTAGGGTTGACTTTGATTCAATCGGTATTGGTGTTAGATCAATGAATTGTTCTGTCAATCGATAATCGATACTCACAAATATCGATATTATAGCAGGAAATGGATACAGCCTAAAAATGTGCCCAAAATTATAGTGTAACATTGCTTTGTAGTCGGCCGTTTGTTATCCAATGCTTTAGTGGATAGCACATTCCTAATGTCAGCAATATAAAACTGTAGTTAACTAGAAACGTGTCCATAGGACACAGATGCCCCCACTTGCAGCCTTTGTCACAAAAGCAAATGCCATTATCCTGTTCATAGTTTGTGAATGGGCATCAAAAATACCAAGTGAACAACTTTACTGATTATGGTTATAAATAAGTCAAGGGCAATAACTTTGCACTTACTGGGCGTAATCATACATGAAACCCCAGGTGCACAACTATACAGGTTGGTGAGCCTTTCTGTTAAGTTTTATGACTCTGGCTCATATTGTATTGGAGATGTGCACGACACAAGATTGCATACTCTGTAGGCTATATTTTCACAAAATCAAGGGCCATAACTTTGCACTTACTTGGCACAGCCAATCATGAAACCCCAGGTGCACAACTACATAGGCCTTTGAACATTTCTGTAAAGTTTTATGAATCTGGCTCACATTGTATTGCAGATATGGGTGACACAAGATTGCATACTCTGTAGGCTATATTTTAACTAAGTCAAGGGCCATAACTCTGCACTTACTGGACACAGCCAATCATGAAACCCCAGGTGCAAAACTACATAGGCTGGTGAACATTCCTGTAAAGTTTTATGACTATGGCTCATATTCTTTTGGAGATATGAGTGACACAAGATTTTGTGACGGAAGGACGGACGGAAGGACGATAGGACAGATGGACAAGGGCAACATATATATGCCCCCCCCCCCCCTTTTCAGAGTGGGGGCATAAAAATATAGAATAATTACTTTAAATGGTATCTTGTAAAAATACAAGTTGAGCAATTAAATATGTAGGAATACACACACAAACATACAGAAAAATAGAAAATTTAACATAAAATGATATATCGTCGATATTTGTCTTTCGATATATAGATATCATCGATATGCAAAAATTTGAATTACTGACACTTAAAATGTGTCTTTTTTATCTGGTAATGTGAAAATGGATTTTACTCTTTTTATTGTATAAATATTCAGAGCTTTTTTCACCATTTTTGGAATGGGTTCAGGTCGGTGTAATTGGGAAAATTAGTGTCACGACTTTCTAAATTGGGAAAAAAATTTAGGTAGCATTTATTGAAAAATTATTGACCTTTTCTCAAATCAACTTTATTTATTCAATTTAAGTATTCTCCATGATAACACTCGAAGGTCCAACCTAAAACCTATACATTATCGATGCTGGATTTCTATGTTTACCCCATGCTGATTTCAGGAGTTTTTTGGCGCAGCCTTATTAACATGGTTTTGCTAAATTTCTATATCAGTGTAGTGTATACCAATCAAATCTTACGTTAACCACCAAGGTAATTTCTCTTCAACCGAACAACGTTTGTAACCTTGATGCCGATTGGTTAACCTTTCAATAAGGGGTACATTACCTTACCGAAATATACTGAATTTCAGTGAATTTACCAATATCCATTTTGGATCTGGTTCTTACTACACCAAGTTTGATGTCAATATGATGAAAGGAACTGAAGTTATTCGCCGGAAACCGAATTTCTATTTTTAGTAACGGTGACCTTGACCTTTGACGGACCAAACCCAAAAGCAATCCCAAGCGAGCTCTCCAAATGTTCTTACTATACACTAAGTTTGATGTCAATACGATGAAAGGAACTCAAGTTATCGCCAGAAACCAAATTTTTATTTTAAGTAATGGTGACCTTGACCTTTGATGGACCAAACCCAAAAGCAATCCCAAGCGAGCTCTCCAAATGTTCTTACTATACACTAAGTTTGATGTCAATACGATGAAAGGAACTCAAGTTATCGCCAGAAACCAAATTTCTATTTTAAGTAACGGTGACCTTGACCTTTGACAGACCGAAACCCAAAAGCAATCCCAAGCGAGCTCTCCACATGTTCTTACTATACACCAAGTTTGATGTCAATAAGATGAAAGGAACTGAAGTTATTCGCCGGAAACCAAATTTTTAGTAACGGTGACCTTGAGCCGGAAACCACCAGTTTGACGCCCGCCCGCCGCCCAGACGCCCGCCCGCCCAACGACATGCGCTATTCTAATAACCTGGTTTTCGTTGAAAACCTGGTTAAAAAGCCCCGGAAGGCATGCAGCTGAAGCCCCTACAGGCCTTTTTCCATCCATTTTAGGAAAAAATCCCTAGATAAATTTGGAAAATTTGCGTCATAAAATTTGCATATTTGGGTAAACTTCAATTGCTTCAACTCCAATTTTGGTAATTTTCGTAGTTTATACAAGGCTTTTCATATCTCAATTTTATATACATAAACAAGCATTCTAATCTACGTTTCTTATATCAACTGTCAAAAAGACACGCATTGTGTCCACTAACATTAACTATTATGGCACAAGGGACAATAATGGCCAGAGATATTCAAAGAGCTTCAAAATATATCAGGTCGCTCCAGTAGATGAATTTTCATAGGTACTTCTGTTTGGGAATTGTTTGTTCTGATAGGTAAAAAACATATATTTGGCTTTGGGAATGGGCCAGAGAGTCTGACCCGTGGGAACTATAGAAAAAGGCCTGTCCTATCTTGACAACGATATAGCTCTTTCATAGACTTACACTGGTAACATTTTTATCATTTTATTATAAAGTAAAACCTCAATAATAAGACCACCCTTGGAACCCTTGAAATCTGGTCTTAATATTGAGGTTGTATTAATTTTGAGGTCGACTAAAGAGCAAAACAATGAAAATGGACTTGAAAAGTGTGGTCTTATTGTTGAGGGGGTCTTTAAGTGAGGTTTTACTGTACTCTGAACTGTAATATAACTTTAAGAGAGCAAAATAATGTCATTCATAATCAAGTTAATTTTGTGCTTTTCAGTGGTATACCGGAATATATGGGTATATATATATCCCAATCATCTCACAGTAGCAAGCAGTGAGCAGGTGTTATTTTCACGGGTTTGAGTATTGATTTGTCGTGCTAAACGGGCATACATGTATATGAATGTACACGATGCAGGCATCTTCAAATTCACAAAGTGTTAAACAAAATAAAATTTTAAACTAGCTTGTTTTATATTCTATTTTGTATATAAAACTTACATAAAAGGGTAAATTATTTGGGGCCAAAATTAAAAAAGTCTTTGTTTGCCCTTTACCGACCCTAGATTTTAGAGGTGGGCAGGTAGGTAGGAAAAATATTTTATTTTATTGTGGAAAGTTTAATAAAACACATACTTGTATGTCAGAATTGAAGTCTTTTGACCTCTTTATACAGAAACAAGCAAGGCTCAAATTTTAGGGTGAAGTCACTTCTCCCTTCACCTGAGATAGGGAGAAGTGGGGAGAAATTATTGAGTGGAGACGGCACGTCCGCATCATTGATTCTCGTTTTTCTTCATGACACTGGAACTTTTAATTACTATTGTTAACAAAAAGTGCATAGCTTCCAGACAGTTTATTTTTAACATATCTGCACAATAATAAGATAGCATGTTTCTAGTCACACACTGAAGAAATTATAGTGTGCATACAATAAGCCTTCATTTTAAGCCATGTATCAACCAAATGCTAGAAAACCCTCAAAGTAAAATATAAATCTTTACTCCATTTATCATCTTACATATTATGTGACATGTTAACCTTCAATAACCTTATGAGAAACTAGCCTTACATGCTAATGTTTCACTAAAAATCGTCAAATTATGCAATACTGAAATATATTAACCAATAAAAATTTAATGCAAATCAAAACTAGAACCGAATTGTTTTTGAACTAATATAACATCAATAACAAATTTAAGTATGAATAAACACCTATGACACCCGACGTAAACGAAAACAAATGGGAGTCGATATTGAAAACGAAAGTAGGAATATTCAATTAAAATCTAGACAGTGTTTAGGCCACACCAAATTGATCAGTAGTTCTTCGGATTTATTTAAGAAATTTTTTTTTTTACTTCTCAAAATTTCACAGGCAGCGCAGTATTTTTTACAATTTCATTTTTCTTATATTTCTCAAAATTTCACTGACAGCACTTTTTTCCAATTCTATCCTTTTTTAATGAGTAGCAAATACAAAAACATTGAGCAATGCTGGTTGCAAACTTAAAACTAGACATCAGGCAATCACATTCTTGTGCGTAGGTGAGGTACTCACTTGAATGTTACCACGAGATGCACAACTAGTTTATGTTAATGGGTCATATATAAATTCTCCTTAAAAATGCCTTGGTGGATATGCATTAGATGTCTTACACATCTACACTTCTGATTGCTATGTTTGCCAAGTTACATTTCCTTGAAAACTGATTAAGTATTTCTTGCCTTAAACTAAATATGTAATCTGTCACACCGACTGACACGACGGGGCGATTCAGAACAAGAAGAAAAAACAGTATACAGTAAAACTTCGAAACCTCGAACACTTTTGGGTCGAACACAGTAGATACCTCGAACAGGTTCTTAGGTCCCGGCAAAACCCCTTCTTATTTCATATTAACGAACAGTAGATCACTCGAACGGAGATAGGTCGAACACTCGAACCGGTTGTGCGGTCCCTAGATACGATTTCATTCATTGTTCACCCCAGATAGGTCGAACAATACAATAATTCACACCTTTTATGGACGGAGCGATATTCTATTCTTTGTTGACAGGGAAGATTGGTGACACGTGTTATTCGCACGTAGTGATAATTACTTGATTGTTGCACTATAAACAATACAGTGTACATGTACTTATGTGACAAACAAATCACTTAAGGGATCTATTAAATATTTAATGAAGTCCAAACGGGAAATTTTAATTGTTAATTGTCTATTGATTGCCGAGTGAATAAAATTCAGAAATAACAAATTATCGTATTTTATAAATGTCTTAATCAAAAGCGCAAACATCATTGAGTAAAATCCTTCAAATGTTGATATTGATATAAATACGATCAGACATTTATTACCCTTATCATTATCAAAATGAACAACAACGAAAAAAAATAGAACATCGTAATTGTTTACTATCTCGTCTGTATATTATTCTTGTGTGTAAGAATAAACGAATCAATTACTTAAATATGTTTTAGTTTTCTTTCATTTCTTTTTAAATTATTATTAAAAAGGAATAATGCTGTGACTATTGATCGACATGCATTCAGTATGAAAACACTAACAACACACAAATACCATGTGTTAAGCATGCATAGTACACTTGCACCGGTGACAGTTCGTACATATATACGTATACGGTAGATGCCTCGAACAGGTAGATGGCTCGAACTAATTCCTCGGTCCGACGGCAGTTCGAGGTTTCGAAGTTTTACTGTAGTAAGTCTTCTTATGGCATTTCATGTTTAAAATTATAATGTTCAAAAGCACCATGTTAGTCTTGGCTGAACAGTTTCATCCGATTTCCTCTGTTTTGGACAAAATAATGGTTATATTGTAACGTCTCAGAGTAAGGGGGCTTACCATTTTGTTTTCTAATTTCTAGTTGTGAGGCTATTCTTCCATGCTATCCTAGATTAATGCATTTTTCCAATCAAGATGTTTATCACGAAGCATTGAATCATACACATACGAGGGCTGTCCCACTAAATCGTAGACTTTGTTGATAAAAATTTAACACGACGTCACATTAGAAAAA
Organism: Mactromeris polynyma; assembly: GCA_032209605.1. Taxonomy (NCBI): domain Eukaryota; kingdom Metazoa; phylum Mollusca; class Bivalvia; order Venerida; family Mactridae; genus Mactromeris; species Mactromeris polynyma. The sequence continues at coordinate 1,085,343 of JASFXZ010000032.1, forward strand.
TACTTTGCATCTTATTTAATCAATATAAAACAAATAAGAAAATGAAGACAAACTGAACTGGTATTGTTTTATTAAGTGTTCATACATTGTTTTCAATATACTAGTATACCTTACCGGCGCAGTCTAAAAACCAGACGTATGAAAATCCTTGTGTGTTGATTTAAGTGTTCATAGCAGACGTGTGCGTCAATTTCCCCGGGAATGAAAGTACATTCAAATACGAAAGGTAGCCTTTATCAGCGCCGAATGTCGCGCACAGCAAATAATAAAATTTGATTTTTGACGGACCTGCGAGGAGGTAATTTTTTTTTTTATTTTCTACTCTGGCATTTTAAAGGAGCGGTAAAATCCGACGAACGGACATCCTTTGATCAATTTATGACAGGCTTAAGTTGTCATCTATGTTGGTCCTCCACACACGTTGTGTAAACACACTCATGTCGAAATCCATTACAAAGCTAAGCGCTCATTGGTCAGCAGTAGTCGCTTATCCAATCAGATCTCGCCTTACATAACAGCGGTAGGCAGAGATTAACTTCTCACAGTAGAACCTTTTTGGGATGTTTATCAATCAACATTGTTTAAAAGCATGGGGGAAACCCCTAGATAGGTATGTTTATACAACGAATGCAATGCGGATGTATCGCTTGATTACACAAATGCTCATATTGTTTAATGGCATACCCCAGAAATTCACGGCGACTTTTTTCGCCCAATTTTCGAACATCAATTGGCGAAATGAACGTACGGATGGCGACATTTTCGAAATTGGCAATATGAACATACGGACGGCGACTTCTTCACCCACTTCGCCTAGAAGCTTTTTCCCTGAGTCTGGTCTTTATAACCCCAGAGAAGCGCAAATATTAAACGAAAGAAAAACACCAGATTGTGATACCAAAATAAAAAAAAATCTTGATCCAAATTTGGCAATCAAATTTTTTGAGATGACGGCCAAATCTCAGGTCGGTCGGTAAAGGGCAAACAAACTTAATTTTAATTTAGGCCTGGAAGAAGCATTTTAGCATGGCAATAACGCATGATGTCACATTAGGCACACAGCACATGATGTCAGATGCACTCAAAACGCAATTAATGATACAAAGCCTGCAGACGAAGCATGGAATAAAAAGAAAATTTGTTTGTTTCGGTGAGCGATCGAAAAACAATTTCATCGGGTGAACACCAGACTTACTGTTGTTTGTTCAATAAAATTATATTTTTATCTCCCAACAAAACAAACATATCCTCTATATAATATAACAGATGGGAAATATACAATCTCATTACAAATGGTGTGGTTTTAATTTCATGTTTGAAGATCAATGACTCATATTGATAATTCAATACTCCTGGTAGGTTGAAGCGTTGATCCAGGATATTATACTAAGAATATGGGCAGGATATGGTTGGCAGGATATTAAAATTTTCATGTCTGTTTATCAAAATGTCAACATTTCCTCCAAATTCTTGATTAAATCAACCACCTGAATATTGACATTCAAGGAAGTTTTGGAATCATTATTTGGAATCATTGAATCTTAAATTCTTCATGTCAGATTAACATGAAAGGAAACTCCCACATAAATTAGGAGCTTTTACATTTCTACAGGAAAAATACCAGCGTTATCCCTGGGACTCCCACATTTGCAAACTTTGGAGTCCCGGATAAATTCTGGGGGTACCAAGAGCAGATTTTTGGCAGTGACATATTTTCATCAACCATTGTGATCATGAATCACTGAGACACTTGCAAAGTAAAAGCACTGACTGACTGAGGCGATATTGAATGTAAGTTTAACAGGTACTACCACAAAGGCCGCATTTACATAATGAAAAGTGCCAATTTGCCGAAATGAGACAATTGCGTGTACTGCGGTTGCACACCTGTTCATAAATTTGAGTCATTAGCAGGAAACACGTGTCCGGGAAATCTCTATTTACAATCTATATGTAATGACTTAAGGGCAATCAAAGCACTGAGGTGACAACATTCACAAAAAACGTTTTAGAAAAAATAGATATAAATCATACATCAATGGAAAAGAATAATCCCACCTCGCATTACTGCTATTTTTAGAGTAAATAAGGAATATAATAAATTTCCTGTAATTCAAATTACTATTAAATATTGAGTAAATACAAACAAATGTAAACATTAATTCCCATATATGTCAGGCCTTTTTCTATAGTTCCCATTGGTCAGACTATCTGACCCATTCCCAAAGCCAAATATATGGGTTTTTTTTCCCAATCAGAAGCACCTACAAGCTGGTATATCTCTTTGAAGCCCTTTGAATAACTGTGGCCATTATTGTCCCTTGTGTCATAAATGTTTGTGGACATTTTGTTTGTCTTTTTGACAGTTGATATAAGAAATATCGATTAGAATGTTTGTTTATATGAAAACAATTAACCGAAGTTTGATTATTAACAGTTTATTTTTTCTCACCGTTCGGTTTGGTAATGTCTGACGAATATTCAGTTTGGTACATCAGATGACAATTTTATTCCTGAAGCAGTACTAGACAGAGAACTCATACGTTAACACCCATTTAGTGAGTTCCAAACTAAGATAATAATTATCTCTAAGTGACGCAGCTATTTGAACTGTTTACTTTTATCAAAAGACATGTATGGCAGTTCTATTTGTAGTCATTGCTCTACTTTACTTTATAGTATATAATATTATAACACATGGTTCTAATTCTACTTGCATAGTCAAATGTTCATAATTGGTTAATACAATTCATAAAGCTTCAGTTTTTTTATTATTTGATGAATTTTCATATATTCAAATAACCGAACCAGTCTATATACCCGAAAACCAAAAGGGTAGTGATTGAAACCAAACCGAGAGACACCTGTATTGTTGTAGCCCTAGTGATCATGTGTATGATGATTCATTTCACAGGGTTGATATTGATCCCAAAAAAAAAATCCTGAACATTTGCACGGGGAGTCAAGGGGGCCGCATCAGGCATAGCCCTGGTGGGGGTCACAGGGGTGAAGCCCCCTGAAGCTACTGGGATTTTAAATGGCTTAGGATGCCTTTAAATTATGCCTTGACAAGGAATGCTCGACTGTCTACTCTTACATTAGAATATCCTTCAGGCTAACAAAACTGATCAATCTGTGCTTAATTTTGCAGCACCAGAAATGGGGGGGGGGGGGGGTATCACTGACACTTCTAAGTCCACACTTCGATTCCATGGCTAACTTCGACATTTATTGGAGTATTATTATATAAAACCTGGTTACAATCATAACAAAATATTTTATTATATGAAAACATAACAAAAATAACAATCGGATACGAATCCGCTCAACCGTGGCAGTTTTACTGCTGCTGGTCGAAATACTCCAACAAATGTCGAAGTTAGCCATGAAAATCGAAGTCTGCTATAGTGCATTATATCCACCTTGATTAAACATTATCCATGTTAAAAGGGAAAGAGGATATTTGTCTCTTAACATATGAGCGATGCTATGGGATTCACAACCTCTTCTGTAAGTGTAGTCATTTCAAGAAAACGCAACATGTGATGTCACTATTTGCAAGCAGGAAACAATATTTACTCCATATGGTCACTTCGTTTTCATATTGATGTATGGGGCAAATATTGCCTACTGTCAGTACATTTTGACATCACATGTGACGTTTTCAGGAAATGACGTCACTGAAAGAAGAGGTTGGAAATCGTACAGTGGCGCTCATATGTTCATTGAAATCTATGTTTGATTTGCTTTGTTTGAAAAAAATTCCGACCTACTTACCTTTTTGGGGGGGGGGCATGAACCTGACACAAACATATTTATAGGCCTTATAAAATGTGTAAGTAAGTTTGGTTCCACTAACAATAACATCCATGTGCTAATAATAATGATATTATTATACATAATTTTATTTTGTCTGAGTCAAAGAGCACCTAACTCAGCAATACTTGGCCCATCTACTTGGACCAACCAAAATAAAACAATGCATGCAAATTTATATATACAGTCGGACCTCACGCATTTGAATTCACCAGATCCAAAATTTCATTTGGATTTCATAGTAAATACACAGTTTAGAACAGCCCATTTCAATTCGACGTGTAGTAAGAAGATACCTGATATGTATTTTGGATGATACCAAGTATTCAGATAGAAGGTAGTCAAATAAACAAGGTCCAATGTACTTCAATGTGATCAAGTGCATACAGTGTTTCATCAGAATCCCATTAAAGCAAGGAAATGGAAGCAAGTTGCTTCACAAACTTTGCAACTGACCCGATGGAACACACAGAAATAATCAACTCATGGATGCCATGATAGGTTTCTCGCATGCTGTAATTAATTAACATCATACGATCAACATATCATATTCTCCTTCAGTCAAGGTAAATTTTTTTTCCGTGTTTCAAGTTTTCTTCCTATCAGCACCATAGACAGTTCCAACATCTACAATATTTACCTCCCTTGTTCTTAATCATCAGCCATTTTGATAGGAAAAACTGATAAGCACTCCCAAATATGTGATAACTGAGAAAATACCTTGAGGGAATTTGCATGTGACAACCACTTTTTCATGTACTGAGGAGCCGTCTGCCCACATGACCATAAATTAATGAATAAGTTTTTTTATGTATCTGATTTTATTTAACATCGTATACAAATACAATATATTATGGTACCTAAAAACAAAAAGGTAATTTGCCCAAAATATGGGCGACTATTCAGAACAATAGAGGTAAATATTGTAAACGTGGGAACTATCTATTAGAAATTTTGGAAATGGATAGGGTTAAAGTACATGTTCAGTCAGTAACTTACTTTAAGTTTAATTGTGTCCAAAACCAATTAGAAAAGGTGTGGCCTTATTCAGTCATGGAAGTTAAAACTGCAATTGATTTAGTCTATATGTATGTTCATTACTGTATAATTATGCTGTCTCTCATTTCCTGGATAAGTAGCAAATCTGAATATGTAGATGTTAGTGCATTTTACATACATTGTATCATAGATCTGACATTTCTAGACGGTTGGAGAAATTCTCCAAAAATTCAGAGAAGTTACCAAAGAGATCTATAGAACAAGTTACCTTCAGTTACCAAAGGAAAGAGTGGGTAAGTTTGGTAACTAATATATGCATGCACTTGCGCAGAGGTGCACATTTATGGCCATATATGGACATTTCATACTTTCCACTCATTGTCAGAATGTATCAAAAATTTTAAATAAACAGTTGCAAAAATTACATCATATTAATTTATAAGACTGGATTATGTAGCTTAGTTGCTTACTTGAAGTTTAACACACAATGTAAACATTATGGAAATGTAATGTCATGTACACGTGCTAGGCTTCCACTAGTAGATAGCCAAAAACCCTAGGACTTCTTAAACTCCACTCTAGTAACTAACATCCATAGCCAAATCTGTCTCATAATAGCCAATATTATACAGAAATTGCAAAAGTTCATCAAATTAATTACTTCAATATACTTAAATCAAGTCCGACTACCAACTTTTAAAACTTACCCGTCCTAGACATCCCAAATACAAATCAGGATCATTTGAATGGGAAGAACACATTTGTACAAAGTAAATACATAGTCCATGTAAAATACAATAACAAGCATACATGTATATACAATGAGTCAATGCTTTATCTACAGCTATATACTCACCATAGAAGATTGTATTTCACTTTTGTCCAATATGATATGATGACTTTCCCATCTCCGCAAGTATTTGGAATTCATTATTTTACTGACAATCGTTCTAGTATGATTTAGGCGACACAACTGAATATCTCCTTCATGAATTAACTTAAACCTTTGTTGACAAGAATGAGGTCTGTGTTTCACAATTGAGGGTGTGCTTGGACTTTGGGGGATGCTCACAGTCACAGACTGATCTGGTGGCCAAAACTCGCTCCGAGCAGGGATTGAGCCCTCTCGTAGTACCTCTATAGTGTCTATATTTGAGTCTGTTGATGAACACCCGATCGCATCACTGAGTCTAAGAGATGTACAACTTGTAGTAGCAGCCATTTTGGATTCTGTTCTATAAATTGACGATTCACAGACACTTCCGAAAGGGAAGAGATTCCCAGAAAACGGACGAATTATACACGCCAGTGTTGATTTTTGTCTCTCGAAACTACTGTGATATTATCACGGCGTATGTCCGATACTTGTTCAGGTGATGGAACGTATTCATTTTGACAGATAAACAGGCTCCATACACTGTTATGATAATACTTACACGGTATCCAGTCATGTGACCGAAAATATGTAAATTATGTACGGGTTTTCCACTGGCTCGTAACTGTGTTCTCGGACTATATTTTTATTAGGATAACACCCAAACTATTCCGAACACTGCATTGTTTCCGGTGTAAGCGCACTATATCTGAACTACGTGAATTCCGATAATTGTTGAAATACCCATTACCGTCCAAGGCAGTGTCGATTACTTGAAAATGTAATAAATTGAATTATGACTAATTTGAGTTTAGGCCTAAATGTCAGCTGTGAGCCTATGCCTATAGATCTACTCAGGAACACGCGGTCCCTGCATGGTATCTGGTCCCAGCTGATAGGTTTAAGCTTCATGTTTTTACTGTCGTCCAATGTTTGATGTAGGCCTATATTTTCCTAATTGACAAATTATGATGATTTTCAATGAGGCTAATCTGTAGGCCTATTACTTCATTTTGTAATTGACAGGTGAAATAAAACAAGTAGAAATCTATATAAAGGATTTTCACTTAATCATCTTGTCAACATATTCAAGCCCGCTAAACAATCGTGCAGGCGCGTAAATACACGTATATAGATTTCTACAATTGTATATACGAGTCTAGATATTTTGAGTTACAAGTTCGGAAATGTACCCAAATTTGACTTTAGTAGCCTAGGCCTACTGGTTAGGACGAGAAAACTATTTTACTATTTTATTGTATTTATACATATAACTATCATATTTGCACAAACATACAAGTAACTTGTTCATACATACAAATTAAGATACAGCCGTTTACTACAGCAAACCCTCAAGAATACGACCACCATTGGGACCCTTGAAAACTGATCTTATTTTGAGGTGGTCTTAATATTGATGTTGAATAAAGAGCGAAATAGGGAAAATGGACTTGAACATTGTGTTAAATGTTTTGAGATGGTCTTATTATTGAGGTTGTCTTTTAGTGAGGTTTTACTGTATATAATTTTAATCAATTTGTGAATAAAATAAGTCATGAAGATCCTATTCGCCTACCAATATTGAACTATCTTCTCACGGACGTCGATGTTTATACGTACAGATGTCTTACTGAATTATCATACGAATATACAAACTCGTATGTCGGTCCATCTACAGCATTAGAACAGAATAGAATGATGTATAAAATGATTTGGATTGAAGTATAGTAGTCCCTACTTAACATCCAATGTATACAATTTACAAAATTATAATATTGATATACTCTATGAGAGTTAGTACATGTACATTTATACAAACAACATAGTCAAACGAAATGTTACAATACACATGCCAAGAAACAGTGATGCAACATGAATAAATATGAAAATATGAAAAACAACATTATGAGAATTATAACATCCAATCAAGAACGTAATAGATAAGTACGTACGTTAACAGTACATGTACTTTATACTATAAGGTACATTGTCAATCTTTTTAAATCTACATCTTTATCAGAGTAAACATATTGCACACTGAAAGGATTTACGTCACGCAATGAGTTTTTTTGCGTTACTCATTTTCTCTCACGTCAGGTGATTTTTTGTTTCTCCCGTATGACAAATGAAACGTATTCTTGATGTTCATATCTCATTGTGTGTTTTAAATGGAACGTCCCACTCAATCTCTTAGATGTGAATATTCATTCATTGAACTTCACAGAACTGCGTACAGTAAAACCTCACCTAAAACCACCTCAATAATAAGACCACAATTGTCAAGTGAATTTTTGCTGTTTTGCTCTTTATTCAACCTCAATATTAAGACCACCTCAATATTAAAACCACAATTTTCAAGTCCATTTCACTGTTTCGCTCTTCATTCAACCTCAATATTAAGACCACCTCGATAATAAGACCACAATTTGTCAAGATTATTTTGCTGTTTTGCTCTTTATTCAACCTCAGTATTAAGACCACCTCAATAATAACACCCGTTTTCAATGGTCCCAAAGGTGGTCTTATTATTGAGGTTTTACTGTATTTACCATATATACGAACATTACAACTTTTATAACATATTTTAAAAAGTGCTTGTCTTTGGTAAAATATTGAACAGGATTCACTTCAAAGTCGTTCCAGTGAAGTTTGGTTTGCATACGCTGAAATATTTACGATTTATGTCAAGGGTATGATCAGTTATTTGCGAATGGCAATCGAATGGGTGGTCAACTATTTGGATTACATTTTGCACTTGTGAGACTTGCTATGACTAGACTTGTTGTATCCTCTCATAACCTAAGAATAGAATCCGGCAGATGGCAAAGACCAAACCTAGAAAGAGAAAATAGAACTTGTTTTTATTGTGATAAGTTGGAAGACGAATATCATTTCATTCTCGAATGTGAACTTTATAATGAACTCCGTAAATTGTATATAAAGAGTTATTACTGGAAAAGACCAAGTATGTTAAAATTGAGGTTATTATTTGAAAATCAAAACGAAACTGTCATGAAGAAATTAAGCGTATTCATCTTCAAAGCGCTGGAAATACGAACAGATATTTAATTAAAATTGTAATATGAATATATCAAACAAAACATATTGTATACTTTGTTTTAAATGTTTTTTTCATCGACTTCACAAATGTATGTAAACTATTGCACGTCGCAATGTTATACGGATATAGATAAGAAGTTTACAATAAATACACATATATAACATTGTATTATATTTACATACAGTATAACAATATTGATCTTACACATTCGTTACGATAATATGGTAATGACTGATAACATAGTATATATACGTGTATTTATATGTATTGTTATTTCATACACATGTTTTTTCGCTATCGCATACATGTATGTTTTATTACATAGTCATTTTCAGTTTGTTCTTCAACTATAACGTTATATGTGTTATAGTGTTCCTTCTCCGTCTCATAGATATATGTTTGTATATATGTATATATTTGTTTGTCCTCATGGGCCATATGGCTTACTGGACTTAAATGAAAATAAAAAACACTCCATATAACCAACGCAACGAAACTTCAAAATTACTTGTACATGATTTGGACGATGACCTGAAGCTAAATAGCAAAGTTGCTGTAATTATACTTCTGTGATTCAGTGCTAAAAAAAAATATATTGTTAAAGTAATTTTTACTTCATCAAGAAATATCTTTAAAAAGATAAACGGCATAGATAGAATGATGTATCCCTGTATGTTAGATGAAATAATGTTTTTTGCAACATGTTGAAAAATAAATGCTTATAAAAAATTAACTTGGATCTATATCGGCAAATTTGGAACTGCTAACGAACGTGCGTCTTACGAAAACCCCTTTCGGTGCCTCTTGGGTGAACAAAAAACCCGTTCGGTGCCTCTTGGGTGAACAAAAAACACGTTTGGTGCCTCTTGGGTGAACAAAAAACCCGTTTGGTGCCTCTTGGGTGAAAATATGATTGGTCAGATTTTAAAAAGCCCGTTTCGAGGACAACATTTGGTAAAAAATGTAGGTCAAAATCAATGCTATACAGCTACGCGGAAAAAAATGTTGTTTTAAAATACCTTATCGAAAATTCGATGCTCAAGTGTAGTTTGTCATAGAAATACATTAATCTTCAGGAGCGTAGATTCATGTAGACCGTGAAGGCCGCGGCAATCATTTTTTTCGAAAAATCGAAAAATAAAATGGCCAAAACTGCAATAAGATATTTAATGCATGTTTTTAATATTATTGTAAGCATGTTTACCGGAACGAATTATACACAAAAACGCATCTCTGCCGATCCAGCTACCAAAAATATTTCCATGGTCCACCGGACCCCCTAAAACTAGGCCTACACATCAATTTCAGCTAAGCTACGCCCCTGATCGTTTATTCACATATATTATGTATTGCTTATGGGAACAACGAAAATTGCATCCAAACGTAAATCAATATAGGATGGGTTTTGGACCCAAATATAAGTGAACCATTTAAATATGACTGGGCTTATTAATTAGCTATTCAATATTGGCTTTAATATTTAACAATTGTCCCGCTAATATGAGACAAAATTGGGCAATATTTAGATAAACAAGCTAATAAATGACAAAACAAGGGCCAATACGTGAAAACAGGGTCTATATGAGATTTAAGCCATTTGATTGGCCGAAAAGCAGGGTCAATACGAAAAACAGGGCAATATCAAATGGGAGCCGTTTGATTGGCTGAGAAAGCAAAACAAATACGAGAATGACGTTTTTGGAATAAAATGTAACTTCCAGTTTATTAAAGTTTACTGATTGCTCTTACTGCAGTAATTAACAATCACGGACAATATTATAACAAGAATAATCTTCAAATGGACGAGAATATGTGTTACGTGTAAATTATTGGGTTTGTATTTAATAATAAATAGCTATACACTGAATATTGTATTGTAATACATTTTGTTCTTGGTTTATTGTAGAACCAACTTGAACGTGTTAACACAGTTTGCTAGGAAATGCCATTTCAAATTTCATAGAAATGAATTTAAAACCAAACAGTAGAAGTTGAATACAATGAATAAATTATTAAGCTAGTCAAAAAAGTGCTTGTGTAATGTGTTTAAGTTTTTCTTAATCCATCGAGATTAATTGAAACTTTCGTAACAAGAATCGCCCTATTTCGGAACTCTGATTTTGCCAGAGGGGTACGCTACGGGAACAGAAGTATCTTTCAACGATAAATTACTGAAAACTATTGAATTGAAAGAACTCATGTCAATTGTAGTAGAAGCACTAATACAAATCATCTACTCAATACGTTTAGAAATTCTTGCATTAGTTTTTAATAAAGACTAGGTAAAAAGTGAATTTTCTTTTGCGAGACATCCCGTTTGGTGCCTCTCCGCTTAAACTATGAACCAATCATATCGTCTGATTTGTTGCATATTTAAACAACGCGCTTCATATACAGCATTTGATTGGTCTGAAATGTAGGTCAAAATGAATATTATACAGCTACGCCGAAAAAAGAGATATTAGGTTGCTACAGGGAACGCAACATACACAAAACAATGCCTATCCACACATACCTCTTGGAAAACAACAGTCCACAACGCATCAGGCATTGAGGAGGTGCTAAGGTAAGTAAGCAAGGGAAAAGGGCAACAAGGAATGGCCTGGTCGACCGTAAAGGACAACAAAGGAGATTTAGGAGGCCAAACATGGGGGGATTTAATGGATGGAATGCAACAAAAGACCGAAAGGGGGGAGAAAATAACATAAACACCAAGCAAGTGAAAGAATTGCATATGGGGAAAGTTCGAGCAATTCTTCGCAGGTAAAAACAATCAAAATGTCATATACTGGACAAGAAAACACGTGTCCTACACAACTTTAAGACTAGAGAGGCTGGTACAAGCAACAGCAACACTGTACAGTGCATATCTGTATTCTCGCGGTACTTAATGAATAATGAAGAATAAATAAGAAATAGTTAACTTACCATCAAAAATCTGCACACTATCATGAATTGCAATCATATCCAAACACCAAACAGCAAAATATTATTGTTAAAATGTCACAAATTCGTAAAAAATGTTAAAAATGTACATGGGGTCACCGCCATATTTAATGGCTGACGTCATCACTATTCTCGCGGTATTTCAATAATGTTCTAAAAATAGATGAAGTATAGGCGTCAGATTACTAAATTGATCTGTATTCTGCACAACTGTCGTTTACAATGTAAATCAAATGTAAATATAAACTTTAAAAAATTTAAGTGATAAACTTGAACACATTTTGTTAAACACTGTCAATATATTATTATTCTGGACAGTGGACACATCTGAATACACTACCCCTCCTCAACACATTGACGTTAGAGCAGTGTGTTAAGTGGACCCAATGTTCACAAAAATCACATTGACCCCATTTTACAATGGTCACTGACATGCATCCTCTAAGTTGGGGAGGAAAGTTTTTGTTGCAAACACAACAGGGGTTATTATCTTCATCAATATCACTGTCAGAATCATCCAAATCTAGAGGGGCACCACTTTTTTTTGATAGACCCGATGTTGATGGCTTTGGATATGCTTTGGCTGTTTGGTATGTTTTACCGATTTTTATATGTTGACATGAATTGCATTCTCTTTTCTTTATGCCAACAGACTGTCTTTTTTGTTCCATTTCGGTTATAGTTTCTATGTTGTTTTGAGCAAGTAAGTTACCAATAATTTTTTTAGGTGGGACAAAATTTTTCCGTGGTCTCTGGACAACTTGGGTTATTTTAATACTGTCTAAGAAATTTGTTTGATCTTTTTGTATTTCTACGTCAGTTTGACTTTCCATTGTCTTGTTTTCGGCCGGTTCATCATAAGTATTTGTGCTTTGCTGGGCATGATATATAGAAGCGGGAAGCGTTTGTGTTACAGATATCATCTCACTATCAAAAGGATAAATTCCTGCTTTTTTAAATGCAGATATTACATTATCTGGAGAGAATGCTCTGGCATATGGTTTGGCAGTAAGTCTTGCCACCTCATATCTGGTTATGGCTATTCCTGGGTTGCTGTGCATATATGATTTACACTCCATGTAAAAGTACCTTTTCATAGGCCCAAACACGCCCACATCTAATGGCTGAGTTAGATGACTAGAATGTAGGGGGAGTACAAATAGTATGATGTTGTGCTCTTTTGCCCAGGTGGTCAGTGTAAGGGAAATATGCGATTTATGTCCATCATATAGAATGAGGGTTGCAGGTCTATTTGAATCTTTGACAATGCCTGCATATTTTCCAAAATGTGAAGTAACATAATTTTCAAATAGTCCACGATTTATCCATCCACTCTCGGACATTCGGCCAACTGAACCTGCTGTAGCTCCATCTAGTAGGTTGTCGGACCATCGCTTCCCAGAAAATATATAAAAAGGAGGAATATGATTTCCTATGGCATTAGCCCCATCGACCACTGTAACATTCTTTGTTCTTGGAGATGTTACAGCCTGGGGATTTGTGTTTTTATCACATACAATTTTTGGAGGCAAATGCTCTGTAGAAAAACCTGACTCATCGATATTGTATATTCTTTCAGGTGCATTTATTAAGTCTTTGGTTTCCATTATTAATTTAAGTTCTGCAAAATATGCAGTAATAACTTCATGTGAAGTACATTTGGCACGAGCCATTCCTAGCTTCTGTGGGGTAACTACCTTTAGTTGCTCCCAGCGATCGACAAAGGCGTAAAACCAACCTTGACTCAGTCCATCTTTAGCTTTAACATCCTTCCCTAAAGATCTGGCATAGTCCGCTGCCATGTATTGAATATCACATATGGAATAACCATAACCTATATTTGCCATATAAACAATATGCTCCACAAGATTCTTTTCCTCATCATTGGAAAATAACCTTGAAGGACCAGACCTACAATCAATAGTGACATTTTGCCTTGTCCTGTCTCTCAGTGTAGACTCAGGGACACCATATAATCTAGATGCCCTGTAAACAGATATGCCAGACAAGGTTGCATCATAGGCTCTTTTTAATTTGTCTTTATCATAGGGCCTTTTCTCCCTGTGAGTCACATGTTTCTACAAAATGGAAATGCTTGATTAGTGTAAGATCGAAGATGACACAAAAATAGATTTTTTTTATTAGTGTGAGGTCGAAAATTACCAAAAAAAACAGTAACAAGGGACGATAACATATGAACATGGTCGCATTTGAGAAATAATTTAGTGGTCTGAAGCCTATAATTGGTGGGGGGGGGAGAAAAGCAGACGAACATGAAACTTAAGGTATTTTTTTATTTAATACACATTATTTATTGGGGATTTCATACTGTTTGGGAAGAAAATCATTTTTATAAGGATTTTATAGCAAATACTCACCAAAAGACGATTCATACTGATGGATACGACTGTTTTTTATTTGCGATAAAAAGTAGGTCACCCGCTTTTGTTGATAAACACCGATGGGCGGAGTTACGCAATTACCGCGAGAATAGTGATACCGCGAGAATAGTGATGGCGACTATACATCATTATCCACTACATTTCTGAAGACGGAGCTGTTTGAAAATAGACGGAATTTCGTGACTTCCGGCCTTTTTTAGTGAATATTTGTTGCTTCTGGTCGTGCAATAACAAAAATATGTGCGTCATCTGGTCATTTTTAATGATTATTTGATGCAACTAGTCATGACTATATTGACTATAATTATGTTGCATCTGGTCATGACAATATGTTGCATCTTTTCATTACTATATGTTGCATCTTGTAATGACTATATGTTGCTCCTTGTTATGACTATATGTTGCTTCTGGTCATGACTATATGTTGCTTCTGGTTATGACTATATGTTGCTTCTGGTCATGACTATATGTTGCAAGCGTTCATGACTATATGTTGCTTCTGGTCATGACTATATTTTGCATCTGGTTATGACTATATGTTGCTTCTGTTCATGACTATATGTTACATCTGTTCATGACTATATGTTGCTTCTGTTCATGACTATATGTTACATCTGTTCATGACTATATGTTACATCTGGTCATGACTATATGTTGCATCTGTTCATGACTATATGTTGCAAAAGTTCAGGACTATATGTTGCATCTGTTCATGACTATATGTTGCTTCTGGTTAAGACTATAAGTTGCTTCTGGTTGACTATATGTTGCTTCTGGTTGACTATATGTTGCTTCTGGTTATTACTATATGTTGCATCTGGTCATGGCTTTATGTTGCATCTAGTCATGACTATATGTTGCATCTGATTATGACTATATGTTGCATCTGGTCATGACTATATGTTGCTTCTGGTTGACTATATGTTGCTTCTGTTCATGACTATATGTTGCTTCTGGTTATGACTATATGTTACATCTGGTCATGACTATATGTTGCTTCTGGTTATAACTATATGTTACATCTGTTCATGACTATATTTTGTATCTGGTTATGACTATATGTTGCTTCTGTTCATGACTATATGTTATATATGTTCATGACTATATGTTGCTTATGTTCATGACTATATGTTACATCTGGTCATGACTATATGTTACATCTGTTCATGACTATATGTTGCAAAAGTTCATGACTATATGTTACATCTGGTCATGACTATATGTTACATCTGTTCATGACTATATGTTGCTAAAGTTCATGACTATATGTTACACCTGTTCATGACTATATGTTGATTCTGTTCATGACTATATGTTACATCTGGTCATGACTATATGTTGCTTCTGTTCATGACTATATGTTGCAAAAGTTCAGGACTATATGTTGCATCTGGTTAAGACTATATGTTACACCTAGTTATGAATATATGTTGCATCTAGACATGATGATATGTTACATCTGATCATGACTATATGTTGCTTCTGGTCATGACTATATGTGGCATCAGTTCGTTCTTATTGAATATTTGTTGTTCTAATTGTGCTTAATGAAAATTTGTTGCCTTGGTCATGCTTAATGAATATTTGTATGACTTTCATTCGTGTTCAGGGAAGATTCGTTGCTTCTGGTTATGCTAAATAAATGTTTTTTTGGCGCAGCTGTACTAACATGGTTTTGCTATTTGCATATCAGTGTTTTGTAAACCAATCAAATCTTATGTTAACCATCTAGGCAATTTCTCTCCAACCGAACTACGTTTTTAACCCTGACACGGATTGGTTAACCTTTCAATAAGGGGTACATAACCTTACCACGGAATTTTCTGTGAATTTACCAAAATAAATTTTGGATCTGGAGTGACCTGCAATCTTAACATTTCGTTAATTGTTTATGTTACACAACAAATTTTACCTTCAAATTACGCCGACCATCTTTTTTAAAGATAGTTCTTGTTGACTTCTATCCTGGCTAAATGATTATTTGTTACTTTCCAATTATGCTTAATGAATATTTGAGATTTCCATTCCTGTGTAATGCAATGACTTCAGCTACACTTGGTGAATATTGAGCAGAGTGCTCTATCTATAGACTGAGCTTTAATTTTTATGTGGGTTGGCAGAGCAGGAGATAAAAGACAAAAAAAAGAAGGATTGTTTCGTATGTTTTTATACTTATGGTGTTAATCATGAGGTTTTAAAAACAAACTTAACAAATAATACTTTATTGTACAGGAATTATAAACAAATCAATTCTGGGAAATAGTAACATAAAAAAACCTAAACAACTTAACATTTTATACAAGGCCATTCTTAATAAAATTGTTTGTTTGCGGTGACGCGACCCAGAATTTTATCCAGTTGGTAGGTAGTGTACTGTAATGGCCAAGACCAAAAAAAAATTGATGAACCTGATAAAATATAGTTGCGACATTTTTCATACGCGTAACTGCAAACAAACAATTATTTAAGGACGGCCCAATTAGGGAATTCTAACCAGTAGTTGTGTAAACCTTAGTAAAATATGAATTGGAAACAAAGAATAAAATATAACAATGACTCTGGCTGACCAGGTATGTTCAACAATTATCCTGATTCAGACAAACACATCAATAATGCCCGATACCTAGTTTTGCCACAGGGGCAAGTATCACCTATTTCTATGGAAAAAAAAGAAGATTTTGATACTGGTCCCTGTAGTTTTATCATTTGTGGCAGTCTCTGAGATTTTTGGCCCTAATGCACTGAGCCTTGTTTCTGAGAAAAACGCAATAAAGATAACGTCAGGTTTTCGCATTAATTGCAACAGCTATTATCATTTACTCCCTAAATATAAGGGGCTTTGTGTACTAACATCTAAAATGTGTGGTTGTTGTGTTAGTAATTTCTGTTAATAACTTACATTAAAATGTGTTTTCAAAATGCAAACCATTGTTTACAATTGAAATGACAGTATAGGAATTTATAACATGGTAATATCATGTACAAAATTACATGTTGGATTGAAAATAAAAAGTGAGGTGTACAAAGTACAAAATGTGTATCTTCATTATACTTTAAGAACATAAAATGGCTTAATACATATCAAAATTGAACAGAAAGTATGCTTAATAGAAGAATGAAATCTAGTGAATGTCAAGAACCATGAAGTAGTTGATCAGTACATGAGGCCTACAAACAAATAACCATACACACACACAAACAAACAAATAAACAAAGATAAACCATTAACTATTGTGCAAGTGGATACAAGTCAAGTCAAATATTTCTCAATTATAGACGTTTCACGAGCAGAAATGTTTAAGCGTACCAGAACAGGATTTCACGCATTTACACTCGTGTGGGAAAACTATCTTACACCCCTCGTGTAGGACGAGTCTCGTGCTGATGACATCACATAAAATTGGATAAGAAGTTGAACTACGTTATCAAATTCATACATTACTACAATGTATAACAACAAGTCCTAAAAACGTTATCTTGTCGATTATTCCGTTAAAAAGGTATGCAAGAAAAATAATCTATCACTGACTTCATGTGCCGATGGAAATATGCGGCTCTCGGGTAACTTTGTCGACTCTGCCGAAACAGTTACCCGAGAGCCGGATATTTTCATCTGTACCGGAAGCCAATGAAAGACTCTTTTATTATATCACCGAAATGAATATTAACTAAGTATAAAAAAAATATTTTTGTGAGTAAGAAAAATTACTCGCACTAATATTTGGGTGACTTACGAAAGTTTGCGAAATTGACGAACGTTTCCACATCACAAACTTGACCACTTACATCAATAAGACAAAAGCAACATTGAGCATATATCACAGTGTTTGGAACTATGTAAAGGTAAAAGAAAATGGTCTACAGATCTATTCTCATATTTCAATTTTATATTATGATGCAGTACTACTTTAACTGTTACAATAAAGAAGATAGCATAGTTTTCCACCAAACCATCGGTACATAGATTAACTTCCTATAAAGCAACTCTGTAGAATTCCACACTTATGGGAGTAAGGAATACTATTATCCATCTACAATTATAGCATGAAGAGTCCAACTATGATTAATAATAACTTAGGGCAAATAAAAGCTATAAAGGCACAGTTGTAGTAATAGTGGCTGATGGGTAAAGCGCCTGACTCCTAATCCAAAGGTAACAAGTTCGAATCCTGCCTTGGGGAAAGCTGAACCATGAACTTTTCTATCCCTGATTTAACCATGCATAATGGCTAGTAACTCAAGAAGTAAATGTGAACCACGCTCTTACAACTTGTACTAATCTCTCTCGATGACTGATTCCCGTGTGACGAACCTGTATTAGCGTCAAATTCAAGTATTGTGAAGTTCACTATCAATCATTGCTCGACACGATGCTTAAACTCTTTACCTTCCGATCAGGAATCCTGGGCACTACCATAGACCACTACCCCTCCTGGTGTTTGGTAGAATCTGCCAAGACTGCAGTGTGCATTAGTATGCCAATGATAATCTACCAAAATATGTCACTTACACACATGACAAGAATTGAGCAAAAAATTGGTTTACTAGTACAAGCCTTACACTGGACAATAAAAAGGATTACATACAAAAAGTCACATACCAGAAATAGTTCTAAAATACTGAAATAAATTTGAACAAAATTATCCTGAATAGAATGAACATTCATCTGCAGGTACAAAACTCAAACATTATAAGCACATGGTATATAAAAATAACACAAAAATCTCGGAACAAGGAAGTAAAAATAACAATGTTATCATAATATATAAACTACCCTTCTAGTAGCATACCCAGTATATCAAAATATTCTATTGCGAAAAAAATAAACATTGCTTAAGCGAAAAATACAAAATAAAGCTAAGCATGAAGGATACTAAAATATAATGAACACAAGGACTATGTTATCATCTTGCATTCCAAAATCTGAAACAATTGAAAACAGGGCACAACCATGCCCATTTACTGAAGATATCTGAACCAATCAAAACTCTAATACTTTAACTTACTTAGGCATACTTGTCAAAATGTGCAATGTCAAAGCTGTTGGGTACTGCCATATTTTTCAGTTTGTAAGCAACACTTTGATTGGCTAAAACTGTAAAATGTACGGAGTTAGTCATTTATTGTCCAACAGCTGCTGAAGGCAATGAAACAAATTTGTCAATGCAATCACTCCTAGTGCAGTAACACCTCACTAAAGACAACCTCATTAATAAGACCACTCCAAAATTAAGAACACAATTTTCAAGTCCATTTTCACTGTTTTACTATTTATTCAACCTCAATATTAAGACAAGCTATCAAGGTCCCAAGGGTGGTCTTATTATTGAGGTTTAACTGTATTGGTGTCTGTAGGTTAAAGGATTACCAAACTGACATTTACAAACAAAGTTCTAGAACTGCATCAAACCTGGCCTATATGAATGCCATACAAAAATATAAGCATTTGATACACAGAAAATCTATTTATAGGATATATTTAAATTAGACGAGTCCATAGGACACGGATGCACCGGCTATGGGGTTTTCAGTAGAATACAAATACTTTGTTTGTAAAGGTTAAATAATTTTGAAGCAATACTAACTGGAAAACCAATTTTTTAAGTACAAAAAGGGCCATAACTCCTGAAAAATTGTCAGATGAAGTTATGAGCCCAGTATGAATTGAGTCCATCCAGCCTTTCAAGAGTTATTGATCGGAAACCAATTTTTAAGTCGAAAAAAGGCTTTGCGCTCATGTGAGGAAAAAAATAAATGGAATGGACATTTAATCAGACGACAATAACAAAATACGAATAAAAAAATAATTAGAGACAGAATACAAAAATGGGAAAAACTACATGTGATAGTATGGAACAGTTGGAAGAATTATACAAGAAAATAACACGGCAGATCTAACACTTAAACGGAACAGATAAAATGATTGAAATCTTATAAACTGATAAACGATTGAAATCATTTTTGAAATAGAGAAGAATAAACTTATAATAAGACAAAACTGTGAAAACAGAGAAAGAATAATAAAACTACATGTTATGTATACATGTATATCTATTAATAATATACTTGTGTTAAATAAAACAACAGCAACTGTTATTTTTATTAAAAAGTCAATAAACTCATGCAAAATCATTGATAAAAAACAAATTATTAAGATTCCTTCATTGCATAAAAATTATGCATAAAATTACCCAATGATATGTGTATAAAAATCTTCAATGCGTATATAAATTTAAATTGTCAGGTAAAATTTGAAAACATAAAATCAACAACAATTGGGTCAACAACTTAACAGCAATAAATAATAAGGTTTTCAGTAACAATATTCCATGAAATCGTAAACGGTGTACTACATAATACCAATATAACATGACAACCAGGGTGATACTACAGATTATCAACCCATGGAAAACAATATCGACTGAACCGCCAGACAATAATCTGAAACATCCCTCTCACAGCCATGCCCTATTTAAGCTTCGCCAGAACAATCTTGTATTAGTGACGTTGGTTATGAAGTAGAGTATTTCCCAACCAAACACTTCGTCCTAAGATGTTTTGGACGCTTAATTGTGATTTACAGAATTAAACAAACAAGGAAACATTTATAAGTATTACATAATTTGGTTTTTCAATTTGAAGAAATAAAGTCAAGTTTGAGAAACACGAAAAATCGGTCACTGGCGCTACCGGGAATCGAACCCAGGTCTACGGATTGCCGGTCCGTTATGCTAACCACTACACCACAGCGACCTGACGAAGAGCAGAATATTTTTTTAAGAATTATGTACATTCTGACCCAACGTCGTCATTTTGTAGCTTACTTATACATCTTGTTATATATATATTGGAATTGCTATAAAAAGAAAAGTCGACGTGCGATTTTAATACTTTTGGTATTAAGTGAAAGTTGAACAATATATCTGTTAGAAAATGTAAAAAAACAAAAAATGAACTCTTAGGTCACTTTTACAGGTTATGTCTAGGCGCATTTCATTTATGTTATTGCATGCAACAAAATTGTTGATATATTGCTTAGAAAGAGTCTAAAAATAGCACAACATTCTTAAAATAGCCTGTCGTCCAATCAAATTCCTTATTCTGGCTATGCATTCTTCTGATTGCGTGTGATATTACAGTGTGATAAAACAGATCAACGCCCAATTGGACCATAGGGACTTCTCAATGGGACGTCATGTGAGGTATGAATAATACAAAATACTACACTACATTTCACCAGGACGCTCAGTACCATACAAAGTAGGTGTATTTACAGAAAATAGTACAAAAACATGAATTGCACAACTCAGTTATAAAAATAATATTTACCAAATAATTTCATATATCAAGAGTCCGAGACAACTTTTACCTCGAGAGATAAAAATATGTGATAAACTAACATTAGACAAAAGTTATCAATCATTCAAAATTTTTAACTTTTAAATTTTCATAAAAAATGTTTCAATATTAAGATACATAATTTGTTTAGTAAATAGGGCCAGCCTTAACAATATCATTGAAACGTCTCTCAAAACCCACGCCATTTTAAAATGGATCAAGTAGGTAAGTAGATACGGAAAACATTTCTTGGAAAAAAATTCTATTTTTTTGATATAACAATTCATATTAACTTACATTAATCATAAACTTAATGATAACTAAACAAATGCTGGTCATACTACATGTATGAAGGTTTCACTGTATCAATACTATATCACATATCATGAGCTAACTAAACAATGAATACAGACTGCATTATTGTAAATGCACTTATGTATTAGAAATATAACACAAACCTTACTAGAATGGTAAACATCAAAACAGTAGCACATAAGGCATGATGGCTAGGGCAGTGTTCATACATACAGTAAAACCTCACTTAAAGACCACCCCAATAATAAGACCCACCTCGAAATTAAGAACACAATTTCCAAGTCCATTTTCACTGTTTTGCTCTTTATTCAACATCAACATTAAGACCACCTCAATAAGAAGACCAGTTTTCAAGGGTCCCAAGGGTGTCTTATTACTGAGGTTTTACTGTATATAGACAGACATAAAACATTCTTGATTACAACACTTCACTAACTAAAGTTGTATGTTAGGCTGTAAAACTAGACAATATTTGCACTTATTAAGTTAGCATTTTAGGAATCTTTCCATGAAAATAAATAGCTGCAAAATTTGGTCTTTTTGTGTAATGAATTTGATGTCATTCCGCAAAGAGTAATTGCTATGACAATATTGGCATTGTGAAAAAATGTGAAACTTGAGAATGGTCTCGGAGGAATAATCTTATTTCTAAATCTATCAGGACCTGAATTCTAACCAATCCTCACCACTCTCCACTGAGCACTCAGATGTCAAACTTTACTCCGAGGAATCTCAGTTTGGAGATTAAATTGTCTGATGTTGAATAACAATACTGTACTGAGAACAAAGTATTCTGTGTGTCGAATTTCTGTGAGATTTGAGTGTGAATCAAAGATTTGAAGGGAAGAATTGATTTTAAGCATAATACTCAACACTAATACCTTAAACTCAATCTAAGTGTCACACTCAAATCTCTAATGGTGTTCTTAAACGAATACTCATCACTCAGTTAGCATTTTAAATTCATTTCACTCCCTAGGGTACAGCAGGGGCCACATTAAGGGTCCCATCACAGTTTAAATTCACAAATCAATTTGGAATTATTGTCAAAATATATACAATTATATAAAAATTTATAAGCAAAATGATACAAATATTATTGTATTGTGCATAAGGTGCTTGATATAAGGCAAAGTTAAAATAAAACTATTTGAGAACTATGTATATAACTAAGTGTAATGATTATATATATGTGTATTCAAATCACTCAGATCTCGGATATATATACCAGAATACCCAGGCAAGGTACATTATGCAGACTTTGGCATGATAGCTCACTTGTTCCAAGAACATTAAGTAAGCCAAAAAACATGGTTTACATATTGAGGGGGGAAAGTAAAACTAGTCTACTGTTGGGGTGACATGATATACCGATATATCCGTATATTGCAGTATGCAGGTAAACTGTAGTGTACCATGATATGACATGAACAAACCGGGTTTTTACGATACATTTTTTCTGCCATCTGCTAGAAAATAACTGCCTAAAAACTAAAAAAATATGAAAAAAATGAAGTCATGTATCCTCAAATCAGACAAAACATGAAGTGAGAATGACGACTGTTTAGTTGTAGCTTATTACATCCTATCATGAAAATCTCACCTTTAATTACTAAGCAAAAACTGAAATGAGATTGCTGACTAGTTTGTGTTAGCTGTTTGTGTTTGCAATATATCGAGATACATATTGTGATATGTTGCTATAGTATTGCAATATATCGTGGTACATATTTTGATATGTTGCTATAGTATTGCAATATTTTGTGGTACATATTGTGATATGTTGCTATAGTATTGCAATTTATCATGGTACATATTGTGATATGTTGCTATAGTATTGCAATATATTGTGGTACATATTTTGATATGTAGCTATAGTATTGCACTATATCGTGGTACATATTGTGATATGTTGCTATAGTATTGCAATATATCATGGTACATATTGTGATATGTTGCTATAGTATTGCACTATATCATGGTACATATTGTGATATGTTGCTATAGTATTGCACTATATCGTGGTACATATTGTGATATGTTGCTATAGTATTGCACTATATCGTGGTACATATTGTGATATATAGCTATAGTATTGCACTATATCATGGTACATATTGTGATATGTAGCTATAGTATTGCACTATATCATGGTACATATTGTGATATGTAGCTATAGTATTGCACTATATCATGGTACATATTGTGATATGTAGCTATAGTATTGCACTATATCATGGTACATATTGTGATATGTTGCTATAGTATTGCACTATATCATGGTACATATTGTGATATGTAGCTATAGTATTGCACTATATCATGGTACATATTGTGATATGTAGCTATAGTATTGCACTATATCATGGTACATATTGTGATATGTTGCTATAGTATTGCAATATATCGTGGTACATATTGTGATATGTTGCTATAGTATTGCACTATATCGTGGTACATATTGTGATATGTTGCTATAGTATTGCAATATATCGTAGTACTCATTAGGCTTTTCCTTGACACCCCTATATAAATAAAGAAACAGTTATACTTGTTTTGCATTCACCCCTCAATAGTTAATAACAACAGAAAAAACAGAATTAGAGAACATAAAATGCCATGATAACAACTCAAACACAGATTTATGGATCCACCTTGGATTGCTATAAATCAGAGTTCTCTCCCTTCATCCAGCAGTACTATCAAACATATACTGTTAAGCGCAGTGAAAACAAAACAGGATTTAATGTCATACCAAACTTAAATGGATCTAAAATGAAACTTGGTTAGTTTTGGAAAAAAGCCTTTTACACTGAATTCCTGTTTTGAGTATTGAGAAATCTTATTATGAGTAGAGGTGTACATGAACTAACACATAGAGTGGCAGAATATCATATCCTGCATGGTAAATGACCTGCAGATATAGGAAGTAATGTGCAATAAGAAATTTCTACAGAATTGAGCTGGGCCACAACAAAACCTGTAATAGTGACCAATTATCTTACAGATACACTAAACAAAAGATATCAAATAGAAATAAAACACACAGAAAGTTCAATATGTCTGTAACGTTCTCGATAATGACTGATTGGTTAATCTGAAACATTCATTTCTGTGCAGTGTTATGTAATTGACTTGATTTCAATGAATTGGCCGTATTTTGCGCTGAAAATTAGTGGAAACATTACAGACGTATTGAACTTTCTATATCATATTTGGACAAAAAACTTAGATAGTAAACGTCAGCACTTTGATTGGGAAATAATCGACGTCATAACGAATGTCCCTAATACAGGTTTTGTCATGTACTCAATTATTCTTATCATGGTATTGAAATAAGTACCAGTAGATAAATAAGGTATTCAAAATAATTTATGGTACACAAAAAGGACTTTGGAATAAGTACTGATAGATAAATAGGTGTTTAATATAAGTACCGCAATAAGGGGGTGTGTGAAAAAGTACCGCAATAAGGGGGTGTGTGAAAAAGTACCGGTTGATTAACAATGTGTTTTAAATTAGTAAAATAGTAGATAAGTAAGGTGTTTGAACAAGTCCCGGTAGATAAGTAAGGTGTTTGAACAAGTCCCGGTAGATAAGTAAGGTGTTTGAACAAGTCCCGGTAAAAAAATAAGGTGTTTTTCGTTGTTCATAATAAGAATGTGGCACAAAGAATTTGCTGTTATGTACAAATCTTGGTATTTTTGAGCTGTAAACGTGTGATATATTCCATATCAATGTCACAAAATGAGGATAAACAATGTTTGCGTAGAATTCCCGCTATTTATCTTCAATATTTAACTGTTCCACTTTCACTAAACCTCTCTTGGATTCCACACGGAACTTTGCAAGATCTTTTCTCGTTATCATTCCAATTGGCTGAAAAATACGTAAATGAAAACTGAACAAAACCCCCTACCACATTTTTGCAGATCAAATATTTAAATATAGGACCAAACAACATTAGCTGAATTCTTTAAATTCAGATATTTATGTGGTCTATATGCAAATTCAAGTGATCACACTGTTTTGTGAATTCAAATGTTGAATCACTACTTTTAGATTTGTTACAGAATAAACTAGAAATGTGTTACAGACGCGGATATCACTTTGTGATATGTGACACAGAAACAAGTGTTTATTTGAGATATATCTTTGATAATGTACAAATACATTTCAGACATAGACAAAAATTATGTTTTTAGTAATAATGACCTTCACCTGGACAGAGGCTGGGTGTTGCACTTGACACAATGTCTTGTTATGGTCATCACCTGTGCCAGGTTAATTTCGAAATCCCTCCATCCATAATGAAGTTATCACCCAGACAAGATAATTCTATTTTTAGTAACATTGACCTTTATTTGAGGATCTAGGGTCTGTATACTTACTTCATTGCAATCATTGACAACAATTAAATGTCGGAGTCCCAAACCACGAAACAGACGAAATAATCTTGGAAGGGAAAATGTCTGAAAACACAAGCAGATTAAACTGAAGACTTCTGTCATTAATTCCAGTCAATAAGTTAAATAATTTTATTTTATTTTTAGTAATTCACCAATAGAACTTAAAATAATAACAGTAAGACCATCAGACACTGTTCCAGGAGTTGTTATCACTGAATATTGATTGCGATCAAAGCCTGAGGATTTTTTTAATGCCTTTATTTTAATGTCATGTATACTTGTCACAGTTTTGAAGGGCATATGTGGTCGAGTGCCCTGAATATGTTGATTTTATCAGTGATTTAAAAAAAATTACTGCCTGTACCTGTGAAAATAGACATGATAAATCCCAAATTTAGGGAAATAAGGGCAATGGTTGTTTTAAATATAAAAATAAATTTTCAGCTGAGGCTGGTGTTTGTTTTATATATGAGTTGATGTAAGAGCAAAGATTCTTTTTATAAAAAGTTAAATACACAAAAATCTGATTGAATAAAAGGAAATTTAGTCAGAGGAGGGGAAAATGAACAAAGAATTGGGAAAAAAAAATGTTTATTTTGCGGAAAATGGACACTTTTTGATAAGGGGACACAGCCTCTATTCGGCAGTAAAATTTACAAACTAGAAATGTGTCCATAGGAACTATGGACACAGATGCCACCACTTGCAGCCTTTGTCACAAAAGCAAATGCTATTATTCTGCTCATAGTCTGTGAATGGGTATCAACATGTACCAAGTGAACAACTGTACTGATTATGGTGATAAATAAGTCAAGGGCCACAACTTTGCACTTACTGGGTGTAATCATACATGAAACCTCAGGTGCACAACTACACATGCTGTTGAACATTCCTGTAAAGTTTTATGACTCAGGGTCCTATACTTTGGGAGATCAATGCCACACAAGATTGCATGCTCTGTAGGCTATATTTTAACTAAGTCAAGGGCTATAACTTTGCACTTACTGGGCACAGCCAAACATGAAACCCCAGGTGCACAACTTAACAGATGGTGAACATTCCTGTAAAGTTTTAAGGCTCTGGCTCATATTGTATTGGAGATATGAGTGACACAAGATTTGGGACAGACAGAAGGACAGACGGACAGGCGCAAATCTATATGTCCCCCCCTTTCAGAGTGGGGGCATAAAAAATCACAGATATAATACACTGTTGGTCTATTTTTCTAGCGTTTGTGATGTTTATGAAAGCAAAGTATCAAATATGACACACATGCATTCCCAGGAATCCATAAAGAGCACAAACACATAGGTATGCCAAGTCAGGGCACATCATAGCTGAAGCATTGGTTAAATGAGAAAGGAAACATGAATGTTGGGGTACTCCTGATGGCCTTTACGGATTATTTTATTGCATTTATTTAATGTGTTTTATATATTTCCGTATTTCATTTCCAAACTTCACACTTTAATCCAGTAAGCTAGGTTATTGGCTTGAAAATTAAAAAAAAATATTTACAGGTTCGATAGTATACATGTAGGGACTTGGTGCAATGTATTTACATGAACTAGTAAATGAGTATGACAATTTATGAAAATAACTTACAGGTTCTATAGTATAAGGGTTTGGTGTAATATATGGCCTTAGGTCCATCATATAATCCATTTCTTCGTCAGATATCTCAATGTTCTGTATAATACAATAACCAATAATTAGAATAAAACAGACTGATGTTACAATTGTTGTCTAGGATTGCATAATTAACTCCACATGATTTCAGGATTCCTGGAAGTCTCCAGACACAAAATTGCGTAACCTATCCCCGACATTTCCTTGACTTGGAACAGTTTTCTCTCACAATTTAATCGCTATTACTTTTTACACGCATAATACAACAATAAAAGCAAGTATAATAATGCTTATAAGGAACTGACTTCACAGAAAGGTGGTTTTACTAAGCTGATACTGTCAAATATTTAAAAAATGTTAACCAAATCAGGATTTCTTAGAGCCAACTGTTGGCCCCTATCCATCCCGATGCTTCGCTATTTTAGAAAGCTCACAATTGACAGTCTGGCAAAATAAAATTCACTCACAATTTCATGACATTTCACAAAATTCATTTTCTTTGACATAAATATTGTTAAAACATTGTAAGTCAGAGAGCACATACCCCAATTTTCAGATACTGTAAGTAGTATTTTCGGAAATCTTTCAATCTGACAGTGTTAGGTTGCATCAGTGATTCTGGACTAAATATCTACAAATATGCAAACAAAATTAATCACATGTTTGAGTAATTCAACTTCTCCAATCATACCTTCTGATTGCCCTGGCAACCACAGTTTTATTAGATTAATGACCTGGCAACCACAGTTTTATTAGATTAATGACCTGGCAACCACAGTTTTATTAGATTAATGATCTGGCAACCACAGTTTTATTAGATTAATGACCTGGCAACCAGTTTTATTAGATTAAGTTAATTCAAACAGTTTTGGTGAAAATGCACTGAGGACCAAGACAGTATGTGGAATTTGAGCAAGATTTACTTAACACCATTAAAACGCAACTGTTTTAATTAGGCTTCATTTTGTACATGGTGTTAAAAGCTACCAACTGTTACCTTTGTGTAGGATATTGTTCAAAAAGTATTGAAACTATGGACCAATAATCTATATTTCATGACTCAATATGTTAGTGAAGTAATGTAGAATTATTTCTTCTTTATGTCATGTTTTGAAGCAGACAATTTTTGGTTGCATTTTTAATGGCTTTAAGTATAGTTCAAGAGATAGTGACATATAAGTTTGAATGATGGATAATCTAAAATGGACAGATACCAATTACAAAACCTCAACCCAGTTCACACAATCGAAGGACTGAAGGTCCTGAGAGGCGCTTCCGAGGCAAGACTGCATGTTTTCCATACTATCGTAATAGAAATTAATACACGACTATTCAGGTAAACTCATTCCAAGTACACACAGAAAACAGAAAAGACGTTTATAGCAAGATTCCCGCCATTCTACTATTGATATATCTCTAACAAATCAGCCATTATACTCATCAAATCTATAATAAAATCAGAGGGCTTTACATACACGATTTTCTTGAGATGATGAATATGGCGGTACTTTGAGTAGACCATCCGGTTGATGATGATAGCAATGAGAAACTAGAAGCATAATACACAAACAAACTTACCTTTAGTTTTAAAAGAACCAATAACTGAGATCTCAATATAAGACCACGGACTTTAGAAGGCTTGCTGTGATCCTGCAAACATATAGTAATATTGCTGAGATCTCAATATAAGACCACAGACTTTAGAAGGCTTACTGTGATCCTGCAAACATATATATAGTAATATTGCTGAGATCTCAATGTAAGACCACAGACTTTAGAAGGCTTACTGTGATCCTGCAAACATATAGTAATATTGCTGAGATCTCAATATAAGACCACGGACTTTAGAAGGCTTACTGTGATCCTGCAAACATATAGTAATATTGCTGAGATCTCAATATAAGACCACGGACTTTAGAAGGCTTACTGTGATCCTGCAAACATATAGTAATATTGCTGAGATCTCAATATAAGACCACGGACTTTAGAAGGCTTACTGTGATCCTGCAAACATATACATGTAGTAATATTGCTGAGATCTCAATATAAGACCACAGACTTTAGAAGGCTTACTGTGATCCTGCAAACATATAGTAATATTCCTGAGATCTCAATATAAGACCACAGACTTTAGAAGGCTTACTGTGATCCTGCAAACATATAGTAATATTGCTGAGATCTCAATATAAGACCACGGACTTTAGAAGGCTTACTGTGATCCTGCAAACATATAGTAATATTGCTGAGATCTCAATATAAGACCACGGACTTTAGAAGGCTTACTGTGATCCTGCAAACATATAGTAATATTGCTGAGATCTCAATATAAGACCACAGACTTTAGAAGGCTTACTGTGATCCTGCAAACATATAGCAATAGTGCTGAGATGTATATAATTATCAAGATTCATTTTGAAAGGTGACAAATTTACCCTACTCAAGCACCATTTAACTGATGTTACCACGGCAACCTTGCCCATTATTGAACTTGACCTTGAACCTTTGTAGTCATTTACAATCTGTGCAAGTCTCATGAAGATTGCCTGATAAACCAGGTCCCCAATGAGTCAACGGTAAAGTTGTTGGACACATGACGATCACAACAGCTCACTCTGAGCACACTGTACTCCAGTGAGCTAAACATATAAAAGTAAAGTAAAGTAAAAGTGTTTATTTAATAGTGTCACCCCTATTTAAAGGGCCAGCCATTTTTGACTTATGAGACATCTACTATATGAGCACATTTACTCCCGATTCCTATCCCTTAATGTCCGGCACCAGGCAGGTAGGCGCACAGTAACCATTATTTAACTAGCTGGTGGATGACCAACCGGCCATATCAGAACGGACCCCTACCAGGATTCAAACCTTTGACCTCCAGCTCCTGAGGTGGATGCTTTAACCATTTGGCCACGGAGACAGTATGTTATATATAATCATTAATTAGCATGGTTTAACAGACAAAACTAAGTCTGAGAGCAGAGTTCTGTCCCTTTGTAAATTGTCTAATAAATGTACAATGAAAATTCAATTTCATTTATTTTTTCTAGTTAAAGAAAATCGGTTCCACATTTTAGAGACTGAATCATTTTAGTTCAGCAGTAAAATCTAGCAGTCATTTTAAATCATCTATCAGGCAAATTATGAAAACTTAATAAAGTTGAATGGAAGATAAACAATATAGAATAATTCGTTGAAAAAAACACGAAAATCCATACCCTGCCTTTCGCATTTACAACCGGGAATCCACAAAACGTTTCGTTCCTGAGGATTTCCACGATGCGACCAACTTTCTCAACCTTGTTCAATGTGAGAGCTGGTGCGTTCATTAAATCACTGAAATATCAAAATAAGAAATGTGTGTAGGAAATACAAAATGTCCACATTTTTTCTTGTAACACACTTGATGTAAAATTGATAAGTTTAAATTAACCCTTGATATGTAATAAAGAACAGTAAAACTTCAATAACAAGACCACCCTTGGGACCCCTGAAAAAGCGGTCTTAGTATCGAGGTGGTCTTAATGTTGAGGTTGAATAAAGAGCAGAATGGTCAAAATGGAAACTGTGTTCTTAATTTTGAGGTGGACTTATTATTGAGGTGGTCTTTACGCGATGTTTTACTGTATTTGAATTGCTAAACGAATATCAAGCAGGATATATATTCTATAATTACAGCTTACCTTGCCTTGATGGTATCACAGAGAGCAGGATATATATTCTATAATTACAGCTTACCTTGCCTTGATGGTATCACAGAGAGCAGGATATATATTCTATAATTACAGCTTACCTTGCCTTGATGGTATCACAGAGAGCAGGATATATATTCTATAATTACAGCTTACCTTGCCTTGATGGTATCACAGAGAGCAGGATATATATTCTATAATTACAGCTTACCTTGCCTTGATGGTATCACAGAGAGCAGGATATATATTCTATAATTACAGCTTACCTTGCCTTTATGGTATCACAGAGAGCAGGATATATATTCTATAATTACAGCTTACCTTGCCTTGATGGTATCACAGAGAGCAGGATATATATTCTATAATTACAGCTTACCTTGCCTTTATGGTATCACAGAGAGCAGGATATATATTCTATAGTTACAGCTTACCTTGCCTTGATGGTATCGCAGAGAGCAGGATATATATTCTATAATTACAGCTTACCTTGCCTTGATGGTATCGCAGAGAGCAGGATATATATTCTATAGTTACAGCTTACCTTGCCTTGATGGTATCGCAGAGAGCAGGATATATATTCTATAATTACAGCTTACCTTGCCTTGATGGTATCGCAGAGAGCAGGATATATATTCTATAGTTACAGCTTACCTTGCCTTGATGGTATCACAGAGAGCAGGATATATATTATATAATTACAGCTTACCTTGCCTTTATGGTATCACAGAGAGCAGGATATATATTCTATAATTACAGCTTACCTTGCCTTGATGGTATCACAGAGAGCAGGATATATATTCTATAATTACAGCTTACCTTGCCTTGATGGTATCACAGAGAGCAGGTGGTTCCCAGGGTAGCAACGGTAATCCTAGGACTTCTATATTCATATCATATAAACCCTACAATGTATTCAATTCTAACATAAAACACCAGTAGAAGTGGATACTTTGTACGTCAAAAAGGTTCAGAAATCAGCAATTTCAGACACATAGCGAGCAGAAACCTTTGCAAATTGCTGAAATGAGTCTTGTTGTATATAATAGTCAAATATGCAAACATATACTGTATAACTGGTAAAGTTTGAGAGGTGGAGAAATTTGCGAATTTCAAGAATGCACAAAATTCGCAAACATTTTCCACAATGTGAATTTCCTCATTCACTCAAGTATATTTTTATCTATTCACTGTGTAGCCAATACTTGGGGCCCAGTACCACTCCCTGCCCTACAATTGATTATATAATAGTGATTGATACGACGTGTAGACATTATGATCAAATTAATTTCGGCGATTCGCAAACATTTCCAAAAAGTAGTCGGTGATGAGGGTTAAGTTACTGTGTAATTTTACCGGCTCTTATCGACACCCCTATTTATCTATAACGCTGAATGTGTTGTTGCTTTGCAACAAAAATTAACATGTGGATTGAAGGACTGAACATGTTTTACAATGTTTTACAATGATGCTTTAGTTATACACTTGTATACAGAGGTCAGCTGTCATGCCATTATAAGGGAGTCCTACACTCAGCACTCAAATCACAAAATTTATTCTTATAAATGAGTCCGATAGTGACTCATGTTGAGTGTGTAAAATGTAAAATAATGTTAAATGAATGCTGAATATCTTTTGTGGCCCATTTTCTTAGTAATTTGAGTGTAATGTGACATCAAGGAGTATTTATTATATCGGAGTGAGGAGTGAGGCACTATAACCCTATAATTACTCCCTTATCTGAAGCACACTAAAATACAAAAGAAAATGGACCTAACAAAATATTCAGCACTCATTTGATAGTATCATACATTTTCCATTCTCAAATTTCCACTATCAAACCTACATTCTCCTGACTAGTAGTTGAGTGCTCTACTCTCTGAGCTAATATGGCAGCCACATCAAATAAAGGGGCTACTTATTACACCTGTGTTGAGAAACATGTGCCATTTTGCTGAGCGGACAAAATATCCGGGATGAACTGGATTTGCACTTTCTGTGGTAGTGGTCTTGGGGAGGGTTAAGTAACAACATTAAGATCAGATTACTTACTGTTGATATGAAATCACCGACCCATTTGGATATCATCAGTACGATCATAATTGGGAGACCGAAGGAAATTTCTCCTGTACATTCAACAATGATCACAGTTAGACTGATTGTTGTACGTAATACCCCACCCAGCTGGGATGCCGCTCCAATCAATGCATATTTGCCCACTTCCAATTCCTGCAAATAACAAATATCCTTCATTGTTGCAAGAGGTTTTTACAGGAAAGAATATTAGGACAATGGACCATACATTCATGCATACGTTGCAACAGGAGGACACCTATTTATGACGATCAAACAGTGAAGTCTCAAGGCATTACTAAAATACAAAACATTTCCTTGAGTAATTGGAATGAAGCCTTTGCCTGTTGTTTTAGGATATATAAGACAGAATTTTGGTCAAATAAGAAAACAATAATATGAGAGCTGCAATGGGATTCACAACCTCTTCTGTAAGTGACGTCATTTCAAGAGAACGCAACATGTGATGTCACTATTTGCAAGCAGGAAACAATATTTACTCCATAATTCGAGGGTTCAGTGCAAGACTATACTAACTCCTATATAAATACATAGGAGTTAGTATAGTCTTGCGCTGAACCCTTGAATTATGGTCACATCGTTTTCATATTGCCATATGGGGCAAATATTGCTTACCATCATTACATAGTGAGGGAACATGGAAATTACGTCACTTAATTACGTCACTTAAAAAAGAGGTTGGAAATCGTACAGTGATGTTCATATTGATTTTCGCCAAAACTGAGAAATTTATGATGTTTATTATTACAGTAGTTTAAAGTGAAAATTGATTGTCATAAACAAAACTATATTCTATCAAAAACATCTCAATTTCATTGACCGAAACACCTTATTAGTTCACCAGATTTAACATCAGTAACTAATTCTTGGCACAGATTGTAGGGAATTTCTTTCCAAAATTGGGGAAAATGTGTTTTATTTTAACTGGGAAGTACATGTAGTCTAATATTGTCCTCTGTTACATCAGGAAAACCTACAAAACTTGAAAGCATTAAAAAGTCAAGGGATCTGCTTGTCTTGATCATCATTTTATACAGTAATACAGAAAAACGTACCTACAACTAGCATAAAACCCTCATAGATAAATTCATTTCATAGTTATATAATTCTAGTGTACTAGCAAACTTTACCAAGAGCCACAACACAAGAGTATGGTACGTGAATCTCGATGAAAATAACCACACAAAATATACTGTTTCATGCAACAGGTAATGGGTTTAAGTTTCCAATTTTTGTGCCTGATAAAGATCAATTCCATGGAGTTTAAACAGTTGTAAATTCCTAAGTCTGTCACAATAAAATTTTCTGGAATAAATACTTTAACAGTTCTCTGTTTTCAATTTTATGTCTAAAAAGAACATTTTGTCGTCTTTCCTATGAAGATTTTTCTAGAATTTTGATTTGTATTTGGAATAACTGTTGTTGTGTGGGATATTACTGATGTTTTTCAACAGTTTTGAATAGCAGTCAGTCGACCTAACCAGCGTTCCTGGGTTACCAACCAGTACTAACTTGTACTTCCACAAACAACTGACAACTTCTCCACATAAATCCAAGGTGGAGAACAATGACACTACATGTATCATTTCTAATCAAATTGTCATTCACACAAAAGCCTCACCCAGACGTTCAAGTCTCAGACCTCCAGAATGACTGTCCTTGGTACCCAGGCTATTCATAACATATATGATACCCTGGGCAAATTGGCTAGCGAAACATCATAGTGCATGATTATTCATTAGCATTTCTCGACCAATGAATTGGACGATAACAAAAAGAAGGAATCGCCTTTGTGAAGAGCTTTTGATGTCCTATCTAACACAATTTGAAAGCAGAAATTTCACTCAGAACCACGATTTCCTCCGTAACTCCCTGGCAATTTCCTTATTGCATGAGGTGTGTGTCATGCAGCCAATCAAGCAGCTGGGTTTCACCTCATTTATTCATGAGTACGGGATTTTTACAGTCAGTTTGCCCAGGGTATCATATACGTTATGAATAGCCTCGGTACCGAGGATGCAGAATGATAGTCGAGTGCTCTATCGACTGACCTAACCAGATGGGTTTTTGGAATAATTAACAAGACAAGCATGCTATATGTGTATGATAACTTTACAAAAACACCACACCTATTCATGCTCATACAAACGTGATAGAAAGGTACATCAAGTGGAATACAAACATAATACTGATTAGTACAAAACATCATGCAGTCATACCAACAATTAAATCATAACCGCCTGCAGCCTTTTTTTATGGTAAACACTACCCCAAGTATTGACAATCAGTTGTGAGCTAATCACTCAAAATGCATGCAACATGTTAGCATATCAGTTACAACTCATGCATCATATTAGCTTGTCACTCGCAACTTAGGAATCATATTATCTCATCACTCACAACTAATGCATCATGTTAGCTCATCACTCTTAACTAATGCATCATGTTAGCTCATCACTCACAACTAATGTATCATGTTAGCTCATCACTCACAACAATGCATCATGTAAGCTCATCACTCACAACTCATGCATCATATTAGCTTGTCACTCGCAACTTAGGAATCATATTAGCTCATCACTCACAACTAATGTATCATGTTAGCTCATCACTCTTAACTAATGCATCATGTTAGCTCATCATTCTTAACTAATGCATCATGTTAGCTCATCACTCACAACTAATGCATCATGTTAGCTCATCACTCACAACTAATGCATCATGTTAGCTCATCACTCACAAAAAATGAATCATATTAGCTCATCACGCACAACAATGCATCATATTAGCTCATCACTAACAATAAAAGGATCATATTTGTTAATCACTCACAACAATGCATCAAGTTAGCTTATCAACAAATGCATCATGTAAGCTCATCACTCACAACTCATGAATCAAATTAGCTCTTCACTCACAACAAAAGAATCATATTAGTTCATCACTCACAACAATGCATCATGTAAACTCATCACTCACAACAATGCATCATGTAAACTCATCACTCACAACAATGCAGCATGTAAACTCGTCACTCACAACAATGCATCATGTAAACTCATCACTCACAACAATGCATCATGTAAACTCATCACTCACAACAATGCAGCATGTAAACTCGTCACTCACAACAATGCATCATGTAAACTCATCACTCACAACAATGCATCATGTAAACTCATCACTCACAACAATGCATTATGTAAACTCATCACTCACAACAATGCATCATGTAAGCTCATCACTCACAACAAATGAATCATATTAGTTCATCACGCACAACAATGCATCATGTAAACTCATCACTCACAACAATGCATCATGTAAACTCATCACTCACAACAATGCATTATGTAAACTCATCACTCACAACAATGCATCATGTAAGCTCACCAACAAATGCATCATATTAGTTCATCACTCACAACAATGCATCATCTTAGCTCATCACTCACAACTAATGAATCAAATTAGTTCATCACTTACAACAATGCATCATGTAAGCTCACCAACAAATGCATCATATTAGTTCATCACTTACAACAATGCATCATATTAGCTCATCACTCACAAGTAATGAATCAAATTAGTTCATCACTTACAACAATGCATCATGTAAGCTCATCACTCACAACAAATGAATCATATTAGCTCATCACTCACAACAAATGAATCATATTAGTTCATCACTTACAACAATGCATCATATTAGCTCATCACTCACAACAAATGAATCATATTAGCTCATCACTCACAACAAATGAATCATATTAGCTCATCACTCACAACAATGCATTATGTAAGCTCATCACTTACAACAATGCATCATGTAAGCTCATCAACAATGCATCATGTTAGCTCATCACTCACAACTAATGCAACATATTTGCAAATCACTCATAACTTGTACAACATATTTGCAAATCACTCATAACTTGTACAACATATTTGCAAATCACTCATAACTTGT
Organism: Mactromeris polynyma; assembly: GCA_032209605.1. NCBI lineage: Eukaryota > Metazoa > Mollusca > Bivalvia > Venerida > Mactridae > Mactromeris > Mactromeris polynyma. The sequence continues at coordinate 1,122,885 of JASFXZ010000032.1, forward strand.
ACAACATATTTGCAAATTCCTCATAACTTGTACAACATGTTAGCAAATCACTCATAACTTGTACAACATGCTAGCAAATCACTCATAACTTGTACAACATGTTAGCAAATCACTCATAACTTGTACAACATTTTGGCAAATCAATTAATAACTTGTACAACATTTTGGCAAATCAATTAATAACTTGTACAACATGTTAGCAAAGCACTCACAACTTGAGCAACATACCACAAACAACAATGGGACAGAACTGAACACTTTGTTAATTGTTATATCATTTTTACATTTTACAAAGCATTATCCTGTCAAATCAATAACAACCCAACATGCATAATTATCATGTATAAATAAACAGAGTTGATAAAAACTGACAACATTCATTTAATTTTCCCTTACAAATCACTATGAGTTTAGTATACACTCATACAACTATCTTTCAGAAACAATATTATGCTGTTTACATCATAACTGTATTCTGGGTATAAGTATATATGTATCTCATGACATGTTATATGTGACAGGGGGATAACAATATTTATGGACCAACAATGTCAAAATAATACATACCACAATATCCATGCTGATAAAAAAGTGAAATTAACATAAAATTATAAAAACAAAATCTTGAACTAAATTAGGAAAACAACAGAAATTAAATTCATAGGGTAATGTGATAAATCATGACAACAAAGCATTGTGCTTGTATATAACATGCAAACCTGAAATAAAATGTGTGGAATAACTCCTCAGAAACAGAACTACAAACTTTTCCAACAACAAAACAATGATTTGTGCAATATAACCCATCTTAGATTGACGACAGCACTGTTAATTCTGAAAGCATTTTTTTTCAGAATCAAGCAAGACTTGCATTCTCTTCAACTTTCATTATCTATAAATGTCAATGAGTGTCTTCACACAATCTAACATAAGATAGTGAGAAACAGTATGTGTTCACACAATCCAACATAAGATAGTGAGAAACAGTATGTGTTCACACAATCCAACATAAGATAGTGAGAAACAGTATGTGTTCACACAATCCAACATAAGATAGTGAGAAACACTATGTGTTCACACAATCCAACATAAGATAGTGAGAAACACTATGTGTTCACACAATCCAACATAAGATAGTGAGAAACAGTATGTCTTCACACAATCCAACATAAGATAGTGAGAAAAAGTATGTGTTCACACAATCTAACATAAGATAGTGAGAAACAGTATGTGTTCACACAATCTAACATAAGATAGTGAGAAACAGTATGTGTTCACACAATCTAACATAAGATAGTGAGAAACAGTATGTGTTCACACAATCTAACATAAGATAGTGAGAAACAGTATGTGTTCACACAATCCAAAGTAAGATAGTGAGCAACAGTATGTGTTCACACAATCTAACATAAGATAGTGAGAAACAGTATGTGTTCACACAATCCAAAGTAAGATAGTGAGAAATGGCATTTGCCACTGTTAAAATGTCTTTAGGTTCTAAAAATAACAAAAGAAGTAGTAATTTATTTTTGGCAAGAATTCCTTCAAACCCCATTGTTTCTGTTAGACTGTAGCGCCACCGGCAAGTCTGTATACACACGCATGTCAAATTACAGTTAATTTCACAAAAACTCGTTCAATACAGACTTTAGTGTCTAGTTTTAAATGGCATATCAATCCAAAGAAAAGTATGAATACACTATCTGACACCGTGTATTAACAAACAGACATTCCGTAACTTTTGTCATGCTAAAACAAACTGAAGCTATTGTGTCTAGAAGCGAACAAAATATGTGGCAATCACAAACAATATTAGTAAAAGCCTGTGAAATTCCACAAAACATACTTTATGTATTGTATTTCATTTACCACTACAATATGTTAAGAAAATTGCTGAATGCTTTTTTGCTTTACCAAGAAATTTTGGCATGGGCTGGTTTGTTGATTATTTAAAGTTTGTTTACACTTGAAACAATAGCTGTAGGGACATTGGTATTGCACACGACACAACACCTTTAAGTACCGAAAGCATGTGTCAAAGTTATTTTAAAATTTGTCAGTACATTGTCAGTTACAGCCTGGACATGAAAATTCAGGACAGACACACGGACAGATGGACAGTGCGATTTTAATATGCCCACCTTAGGGGGTAAAGAACTTAAGTGGTAACTGCCAGCCCATGAGATATGCAAACACAGACACAAATACAGACAGAAATCATCATTCCACAGAATGCACCAACGTACACAGAAGTGAATGAGGCTTAAATTAAAATTAGGTTTGTTTGCCCTTTACCGACCGACCCGAGATTTGGCCGCCGACTCAAATAATTTTATTGCAAAATTCGGATTTTAATTTTTTTTTTTTAATTTTTTTTTTTTTTTAATTTTTTTTTTTTTTTTTTTTTGGTTATAAACCCGACTATACACCATTATGTCACACTACGATGTGTGCAGTTTGTTCTTCTTAGTTACAAAACAATGACTATTTTTGTTTCATTATGTTTGCCTTATGATAACTTCCTCTTGCTTAGAAAAACTTTGGAACCCAAAGTTAGAAAAAAGTATGACACAAAAATGGTCATAGTTGCCCTTATAATATTTTCATCAACAATTATTGAAGCCTCGTGCTCATACTCACTAAAACAGACGGGCTATATAAAGTATTAAAAATAAGTACACATAAAAGTGTCAATTTTGCTTTCATTTTACCAACATTCATTTTTTCTGAATTGATCCAAGCTTATGTTAACCATGTTTTTGACAACCACATGTCATTTAATCGTATCTTTTTTAATATTTACAATTATTTACTGTACCCGCCCACCCAATGTACCACGTGCCAAAATTACCACGCACGAACAATACATTTCGACTAAAACATATTAAAATTTCCACAATAAAATAAAATATTTTTCCTACCTACCTACCCACCTCTAAAATCTAGGGTCGGTAAAGGGCAAACAAATACTTTTTTAATTATGGCCTGAGAATCTGTTTCTATTCTCGACATCATACAGTAAACAAAACAGAGCAAATTAATATCAAATTTCACAGGCATAATATAGAGGTTAATCAATATATATCCTGCAGTCTTACCCACTTATCTTGCTGCAATTTAACATTCAATTCATTTCTTTTAAATCTGACAACTTGAGGAACTGTAGGTAAAGCTAACAATTTGTTGTCTCTGAAGTTGCATTAAATTACCAGTCTTCCTGGCCTCCCGGTTTTAAATCTAAGCTTGGAGACCAGTCTAATAACTCTAGCATCTGATTGGTTGATTCTGAGCTCAGTTTTAAAATTGACCAATGGCATGGCTGCAGTCTGGGACTGGTCTCCAAACTCATACTCATAAACATGAACCTTGTTTTTGAACAACATGATACATGTAAGACTTGTTTCTCATTTATAATGAATTATATATTCATCAGTGTTGCAACAGAAAAATTAAAACTGAAATGAAAAATACAAACTGACAACAGTATGAACAACAACATGTGTTGTAGTAGGAACAACGACATGAGTCCAAGTAGGAACAACAACACGAGTTGTGGTATCAACAACAACTGGAGTTGCAGTATCAATAACAACAGGAGTTGTAGTATCAACAACAACTGGAGTTGTAGTATCAACAACAACTGGAGTTGTAGTATCAACAACAACAGGAGTTGTAGTATCAACAACAACAGGAGTTGTAGTATCAACAACAACAGGAGTTGTAGTATCAACAACAACAGGAGTTGTAGTATCAACAACAACTGGAGGTGTAGTATCAACAACAAAAGGAGTTGTAGTATCAACAACAACAGGAGTTGTAGTATCAACAACAACCGGAGTTGTAGTATCAACAACAGGAGTTGTAGTATCAACAACAACAGGAGTTGTAGTATCAACAACAACAGGAGTTGTAGTATCAACAACAAAAGGAGTTGTAGTATCAACAACAACAGGAGTTGTAGTATCAACAACATGAGTTGTAGTATCAACAACAACAGGAGTTGTAGTATCAACAACAATAGGAGTTGTAGTATCAACAACAAAAAGAGTTGTAGTATCAACAACAACAGGAGTTGTAGTATCAACAACAACAGGAGTTGTAGTATCAACAACAAAAGGAGTTGTAGTATCAACAACAACAGGAGTTGTAGTATCAACAACAAAAGGAGTTGTAGTATCAACAACAACATGAGTTGTAGTATCAACAACAACAGGAGTTGTATATCAACAACAACAGGAGTTGTAGTATCAACAACAAAAGGAGTTGTAGTATCAACAACAAAAGGAGTTGTAGTATCAACAACAACAGGAATTGTAGTATCAACAACAAAAGGAGTTGTAGTATCAACAACAACAGGAGTTGTAGTATCAACAACAAAAGGAGTTGTAGTATCAACAACAACAGGAGTTGTAGTATCAACAACAAAAGGAGTTGTAGTATCAACAACAAAAGGAGTTGTAGTATCAACAACAAAAGGAGTTGTAGTATCAACAACAACAGGAGTTGTAGTATCAACAACAACAGGAGTTGTAGTATCAACAACAACAGGAGTTGTAGTATCAACAACAACAGGAGTTGTAGTATCACCAACAGGAGTTGTAGTATCAACAACAACAGGAGTTGTAGTATCAACAACAACAGGAGTTGTAGTATCAACAACAAAAGGAGTTGTAGTATCAACAACAAAAGGAGTTGTAGTATCAACAACAGGAGTTATAGTATCAACAACAACAGGAGTTGTAGTATCAACAACAAAAGGAGTTGTAGTATCAACAACAACAGGAGTTGTAGTATCAACAACAAAAGGAGTTGTAGTATCAACAACAACAGGAGTTGTAGTATCAACAACAGGAGTTGTAGTATCAACAACAACAGGAGTTGTAGTATCAACAACAACAGGAGTTGTAGTATCAACAACAAAAGGAGTTGTAGTATCAACAACAACAGGAGTTGTAGTATCAACAACAACAGAGTTGTAGTATCAACAACAACAGGAGTTGTAGTAGGAACAACAACAGGAGTTGTAGTAGGAACAACAACAGGAGTTGTAGTATCAACAACAACAGGAGTTGTAGTAGGAACAACAACAGGAGTTGTAGTATCAACAACAGGAGTTGTAGTATCAACAACAACAGGAGTTGTAGTATCACCAACAGGAGTTGTAGTATCAACAACAAAAGGAGTTGTAGTATCAACAACAAAAGGAGTTGTAGTATCAACAACAAAAGGAGTTGTAGTATCAACAACAGGAGTTGTAGTATCAACAACAACAGGAGTTGTAGTATCAACAACAACAGGAGTTGTAGTATCAACAACAACAGGAGTTGTAGTATCAACAACAAAAGGAGTTGTAGTATCAACAACAACAGGAGTTGTAGTATCAACAACAACAGAGTTGTAGTATCAACAACAACAGGAGTTGTAGTAGGAACAACAACAGGAGTTGTAGTAGGAACAACAACAGGAGTTGTAGTATCAACAACAACAGGAGTTGTAGTAGGAACAACAACAGGAGTTGTAGTATCAACAGCAACAGGAGTTGTAGTATCAACAACAACAGGAGTTGTAGTAGGAACATAAATAATAGTTTACAATATATATAACTGACAAGTTAAAACATTGAATCAGGTAACACTCATAATCACCCTAAAAAAACAAACAGTCCCAAAGAAAAGGTATATACAGAGAAATACTCTACATACAATACAGAAGGTGAAAGACCAGCTAGTGTATCTGCATATAATTAAAGATGCAGTTTTTATTCAAGCCCCTTAAATTTGAGATACTTACATAATGTTCCCTATCTCCAGGGAACAGATTGACAACAGCAATACCGAACAAACGTCCCCAGGTGGCACCGATAACAAGAGAAGGTATAAAAACTCCACTAGAGACACTCAGACCATACGTCCATACAGCCAGGAAGAAGAAAACTATAACAAATATCACCAAGGTAACAGCTCCAAATGATCCTAAAAGAATACATATCTATATTTAGTCAAATGAACCAAAGAAACAATGTACAGTCGGTTCTCATTCATTCAAATTCATCGGGTCCAAAATTTTATTTCAAATAATACATGGTTTCTAAATAGCCCATTTCAATTTGACGTGCATAATAAGATACATTGGGACCTGTTATTTATTTCGAATGATACTAAGTACCTGGATAGAAGGTTGTCAAATAAACGAGGTCTGGTTACAGTTAAACCTTAATTAAGCTAGATGGGTTTTTGCATAAAATCATATGTCTCCCTCATTACTGCATATCTGACCTTTGATCTTACCATATGACCTCAATCAACATGGCCACATGTTGCCTTCTGCAAGTCACATTCGCTCATTATGGTAAACATTTGTATTTCTTTAATACAAAATCCTACCAGACAGTAAAAAGATATGCAGCAGACACAACTTTGCGGCAGAGTCGGAAAGACAGACCGCTGTCCCAAATACATTGCGTCTCCCAACCCTTTGGAGGAGACATACTAACTTCAACAACAGTGAACTGACACTGAGTTTTACACTGTTTTCAACAGTATTTCAGTACAGCCATCAGCTGACCCCACCAGTGTTCCTGGCTAACCAACCAATACTAACATGTCCTTCTACAAGCAACTGATAACTTTTTTCACATGAATCAGAGGTGGTGGACTTTGACTTTGAAATGCACTAGTTCAGTACAATTGTCAGGATGGACAAAACATCTATCCGAGATTTGAACCTACGGCCATCAGATTGGGAGTCAAGTGTTCTACCGACTGAGCTAACCAGACAGACTTAACTGACTTGTATTATATGCTACTTTCTTATCGATTTGAGCCTTTTCATCAATTCTGCATGCATGTTCGCTGCATTTGACCTAATTACAGTCAAAAGTCCTAATAAATAGCCAGGTTAGCACATAGTCCAAATATTTACACGTTTAACGCTTCGTTTCACCTTTAATATTAATCATCTTTCATTTATTGTCAAACATAGCTTTGTCATTGCAAAACCTAAACAAATTTTGCTTCATACTTTGTTATGGTTTACATTATGTTGCTTTTAGCTTAAAATGACAAATATGTAAGTAAACTGTGAACTGAATGAACTTGCAATGAGTTTTCTGCTATGGGGCATGAATCTACGAGAAAACAGCATAAATGTTTTACCAAATGGATCATGGAGTAAAGCCTTCAAGCAACCTTCTGGTGTAGCCAGGAATAACGTAGACAAGGAATGATGCTGGCCATCTGTACAATGCATCTGAAATATAACAAAATCATGGTTCATACAGAACTTTCCCAAATAATTCAAGGACTTTTCAAGTACTTTTCCACCATTTTCAAGGACTAGAAATGTTGATTTTTTTCGGTATAGAGAGGAAGTTAATTAAAACGTTTTAGTTTCAGACAATGACCTTTCAGACTCCAATGACCATTTCAGACTCCAATGACCATTTCAGACACCAATGACCACTTCAGACTCTCATGACCATTTCAGACTCTCATGACCATTTCAGACACCAATGACCATTTCAGACACCAATGACCATTTCAGACACCAATGACCATTTCAGACTCCAATGACCATTTCAGACTCTCATGACCATTTCAGACACCAATGACCATTTCAGACACCAATGACCATTTCAGACTCCAATGAACATTTCAGACTCTCATGACCATTTCAGACACCAATGACCATTTCACACTCTAATGACCATTTCAGACACCAATGAACATTTCAGACTCTCATGACCATTTCAGACACCAATGAACATTTCAGACTCTCATGACCATTTCAGACACCAATGACCATTTCAGACACCAATGACCATTTCAGACACCAATGACCATTTCAGACACCAATGACCATTTCAGACTCTCATGACCATTTAGACTCCAATGAACATTTCAGACTCCAATGAACATTTCAGACTCTCATGACCATTTCAGACTCCAATGACCATTTCAGACTCTCATGACCATTTCAGACTCTCATGACCATTTCAGACTCTCATGACCATTTCAGACTCTCATGACCATTTAGACTCCAATGAACATTTCAGACTCCAATGAACATTTCAGACACCAATGACCATTTCAGACTCTCTTGACCATTTCAGATTTCAATGACCCTTTCAGACTACAATGACATTTCAGACTCCAAGACAAGTTAAAACATATGAAATTTAACGCAATTTAATAAATGGACAAATGTGAAAATGTTAAAATACTTGATAATGTTACCTTGGTAACCACAGAATGTTCATCATAAGGTGTTTTATCTGTACATGAATTTAGACTGATTATCATGATAAATGAGGTCAGTCCAGTGATAGCTGCAACAAGACCAGCTTCAGCCACCTTCAACCATTTTAACTTTATAAACCTGAATATAAAAGAATAAGTGGTTTCTCCAATAATCATTAAACCAATAAGCTTATTGTTCATACTCAAATGATCTATAATATATACAGTAAAACCTCAATAATAAGACCACCCTGGGGACCCTTGAAAACTGGTTCTCTCATTGAGGACTGCACTAATACAGTAAAACCTCAATAATAAGACCACCCTTGGGACCCTTGAAAACTGGTTCTCTTATTGACGACTGTACTAATACAGTAAAACCTCAATAATAAGACCACCCTGGACCCTTGAAAACTGGTTCTCTCATTGAGGACTGCACTAATACAGTAAAACCTCAATAATAAGACCACCCTTGGGACCCTTGAAAACTGGTTCTCTTATTGACGACTGTACTAATACAGTAAAACCTCAATAATAAGACCACCCTGGACCCTTGAAAACTGGTTCTCTCATTGAGGACTGCACTAATACAGTAAAACCTCAATAATAAGACCACCCTTGGGACCCTTGAAAACTGGTTCTCTTATTGACGACTGTACTAATACAGTAAAACCTCAATAATAAGACCACCCTTGGGATCATTGAAAACTGGTTCTCTTATTGAGGACTGTACTTATACAGTAAAACCTCAATAATAAGACCACCCTGGGGACCCTTGAAAACTGGTTCTCTTATTGAGGACTGTACTAATACAGTAGAACCTCAATAATAAGACCACCCTTGGGATCATTGAAAACTGGTTCTCTCATTGAGGACTGTACTAATACAGTAAAACCTCAATAATAAGACCACCCTGGGGACCCTTGAAAACTGGTTCTCTTATTGAGGACTGTACTAATACAGTAGAACCTCAATAATAAGACCACCCTTGGGATCATTGAAAACTGGTTCTCTTATTGAGGACTGTACTAATACAGTAAAACCTCAATAATAAGACCACCCTGGGGACCCTTGAAAACTGGTTCTCTTATTGAGGACTGTACTAATACAGTAGAACCTCAATAATAAGACCACCCTTGGGATCATTGAAAACTGGTTCTCTTATTGAGGACTGTACTAATACAGTAGAACCTCAATAATAAGACCACCTTTGGGATCATTGAAAACTGGTTCTCTTATTGAGGACTGTACTAATACAGTAGAACCTCAATAATAAGACCACCCTTGGGATCATTGAAAACTGGTTCTCTTATTGAGGACTGTACTAATACAGTAGAACCTCCATAATAAGACCACCTTTGGGATCATTGAAAACTGGTTCTCTTATTGAGGACTGTACTAATACAGTAGAACCTCAATAATAAGACCACCTTTGGGATCATTGAAAACTGGTTCTCTTATTGAGGACTGTACTAATACAGTAGAACCTCAATAATAAGACCACCCTGGGGACCCTTGAAAACTGGTTCTCTTATTGAGGACTGTACTAATACAGTAGAACCTCAATAATAAGACCACCTTTGGGATCATTAAAAACTGGTCTTCTTAATATTGAGGTTGAAAAAATAGCAAAATAGTGAAAATGGACTTGAAAATTGTGTTCGTAATCTTGAGGTGGTCTTATTATTGAGATGGTATTTAAGTCAGGTTTTACTGTATAAATACATATAAATTAAAAAGGACCTTGTTTATACAATACAAACTCCTCTGTGAAGAGTAGTTAAATGTGGCAGTATTACTACTATGATTAAAACCTCATCCATGATCTGTAGTTCAACATGGAACAATTACTTCTGTTCATAGACATTGAATGGCATTAGCAAATATAATTATACAGAATATAAATGTCAAGAATGAAACATGCAGGTAAAGTGTGTGTTCTGATAGAACAGCAACATCCTGACAGTTTCAGCATTACAAAAGATACTCTTATGCCATTCTTTACCATGAAGGAGCGTTACTAAATGTGCAATTCAGTTACTACGAATTTGTAAGAGATAAATTATTTCATTTTTTTTACACAACAGACAACTTACCTATTTCTAAACACAGTAAGTTTATAATTGAGCACAACAAAGGCAGCACCAACAAGTCCACCTGTAATAAACAGTTAAGAGATTCTGTCAATGAAGTAACTGAAGTCTGTCTGTCACTTGATTTATATGCACACAAGTTTCACTTTCACCCCTACACAGTACACTCAACAAAGTTCCTAATCGGTCAGTTTATATTGTATGATTATTTTTCTAATAATGCATGTATTCACACAATATTTCACATACCGATATTTGAACAGGTAATGCAGCGAATTATTGATTTTGTTTAGCCGGCTCGCTATGAAATTAATCGTATTAGGCGTATTGACGTTTATAGCACGTGTTGCACGTGCGGGGCATGGACACATATTTGCACGCGTTCGTGTACACTTTTGTCATTGCTGATGAAAATCCTTTTTGAAAAACACAAAACATGGTGAGAATGACTGAAGAAGAACGCGCCCGAGCCGTCGGAATGATACAGGCCGGAACTCATTTACGACAGGTGGGTTTTATTTTTTGAAATTTCATAAGAATATTGACATTATTTGTTTGTAGCCATTATATAGGTGGTTATTTCCGTTTTTAACTTATTTCAGGTGGCAAGAACCTTCAATCGGCGGCTATCCACCATACAAGCTCTTTGGGTGAAATTCAATGTCAATATTCTTATGAAATTTAAAACATAAATCCACCTGTCGTAAATGACCGTGGCTCGGGCGCGTTCTTCTTCAGTCATTCTCACCATGTTCTGTGTTTTTCAAAAAGGATTTTCATCAGCAATGACAAAAGTGTACACGAACATGTGCAAATATGTGTCCATGCCCAGCACGTGCAAAACGTGCTATAAACGTCAATACGCCTAATACAATTAATTTCATAGGGAGCCGGCTAAAAAAAATCAATAATTCGCTGCATTACCTGTTCAAATATCGGTATGTGAAATTTTGTGTGAATACATGCATTATTAGAAAAATAATGATACAATATAAACTGACCGATTAGGAATTTTGTTGAGTGTATTTCACCCCTTGATAGAAGGTAAATGATTTATATGCACACAAGTTTCACTTTCACCCCTACACAGTATTTCACCCCTTGATAGAAGGTAGAAGATTTATATGCACACTAGTTTCACTTTTACCCCTACACAGTATTTCACCCCTTGATAGAAGGTAAATGATTTATATGCACACAAGTTTCACTTTCACCCCTACGCAGTATTTCACCCCTTGATAGAAGGTAAATGATTTATATGCTCACTAGTTTCACTTTCACCCCTACGCAGTATTTCACCCCTTGATAGAAGGTAACTGATTTATATGCACACTAGTTTCACTTTTACCCCTACGCAGTATTTCACCCCTAGATAGAAGGTAACTGATTTATATGCACACTAGTTTCACTTTTACCCCTACACAGTATTTCACCCCTAGATAGAAGGTAACTGATTTATATGCACACTAGTTTCACTTTTACCCCTACGCAGTATTTCACCCCTTGATAGAAGGTAACTGATTTATATGCACACTAGTTTCACTTTTACCCCTACGCAGTATTTCACCCCTTGATAGAAGGTAACTGATTTATATGCACACTAGTTTCACTTTTACCCCTACGCAGTATTTCACCCCTAGATAGAAGGTAACTGATTTATATGCACACTAGTTTCACTTTTACCCCTACGCAGTATTTCACCCCTAGATAGAAGGTAACTGATTTATATGCACACTAGTTTCACTTTTACCCCTAATGCAGTATTTCACCCCTTGATAGAAGGTAAATGATTTATATGCACACTAGTTTCACTTTTACCCCTACGCAGTATTTCACCCCTAGATAGAAGGTAACTGATTTATATGCACACTAGTTTCACTTTTACCCCTACGCAGTATTTCACCCCTAGATAGAAGGTAACTGATTTATATGCACACTAGTTTCACTTTTACCCCTAATGCAGTATTTCACCCCTTGATAGAAGGTAAATGATTTATATGCACACTAGTTTCACTTTTACCCCTACGCAGTATTTCACCCCTAGATAGAAGGTAACTGATTTATACGCACACTAGTTTCACCATCACCCTATGCTGATTTAATCAACTGAACAATCTTACTGGAGAGTGACACTCAATCAACTGAACAATCTTACTGGAGAGTGACACTCAATCAACTTAACAATCTTACTGGAGAGTGACATTCAATCAACTGAACAATCTTACTGGAGAGTGACATTCAATTAACTTAACAATCTTACTGGAGAGTGACATTCAATCAACTTAACAATCTTACTGGAGAGTGACATTCAATTAACTTAACAGTCTTACTGGAGAGTGACATTCAATTAACTTAACAATCTTACTGGAGAGTGACATTCAATCTACTTAATAATCTTACTGGAGAGTGACACTCAATCAACTTAACAATCTTACTGGAGAGTGACATTCAATCTACTTAACAATCTTACTGGAGAGTGACACTCAATCAACTTAACAATCTTACTGGAGAGTGACATTCAATCAACTTAATAATCTTACTGGAAAGTGACATTCAATTAACTTAACAATCTTACTGGAGAGTGACATTCAATCAACTTAATAATCTTACTGGAGAGTGACACTCAATCAACTATATGATTCCACAGGAAAGTGACATTTAATTAACTTTATGATTCTACTGGAAAGTGACATTCAATTAACTAAATGATTCAACTGAAAAGTGACATTCAGTCAACTTTATGATTCTACTGGAATGTGACATTCAATTAACTATATGATTCGACAGGAAAGTGACATTCAATTAACTAAATGATTCAACTGGCAGTTGACATTCAATTGAACTGGAAAGTGACAAATAAATAAATTGTATAAGATATGGAGCAAGTTTGAATGAAATGTTTAAATTAGATTTGGATGTATTTAGATATTTAATACCATAAAATCCACATTGAAAATAAGTGCATTTCCACTTTGATAGGTTATACCAAGTAATGAAATCTTGAAAATTAATTTTGAGTGAATAACTGAATCATGTTTTCCGATTGCACTCTTACAGTGCGCATGTTTTATTCAGGAACTTCTGGTAGAATAAAATTCAATCAAAATTTGATGATACAACCATTTATTTATTTCATGAATAGTGACAGGGGATATTCGTGCCTAGAAGAGACATCTATAACATGATTTCAGAACAGCTTAGACAATTCTGTAACAGCATTTTTTAACTTTATTCAAAACTTACCAACTACAGCCATCACAAGGAAAACTGGAATTTCTATTAAATCAAACTTTAAATTCTGAAATATAAAAAAAACGATATGAGCGCCACTGTATGATTTCCAACCTTTGTAAGTGACGTTGTTTCTCAGAAAACGTCACATGTGACGTCACCATGTACTGACAGTAAGCAATATTTGCCCCATATAGCATATGAAAACGATGTAACCATATTGAGTAAATATTGTTTCCTGCTTGAATATAGTGACATCACATGTTGCATTGTTTTTGAAATGACGTCACTTACAGAAGAGGTTGTAAATCCTATAGAAGCACTCATATTATAATTAACATTCTACAGCGTCTGCATAAACAAGGAGCAAATACTACCAAAATCTATAATTTTCATGCATGACAGAGCCATAGAGCAAACATATTTTGTATGAATTCATCCCATCCTATGATGGTAAAATATTATACAGAAAACACCATGCAAGGAAACAACATTATTTTCAACAGATTTAAATATATTCAGTACATTCAAAAACACAAAATTTAAGTTTTCTCAAATGCCATGAACTTAGATAGGGATGCAAGATAAGAACTTAACATGATATTGTTTCATTATACGCAATGACGAATGCTAAATTTTCTTTCAATCAACGGGTAGTTTCATATCAAAATGAGACTAAAGTGACATTTAAAAGACCTATCACAGAACTGATATAAATATGTGCGTTTTTAAATGTACTGAGTACTGACTACCCACTTATATCATTTTTCAAGCAACAAATAAATGGTAACTGTAACAGACATTTGCACGATAACATCTGCATTATTGAGTCATTCATATAAAGTAAAACCTCACTTAAAGACCATCTCAATAATAAGACCACCTCAATATTAAGACCAGTTTTTAGGGTTCCCAAGTGTGGTCTTATTACTGAGGTTTTACTGTACAACTTATACACAGTGAAAGAATGATTTTGATTCCTGGAAATGATTCCTACTCAAGGTAGATTACAAATAATTCACAGCACTCAGAAAGCTCACACTCTTGAAACCCTCCATTTCATGATGTATGGAAAGTAAAAGCAATTTTCAATCAAATTGAACACTTTACTTTCAATTAACAACAGCAGAACTCTTTGATTAAATGAAAATAAAATACGTGCTACAAATGATCAATAATCTTCAACATTTTCCACAGCAGTAATTATTCATTGCACTGAAAATGTATCACTAACAAAGCAAACATTTCATCATATCGAGATAAAACAGGTTTTGGATGGATTGCAAATGTGGTGAGATATAGCAATATAGATATGCAGTCATTTTTTTACTGCCTGTGCCTTTTCAGTTGGGAAAATAGGCGCGATAAATCGCAAATTTGGGAAAATAAAGTAATGGTTGTTTTGCTTATAAAAATAACTTTTCAGCCATGGCTGGTGTTTGTTATATACTCAGTACATTTAAAAATGCACAATGTAAGATTTCTCACACATGAACAAGGGATGCAAGATAAGAAATCATTCATTTTACGCAGTGATGAAATTTGTTTTATAATCAACAATTAAATTTTCATATATTTTACAACACAATAAAAATACATTTAAAAGACATATAACCGATACAAAAATGTGCGAATTATAAATGTACAGAGTAGAGCGGGTGCACATAATTCCGAACACTTAAGCGAGAAAAAGTGTCGTTCGTTATTAAAACCACGTTTTCATGTTAATAAGTTATTAGATAGCAACGCTATAGTCTATGCAACATTTGTATGTAATAGCGAACAATAAAACACCGCAATCACGGCCGTATCAGACGTGCACTTCAACTTACCTTTGTATTCTAATTCCGGACGGTGGTTTTAAATCCGGACATATGTGGTTTTAATTCCGAACGACGGACAAGTTTTTAAAAAAATATGATTTACAGTCGACTCGCGTTATGTCCATTTTTCGGGACCGTAGAAAGTAGTTCGTCGTTACGAATATGTTAGCCGTCGCCGTACCTGCGGTGTTTCGTAAGAAATACAAGTTTGTGAAAACTACTTTAATTGCACTTTATGTACGTATCATTAAGAACGATGTGTTTAATAATATATATGTCATTGTTATGTGTGTATTTGTTGCCATTTTTGGTGTAATCATCTGAGACATAAATAAATTGTTAAAAATGACATGTTTTGATTAAAGTATACGCATTATTAAATTACTCATTTTGGCATGCTTTACAAACTCTTGGTTTGATCGCAGTTTTGAACCTCTTGATATGTTCGTATAGACAAATAAGGAAAGAAATCGGGACTTTTGAAAAACTTCGAGGTAACAGAAAATTCGTCTTTAGCGAGTTGTCATAACGAGAGTCGGCTGTTTTCATTTATTTGATATCTAACATAAATATTTTTTTATATTTTTTCTGATGGAAAAAAATATGTTATGGTAAGAATTGATACATTTATTCAATAAGTCAATTAGAATTGAAATAATTGGATATAAGCATATCCTTTAAACAGTAATTCGAAACAAACAGAGAGGCGGCATGTAACATTCAGTCACAACAGTTAGCAATGTTAGCAATATTTGCACTCAAACGGCAATTCATCGCAAATAAAGTCGTCTGCAACACATGCGACGTGAAACCTTTTATAACAATTTGTGCATTGTAAGTAGTTATCATAAACTTCTTCGCAGGCATAACAATTCTTCAAATCAACCTCGATATGATCGTCGCTGTCTGATGCCTCAATTTCTTTTAAAATCTGTTCTTCCGAAGCCCGTTTTCTTTTCTTTGCTTCAGTTTTCTCTCTCCTCATTTGTTCCTTTGATTCCCGCTTTCTTTCTTGTTCTACCCTCTTTTTGTTCTTCTCTTCATCTCTCTTGATTTTTTTCTCCATTCGTTCAAGCTTTCTCTGCAATTTTTCTTTTTCTAGTTTCTCCTTCAAGTCTAGTTTCTCCTTGAGTAGCATACGGTACTTTGATCCAGTTATAGCTTTTGGCATGAGCACACGACGTACCTTGGGTTTATTGAGTGTTATGGAAGGAATTGTCAAAAACTTTGAAAACGGGGAGGTATTTCCATGTTGAATTGACGGACATGTGTCGCTGGTTGTGGCTGTGTGTGATATGCCTGCTTCCAATGGTTTCGCAACACCAATTGCGATGGAACTTGCAGGTTTAAGATGTTCGCTATCACCAGATGAATCCATTCTACTGGCTTCTGAGATCGGGTGTGAAGTGGAAGAAATTACGGAAACTGTTTCACCTACAGTTGCGTATACCTGATCAGCATCTGATGTCTTGTGACATGAACTGGCATTAGTTGAGTTTTGAGAATGTGACTGTGAGTCTTCTGTGGATGCTGTGTCTGCACTTCGGTCTTGCACCTCTATGCTCTGAGAAATATTGATGGTATGATCAGATCTCAGATTGTCAGATGAGTCGGTGATTTTAGACAACTGTGTGCTGGGAGATAAGTCTGTGCTCTGAAAAACACGGCTTGGCTCAAGCTTCACAGAATCAGCTACTCGACTTGGGTCTAGTGGGAAGAGTCCGGCCTCAAGAAAGCCTTTAACAGCAGCATCCACAGTTGAAGAAGTGATCCATGCTTGCTTAAACACTCTTGCAAATGTTTGCTTTGTAACAAATTCTCCAATATTCTTGGACTGCCAGTCTCGTACCGATTGGCGCCAGGAGGATTTCAGAGATGCGAAAAACCTTAGGTCCAATGGTTGCATCACATGCGATGAATGTTCGAGTAAACAGTATAATTCTATGCCGTTTGCAACACATGTGTCCGAAGCCTCCATTGAGACGTGAGTGCTGTGTCCGTCAATAAGAAGTTATACGGGTTCTTTACGTGACGAGACTCGATACCAGGAATAAACACATTCTTCAGCCAACTTACAAATACCTCCGTATCCATCCAGCCTGAATCAGATCGGCCGAATGCTGCGTCCTCAAAACCTTCAAGAGGGTTATAAGCAAATCGTTGGCCTGGGTAGATAATCAAAGGCTGAATAAAATGACCAGATGCACTTGCTGCGGCCATTATAGTCATCTGAGTTTTGTCAGAATTACCATAATGGTAGACTACAGGTGCTCCTTTGGATCCAACAACCTTGCTGCTTTTATGTGGACATAGGGAAAACCCGCTTTCATCAGCGTTATAAATTCTTGATGGATCCTTGAGGATCTCCGGGCATTTTAATTCATTGCATATATACTTTTCAAACACCGAAAACCAATGACTGATTTTTTCCCGGCTGATTATTGCCCGCTCTTTCCCAAGTTGGATTGTTGTCCGTATGGTCAAGTCGGGGTGTCGTTTAAAGAAACCACGTAGCCATTGCCTACCCGGTTTGTTGTCATTAAATTTGGTTTGTCGTCCATCTGCATCAAGGATCTTTTTCACTACACAGGTAATCTCTTGGCGTGTCCGACCGTATCCGATGCGGCTCATATGCAGAGCCCAGTCAGCAATGCGCTGCTCTTCGGATTCAGACAATACAGTCTGGACACCTATATGAGTGCTTGAATACTTTTTCCTCAGGCGGTCATGGATGGTTGTCTTCGGAACTTTGTAGGTTTTGGCAGCTTGACCAAGAGATAGCGACCCAGCTTTTACTAAACTAGCCGCAATGTCAACGACTTCTGGCTCATACTGCCTCCTCGTTGCAGAAATTTGTCTACTCATGGCTTGAAAGAAAATAATACATTAATCTAGATAAAAGCCAACCTGCATTAAACAGTATGTATTAACCAGAGCGTAAGCCATCTGTTCCCAAGTCTTATTTTATGACTAATTTAAGATAAAATCTACCATGTATTATATTCGATAACTACAGTAACTTGGAATGTTAACAACTTAAATCACAAAAAAATCTTCCATTTAATCATTAATAAATCGCCTCAATAGTTTAGATCTAAGTATTTTTTTATCAAATACAGATAAACAATAATCAGAAATAAAAAATATCACAAATCTTCATTTCAGTTTGTTGTGTTCGTATTAAGAAACACCACACAAATTTGTGTTTCTAATTCCGAACACGGCATTATATCTTAAGCGCACTTACATGGCCCCTTATTACAAACATTACTACAAGACATGATGTTTAAACTTACAAATATCAAGGTTAAAACAGTTGGATACACTATGAAACACGCGGATTAACATTGAGAATTCATGGAAGTGAAATAGCGATACGCGTAATTTTACTTACCTCAAGAGTTGTGATTACTATGATCTTCGTTTTTGACTTTAAAAACGCCGCCTTTTCTCCAACAATGGCGTTTTTGAAAAGATTTTTATGATGACGTAACTTTTATAACGTCATCAAAAATATAATAAAGAAGGTATTACGATTATCGGTAGTTTAAAATTTCGTTCGGATTTAAATACTGTTCGGAATTATGTGCACCCGCTCTATATAATATATAAGGTGGGCAAAGCTTCTTTTAAAAGGTTAAAAACCTGACTTAATAAAAAGGAATAAAGTCAGAGGGGGGAAAAATGAACAAAAAATTGGGGAAAAATATTGATTTTTGGGGGGAAATTGACACTTTTCGATAAGGTTAATTAACAAAACAAATAACTGATGTGGTATGCTAACTTCCTCAAGAATTTTCCAAGGTACTGATTTCACAAAAGATCTCAAACGAGAGGGACAAGGATTATAACTAATACATACATTCAGCACTCAAATCTTAGATTTTACTCTTATTAGTCTGATAGTGAAGATTCGAGGATAGAAATTGCAAATCAATGTTAATTTAGTGATGAATATTCTTTTTCGTCCATTTTCTTTAAGATTTTAAAGTGATTATGAGACATGGGAGTAATTGTTGGGATTTAGTACCAGGCTTCCCCCTCAGTCTTTATGATTTCTCCCAGATCGCATATTATGCTAAAATCTCTTAGATAATGGGCAACAAAGAATACTCAGCACTAATTTAACATTTTATGCATTTTCCAGACTCAAATAACCACTATCAGACTAATTCTAGTAAATTTAGTGATTTGATATTTGAGTGGTGCGTGTAGGATGCCATTATAATCCCAGCTCAAATTTTTAAGAACTTTTATTTTGAGTTATACAAAACATAGCTTATCAGAAGAGCTTGTATGTGAACTAAATGTGGTAAGACTGTATATATAGCATAATATTTAATATGCAAGAAATGAAATATTCAGTTTCAGATGTTTTGTGAACACTTGACCTTGTACACTAAATATTACATGTACACAAGGAGATAACCTTGCCAAATATGTGTACAGTCGGACCTCGTTCATTTGAATTCATCTGGTCTGAAATTTTATTTCGAATTGTCTGTTTCAATTCAATGTACCTAAGAAGATACATCGGGACCTGATATTTATTTCAGATGATACCAAGTATTTTGATAGGTTTTCAAATAAACAAGGTCCGAACGTATATAAAATATCATTACAATACGACCAGATAATTTGTTTGATGATACAAAAACAGCCTAGTTTTATACTTACAGTACCTTGAAAACTAACTTAATATTTAGGCGTTCTTAATATTGAGGTTGAATAAAGAGCAAAACAGTGAAAATGGACTTGAAAATTGTGTTCATCATTTGAGGTGGTCTTATTATCGAGGTGGTCTTATTATTGAGGTGGCTTTAAGTGAGGTTTAACTGTAGAGTTTTATAATTAACATATTTACTTACTGGGAAGACATCAAATCTAACGAGACCAGGTGCGGACAGCTGGTTTGGTGTGCCATTAAATGCACTGAGCAAGAAGTTGGTGAAGAAGCAAGCTATCATTGCTGAAAAAAACTGAAAAAGAAAAACAGTTCACTGAACATTGTCAGACAGTTATTTTATGCAATAGTTTGATACGAAAACATTCCCATGAAGTGAAAAAATAGCAAAATACATCAATACCATGACATTAAAGGTACACAGTCCTACTTTTTGGACAAAATATCCTTAGTAATAATATTGGTGTTAATTTACTTCATACAGATGTATTCTACAATACTGCATTGTCCTTTTTCTTACATGTTTACCAAAACCACAAATACAAGAGTACCATACCAGGATTTTCTATCCTCACCTATGCGCCGAGTTAGCGCTAGCATAGGAAATACCTGTATCGAAATCATGTTTGGCAGTTCCTGGAAATGTTTAAGAAAAGTTTACAATGCATTGTTTTCGAGTATGTCTGTGTGAAGGCATTAGCGTGCCATTTTCTCAAAAAAATTTATGTTGCACATTTTTATAGAAAATTAGACTATCTACCTTAAGTGTGTGTGCTTTGAGTAGTATTTCCCAGTCACATTAACCTGACTACGGACTAACCAGAACTGTACCACCATTATAATACTGACCAAGGCAATGGAGCTACTTAAACCTTTGTTAACCTTTTATAGTTTGAAACAGAAACACAAATCACATACCACACGCCAGGTTAATGATTGGCTCCAAAAACTGGCAGCTTCTTCAACGGAAAATAAAGTGCCCCCCACTGGAGCCCCAAAAGCTGCAGATACCCCCGAGGCAGCCCCACCTGACACAAAATCCCTGATTTCATGATCGTCACGAAAACCTTCATATACCTAAAAGAGAAAAAATGACCACTTATAATACATGCTTTGATAATGCGGTGAAACACATCAGTGCCTAGGATTACATCAGGCCAGAGCCCGGTATTCACAAAAAAACTCAAGTCCATATTTCACTCAAATTTTTTATTTCACTCAAAATATTTGAGATTTTCCTCATTCGCTATTAACACAGAAGATATCATGGAACTATTCAACATGAGAATGTAAAATTTAAAAATCAGCTGAAAATTCGGCAAGGGGTCCAGGGGGCCGCTGAAGCTACTGGCTTTTAAGCATCCAAGTTGGCTTTATCGTCTCGAAAGGGCCCTTGCGAGCGTCAAATCCAAGGACATCCGTGAAAAATTCTCATGCCTGAATATTTAAGGTTGGTCGGAAACACACTAAATACTTGAGAATACTCCATGAATACAGATTTGAGGGAAAACTTAATTTAAAGTAAACATTGAGTTGTCAGTGCTGCGTAAAGATTACAGAATCCCTTGCCCTGGAATCAACTTCAGTCACATTACTACCAGTTTCTAACACATTCAAATGAAAGAAATGCATAATGGTTGAAGAGTAGACACACTCCAAATGCAGTGAGGTAAGAGCCCATCTAAAGCGAAGTTAAACCTTAAACTTCACAATCCCTTAAAGTGCCAAAGCCCCAACTAGGGTTCAAGGTTACTGAAGCAGATGGAATTTTAACCAATAATATACATCATCAATTTGCTGCAAATGATAACCCTGATAAGGTCACAATATTAACAAATGCCTTTCTGTACGAGTTATAACCAAATGATGGCCACCATGACAAAACTTGTACATGTATTAGTGATGTTGGTCACGACGTCAAGTATTTACCAATCAAAGTAACTAAGTGCTTTGTCCTTAGATATTTTGGAGGCTTAATTGTAATGTATAGAAATAAACCAACAAATATTTATAAGTGTCGCATAATTTGTTTTTTTTCCCATTTGAAGAGCAGAAGATTAATTAGGAATGAAGTACATTCTGATGCAACATCATCATTTTGTAGCTCACTTTTGCATCTTGTTCTTAATATTGGAATTGCTATAAAATAAAAAGTAGACGTGCAATTCTTATAATTTTGGTATGAAATGAAAGTTAATTATGTAAAAACCTGAAAAAGGGATTTTTAGTCACTAATACAGATTTTGTTGTGGCGCAACTCAAATTAATAAAATGAATCAGAATCAAGAACATCATTATGTGCTGAATACTTACAGAAAATCTTTTTTTCTTACATATAAGTCTGACCCTGCCTTTACCAAGCCCAGCAGCTATAATACTCCCTGAGTGAGCCATAGGACCTTCCTGTAATATATGTACACAGATATATAATGTTTACAATATATCATCAATCAACTATTCAAAACTGGCTTTAATATATAACAATTGTCCCAGCTGATATGAGCAAAATTGGGCAATATTTTGATAAACAAGGCTAATAAATGGCAAAACAAGGGCCAATACAGGGTCTTTATGAGATTCAAGCCATTTGATTGGCTGAGAAGCAGGGTAAATATGGAAAGCAGAGCCAATATGAAATTGAAGCCGTTTGATTGGCTGAGAAAGCAGGGCCAATATGAGAATGACGTTTTGCATTCTCTTATCGCCACTTTAAAAATTTGTGCAGAAATGCTGAAAATTACTCTTTAGTTCATAATTGAATGATTAGTGTTAATCAAAATGTTACAATATTGTATAGTTAATTAATGAAATTGTAATTAATCAAGTGATTTCGTATTGGCCTTGAACAGTCATATTGGCCATCAGCCTTTGGCAGTCCTTGGCCAAATAATAAGGTCAATATAATGAAATAATTTCATTAATAACATTATATTGACGGTTTAGAGCAAAAATATAGTTAGTCTGTTCTGATACAAGAGCAGTTACAGGGTTACGTGGTTTGTAAAGCTTTGTTACAATATTATACTAGAGATATCATGCGGGGAAATTCTATTTTTTTGGTCAAAATCCTGCACCTGTCTACGAGCAATGAATTTATTGTAATAATAGAAACAATAACAAAACCAGTTCATATTGTAATCCCAATCCTCAAAATCTTAAAGCTCGTTATTAGCCAAAGATTTCTGCAGAAAACTTAGTACACAGTTAATCAGTACATTAAGAAACATGAGATATTTGTTGATAAACAATCAGTTTTAATTTAAAAACTGACAATAGTAGTCTTGATTAATGTGAAATAATAAGAGACAATCACTATAATCATGTACAGAATGTGACATGTAACTGTAAATGACACCTAAATAGAATTTTGAGATGAATTATTTTTTGTCTCCACTTTTTTAAGCTAATCGAGACATTTGCCCTCTCCCCCACCATTCAAAATCTTGGACAAACACTGGCTGTTTGTAAGTGACAAATTAACTGATTGATTTTGGGCTGGTCTAAAAATGTAAAACATGTGCAATGGCTGATCAATATAAGGAGTGATATTGTCAATCGTTTGTATATAAGAAAAGTAACAATTCCACAACTAGCTGTCGTGAGGCTGAAAAGTGACTTACCTTCCCGCAAGCAAGGCCACCTAATATGGACATTACCACACCTCCAATTTTGGCAACAAAACATTCTAATGTTAGAAGGCCTGGTATTTTTACACCATTGAGATAAGACTTGATGTATGGAACACCACTTCCTGAAGCCAATGGCTGAAATATATCATTTTATGTTAGAGCTGTCATCAATAGAAAGTATATCCATGCATCTACTTATAAATAATAAAACACATGCCTGAAAGCAACTCACACCAAGTTCACCCAAAACAGAAATGGAAGCCAGGGTGCTGTCAAAAGGCTATGACTAAAACTTTGCCATACCTACAAAATGTGTTCAAGAATAAGTAAATAACTGAAGATGATTTTTTCTTATTTATTTACGTAATACATGTAAAAGACATAACTAGAAGTGAAAATATTTGAAATCATGAACTGCAAGCATGTAAATGGTATTTTAGTAAACGATGCTTGATATATTGATGTATCATCGATATTTCTCATCCGATATATTGATATCGTTGAAAGGCATTTTGTCGAATAAATGACAGCTCTATTTTGAGTGTTTGGTGCAAAACTTTAGTACAGACCCAATTACACTATTCTTGTGCCAAACAATTTGGTATAGGCAGGCTTTCCAGCAGTATATACCAAACAAGAGGGCCATCATAGGGCCATGATGGCCTTATTTCGCTCACCTGAATACACTGCCATTCTCACTGAGTCAGACTAATGTGGCAATACATTGGTATAGGTTCAATAAAAATCCATTCGGCACAAGGAGGAGATATCTTAGCTCTAGGACTTATGGTTTGGGACAAGAAGATTTTCAGTTTACACTGTTAAAATCTATTTTTAGCTCCTGTGACCTACTTATGCAACAGATCGGATCCATATATATAACTTCGAAAGAGGACCACCAAAAGATCATTCCTGTGAAGTTTGGTCAAAATTCATTGAGTGGTTTAGGAGGAGATGTTGTTTATAGTTTCCACTTTGAATCTATTTTTAGCTCCTGTGACCAACTTATGCAACAGACCGGAAACAGGTCCACCCAATGATCATTCCTGTGAAGTTTGGACAAAATCCAATCAGTAGTATAAGAGGAGATGTTGTTTAAAGAAAATGTTGACGCACGACGACGGACAACGGACATTCATGGATCCTAAAAGCTCACCATGAGCACTTTGTAGATAACATTGTTGAGGAGAGGTTGTTGCTCTAGAGAGATTAAATTGGTCACGAATTTCTACAATGGAAAGTAAGATAACATTGTTGAGGAGGAGTGTTGCTCTAGAGAGGTTAAATTCGTAGCAAATGTTAACAATGGAAAGATAGAAAGTTGTTTAGGAGGGGTGTTGCTCAATACTGGGCTGATCTAGTGAGGTGACACTGCAGTTCGACACAAAACTGAGAACTGAGTGTGGGGATAAATTTCAAGTTTTAATCTCAGAGCCCTGATTACATGTATAAAATACTGCACATTACCTGTAAGTATACAACCAGTGCTGCGCCTAGGCATGTTACACTAATGTTTATTCCAATCCAGATAAGGGCCGGTTGCCACAAACATCCCTCATTTGCACATCTGTCTAAATCTATAACACCAGTTAAGTTATCAATATTTTTCTGATTGTGTTTAACACACATGGTGATCAAGTGTATGAAGTTTCATTGGAATCCATTCAAAAAACTGTGGGAGGGAGAAGTTCACTATACAAATAATTTTGCAATGGACCAACCAACCCACCACATGACCATAAGATGTCTCCAACCATTTAAAAGAAATCTATATATCTATCCGGCCAGAATAAATATTGTGGATACAAGCATCACAAACAAATGATATTTTATTGAGAGCCTTATTGTTTCCAAAGGATACAAGTCTGTATAAGATGAAACTTTGCATGGCTGATTTTCTCCACCACAATATGTACAACAGCCGCTAACAATGCTGTGAAGATTCCAGTGAAGAACACGACCAACCATCTCTGTACAAACTGTAACGTTATCTCTCTCTGCAAATACACACAAATATAGACATGACAAACCGCTGAGTGCTGTGAGGTTTCACGTCCAACTAACAATGTTTCAGTCATACGGAGATGCGCCATGGTGCCCTCGTGTTGACATAGTGCCAAATTGTAATACAGTCAACTCTTGTCATAACGACCATGTACGTTCCTTGGACTTGCATCATTGTATTGAACATGTTGTTATATTGAATTTGATCAATTTAATGAATAAGCAGATTCATTCCCACTGAATTTGTGTTGTTAAATGAAATTCAGTTGTAACGAATGTCAGTAGAACGAGAGTTGACTGTGCCATGCTGTAGACATATGACTGGATACCGCACTCGGCCACACTAATCTGACGCCTGGCCCCGAAGCACGTCAATTTGAGCTTAATCACAGCTCAAATAATTATTGTCTGAGATTTTTCTCATCTGAGACCGGACTCAAAAAAGCGGTATTAAAAAACGAAAAAGATGAGATGAGTTTTTTTCTCAATATTTTTTTATAGCAAAATCTGATATTGAGCCGAGATTTCTATTTGAGATGCTTTGAGAGATCGGGGCATGGTCAGCGAGTTCTAGTACTGCTCTTATAAAACTTGGTGTGGCAGAATTTGGACCCACATCCATCTGGTCAGACATTTGAAGCTCAATCACTAGACCACCATACTTCTTTGTTGAAGGACTAAAAACAACAAATGAAGTAGGATTGCATACAACAAACTAACATGCAATATATTACATGTATATATTTATGACATCACTGAACATTTCAAATTCACCAAATAAGGCAATGGGTCGGGTTAAAGACTGTGGCAAATTCACTGACAACTAAATAGTACCTAGGTTAACAGTGTCACACTTCTACCCTTACACAATTCTATTCTGATACATGTTTGGTATGATTATAAATATAATGTTCGAAGCCATCCTCAGTACTCAGGCTATTCATAACATATATGATACCCTGGGCAAACTGACTGTTAAAATCTTGTACTCATGAATAATTATAGAAGTGAAATCCAGCCACTAATGATTGGCTGCATGACACACATCTCATGAGATACGGAAATTGCAGAGAAGTTACAGATGAAATTGCAGTTCTAAGCGATCCAATGAGATCGTGGCTTTCAAATTGCACTTTTTTTTTCAATGGTGCAGGAAGACCCCAGGCGGGCCCCAGGGTAGAACCACCAACCTTCCATAAACCATCTAGATGACTTCCTCACTTTCAAATTCTATATACTAGGTGGGCTTTGAACCCAAGCAGTTAGGGGGAGGGGGGGGGGGGGGTGTGATTTGAAGTCAGCAACCAAAGGTAAAGATATTAGAGAAATAGAGTTAAAAATCAGACAATTACCAGACATGATGAAGAATGTAAACCTAGAACCTAAGGTGGCATTAAAAGTGTCAAGTCTTTCACCAAAATAAAAGTGAACTAGAAATGTATCCATGGTGACCAGGCTTCCCTACTTGTGTGTTTAAGGCACCATGAACCCCATCCAACCTAACACTAAATCCTGGAACTTGGCTTTCAGCTATTCAACACAAAAAATTTTCTTGACAAGGTTGTAAAATATTTCTAAAAGAAATAGACCTCTTCACCCATCCCATACTCGTAACAAAGCATTTTTTCAGGATGACCCAAGAAATCTATGATTGTGCGGAAGCAACTCTCCTGTGTTTATCTAAACCATATTGTACTAGTTAAATTTACAACAATGAGTGCATCAAATGTATTCTATATAAAAACTATCAGTATGAAACTATGTACAGTCAAACATCGTTTCTTCGACAACCTTCTATCAGAATATTGTATCTTCTTAGGTTATTCGAAACCATGTATTACTTGAAATAAAATTTCAGAGCCAACAAATTCGAATGAGCAAGGTTGGACTGTATGTGTAAAGTTGTCACTGCGGAACATGTCCCTAACTGAGTGACTGCTGAAAAACGTCCCTTACTGAGTGACTGCCGAACACGTCCCTTACTGAGTGACTGCGGAACATGTCCCTTACTAAGTGACTGCGGAACACGTCCCTTACTGAGTGACTGCGGAACACGTCCCTTACTGAGTGACTGCGGAACATGTCCCTTACTGAGTGACTACAAAATGCATCCCTTACTGAGTGACTGCGGAACACGTCCCTTACTGAGTGACTGCGGAACACGTCCCTTACTGAGTGACTGCGGAACACGTCCCTTACTGACTGTGGAACACGTCCCTTACTGAGTGACCCTTACTGACTGTGGAACACGTCCCTTACTGAGTGACTGCGGAACACGTCCCTTACTGAGTGACTGTGGAACACGTCCCTTACTGAGTGACTGCGGAACACGTCCCTTACTGATTGACTGCGGAACACGTCCCTTACTGAGTGACTGCGGAACACGTCCCTTACTGAGTGACTGCAGAACGCATCCCTTACTGAGTGACTGCGGAACACGTCCCTTACTGAGTGACTACAGAACGCATCCCTTACTGAGTGACTGCGGAACACGTCCCTTACTGAGTGACTGCGGAACATGTCCCTTACTGAGTGACTACAGAATGCATCCCTTACTGAGTGACTGCAGAACGCATCCCTTACTGAGTGACTGCGGAACACGTCCCTTACTGAGTGACTGCGGAACACGTCCCTTACTGAGTGACTACAGAATGCATCCCTTACTGAGTGACTGCGGAACACGTCCCTTACTGAGTGACTGCAGAACATGTCCCTTACTGAGTGATACATTGCTATCAGAAAGGTGTGTATATTAACAGTTAACTTTATAATATTTTAATTTAAATTCAAGTATCAGCTTTACTAAATCATTTAAAATTCAGACCATTCGTTTCTGAGACTTGTTAAAATGTGTTTGCCATGACGTTTTTCAAAGACACTCAATTAAGTAACAAATAAGCATAAAGAATGATAGCTCCATAATCTAAAAATAATAATCACATGTATGTGTTTGTGGGATTCTAAAGTTTGACTTACAACTTAACAATTGTTGATGTTGGCTTTAAAAACAGACTTGTACGGGACTAACTTCAGCATTAGACTAATCCGGGATTTCGACCTAGTGGAATTCTAGAGCCATGCATGGTAAGCATAATTTTGATAGACAAAAAACTAAATTTAATTCATTTATTTCTAGGAATATTGGTGAAGGACCATGTGGGTATCATTCCCACTAGGTCAGATAATGATTAATTCCAAAATGAACTTTGACATCTGGGACTATCCTATGCCAACGGATTTGTCACAAAAGATAACCTTGGCAGTTTGCTCAGGACGGTCCTGTGGGTTCAATCCTTGGCTGCAACATACCAACATACTCGTATAATGATACTGGTAACTCCCTCATTTGGATGCCGTGTTTAAAAAGTAGTACCCGGTGACAGAGTAAGCCAAATTCAGTACCTGTCCATCTTGTTGTCCATGGATATCTTGTTGGAGACATACTAGCTTTGTAGCAAATGTTTTTCGTCAATCATATGCCACATTAAATACAGTTTCATAATCTTTGATCTGCCTGTCTGATTTACAGTGCTCATAAATGTTCTATACTGTCCTTAAAATGTCATTCATAGGAAGCATATTTTCATATCTGATCAAGCTTGATGGAACCCTTGCAAACTCTCAAATATTCTTCAGTGAACCAAGACAATAAGACATCAATTTTCCTGTTAGTTCTACAACTATATGAACTAAGATTGTTAGTTTAGGCCATATTTAAAAAATTGTTTGTTTGCGGTTATGCAAACCCAGAATTTTAACAATGGGTAGGTAGGTAGGTTTTTTTTGGTTTAATACTGTAGTGGCTTCGTCAACAAGTCTACTTGAGCCTGTATGTATTGATGCATTGTATATATTATGTGTATGTCCTCCCATGTTAATTGTGGCTTATCCACTCATTTCCATATAAAAGGGAAACATTCTTTGAAAAAATGAATTGAGTCACGGCATTTCGTCATGAGTTTGTCGTGTAACTGCAAACAAACTATTTTTTAAGGATGGCCTAAGTTGCATAGGCATGTGAAGCACTCTAAAACTGTAAGTGTTATTTTGTCTAATGCATCGTTTTTGCCATCACCCAGAACAACAGTATCATTCATCTTCACAAAAAAGATAAGAAAGACTATAAGGCCGTTCTTATAAAAATATTTTGTTCATGGTACTCCAACCTTTAAGGTAGTTAACTAGGTCAAATTTTATAGATTTTTGAGATTTTCTGATGTGAATAAAATCCTGCTGTGAAAAGCAAAACACATTTGAGCTCAGTTCAATTTTAGTCTAATCAGATGGGGCACTGCAAACAAACAAATTTTTACTAATGGCCTTATGAACGAAGGATGATTATTTCAAGAATTCTGATGATAACACTTGTCAAACAAGATTAATATTAATAAATTCCTTCACAGAAGAAAATAGCTAGAACTAGGTCATTTATTAATTACAAAGTGAGGGAAAAAGACACACAAACAGATAGTATAATCAGGCTTATCACCAACCAAGGATTCTGTGTCACAATGTTATAAGCTTTATTGATATCATACATACCTGCAATATCTATGATAGAAAATAATTGGGTGTTCCTTTTAAAATGATAAAAATTCTTATTCGAGATAAGGTCTAAAATACAATGTTAGGTAAATATCCATTTCATTCCAATACATCTGTTGTTTATTCAACAACTACTTTCCTAATACTTGGTATCATACGAAATAAGTACCAGGTCCCAATGTATTTTCTTAGGCACGTCAAATTAAAATGGGCTATTCAAAACCATGTATTATTCAAAATAGAAGTTCGACGGACCCAATGAATTCTAATGACCGAGGTTCGACAGTATTTCAGTTATATATGGAGGTTAGTTGACCTAACCAATGCTCCCGAGTTCCCAACCAGTACTAGCCTTCTCCTCTGTGAGCAAATGACAAGTTTCCAAGTGACAAGGGTTCCAGAGTTCAGGGACCTTTTTCGCAAACATTTAAATATTGAAGCTCAGACATAGACTTTGAATTTGCAAAAGTTATATTTACCAGCCTTTTTTTTCTTTGAGACTAAAAAAATGAAATTTTGTCTGAATAATGTTTGTTACCTACTGTGCACTTTGTTTATGTATCGTTAAAATCTGTAAGGTTATAATAATGTAGGAGCAAAATGGAAATTTAACATTTTAAAGTCTGAGTTTCAATCTTATACAGTTTAGGAATAAGGCCCCAGAGGAGGAGGACAAATGACCGTATTATATTCAGTCAAATTGTCATGGAAGAACATACGTCGGGCCCCTGGTTCAAACCCAAGACCTCCAGATTAACTGTCGAATGCTCCACCTAGTGGCTGGCTCCCTCTGTTGTACTTTATGGCAAAACCAAAGTATAAAACATGCGAATGAAGAACAGCAACTTTTTTTCAATTTACAATGAAAATTTCCTACAACAGACAATAATCCTAAAATTGACGGTTTGACAAATATCAATTTTAGTCTGTATGTCTAACTACATTGCACAAGCAATCAACATGAAAATATTGGATTCGACATAACTCATTTTTATTATTGACTGTAACAATTCCTTTATCTTTCATATAAAAGCCAATTTATGAAATAATTTCATGAACAACTTGTAGACCAAAACCACACACTACCACCATAAACAACACACCTACCACACAAACTTATATGAAACATTACTTATGATACTAAATATAGAAAAGAAAGGAACAGGAATGGAAATAAATGAAAATATTCAAAAGACATGATTTTCTAATTTGTCTCCTGTCCATATTAAGCTTCTTGTTATGCTCGTAAGAACCATCAATTTAAATATTGTAAACTGTTGATTTATGCTGTGCACACTTCAATATAATTATAAACTGATATTTAAAGCAAAATAAAGCAAGCATAAACCAATGGATAATGTTCTCAAACAAATAGATAACTTACTCAAACTAATAGATAACTTGCTACAACCAGTATTTATTTCACTCAAACTGGTAGATAACTGACGCAAGTGAATAGGTAACTTATACCATATACATGTACAACCAATATACAAACCAATAGATGATTTACTCAACCCAGTGGATGATTTATTCAAACCAATAGAAAACTTTTTCATGCCAATAGATTACTTTCTCAAACTAATATATAACTTATTAAAACCAATAGATGACTTTTCATGCCTATAGATTACTTTCTCAAACCAATAGATAACTTACTAAAACCAATAGATGACTTTTCATGCCTATAGATTACTTTCTCAAACCAATAGATTACTTTCTCAAACCAATAGATTACTTACTAAAACCAATAGATGACTTTTCATGCCTATAGATTACTTTCTCAAACCAATAGATTACTTACTCAAACCAATAGATGACTTTTCATGCCAATAGATTACTTTCTCAAACCAATAGATTACTTACTCAAACCAATAGACGACTTTTCATGCCAATAGATTACTTTCTCAAACCAATAGATAACTTACTCAAACCAATAGATAACTTACTCAAACCAATAGATTACTTTCTCAAACCAATAGATAACTTACTCAAACCAATAGATAACTTACTCAAACCAATAGATTACTTTCTCAAACCAATATATAACTTACTAAAACCAATAGATGACTTTTCATGCCAATAGATTACTTTCTCAAACCAATCGATTACTTTCTCAAACCAATAGATAACTTACTCAAACCAATAGATTACTTTTCATGCCAAAAGAATACTTTCTCAAACCAATCGATTACTTTCTCAAACCAATAGATAACTTACTCAAACCAATAGATTACTTTTCATGCCAATAGATTACTTTCTCAAACCAATAGATTACTTTCTCAAACCAATAGATAACTTACACAAACCAGTAATGACTTACTCAAACCAATAGATAATTTACTAAAAGCAATAGATAACTTACTCAAACCAATAGATTACTTTCTCAAACCAATAGATAACTTATTCAAACCAAAAGATGACTTTTCATGCCAATAGATTACTTTCTCAAACCAATAGATAACTTACTCAAACCAATAGATAATTTACTAAAAGCAATAGATAACTTACTTAAATCAGTAATTACTAACTCAAAGTAATAGACAACTTGTTGATCAATAGAAAACTTACAAAATATGTGTCAGCAGAAGCATTAACATTCAAACAAATAAGTTTTAATATTGATAATTTTCACAAAATATTAAGTAAGAACGCATAAGACAAAACTATTTGAAACTGTAAAACTTGGAAGGTAAGGAGCAGAATGTGGCCTAGGATTATAACGGATAATTAAACTCGGCACTCAAATCACAAAATTTACTCTTATTGGTTTGATATTGAAAATCCATGAAAAATGTTAAATTAGCACTAATTATTGTTGGTCCATTTGCTGAGATTCTAGTTTGATTATGAGATATGGGAGAACTTACTGGGTTTGAGTGCCATACTCCGCACTCGGGACTTAATAATTACTCCAACAGCTCATTTTCACTGTCAAATATCTAAGTAAATGGGCCATAAAGTATACTCGGTACTCATTTAACATTATCATATATGTTCACACTCAATAAGAGTCACTATCAGACTCATAAGACTAAATTGTGTAATTGAGATTTGAGTGCAGAGTGTAAGTATCCGCTGAGTGTAAGTATCCGTTGAGTGTAAGTATCTGCTGAGTGAAAGTATCCGTTATAATCCCGAACCCAGGATTGCGAACAATAAAACACAAACAAGTTTGAAGAGTAACACAGAAGAAACTTGTCAAAAAACTGAGAAATAATAAAAATAACCTTGGTTACTGTTTGTTTCTGAAATATTGATAAAATACTATATGAGATAAAATATTCAATTGTAAAATGTGAATGTCAAAATAATTTTTTTGTAAGGTTTACTGAATAAACTGTATATCTGTCCTTTAAATGTTGTCTGCGACAATATGGACATAATGGTGTGTAGTTATAGAGGTAAATCTTTACATGCTTATAGCACTTTGTATGTCTTTTAGTACATAAAAACCATCACAAAATGCTGAAAAGGACAAAACTCAAGTTTCAGACCATCATAGCAATTTCTAACTCCATGACGCTGGGGTCCATCCGAAAAGCTCAGTTACCCGATGTTTCGAGTGACCCAGAGTTTCCATCATGTCCTTTAAGTGTTTTTTATGAAATGCCTTATTTTCATAGTTTTTCAAACTTGTACCAGTTGATTCATATTTGTTTCATAGTATCATATTTCTATTCAATACATTTCCTCAATAAAATAAAAGTATAGTCAAATTCTTAATAAGAGCAGTATACTTGCATTACTTATTGTTGGTTTACAGACGAAAAAAAAGTTCATGAATATATGTGTTCAATCCGGATGTTTGCTTCACACTTGCACCGTTATATTTATGCGTCGTGGAAATGGCTCCTAAGTTGAAAGGTTAACGATGGCATAATTAAATTTTCTCAAATAGCCTTTTTAATTAATATCTGTATGTTTTGTGCAAACTGGGTTAATCATTTTTAACACTTCAATACTTGGCCTTTCAACGTGATTCTGCAAGTTGTATAACTTGTGAAAATTTTAACACCGTTTCATTGTTTATTTGGAGCTCCCATTTGAACAATACGTGAAAATGTGTCCTTGAGTTACCAGATAGCTATTGTGTATAGTTTGTGTACTGGGGACCGGCAAGGGTGCTTGAGCTTTCGACTTATTTCTGCTTGAGTTATCAGTGGTATATTTTATATGAAAATAGAAGAAATAAATACCGGGACTCTGCCATTTCCTCGACAAATCCAGGGTTCTCAAGTTGTCATCAGCTGAGTTATTGAAGTTTAACTGTTTTACAGCTTTTTCATAATAAATGACAAATTTAATATACTTTATAACGAAGCCTGTTTGTATACGAAGAAACGAAGTGGTGTTTACAATAATATAACATAACATTGCTAGTCATACATCAGAATAATATTTAAAGTTTTCATGAACATTAAATTTTGTATCAAGTCTTTTTTTTACATCTTCTACATAAATCTACACAGGTTTGAGCTGAGTAAGAAAGATTGTATTCATCACATTTGATACAAAGACCACATAATAATTATACCCCAAGGCTCTAGAATATTTGTTCAAAGACACTTGTCCAGGACCTAATGGAAATGTAAAATTGCAAACAATAAAACACAAACAAGTTTGAAGAGTAACACAAAAGAAACTTGTCAAAAACTGAGAAATAATAAAAATAACCTTGGTTACTGTTTGTTTCTGAAATATTGATAAAATACTGTATGAGATAAAATATTCAATTGTAAAATGTGAATGATGTCAAAATATTTTTTTTGTAAGGTTTACTGAATAAACTGTATATCTGTACTTTAAATGTTTCCTGCAACAATATGGACATAATGGTGTGTAGTTATAGAGGTAAATCTTTACATGCTTATAGCACTTTGTATGTCTTTTAGTACATAAAAACCATCACAAAATGCTGAAAAGGACAAAACTCGAGTTTCAGACCATCATAGCAATTTCTAACACGATGACGCTGGGGTCCATCCGAAAAGCTCAGTTACCCAATGTTTCGAGTGACCCAGAGTTTCCATCATGTCCTTTAAGTGTTTTTTATGAAATGCCTTATTTTCATAGTTTTTCAAACTTGTACCAGTTGTTTCATATTTGTTTCATAGTATCATATTTCTATTCAATACATTTCCTCATTAAAATAAAAGTATAGTCAAATTCTTAATAAGAGCAGTATACTTGCATTACTTATTGTTGATTTACAGACATAATAAAGTTCATGAATATATGTCTTCAATCCAGATGTTTGCTTCACGCTTGCACCGTTATATTTATGCGTCTTGGAAATCGCTCCTTAGTTGAAAGGTTAACGATCCCACAATTAAATTTTCTCAAATGGCCTTTTCAATTGACATCTGTATGTTTGGTGCAAACTGGGTTAATCGTTTTTTACACCTCAATACTTGGCCTTTCGACCGTGATTCTGCAAGTTGTACAACTCGTGAAAATTTTAACACTGTTTCATTGTTTATTTGGAGCTCCCCTTTGAAAAATGCGTGAAAATGTGTCCTCGAGTTACCAGATAGCTATTGTGTATAGTTTGTGTACTGGGGACCGGCAAGGGTGCTTGAGCTTTCAACTTATTTCTGCTTGAGTTATCAGCGGTATATTTTATATGAAAATAGAAGAAATAAAGGCCGGGACTCTGCCATTTCCTCGACAAATCTGAGGTTTTCAAGTTGTCGCCTGCTTGAGTTATCGAAGTTTAACTGTTTTACAGCTTTTTCATAATAAATTACAAATTTAATATACTTTATAAAAAAGCCTGTTTGTATATGAAGAAAATATGAACATTTAAAGTTTTCATGAACATTCAATTTTGTATCAAGTCTTTTTTTTACATCTTCTACATAAATCTACACAGGTTTGAGCTGAGTAAGAAAGATTGTATTCATCACATTAGAAACAAAGACCACATAATAATTATACCCCAAGGCTCTAGAATATTTGTTCAAAGACACTTGTCCAGGACCTAATGGAAATGTAAAATTGCAAACAATAAAACACAAACAAGTTTGAAGAGTAACACAAACGAAACTAATGTCAAAAAACTGAGAAATAATAAAAATAACCTTGGTTACTGTTTGTTTCTGAAATATTGATAAAATACTGTATGAGATAAAATATTCAATTGTAAAATGTGAATGATGTCAAAACAATGTAATGTATAGATAAACCAATAATAAGACCCCCACTGCTTCTAATGAAAGTTGGTCTTAGCTGTGAGGTGATTGTATTATCAAGTATAATGTGGAAGAAAAATTAAAACTAGGCCATGAAAATATTTTCTTATTGATGTCTATATTTTGAGTAGGTTTTTTGTAAGGTTTGTAACTGAATAAACTGTATATCTGTCCTTTAAATGATGTCTGCAACAATATGGACATAATGGTGTGTAGTTATAGAGGCAAATCTTTACATGCTTATAGCACTTTGTATGTCTTTTAGTACGTAAAAACCATCACAAAATGCTGGAAAGGACAAAACTCGAGTTTCAGACCATCATAGCTATTTCTTCTTCAAATACATGTTGATTTATTCATAAAGTAGGCCTATCAACCTGTCTGTTAACCTGTAATATAGGACGTATCAGTAACTGTTTTTACATGGTCTTGTCTGACCACTTTGGTGTGATTGGTGCAGAAACATCTTTCTTCAAACTTTGTCATAATAAAAGCTGATTGTAAACATGAAAATAATAAAATAAAATAACTTAATAACAGAAAACCTAATCTTGTTTGTTTCATATTCCCACTTTGTTTCCCTTTTACCATTCTAATCAGCCTTATCGCATTATACTTAGTACTATACTAGCAAAATGGCAATTGACAAATTGAGCTAGAAACTTTCGCAATTTCAATGTTAGTGATAATTTCGCGACTACTTAAGTTTGCGAAATGACTATCCTCTTAAAACTACCCGACTTAAAACACGCGAAGTAATTTCTAGGTTTACAATAATTATATCAAACAGTGAAAGGAAAACAACTGTATCTACACCATTATAAATATGCAAATAGACTTGTTTTGCTTTCACCCTGACATATTGAACTATCCTGTGTTCAATTTATTACCTACTTCAAATTGTTCATTTGTACAAACCAGCTTGACAACTTGTCTAATATTTTAAAGTGTTGCTGGCATGTAAATGGCATTTTTAGCAGAAAACAACGTTGAAACATATTGAAACCATTTGTTGGACTAGAATTCTAGTAAACAGTAATGAAATATTTCGCACTCAACAACGAGAGTGTAAGTTCAAGCAAATCTTCTAAACATTACAAAATGATGTGATTTTGCAGAAGCTTTCAGACAAGGGGATTTTTATTCCATGCTGGTAGTTTGTGTAACTGGTGAAATATTTCCTTTAATCTCATTAATTATGAATCTTACTCAAATCAGACATTGAAACTGTCTGTGACATTTATAAAGCTTTAAAGAAATATATTTACACATAACATAAGGAGTAGAGTGGTATTATAACACCCATGTATTATTTTTGATAATTCAATAGTGAAATAACAACTCACATGCATGATGTCACAATAAACCAAGTGCGGCGTAGATGGGTTCAAATGATATTGACATGTTATATTTGAATATGATCTGTGATACATTGAACTTGTATCTTGTGGTTGAAAAATTAAATAAAATTATTGGAACTACTTTTTGTTGTGTCAGCTTTTGTTTACCAAAGACCGACTAACATACACCAAACTTTGCTTGCGTAAGCGTCGTAACATTTTAGAAGACATGTTTAAAAAAAAAAACCCACAAATGTAAGATCCTCTATTTACACTACATGTATAAACAATACAATATAGATATGATACAATTTCATTACATTTACGTTACACAGCATTGTGTTGCGATACAATACAATAACATTTCAGTTCAGTCTAACTCAATCCACACAACACAAAACATTATAATACAATAACAATTTAATACATTGATATTTTTTATACAAAACAATATACTAATTTATCACATAACTTGCACTCCAGGAGTGGCATAAAGCAGTGACATAAATATCATATGTAACTAGTTACATAAATAGCCGAATCACAGCACTATTTAAAGTCTATTTAAAGAAAGAAAACAATCCATTTATGGTGTTATGTGATAAATAGAATCTTTCATTTGTGCTTATTTGATATTGTTTTTATGAAACTCGTTTCATAAAAACAATATCAAATAAGCACTCATGTAAGTATATATTACAGCTTTTTCATAATAAATTACAAATTTAATATATTTCATAAAAAAGCCTGTTTGTATACATGTATACGAAGAAACGAAGTGGTGTTTACAATTATATAACATAACATTGTTAGTCATACATCAGAATAACATTTAAACATGAACATTTGTATCAAGTCTTTGTTTTACATCTTCTACATAAATCTACACAGGTTTGAGCTCAGTAAGAAAGATTGTATTCATCACATTAGATACAAAGACCACATAATAATTATATCCCAAGGCTCTACAAGCATACAAGTAGTTGAAAATGAACGTACCTTGATATTTGGTTTGTCTTTTTCCTGCCAGTGAAGCTCATTTTCTATGGTATCATAATTTAAGCTCTGGAAATATAGTACAGAAATCAATGTTATTGTTATTATTCCCCGCATACAGAATTTGCTACAATTTTGCATGAATCAAGAAATAGCATATACAGCAAACCTCAATAATAAGACCACCCTTGGGACCCTAGAAAACCTGTCCTCTAATTTAGGTGGTCTTAATATTGAGGTTAAATAAAAAGCAAAACCATGAAAATGGACTTGAAAATTGTGTTCTTAGTTTCGAGGTGGTCTTAATATTGAGGTTAAATAAAAAGCATAACCATGAAAATGGACTTGAAAATTGTGTTCTTAGTTTGAGGCGGTCTTATTATTGAGGTGGTCTTTAAGTGAGGTTTTACTGTAATTCATACGTTTCAAGTCTAACAAGAGGCAGTCGCGGACCGTCATATCCATATAGATTAATAATATATTTTGCATTAAATTTTGATGAATACGCTTACAATATTGTATATTGATATTGTGTTCTTTGCTCTTGAAAAAGGCCAACCATGGCCGAAATATTGAGCTGGAGTGGATATTTACACCATACATTACATTGATCCCTTTTCTGGGATATTTCAACGACAAGGTCCTGCAATGTGATGGTTGATGAGGCACATGATCAGTATGTTGTGTGAAGTCCGCAGCCATGCAATCATTTCAACTGAACTACTTAAAATTTCATAATCCGCTGATGTTATGCCAGGCTTCTTCACACTCATAGCAAGGAAATTGTCTGTCCTTTTCCAGTATACATGTTTATATCAAAATTAATGATATACAGTCATACCTCGATAATATGACCACCATTTGGACCCTTGAAAACTGGTCTTCTTATTGAGGTGGTCTTAATATTGATTTTGAATAAAGACAAAAATAGTGAAAATGGACTTGAAGATTGTGTTCTAAATTTCGAGGTAGTCTTAACATTGAGGTGGTCTTTAAGTGTTTTACCGTAGCTGTCATCAGTCAAGAAGAGTATTTCTTCATATATTACATATGTGCAATCTGTACAAGTTAAACAAAGGGCCATAATTCCACAACAAGAGCGCATACCATCGCAAAATACGCCCTTAAAATAAAGCAGTGTTAAAATGACTCATCTCCTTTAACTCCACCTTTAGTGACCTAGGTTTGAACCTGACTTGATCCATTTGCATAAAATCAACCTAAGTACCTCTGGGAAAAATGTTCCAACAACTGTTTTCGAAATTTATGCAATGTATTTAATAAGAATAAAATTGCTCTCTGACCAAGTCTGGTGAAAATTGGACAAAGAATTCAAGTTATTGATCTGACAAGACCAATTTTAGGTATTTTCTGTAATTAAAGGGCAATTACTCTGGAGTGACAAGTGCATTAAAGCTGGTTATCGAACTTGTCAAAGGTATTATGCTGATACACATTCTGACATGGTCTGGTGAAGATTGGACAAAGAATACTTAAATTATTGATCGGACAACATTATTTAAAAAATATTTAAAAAAGCAACAATCACCATATACCTACTTTGTCTGACAATCACCAATGTCCAATTTGTGCAACAACAAGTTGTTATTTATTATTATTCATTAGTAAACCACTTGCAGAGTAATTATGGACAGCCGTTAGTCCAAAAAATGAATATTCTATTGCAACTAATAGCATTTATTTACATAAACATTTGCATTGAAGTTGCAATGCAAATTTTGATGCTGTTAACTGCATTGCAAGAGTGGATACGGAGACGAAAAACGCATATTCTTCATTAAAACAGTGAC
The DNA here is from genome assembly GCA_032209605.1 of Mactromeris polynyma. Classification (NCBI taxonomy): domain Eukaryota; kingdom Metazoa; phylum Mollusca; class Bivalvia; order Venerida; family Mactridae; genus Mactromeris; species Mactromeris polynyma. Next base: position 1,163,472 of record JASFXZ010000032.1, read on the forward strand.
CTTGACCCCTATAACCACATTAGCAAGTCGATCATTTGGTCTCAATGTAAACTACAGAGGTACAAAGTTTCATGCAAATAGCTCAATAATAACCTGAGTTATTGAGCATAAACTACTAATCTATCTTTAGTAACAGTGACCTTTGACCCAGTGACCCCCAAATGTAACCTTTGCCTTCATATCCAAAAAGTCCTTCATCCGCACTATACGATTTAAGGGAATATGAGTTATACATAGCTAAACACACAAAAACACATAGAATTGATTATACCAATACTTCATAAAGGAAATTTCATTCTTCAAAAACACAAGTGTCAAATTGACATTATTCTCAAATAGCTAGTTGGGAGACAGTGAATCTGACCTGTCTCTTATCTTGTATCAGGATCTATTGCTATGGAATAAACCACTGAGGGCACTTTCCACGGAAAAGCATTTATGGCATTTAATACAGAATTTTTGACAACAAATAATGAAGTGTGTTCAGAAAACCTGTTTGTCTGTAATGAAATTATACTTATATAAAATGCCCATGTAGGGAGTACCAGTGTCAGGTCATTCAAGTTTCTGGTAGTAATGAGATTTTGCCCTCAAATACTACATTTTCTCCAATGAGAAAGTGTACTTCATTAATTTTTATCTGACCTATCCCATGGTTTTCGTGAATGTTTGAAGAAAATGTAGAATCATTGGTCACAATCACAGGACTGTAGGAAACTACAATGATCGAGCCCTTGTACTGTCTATAGCACTAATTTCAAAATGTATAATTTCAATAAAAGAAAATGGGTTTTCTTACCACAGTCAGCCATATCTACACTAAATGCTGTACTTTTCCATACATACAAGGTGGCCACAGCAATTGTTGACAGACAGACAACATACATAATTCACAATAGCTCACTGGATGTGACCTGATAAGACAGTTGTTAGATATTCAATGAACACACTACTTGACATCTTACCTCCCACTTTGATACTATTCTTTTACGGAATCTTGTCTTCTCACCATAATCTTTTATTTTTCTTGACAAATCCTGAAAAACAATAGTTAAATATTTATAAAAATGACAAGAATCCTTAACATTGCTTTTCACTAACCAAACAATATATTTCCAAATCGGAGGTGACATATTTGAAGTAGGACGCCTGTCTCGATACACCAGCCTTTTGGTTTGTTCTGAGTGCAATCTTAAATTGAACAACGTCAGTCTGAGATTGGTCCCCAAACTCACATTTCTGATTTTGGGCGAAGGAGTTTCAGGCGAGATGACATTTAAATGAAAAGTATATATATAGAATGTTTGAATCAATTATAATAATTTCTAATCCATCAATCAGTGAGGATGTTTCAGAGAACATTCAGTGAAAGAGTTTCAGAGAACATTCAGTGAAAGTGTTTCATTAACATTCAGTGAAGGTGTTTTGGTGAACATTCAGTGAAGTTGTTAATTGGTGAACATTCAGTGAAGGTGTTAATTGGTGAACATTCAGTGAAGGTGTTTTGGTGAACATTCAGTGAAGTTGTTAATTGGTGAACATTCAGTGAAGGTGTTAATTGGTGAACATTCAGTGAAGTTGTTAATTGGTGAACATTCAGTGAATGTGTTAATTGGTGAACATTCAGTGAATGTGTTAATTGGTGAACATTCAGTGAAGGTGTTTATTGTTGAACATTCAGTGAAAGTGTTGATTAGTGAACATTCAGTGAAGGTGTTAATTAGTGAACATTCAGTGAAGGTGTTAATTGGTGAACATTCAGTGAAGGTGTTAATTGGTGAACATTCAGTGAAGGTGTTAATTGGTGAACATTCAGTGAAGGTGTTAATTGGTGAACATTCAGTGAAGGTGTTAATTGGTGAACATTCAGTGAAGGTGTTAATTGGTGAACATTCAGTGAAGGTGTTAATTGGTGAACATTCAGTGAAGGTGTTAATTGTTGAACATTCAGTGAAAGTGTTAATTAGTGAACATTCAGTGAAAGTGTTAATTAGTGAACATTCAGTGAATGTGTTAATTGGTGAACATTCAGTGAAGGTGTTAATTGTTGAACATTCAGTGAAAGTGTTAATTAGTGAACATTCAGTGAAAGTGTTAATTAGTGAACATTCAGTGAAGGTGTTAATTGTTCAACATTCAGTGAAGGCATTTTGGTGAACATTCAGTGAAGGACAAATTGTTTCAGTGAACATTCAGTGAAGGTGTTTTAGTGAACATTCAATTCAATTCTTTATTTCGATGATTCCTCCAGCCCATACATCAACAATACATTTAATACATACATAAATACAGATAATACAACAATATATCATACAATTAAATGATGGGACATAATATTGTTAGAAGTAAGACTGATATAGACTGAAAGATAATAATTATTAACAATCAGTGATATCAACAAGGACAATTTTAGGCATGGATTAAGTAATGATGATCATAAGTTATTATATTTCCACCTGGTGCATGAATCTTGACGAAACGAAAATCAAGAATACATTCAGGCGAATATAATATCAAGTATATGTTCAAAATTCTTGTCAGACAATAACTTGGTTCATATTATAATCGAAGTGTATAGCATGGACATGTTAGTCACTGAGACTAGTGAAGGTGTTTTAGTGATCATTCAGTGAAGGTGTTTCAGAGATTATTCAGAGAAGGTGATTCATAGAAAATTCATGAGAATTTTTTTAAGGAATTCATAGACAAAACATCAAAGTAAACCTAAATCACCCAAATGTAACTTTAAGGTTTTTGTCAAGTCCCAGAGGCATTACTTTAGGGAAGCTCGTTTTCTACACTATTCTAAGATATCTCAGAATACAGGTTAGGATAAAATTAATCACCATGAACAGACAGAAGGACACAAAAAACATTCAACCCAAGGATAAAACTTGCAATTGTTTGATTAAAAACAAGAAGCCTAAAGAAGGTTGAATGATTACATGAATGTTGGAAGAATCAGTAAATTGGTGATCCGATCACATCACAAGTTTGAAACCATTTGATTGTTCAATAAAACATTTGAAACAGTTTTTTTCTATTTTGGAAGAGTTTCTTAAGGCCTTTTTCAACAATATTCATTTGTCGATTACACATTACCAGTTGTACTATGTAATACACTATATATATTCTTCCTGACACAAGATTTTTAGACCAATTTAATGTCAATTCTAAGTGAATATTTCATTGTCTTTATTGAACTTTTGATTCCCTATGGAATAATTTTAACATTAAGCATTCACGGTTTACAGTAATACAACATTACCAGAGGCGTATAACCAACATTTAGTAGCACTACAAAAACCAAAATATTTGAAATAATTTTCCTACCCAGCAACAAAGATAAAGATTTTATTCTAGATCTATTGCAAAAGATGCACCTATAGATGCAGGTATTTACAATACACAGCTTCAGTGAATTCAACATTTTCCCTTGACCTTTTTTTGTATGTGGAACAAAATAGTACATTATCTGGTACAATGTGTGAAATCTGCAGTCATCGTCAAAAAATATGCGTTAATCAGATAAGACAGTGCAGAAGATGAAAACATACTTTAGATGGTCATTAGAAAGCAGTTTTTTATAGTATAATCAATGATTTAAAAACCCTTTTATCTCTCAAAAACTGCAGTTAGGCATGTCAGCTTTCTATTTACAGAGATACAAAAATATTTAACCGATCAATTTTGAGCTTAGCTCCGCTAAATCAGACTTACAACATTGTTTTAGATTAACCCATATAAAATAAAACTCTGAATATAGGATAGGACACCAATGCTTCACTTTCAGGATTTTCCAGCTGTTTTTATACAATGTATAGCTTGCATTATTCAGTCATATTCCCAAAGGCAAAAAGAAACATTCTTTATCAATCCCATATTGTATGCATAATTTCCTACAAGTTATTCTCAAAAAAACCCTGATAAAAATCAGTCCAGAAATAGCCACATAGAAGCTTTTGTTTTCATTCACAAGCAAATAACAATTAATGTGTTTATATAAAGTATTATGCATCAACAGGCTTTCCAGCAGTATATACAAAACAAGAAATATCTTTAAAAAAGATGGTCGGCGCAACTTGGAAGTTTGCAAATTTGTTGCAATCTGGAGGTTAAAATTTGTTTTACAACATAAACAATGCTTAATGTTACGACTGCCAGTCATTCAATTACGTTATACTACAGAAACCCCGAGATCACTGCGTAGTACGCTCCCACACAGCGCTTTGATTCCACTACTGTAACATTCGCACGCTGCTGTATTACCCAGTATATTTTGATAGTTGACCTCACCGATTGTTCCTGATACTAAATTTCATTGGTCGGCACGATCACGTGACTACTGAGTTTATATTAGATGGGTATTTTCCAGTGCTATAACCAATCAAATGTGTACGCAATGTATTTCCTTTCGTGTCGAGGAAAAATTTTGACTATCTAGCTAATCGGTTTCAGCATGTACAGAAGGCAGTATTTCGTTCTTTCATCGATGATTGCAATATTGCGAATTTGAGTAATGAGATGCTGAGTAATGAGATGACGCATTTTAAAATATGCGTATATTTTTATTTGATTACCACACACCAAGGCAGCAGGCCACTTGCAGGCATCACTGAAGCATTGGTTAACCTTTTCAGTCATCAGTCGAGAAAGTTGGACTATGCACCAGTGATACCAGACCACCAGATCACACTTTCAGCAAAGAGTCTGTCAACTAAACATCCTCTTGTCTTTGTCAGCAAGAGAATCTTCAAAACCACGTTTAAAAACTTCTAGACCTTATCCAACATACTACTCTGCTGATGCACGCCTGTGTCCCATTGGAACAACAACATTTTGTTAACTCTCCTTTAGCATCGGGCACTTATTCCGATACCTTTATAATCACCCTCTGCTTTTTAACTCCTGCACAACTGATATTTTCTACATTTAGACAGACGAGCCGACATGCGTCCACAGCCATTCAGTGAGCCGCTTACAATGACTCGCTAATGTCCCAAATGAAGGACAGTAAACATGTGTAAATAAAGCTTATGCGAGTGTGCATTGAATAGACAGCTTTCCCCATCAAAGAAATGCTGCTGTGACTATGGAAATTGGTAGAAAAACTAAATAAATCGAACGTAAGTGACTATCGTTTCGTCGGCATGCCAAAATTATTCTGATGCCTGTAAATGTGTAGTGATTTAAGGTCATTTAAACAACTGTCGATGCGGAATATGCGTACATTTTAAATTGCGTCATATCTTTACTTGTCATCTTGTTACTCAAATTCGCCATGCTATTTGTAATACGTATCAGTACAATCCTCGATGAAAGAACTAATCACTGCCTTCTGTAAATGCTAAACTTTTAATGACATGAAATAAAACCGATTAGCTAGATAGCCAAATTTCCTTCGACGCGCTATTGTGTACACATTTTATTGGAAAATACCCATCTATTATAAACTCAGGAGTCGCATGATCTTGCGTTGTTGCTCCAATGTACATGAGTCTATCACAATATACATGAGTATATCACAATGTACATGAGAATATCACAATATACATGAGTATATCACAATGTACATGAGAATATCACAATATACACGAGTCTATCACAATGTACATGATTATATCACAATATACATGATTATATCACAATATACACGAGTATATCACAATGTACATGAGTCATCACAATATACATGAGTATATCACAATGTACATGATTATATCACAATATACATGATTATATCACAATATACATGATTATATCACAATATACATGATTATATCACAATGTACATGAGTATATCACAATGTACATGAGTATATCACAATGTACATGAGTATATCACAATATACATGAGTATATCACAATGTACATGAGTATATCACAATGTACATGAGTATATCACAATGTACATGATTATATCACAATATACATGAGTATATCACAATGTACATGAGTCATCACAATATACATGAGTATATCACAATGTACATATACAAAACGTACATTTAATTAAATTAAACATAAAAATTGAGACTTCTTACCCGCCATTTATTTGAGAGTAATGCAGTGATACTATTACTGGTGAGTGTATCTGTAGGGGTGGCTGGGGTACCATTTGCATGAAGAAATTCCGAATGTTCATCTATTGTATCAAATACTGGTACTCGGCTGCTGGTCGGTACATTTCGTCTATGCTCCGAATCTGTTACCTTGGTAACTGTAAACTGAAAGGAAAAATACAAATATGTGATAACTTCAAATCATATTAATTATATAATCCTAAATGAATCGGGATATCTGTCCATGCATATTCTTTTATATATATCAAAAACACTTTACATGGTATTCATTAGCAGCATTTATTGAATTCATCAGCAACATTTATAGAATTCATCAGCAGCATTTATAAATTCATCAGCAGCAATTATTGAATTTCTTCAGCAGCAATTATAGAATTAAGAAGCAGCAATTATTGAATTTCTTCAGCAGCAGTTATAGAATTAAGAAGCAGCATTTATTGAATTCATCAGCAGCAACTATTGAATTTCTTCAGCAGCAATTATAGACTTAATAAGCAGCATTTATTGAATTCATCAGCAGCATTTATAGAATTCATCAGCAGCAATTATAGAATTAATAAGCAGCATTTATTGAATTCATCAGCAGCAATTATTGAATTCATCAGCAGCCTTTATTGAATTCATCAGCAGCATTTATTGACCAAAGAATACAAGATAAGTGACATTGCTTTGTTGACATCTTTGAACAACATCCCACTGAAGCATGCTATTCTGCACACTGGACAACAATTTATCCAATTTTTACCCAATAAAAACAAACCTGCCCCAGTGTCTGTTTCTAAGCTGACACAAAGAATAAAAATTAAGGTGTTAAGAGTTCATTTGTTACATTCATTTGCCTGAACATAATTGTATAAAATACATCCGTACCAAAGTAAGAAAGGAATCGATACCACTTTAATTGTAGAGAAAACCATATGGCCTAAATATCCATTTATACAAGCAAACTAACCAGATTATCTCTAATCCAGAGATTTCTAATAATGGATCAACAAAAACAAGATTTGCCGCCATATGTTTATAATTATGTTTTTCATAAACATGAATGCCTTTGTCCATTATACAAGTAATTCAATGCAACTCATTTAAACAGTAATATCAAGTATTGGTGAACATTTTTCTAACAGATTCTGAATTTTAACAATGTACTTCAACCCCTGGCTCCCAGAAATACTCATGGCTCCTAAAAATACCCATAGTTCTCAAAAATACCCCAGAAATACTCTTCAAAGCTCTCTTCTAGCAATACCCCCGACTCCAATCTCCTAAAATACTCCTGGCTCCCAGAAAAACCCCTAGCTCTCACCTGCCAGAAATAATAATGGCTCCCAGAAATACCCCAGCTCCTGGCTACCAGCAATTCTCCTGGCTACCAGCAATACTCCTGGCTCCCAGAAATAGCCTTAGCTCTTAAGATTTACTCCAAGCTCTTTCATTCATAAACAGTCAGGTGAAAAATCTTGGATTTAAATTCATGTTAGGAGATATAGGGACAAAAATGCAGCAGTATGGAAACAGCACAAAGTGACAGCATAGATTGCAATCTATCTAGAGCAACAACCTCAGAAAGTTTGGCAGTTGTTGAGATGTTATTGCTCTCGAGAGGTTATATAGTTAATTCATACTGCAGTAACGATTGATAATGTTGCTCATAAAATGGCCACTCTAGATTTGTTGCACTGTAGATGTTAAGTTTAAAACTTACTCCTGCTTATATCAGTCAAGGTTAAAATACAGATAGTCCATTAAAAAATATGTTAAACCACAGCATTCTTAAATTAGATGGCTCAAACATTCCATGGTTGCACTGTATATATACTACTTCTTGTAAATCACTACTAGCAGAAAATTATGAAAACATCTGCCTTGACAATACATAAAGGTATAGTAGACATACAGAGTACGCAAAAGACATAAATCACAGTACATGTTAGCTGGTGAACACCTGTCAGCACTCTATATTTTTGTTCTATCAATCTGTTGCTTTTTTTTAATTACCAGGCGTATCAGTGGTAACTAAGAAAATTTTCATTTATCATTATTGTAGAACATAAATTTAACCAATAATGACATTAACATTTTCAAGCACTTTGTGTCAGCCAGTTCAATTGTAACATCCTATTTCTGTATTACCCTTGTCATACATTACCTGTTCACATAGTATAAAACAATTTCATGTTTGACCCCATTCCAGAATTACCATATATTCATGTATCACCCTAATTCATGTACCATCCTATCTATGTCACATTCAGTTCATGTACAGCTCTATTCTTAAACCATCATTCATGTACCACCCTATTTATGTATGACCCTGTTCATGTATGACCCTGTTCATGTATTACCCTGTTCATGTATCACCCTGTTCATGTATCACCCTGTTCATGTAATACTCTGTTCATGTATCACCCTGTTCATGTATCACCCTGTTCATGTATCACCCTGTTCATGTATCACCCTGTTCATGTATCACTCTGTTCATGTATCACTCTGTTCATGTATCACCCTGTTAATGTATCACCCTGTTCATGTATCACCCTGTTCATGTAATACCCTGTTCATGTATCACTCTGTTCATGTATCACCCTGTTAATATATCACTCTGTTCATGTAATACCCTGTTCATGTATCACTCTGTTAATGTATCACCCTGTTAATGTATCACTCTGTTCATGTATCACCCTGTTAATGTATCACTCTGTTCATGTATCACTCAGTTAATGTATCACCCTGTTCATGTATCACCCTGTTCATGTATCACTCTGTTAATGTATCACTCTGTTAATGTATCACCCTGTTAATGTATCACCCTGTTAATGTATCACCCTGTTAATGTATCACCCTGTTCATGTATCATTCTGTTCATGTATCACTCTGTTCATGTATCACCGTATTCATTATCACGGTATTCATGTATCACCCTGTTCATGTATCACCCTGTTCATGTACCATCTAGTGCTATTCATGTACCACCCTGATCATGTATCACCCTGTTCATGTACCACCCTGATCATGTACCGTCTAGTGCTATAGAAGTGTGATGAGTCTAGTTGACACATTAACATGCTTTGGACAAAGGTTATTTTTGAGTCTAGACATTTTCAGCATGGACATGCTTTATTGAGTTTACATAAATAGTTTTAAAGTTTTAAAGTCTGCAACAATTAGTAATATTTACATACATGTAATTATGTTTCTATAATTAGTCATATTTATCTTAACGGTGCAGTTGGCATTGAGAATAGCTGGTTTGTATATTATTTAAGAGATGTGTCCATAGGACATGCATGCACCTGCTATGGGCTTTTCAGTAGAATTGGAATATTTTGTTTGTGAAGGCTAAACAATTTTAAAGCAACATTAATTGAATTCATCCTCCCTTTCAAGAGTTATTGATCAGAAACCAATCTTTTTAGTCATAAAAGGGCCATAACTCCTACAAAAATGTATGGATTGTAACCCAGATTGTATTTTATTACCATATGCTTATGTACTCCATATGAGTATAATCCTTCTATCTTTTAGAGAGTTATTGATCAGAGGCCAATTTTCATCAGTTCTTGAGTTGTGGGTCATAAAAACTAAATAGTAATTTTGAGTTTGTAGCCAAGTTATTATATTTGCTTTTTTACAAATATTGTGTAACATTAGTTTTGCACCAAATTCTATAATAATAAGGAAAAATATTTCCAAACCCTGAAACCTCTGAATAACTTGTACCCAACATGATAAGAACAATTTTAAACAACAATTGGGTATATAAGTATAAAATTCTAACATCAATATTCACACGAGTCTCAGGTCTTTAAACTTTATTAGAAGTACCCCACCTACTATTTTGAGTTCGATAAGAAGGCAGATTTTAAAAAAAATCAATTTACACAAAAAATCCTGCATTACAGTCAGAAATTTTTATTTGTTGGGAGTATCACAAACAATAATTTTGGAATGTAAATAAACCAGTCTAAAATGAAATTACTTCAATATGACGTTTTTTCGGTATTTCAGGTTCAATTCCATTCCAAAAATCATACGTCAATGTCGTAACATCATCCTCATTCTGATTATCATCTATAATAACACTTTCATCAACAACACCTTTAACTCCTTCAACAGTCTCACAATGAGCGTCATCATCGGTGTCTACTGTATCAGCGAGTTTACTGACAGGAAAACTTGGCTCACTTTTGCAAACAATCATAGCACGAGGTTTGTTCATATTCTTAACCAATCCAATTCGAGATTTCACATCTTGTTTCATGGTATATTCACCACAATTGGCTGGCTTAGATTCATATGGAATGTCACGGTTAGGTTTAGAACTGACAATCTGAGCTTTGTATTTATCCTTCAGTTCTGGTTTAAATCCTTCATTACCGATATCAGTATCTTTCCTGCCTTTGTTTAAAACTTCCAATTCAACCATTTCCATAGCTACGGGCAAAAACACTCAGTAGTCCCTATTCTTGTTGTTCAAACTCATGAATTGATAACATTTGCAATACATAAAACAAACAGTACCTGCAGTGTAATCAGAGAATTGCATACAATTTTAAACATATATACACTACAGGTGATTCACAAAAAATATTAATTTTGGAATCCTGTCTCTCAGTGAAGTAACTTTGAAATATTAATGAAACCGTAAGAAAATCAACTTGCATTAAAAGATATCACTAGTCTCGACATTTTATACTCTTTTTTCAACACTTTTGATACATATTGTCCAAGGTTCTAGCACATTATACAGTAATGATAAACATAAACACATAGCCTGAATATCAAGCTTTAGTGGTCTGCAGAAAATCTGTTAAATTTGCATGGTAAGTACATCATGATAGTCTGTATGTAATCTGTATATCGATAACTTAATGTTTTCTTCCAGCATTAGTATTCATATAAACAGTATCCCTATCATTATTCCATCAATGAACTGAAGTTCCTTGGTATCAGATTTAGAATATTCCGTTTCCACACCAACTATTGTATGATCTATACAACTTTCAATGCTGAATTCGAACAACTAGTGGAATTTACTAATAGAGCAATGTGCTATTTGTAATTATACACTCTCTTTCAATTCAGACAGTCATTGAATCAATTTAATTTAAATAGATTTTTACTGAATTCCAGAACTGGCAGTAGCAATCAGTCTGTTGCAAGCGCTGGTTGTATGCGTATGTCTCTCATTAATATATAATAAAATATCTTATCAAGTCTTAATGACCTAAATAGCTGATACACTATGCAGATTGACTCCATAAAACACATCATTTCACCAAAATGTGCAACAACTGCGGACATAGTTCATTTCACATAAGCTCCTCACCACAGAATATCTCCAATAAGTCACCTTATCACAAAGACACTCGGTCCCGTGGATACATAGTAGATAACCAATAATATAGTATTCTCTTTTCGGTAATTCTTCATCTAAAAAACTGCTAAGAGTCTTACTATAGGTAAAATACCTTCCACAGTATTGCAACACATGCAAACACTGACTTTTCACATAAACAAGCACAAGAATATTATCAGTTTGTTTTCAACTCATCAACCAACAACTGCAAAATACATTTACTCAATATCATACATGCATGCGCTCTGAGGAAACAAAAAAGACAAAGGGAAATTGCCAAGTTCAAACATCGAAGGGAAACATTACATGGAACCAGCCTGATATTGTGACTTTAAGTCAATACAAAATGCCGCTGAGAATCTTTGACAGATATGATTAAGACGATCAAAACAATCTCAGGAGAAATATGTACAATCATTTATCAGCTTCCAGAACACATTACTAAAATTACTTTACACTGACTTTACACTTCAAACATTGTATATGATAATCAAAACAGTGAAGGTCCAGGGAGACGCTTCCAAGGCAAGACTGCACTCATTCGCCAAAATTGACATAAATAATCCAGAAAAGCTGTTTATATCAAGGCTCCAGCCATTCCACAATTGATATATCCCTCACAAATCAAGATAAAACAAGAGATGATTGTAAAACATTATGCCCCCTCATGTTTTTTTGTCAGAGTTGTATTTTGTACAATTGCATAAGCAAGTTCAAAGTATGCTGCACAAATATACATGCTGGAAATGATTTGTGGTAAAAATGGTAAAAAAGGGTTTCCTGGATGTATAGTTTAATAAGTGCCATATTGGAAACAGTAACTGACCTTAAATTTATATAGATAGTCATGTACAATAGAAATCCACAATTTTGTCATACTGAACATTCCAATTAAAGGGAGGTGTTTCAAATACAATTGGCCTATGATCTTGACCCCTTGATCCCAAAATCATTAGGGTTCCTCAGCTATCAAAACTGAATGTGGAGTAAGTTTGAGGATCATAGGTCAAGGGGTTCTCGAGTTATTGATCGGAAACGGTTTGGGAACAATTGACCCCTGTGACCTTGACCTTTGACCTCATGACCCCAAAATCAATAGGGATCCTCTGCTACCAAAGATGATTTTGTGGACAAAGTTTGAGGATGAAAGGTAAAGGGGTTCTTGAGTAATTGATCAAAAACGGTTTGTGAACAATTGATCCCTGTGACCTTTGACCCCCTGACCCTAAAATCAAAAGGGTTCCTCTGCTACCCAAGATGAATGTGTGAACCAAGTTTGAGGATAAAAGGTCAAGGGGTTTTCGAGTTATTGATCGGAAACAGTTTGTGACCAATTGACCCCTGTGATCTTGACCTTTGAGCCTGTGACCCCAAAATCAATAGGGTTCCTCTGCTACCCAAGATGAATGTGCAGAATAAGTCTGAGGATGATAGGTCAATGGGTTCTTGAGTTATTGATCGGAAACAATTTGTGACCAATTGACCCCTGTGATCTTGACCTTTGAGCCTGTGAGCCCAAAATCAAAAGGGTTCCTCTGCTACCCAAAATGAATGTATGGACCAAATTTTAAGATGCAAGGCCAACGGGTTCTCGAGTTATTGATCAGAAACAGTAAGAGAACAATTGACCCCTGTGACCTTGACCTTTGAGCCCATGACCCCAAAATCAAACGGGTTCCTCTGCTACCCAAGATGAATGTGCAGACCAAGTCTGAGGATGATAGGTCAATGGGTACTTGAGTTATTGATCGGAAACAATTGACCCCTGTGATCTTGACCTTTGAGCCTGTGACCCCAAAATGAAAAGGGTTCCTCTGCTACCCAAGATGAATGTATGGACCAAATTTGAAGATGCAAGGCCAACGGGTTCTCGAGTTATTGATCGGAAACAATTTGAGAACAATTGACCCCTGTGACCTTGACCTTTGAGCCCATGACCCCAAAATCAATAGGGTTCCTCTGCTACCCAAGGTGAATGTGTGGACCAAGTTTGAGGATAATAGGTCAAGGGGTTCTTGAGTGATTGATCGGAAACGGACATATGCAATCCAATATGCCCTCTCTTCTTCGAAGGGGGGGCATAATCAAAAGTAGCGAAAGTAGGGCCCACTTGACAGTCTGCATCAAGTAGTTCTGGAAAAGAAGTCTCATGAAGAAAATTGGCTATTTCAACTTTGGCTCCCTGGCCCCTTGGGGTAAGGACCATCTTTTATATAATTCTGAATCCACGCAATCCATTGATTTCATGCAAATTTAATTGAATGCCATCAAGAAGTTCTGGAGATAAAGCCATTAGATAGAAATGTTGACAGATGAAAGACACCTTACTATCCTAAATACATCACTATACAGCTTTCCAGCAGCTTCTGATAGTAAAATAGGGCTAATTAATATTAGGGCTAAAATTAGGAGATTTTAGGACTCCATTTTAAAATGTTAGGGCTGACTCAGGAACCACTAACCTCTGAAAAGTTGAGACAATAGTAACTCACACAAATAGAAAGTCATAGTATGTTTACCCGGAGTGCTCAATAGTCTTCAGCTGACTGTGGCTGTGTACTCAAATATCAAATGTTTGTACACCAGTCACAGCCAGTACCAAGCTGAAGCTAAAGATGCACTGGTAAACTGTATGAAAAGCCACAGTTTCAAAAGAACTAAAAATTTTTTGTCAAATACAGTTTAGGTAAACATGTATAAACATGTAAATTCTTTCTAACTCAATTGATATTCCCTTGAAAAGAAACATGAAAATTAGGAATTTTTTAATGAAAAATGAGGGATTTTTAGGATTTTTTACACTTTTTTAGGAATTTTAGCAAAATTTTAAAAAAAATGCTTTTTTGGAATTTAAGGGCCAGTGGATAACCTGCACAAATAATATACCAGTATCTTCAATTCATTAGTTTGTCCGATGTCTAAGCACAACAAAAGTAAATACAGCGTACATAATCAATAAGAAATAGACACAACTGTATAATATTCACACAAATTACCAAGAAAACACATCACATCTCTTCATAATTCATATATATTTTTACTACGAAAATTAAATAAAATACCGGTATGTATACAGTCATGTACTTAGAATTTATCAGAATTCCATTTGTATCATTTTATGTACTGCTTATGTGAATATTAATTTTGTAAGCTCTCCAATAAAAATATTATCTCATAATTGCAGATATTATCTGGTATTAAGTATTATTATTTAAAATAACGCCCTTTCCTTCCACAAATCTCCAAGGATAATAAAAACAGATTTGGTGAATTGGATTGATAATAGAAAATGCACAAACAAAGACAACTGCAAACATCAGTTCATCCCATCAATAGTACATTATCATTCATGACATGGATTGCTGCCTGATGCACCAAGTTAGTATAATATGAGGATACTTTTATTAATGTCAGATCTCAGAAATAGAATGCCACGTGTCAAAAACAGCATTTAATAATCCAAGGCAAGCAAACTACATCCTATAAATGTTGTTTTTGATATTTTCTATTATGGGAAAGTGAGAGATAATTCTTAAATATGCATTATGATATCGGCACTTCCGCATATTTATATTTACATCCTGCTTGCACCATTTCGACCAATCAGCTGCCTCCATTTCCACCTTCTAGCCAATGCAATTAACGTCCATGAAGTTTACTTGGTCTAAGCAGGATAGACAATCTCAAGGATTTGTACATAAGCAGGGCTCTAGAAATTTGTTTCAAAGACACTTAAATGGCCCAGACTAATGGAAATGTAAGATTTGACTTGTCTGACATAGGTTCGAGAACATCGATCAATAAATTAGTAACAAATAAACACACACAATAAACACTCCACAATCTAAAGATAATAATCACTTGTATGTGTTTGTTGGATTCTAAGGTTCGACTTACAACTGAACAATTGCTGACGCTGGCTTTAAAAACAGACTTGTCTGGGACTAATTGCAACTCAACTGTTGGTAGCCCAATTCAGCATTAAAATAGTCCGGGACGTCGGGCTAGTGGATTTCTATAGAGATTTCTATCAGACACTCCCGTTGGATAGTGTCTAAATTCGATAAACAAATGCCCACAAACCAGGTTTTAGTACATAGTTATTTGTAACCAAGGCTCAATTTGTATAATGAATACATGATGATCATCAATGCTGCAAAGGTGCCATAGGTGATACATGCATATACACACTCACACTTAGGGATATATATTATATATATGCAACAACTATACACCAAGTTTGATGTCAATACACCCACGCATAGCAAAGATATTAAGTGGAAACTGATTTTTAAATTTTAAGTGACCTTGAACTCGGACGGAACAAACCCAAAAGCAATCGCAAGCAAGCTCTTGACATGTTCTTACAATACACTAAGTTTGATGTCAATATGATCAACGAAACTTAAGTTATTCGCCGGAAACCAAATTGCTAAGTTTAGAAATGGTGACCTTGACCTTTGACGGAACTATTCCAAAAGCAATCCCAAGCGAGCTCTCCACATGTTCTTACTCTACACCAAATTTGATGCAAACATGACCAACGAAACTCGAGTTATTCACAGGAAACCGAATTGATATTTATAGTAACAGTGACCTTGACCTTTGGCAGACCAAACCCAAAAGCAATTCCTAGCGAGCTCTCCACATTTTCTTACTATACACCAAGTTTGCTGTCAATATGATCAACGAAACTCAAGTTATTCGCCCAACCAAACTGCTATTTTTAGAAATGGTGACCTTGACCTTCGACAGACCAAAACTAAAAGCAATCCCAAGCGAGCTCTCCACACGTTCTTACTTTACACAAAGTTTGATGTCAATACGATGAACGGAATTCAAGTTATTCGCCGGAAACCAAATTTCTATTTTTAGTAATGGTGACATTGACCTTTGACGGACCAAACCCAAAAGCAATCCTAAGAGAGCTCTCCACACGTTCTTACTATACACCAAGTATGATGTCAATGCGATGAACGGAACTCAAGTTATTCGCCTGAAATCAAATTGATAATTTTAGTAACGGTGACCTTGACCTTTGACGGACAGAACCAAAAAGCAATCCAAAGTGAACTCTCCACACGTTCTTACTATACACCTAGTTTGATGTCAAGTTATTCGCCAGAAACCACCTGTTTGACCAACCGTCCGCCAGCCAACCCGCCCGCCCCCCGCCCGCCTCCAGCGACACACACTGTTCTTATAACCTGGTTTTTGTTGAAAACCTGGTTAAAAACTTCAGTGTCTATCCCTCACACATATCTCCCTCGCTCTCCCCCCTCACTTCCTCTTACTATTGCACCCTTCCTTGACAACAGCCAATAAAGGTCACAGGGTTTATTTTGGCTGTTTTGGGAAGATGATCCATACCCTTCAAATTAGGATTTTTTGCACGCTAAAATTTAAGGAATAGAAGTGAATGGTGTAGCCCCAGTAAATTTAATCAACAGTCTGTATTTATATAAACTGTCTGGAAGAGAACAGCCTCTTACTTTGTTCATTTTTGGCTTAATTGAAACTTACTTATTTTACATCGATTGTGAAACAAGTTCTTACATACTTTTTGGCATTGGGATATAGTCGAATAATGGCTATAAAAACAGATGAAAAAAAACCTATGTCTTGATACCGAAAGGGCTACAAACAAATTAACGCAGAGAGATCATTCCATCAAATTCATCAATCAATTCTGTCTACTTCTATAACAACAGTATTTATTGCTTGATCTGTTTTTATCCTTTGTAATCTTTAGATGTGATTCCTCGAAATATTCACCAGCCTTCAGTGTCAATTTGCTTCACCCAAAAAACAGTAAAATATAACATGGATTGGATCACTTGATACTGAAGGCGAATGTGAAGGGAGAAATGTATAATAATTGGATAACATGTTCCCCATTAACCGTTAGTATCATATCTGTACAACCAAACGAAAATATTCCATGGGCGCTGAAAATACATTAAACCGAATTTCTAAACATACAAATATTTATTAAAGGTAAATAGTCTTATTTCTTTATATAAAATATGCGTAAGTCATAAATATGCAGACAATTGGTGTGCGTAAGAAGACCGCATTGTGTAAACAGGAACGGATGTTGTAAAACCCGTCTGATCTGTACCGTACGGACCGACGCACAGTCCTTCTGCATCGGACCTGGCCGGTTTTTATTGGTCAGGTCCGACTGTCCGATGGGTATTAGACTTGACTGGGGTATGTTTTGTTAAAACAAGAAATATCTTGACAAAAGATGGTAGGCGCAATTTGAAGTTTACGATTTGGTGTGCAACATAAAAAAGTGCCGAGATGTTACAAATACTGGTCACTCCAGATCCAAAATGGATTTCAGTAAAATCACCGAAATTCAGTGGATTTTGGTAGGGAAACATACCCTTTATCGAAAGGTTAACCAATCTATGTCAAGGTTACAAACATTGTTCGGTTGAAGGGAAATTGTCTTGGTCGTTAACCTTTGATTTGATTGGTTTACACAACACTGATATGCAAATAGCAAAACCATGTTAGTACGGCTGCGCCAAAAAATGTATTGATACAAAAGCACTGAAATTTGTGTTTACAGTTTGAATACCCCTGTGTATAATTATGCCGCTTAAATGATTATACTGTGAAAAGACTGTCTGCAGCCAATACATGATAAATGCCATTACCACATTTCAAATGGAATCCATCACTTTACACCCTCAGAACAACGACCCTATAAGGCACCAGAATAATGTAAACGTTTAACATCAAAAGTGAAAAGTCAACTTTACTGTTGTTGTCTGTATAGATTACAAATGCGTACAATATATCAATACAACTACAACATATAATATCTCATTTATTAGGCTGGCGACTATAAAGGGGCGTAGATAAATGAATTTATGTCGTAGAATACATGCAAGAGAATATTTAATCCAGGAAATTTTATCTGTTCTACAGTTACTAGTATACTGTGGACATAAAACAGAATCAAGACCAACTATTTATCAATATTTAATACTCTGTATTCTCTCCCGCCAATAAAGTAATAAAATTTGAAGAATGTTTTGCACGATTTTGCTCAACTGGAAAACCAGTGTGGAAGCGAAATTAATAAATTATGTAAGAAATGAACACTACTTTTTTATGTCAGAATAATACATTGTTTATACATGTATTGGATCAATGCAATCAGAGCAAACCTTCCAACATCAATCGTGATAGATGCAATAATTAATGAGATGGCAGATAATTATACTAATTAACAGATTCTAGCATCAATCAGGTTGTCTAGCAAAGCTAGCAACCATACCATCTGTTAAGCAGAGCTAGGAACCTCTGTCACACAGAACCAGGAATAATCTCCACTGTCTAGCAATACCAGGAACCATCCCAATTGTCTATAGCAAGACCAGGAACGACCCCCCCCACTGTCTAGCAAGACCAGGAACCATCCCACTGTCTATATCAAGACCAGGAACAATCTCCACTGTCTATAGCAAGACCAGGAACCATTACCACTGCCAAGCAAGACCAGGAACCATCACCACTGCCAAGCAAGACCAGGAACCATCCCCACTGTCTATATCAAGACCAGGAACCATCCCCACGGTCTATAGCAAGACCAGGAACCATTCCCACTGTCTATAGCAAGACAAGGAACCATCCCCACTGTCTATAGCAATACCAGGAACCATCTCCGCTGTCTATAGCAAGACAAGGAACCATCCCCATTGTCTAGCAAAACTAGCATCCATTCCCAATGCATATCAAGATCAGGAACCATCCCCACTGTCAAGCAATACCAGGAACCATACTCACTGGCTAGCAAGACCAGGAACCATTCCCAGTCTAGCAAGACAAGGAACCATCCACACTGTCTATAGCAAGACTAGGAACAATCACCACTGCCTAGCAAGACCAGGAACCATCCCCACAGTTTAGCAAAACCAGCAACCATCCCCAATGTTTATCAAGATCAGGAACCACCCCACTGTCTAGCAAGACAAGGAACCATTCCCATTCTAGCAAGACCAGGAACCATTCCCGCGGTCTAGTAAGACCAGGAACCATCCCCACTGTCAAGCAAGACTAGGAACCATTTTCACATTCCTGATGAATAAGAAACCATTTCTATTCTTCATTTCAACCAGGAATCATATACACTGACTGGACAGAAACCATTTCCACTGCCCTGGTAGACAAGTAGTCCATTTTTCTGTCAAGCAGAGCTGTGAACCATTACATCCAGCAAG
Source organism: Mactromeris polynyma (assembly GCA_032209605.1). Classification (NCBI taxonomy): domain Eukaryota; kingdom Metazoa; phylum Mollusca; class Bivalvia; order Venerida; family Mactridae; genus Mactromeris; species Mactromeris polynyma. The sequence goes on from JASFXZ010000032.1 coordinate 1,183,151, forward strand.
ACCAGCAAGACCAGCAAGACCAGCAAGACCAGCAAGACCAGCAAGACCAGCAACTGTTTTCTCTCTTAAGCGGAACAAGGTACTGTTTTCTATAGTTCTTGAAATCCAACCAGCAGTTTAGGAAATCAAGTCCGTACAAAATTTGTGACAGACAGTTAAAACCAACCGACATGTCTCCCAACCATCTTGGGAGACTTAATACAGCAAAGGAATTTGCAATATAAATTTCATGTTTCCTAGATTGTTTTATTTACGACATTCTGCAGTAAAACCAGGATCATATCCGTGTTTCAAACCAAATATTCCAATACTGAGTAGCAAACACAGTCACATTTTATAATCTAAATGAAGCAGAAAATTTCAGAGACATGAGAATCAATGCAGGCCCATTTTTGTCCATTTTGTGAAAAGACCCTAGATAAATTGGGAAATTTGTGTCGTAAAATTTGCCAATTTGGGTAAACTTTACACTCTTCAACTCCAATTTTTGGAATTTTCATAGTTAAAAGAACAGGCTTTTCAAATCTAAATTTTGTATAAACATGCATTCTAATCTACATTTCTTATATCAACTGTAAAAAAGACACACAAAATGTCCATAAACATTTATGACACAAGGGACAATAATGGCCACAGTTATCCAGAGATATACCAGGTCGCTCCAGCAGATTATTTTTCGTAGGTGCTTCTGATTGGGATTTTTTTTGACTGGGAAAATAACCATATACAGTCAATCTTGCTTATGCGACCACATGGCTTATGGGGCCATTTGCAGTAAGCAACCACTTTGGAAACCTCCCGACAATTTTCGCTATATCTTTACATTTTGCTAAGCGACATTTGTTTAACACGACCAGCGGTCACTCAAAGTCGAGTTTTTTCAGTCATCTTTTTCCTTTAAAAGCCCCCTTATTCATAATTGACCGCAATTTAATTCATAAAGATGAAGTGAGTGTATGTTTGTTTTATTAGAAGACATATTTCATAAGATCTGGTGAATATTTGTTTAACAAATAAAAGATAAAACTGTTTGTTTTGTACATTATATTTTTAACATGATGAAGCACATTTTAAGTACAAATGTATGTATAGAAGTAGACTAGAAAATATTGAAACCCGATATTTTATATGGAACCAAGCTTTGTATAAAAAGTCTGTTTCATTAAGAGACCCCTCTTGTCTGACCCTTTGGCAGTCTCTTAATACAAGATTGACTGTACTTGGCTTTGGGAATGAGTCACAAAGTCAACCAAACAAGAGCACTGCTGTGCACTGCAATATGCATCAATAGACAGCTCCGACGCTGATGTTGAATAAATTGAATAAACTGGAGAATTATTACAACAAGAATAGTTTCTTCTTACATAATAATATTCTATAGTCATTTTCACTGGAAATAGTTCAGAGACTGTTGGACTATATATGTATCACAGTTTTCGGAAATTGTTCAGCTTTGGTAAGACTTAATTTATAAATTGAGGCATACCACAATGTTGAAATTAAATGAAGGGAACAAATTTGTTTTTCAAAATATACTTGACGCCATTAGAAATTCAACTATTTGAAAAACTAGGCGTCATTTTGTAGTACCAACTGTCAAAAGTGTGTTACAGTTATCTATGTGTTAATGACTTGTTCAAAACTTTATCAAAATCTACATCAATTATTTTTATTTCATTAATGATTAATTTTATAAATTATGTTTGAGAAATAAAGATTTTTTTTGCCTTTGTAATGTCACTTTATATATGTACAATTTTTTATTGCGTTTTTAATGGCGTTAAGTATAGCTTTACCATGACTTGAACTGTTATTCAATCAGCATGTTTTACTACCCGATGGAAATGTTTCTGGAACCCAACACTCACTGTTGTCTTGATGCTTCAACCCTGTCTTAATAAATAGGGTCATCTACTGACCATAACCAATGAGCCTACAAAATTTGATGATCATTGGCTAAGCATTTAAAGTTATTGAGCAAAATCATTTTGTACGAATGGCCACTGCGACTTTGACCTCTGACCAAATGACTTTAAAAATGTGTAGAGGTTATCTACCGCTCATGATCCGTGTGCCTAGCAAGTTGGAGGATCATAGGTCACAGAAGTATTGAGTACCTGAATGGATACTATTTTTTTAACTAACATTTACTGTGACCTTGACCTTTGACCCCAGTTTCGATAGGGGTTATCTTCTGTCATCTATAAGTCAAGCTACTGACTAAAAACCAAATTGCCGACAGACAAATGAATGTACCACCAGTGCTTTGATATATACACCCCCCCCCCTTTGAATGTATAAAGTTGGAGCAACTTTAAGCAAAATGGTGAGCAGTCTTACAACTATTTATTCCATCTTGAATCCTTCATATGCAGTAAAAGCTAACTTAAAGACCACCTCAATGATATGAAAAGAATTTTCAAGTCCATTTTCACTGTTTTGTTCTTTATTCAACCTCAATTTTAAGACCATCTCAAAATAAAGACCAGTTTTCAAAGGTCCAAAGGGTGGTCTTATTATTGAATTTTTACTGTACCTAACTTAAAGTCATAAAAGAGAGAATAAGTTGCTACAGGAAACGCCACCTACATAAGACAATGCCTCTCCACACAGACCTCCAGCGAAAGGCAGTCCATAAAACATCAGGCATTTGAGGAGGTGCATGGCTAAATAGGCAAGGGAACAGGGGCACAAGGAATAGCCTGGATGACCATAAGACACATTAAACGATAAACTTTTTAAGAGCAAGACATCAGCAGGTGCAGGGATGAGAACATAATGTGTTGGGTGATGAACCAATACGCTGAACAAATGGTGACAAATTTAACATGGAAATCCCGCCAGTCCACAACATTCCTGTTTCATTGATATATCTAGGACCTGGTAATTGAGGTCTGACTGTAGTTTTAATAGTATTTTACAAACAAAATGCATGCAGAATTGGAATTTTCTATAACCCGGCCTGTTAGCCCAGTTGGTAGAGCTCAGGATTGCCAATCTGGAGGTAGTAAGTTCAAAACCAGGATGAGGCTTCGTTCTCACTGACAAATTTGACTGAAGATCAATGCACCCGAAGTATTCAGTAATTTGTTCTACATATTATAAAGGCTGTTTCGATGTTTGCTTTGGACAGTCATGATGTCAGAAACAAACTCAAAAGTAGCTGTTACAAAACATTAGAAGAGGTTAGGGTTAGGGGTCAGTGTTAGGTTTGATGTTGATGTTTCCCCATAACCTTCCGGTTGAAGAGTATTCTGCTGTAGGTCACTGCATTTAGCGCTAACCAATTTATTCCCCAACTCTGATACATGAAAGGAATGTTTTATTGAGGAAGTACTGGGTTGGCAACCCAAGAACACTTAAGACAGGTCAACTGATCATTGTTACATAACTGACATAGTTCTGAAAAACAGCATCAAATTCCAACATCACAGCAAGTCAGTTTACACGTTATATGTCTCTCCCAACATACGGGGAGATACAATGATTTTGGTACAGTGGTATAACAATTTACTCATGAAACTATACTCATATTTACTGATGAAATAATACTCACATTTACTGATGAAACTGCACTCACATTTACTGATGTTACAGTACAGCCTGTTACAGATGAAACTGTACTCACATTTACTGATGAAACAGTACTCACATTTACTGATGTTACAGTACAGCCTGTTACAGATGAAACTGTACTCACATTTACAGATGAAACAGTACTCACATTTACTGATGTTACAGTACAGCCTGTTACAGATGAAACTGTACTCACATTTACTGATGAAACAGTACTCACATTTACTGATGTTACAGTACAGCCTGTTACAGATGAAACTGTACTCACATTTACAGATGAAACTGTACTCACATTTACTGATGAAACAGTACAGAACATTTACTGATGAAACTCTACAAACATTTACTGATGAAACAGTGCAACCAGTTAGAGATGAAACTATACAAACATTTACTGATGAAACTATACAAACATTTACTGATGAAACTGTACTCACATTTACTGATGAAACTGTACTCACATTTACTGATGAAACTGTACTCACATTTACTGATGAAACTATACAAACATTTACTGATGAAACTGTACTCACATTTACTGATGAAACTATACAAACATTTACTGATGAAACTGTACTCACATTTACTGATGAAACTATACAAACATTTACTGATGAAACTATACAAACATTTACTGATGAAACTATACAAACATTTACTGATGAAACTGTACTCACATTTACTGATGAAACTGTACTCACATTTACTGATGAAACAGTACTCACATTTACTGATGAAACTGTACTCACATTTACTGATGAAACAGTGCAACCAGTTAGAGATGAAACTATACAAACATTTACTGATGAAACTATACAAACATTTACTGATGAAACTATACAAACATTTACTGATGAAACTGTACTCACATTTACTGATGAAACTGTACTCACATTTACTGATGAAACAGTACAGAACATTTACTGATGAAACTCTACAAATATTTACTGATGAAACAGTGCAACCAGTTAGAGATGAAACTATACAAACATTTACTGATGAAACAGTACAACCAGTTACTGATGAAACTGTACTCACATTTACTGATGAAACACTCAGTGTTTGTGCTCTCTGTTGCAGCACTTTGACCTTCGGCGACTTTGCCTTGTAATTCACAACATACCCATACATCAAGTCACTATAGATTGGATATACTCCATAATGTTTGAAGTTTAATCTTAAAGATGGAGTGTCATTCATAAATGTTTAAAGGAACTGTTTCAATCTTTTTGAAGTTTAAACATATGCATCTCATATACGTTATATGACACATTTTAAGATCCCCATACATACACACAACTGAAAACACACTAGCTTGCTGATGATTAACGCATTAACATCATTTCCATAGAATTATAAAAATAATTCAAATATTTTACTAATTATGACATCTTTATCTTACACATATTAATTAAGTCCAATGAATAAGTCTTCTGCTTTCGCTGAAATATTGATTTACACTATTTTCTTCCATAATGAAATATCAAATAAATTATACATTTTATATTGTATTATTCATTTACTACAAGGTTCTGATCAGAAAAATTACTTTACAAAACATAAATCCATTTCCAAATAATCCATCAAACACAACACGACAATACATTTGTATTGTGCATTGAAACAAATCCCACATCTCTTAAAATTAGCGTGCAAATCTTACATTAAAGTCATCTAATTCAGTTTCAATACTCTCCGAAAGAAACCAGCTTGTAATAAATATTTGCCAGTAATGTCAAGTTATCGGCAGTCCGCAGTATAACAATGTTTTATATAATTAATGATGAAACATTATCAAGAATTTTCCGTATTCGTAATCTGATTTCATACACGGTACCGAATACAAATGTATGTATTATTAATGAAACAACTTTATCAGGCATTTTACCAAGTCAAATTCTCAATCTTCCAGACAGTAGAATTGTATTATTTAACAATAACAATACTGCAATGAGGTTCAAAATTTGAAAATAAAGATATTCCAGTAATTCATTCCTGAATATAGATCACAATAAAAAATAAAGCCACATTTAAACAAGAGCAGAGTACAATATCTCTCTCCCTCTCTCAGAGATCTCTGTTAAATTCTGGGATAGCTGAGGTGTTTGTCTTTAATTGATATTTCTCAAACAAATTTTCACTTTCTCCAATACTTGTTAACTTTATGTAGAGTACCGATGTCTTCTTATACAAGTTAATAGAATTTCACTTGTACTGTGAGACAGTATATCTTGACAGTTGCAATTACACATGGAAATTAGTTTGCAAAAATTTATAGCCAGGTTAACCAGACATTCTAAGGGAGACATATGCTTTCGCATTTGTTTGTACATGAAAAATTTCATCCTATATTCCAATATAAATGGGGAAGACATAGACCATGATACACCATGCGCCTTCACAATTAGAACTTAAGAAAACCAATTATACATTGTAAATAAACTCATGCTCTCAGGTGGTAGATTTTTAGCAATTAATATTAATTCATGTAAAGGCAAATTGATTGAGTGTAATTGTAACCAGAAGACAAAATACTGTTTAACCTCCATCTAGAAATTTGAATGATTCAGAGCATAGATCCGACCAAACCCCAGCAACCACACAGACCTGAGTGTGATCCTTAAGATGTCACATGACAGGTAAAAGATGGTGGAAAAAGAAAGTGACTGATAATTGATTACTTTGATGTTGCAATCATGTCAAAGCATACTTTCCTGTAGCATCGGGAGTTTATTCCAATACCTTCATACACACCATAATAATTGATAATCTTCATGTGAATTTAATGGCAGTGGAATCAAAGCGCTGTGTAGGAACGTAAATAACGGCAGTGGAATCAAAGCACTGTGTAGGAACGTATATAACGACAGTGGAATCAAAGCACTGTGTAGGAACGTATAAAACAACAGTGGAATCAAAGCGCTGTGTAGGAATGTATATAACAGCAGTGGAATCGAAATGCTGTGTAGGAACGTATATAAAGGCAGTGGAATCAAAGCGCTGAGTTGGAACGTATATAACGGCAGTGGAATCGAAGCGCTGTGTAGGAACGTATATAACGGCAGTGGAATCAAAGCGCTGTGTAGGAACGTATATAACGGCAGTGGAATCAAAGCGCTGAGTTGGAACGTATATAATGGCAGTGGAATCAAAGCGCTGTGTAGGAACTTATATAACAGCAGTGGAATCAAAGCGCTGTGTAGGAAGGTATATAACGGCAGTGGAATCGAAGCGCTGTGTAGGAACGTATATAACAGCAGTGGAATCAAAGCGCTGTGTAGGAACGTATATAACGGCAGTGGAATCAAAGCGCTGAGTTGGAACGTATATAATGGCAGTGGAATCAAAGCGCTGAGTTGGAACGTATATAACAGCAGTGGAATCAAAGCGCTGTGTAGGAAGGTATATAACGGCAGTGGAATCGAAATGCTGTGTAGGAACGTATATAAAGGCAGTGGAATCAAAGCGCTGAGTTGGAACGTATATAACGGCAGTGGAATCGAAGCGCTGTGTAGGAACGTATATAACGGCAGTGGAATCAAAGCGCTGTGTAGGAACGTATATAACGGCAGTGGAATCAAAGCGCTGAGTTGGAACGTATATAATGGCAGTGGAATCAAAGCGCTGTGTAGGAACGTATATAACAGCAGTGGAATCAAAGCGCTGTGTAGGAAGGTATATAACGGCAGTGGAATCGAAGCGCTGTGTAGGAACGTATATAACAGCAGTGGAATCAAAGCGCTGTGTAGGAACGTATATAACGGCAGTGGAATCAAAGCGCTGAGTTGGAACGTATATAATGGCAGTGGAATCAAAGCGCTGAGTTGGAACGTATATAACAGCAGTGGAATCAAAGCGCTGTGTAGGAAGGTATATAACGGCAGTGGAATCGAAGCGCTGTGTAGGAACGTATATAACAGCAGTGGAATCAAAGCGCTGTGTAGGAACGTATATAACAGCAGTGGAATCGAAGCGCTGTGTAGGAACGTATATAACGGCAGTGGAATCAAAGCGCTGTGTAGGAACGTATATAACAGCAGTGGAATCGAAATGCTGTGTAGGAACGTATATAAAGGCAGTGGAATCAAAGCGCTGTGTGGGAATGTATATAACGGCAGTGGAATCAAAGCGCTGTGTAGGAACGTATATAACAGCAGTGGAATCGAAGCGCTGTGTAGGAACGTATATAACGGCAGTGGAATCGAAGCGCTGTGTAGGAAGGTATATAACAGCAGTGGAATCAAAGCGCTGTGTAGGAACGTATATAACGGCAGTGGAATCGAAGCGCTGTGTAGGAACGTATATAATGGCAGTGGAATCAAAGCGCTGAGTAGGAACGTAGTTAACTCAAGAGAAAATATGTTAACTTATCATTTACTCAATTTAAAAATAATACCTGGGTTCTGAGACTTGTAATGCTTGCAACAACGTCAGATCTCATTAAGACAGGTCAAGTTTAGCAAAAAGTCAGGAATGACATCAATTAAGCAGGCAAGCATTGGACAACGGACGGGAACAGAAGGAAAAGATTTAGACAAAAGGAAACATGTCATTTAAAAACACTACAGCGAAAGAACTAAAATACATTGGAATTGTGAGGAACCAGTACACAGAAGAGTGAGAAACACATGTATCAGAGTCTTTCACAGCTTGACATACCAAGTGGATAAATTTTATATAATATTAGTACAGAATTAAAATATTCTATACATGCAAATTCTTAGAAACAGCCCCATCAATGTCCAACAAAGTACTTTAAGTGCATACGTTCAAAAGACTATGAGAAGATCTCTCCCCCCACATTACCAAATATTAGTACAGTAAAACCTCACTTATAAGACCACCTCAAAATTAAGAACACATTTTTCAAGTCCATTTTCACTGTTTTGCTCTTTAGTCAAACTCAATATTAAGACCACCTCAATATGAAGACCATATTCAAGAGTCACAAGGGTGGTCTTGTTATTGAGGTGTTACTGTACTGGTAAGACATTTTAAGCAGGAAGTGTGGGTTGTTTCACTAATCACAAAATATTGTACCATTTTCATGTAGATTAATCTTGCAGTGATTTGCTTCTAAAAATGGATCAATAATGTAATGATCATGAATTGTTTATTCAATACTCGGGTCTGTTTTTAGAACTTTCAGTGATTCTCAACTCGTATACAGCAAAACCTAGAAATAAGACCACCTTTGGGACTCTTGGAAACTGGTCTTTTTATTGAGGTGGTCTTAATATAGAGTTAAAATAAAGAGAAAATAGGCGAAAATTGACTTAGAAAATGTGTGAATTCTTAATATTGAGGTCACAGTCTTGAATTATTATTGAGTTGTGGTCTTTAAGTGATGTTTTACAGTATATCCATAAATATTGGACATTATACTCCAAACATGTCAGCGAGCAGAAGATCAGACTCCAACAATGATATCTTTCTTTTCAAATTCCAATCTATGATGTTACTGAACTTGCATTATAATTTGGCAGATTTGCCTATATATTTGCCAGGCAAATTTGATAAAATACCTCTACTTTGACAGATCAAATCTTTCATTAATTTCATGAAGCTGAGCTTCATCTGTTATCAATAAAATTGAAATGGTGTCAACTACAGAAATAAAACTTGTGTAAATTATTTTTTATCAGCCATTTAAGAGCTGGTAATCAGAAAGATTCTCTATGACAATATTAGATATCTTTTGTCCCAACTTGAATATAGAATTTCCCCAAATTAAGTCTTCCAATTTTTTTTTTCAGAAATACCCCATAATTAATAGAAGCTTTTGTTTACTCTCAGACAAGTTCCAGCCATAATTGAAATGAGTACCAGAATGTGTGTCATGCTTTCAAAAGTATCTATTTATACAGCATTTGTTGCATCAAGTGTCGGCCATTTTGTCCAGTTTTGACCAGTTTTGCCCAAAACTCCTAATTTCAAGTGCAAAGGTCAAGTTCCAAAAAAAAATGGTAAAAATCTTGGAATCTTAAATAAGAACTCCTCATACATCAAACGTATATATTGAGACAATATTAAACATACTCTTTTACAATAATTGAATATAACTGAAACATAACTCAATAAAAGCAAACAAGACTTTAGATATCTTATTAAATCATCAAAATATTATAACTTGTATGATTAGTATCATGCACATGAGATTCTGACAGCAACTCACCGTGTCCAGGTTAATCCATGTCGCTTCCATAAGTTGAATACGTATTTTAACAATGAAAATCATTGGTGAAATGGGTAAGAGACATTGTTTTCCTCAAAAGGCTGAAGAGTAGAAAATGTCCTCGATATCACCGATAAGCCGATACTTGTGAATTACAATATGCATGAATCACGCACATCTCAGTAGAGTCAAAATATTTACGACACTTCCCATGGTATCGAACCTTGTCTTCCAACGTTATAAACTTGTATGACAGTTTGAACATTTCCAGATATGGTGATACATTCATGAGACAGACATTAGACGACTTACAGTCTAAAAACATGCATACAGTTCATCTGCTAATTGAACAAGTTTAGCCTCTGTCAGTATCCTCTATTGAAGCGTAATCAACTAGAATGGTAAATTTATCATAAAAAAACTAAATAAGTCAACAATGATCCATCAGACTGTCTTGGTATATTGTAGACAATTTCAAGTTCAATATATCTACAGACACTTGAAATTGTATGCCTGTTAGTAGGTCCTATCCATAGAAAATGTATTATTCATTCCATCAAAGAGAATGTTCCTGCAAAATCAAAGAACGTGCTTTTCTTTCAGATTACACTGGTTGATCAGATATTCATCCATTAACAGCTTAAAACCTTAAGATACCAAAACAAAAGTTTCCATGTTTGATGCAAATATTCCACCAATATCTTTACCATGCAATATTTTTCAACCAAACTGCAGCACAATAATTAATTTTTACTCATACAATTTTACAGTAAAAAATCTTGATTTCTTGAGGAAACTCAATTTCACTGCAAAAAAATAAAATATCTCGAAATCAAGATTCTTCTTTTTCCACATAAAATTGATTCAAATATACACGGTTAAAAGTATCAACCCTTCTCTTAACTTCATGGTCTATATTCAAGGAAACCCCAACGATTTTACTACAAAGAATTAAAATATCTCGAAATCAAGATTCTTTTTTCATACAAAATTGATTTAAATATACATGGTTAAAAATATCAACCAGCTAAACTCTAGATTCCATGGTCTGTATTCTATATACTGCCATGAATCTATATTATGTGTATTCTATAAACTGCCATGAATCTATATTATGAACAGTTTGATAACTTAAAATTGACTTTTATTTCTCCTTTTCATGTTTAAAATCAGCTAAATAATTGATCATTTAACAGTGAAGCGTAAAGTGGTTACTGAAACAGGGACTGCTGTTACTTCAAATATTGCAAGGTAAGAAATCAATGGACATAAGTAAGAGGAAACAATGGATAAATCAATTATTAACAATATTCAGGGCCTTACCAAAGAACTATGATAACAATTATTTAAAAACTGCAGGTTTGCTTACAGGGTAACATGATCCAAAAACAATTCCAACAAACAACTGTGTACAGGCACCTGAACAATTAGACCACTGGTAAGTTCAATCCGACCAATCAGCAGCTAATATTTCGATCGTATAATATACACTTAACAAAACATGTAAGTATGCACTTTTATATTGATTAACAATTCTACAAAAAAAAAATTAATTTGCTATTGCTACGCCTGCGTTTCATTGGAACAACATTTTGTTATGCGTTGAAAAAGTTCCAATGGTTCTTCCGTTGTCGTGCCAATGAGTCCAAACGGGACGTGTGGCGAGTGTGTTTTTTTTTCCATTTTATTAAAAGGTTTATACGTGTAAAATTAACAAATCAGGGAATGTAGTTCCACATAGGATTGCTTATGCCTTATGCTAAACCCGATCATCTAGAATTTGCTTAAATTTCCAAAGCTTCAGCTTATAAGTTTTGTTAAGTGTACTGCATGACAATGTCATGATGCCCTATGTTGAGTATTGAAAAGTTACGGTTATAGCGTATTACAGTTCCGTGGCCTTGCCAACAACCTCATAGGATGACATGATTATCTTTGCACACCACCAACTGCACGCGTTTAACGAGTCACAAACATTATTGTAGACCAGAATGGTGTGCAGTGAACGTACATTGCTGAATGTTTGCAAACAGTCTCCTTCACCAAACACAAGGCATTTCAACATGGTCTATCTCGGCATATTGTGAAAGAAATATAAACTCTAATGTCTACATTTACATAGACAATGTTTTTATTCCACTAGTTGTCAATCCATATACATCAAGCCTCCGACATTTGGTTGGAGTCAGTTTTATTTCTACATATAAAATAATAAAAAATGCAGTCCTAGTCAGTACAAGGTTAATTCCTTTGTAATGTGAATATATAAATTAACTTATTCTACTGAAAGAAAATTTCCAATACCAAAAAACATCTTTTAAGAGGTATTCAGTCAGAAATAAAAAAATAAGTATATCGGTATGAAAACCTTTTACAGTCATGTCATACATAGAATGTCAGCATTTTCTTCTTATAGCAAAAGGAATCAATATATTCACAATGTCACACCAAGTGTATATCTTAAATGTCATTTATTACAGACAATAAATTGCTAATTTACTTTATATACCACTAATTAAATAGAATATACAAAAGCAATTAATTGTTGACAGCAGAACAAAATTTGTTATAAGTTTAATTCAACTGTTCTTCTAGGGTTTGGTGTAAAACTAATGTAAGCACTTCCTTAACAGAACAGAGTCTCAATAGTTTTGCGCCAAATACTAAAATATGATAATAAATCAGAGGAGATTGGTTGTAAAGTTACCCAACCTCTTTATACAACATGTGTAAAGATGTAATAAGGAAACATGCCATAATGGCCCCTATAGCAGATCCAGGGGGGATAGGGATGGTGCACCCACTTAAATTCCACAGCCTTACATGTAAAAATATATCATCTAAGTATAAATAAGAAATATACTGACATCTTTAACTACAAGATTTTCAAATAAGCGATTCTGACTTATCGTACCATTATATTCTATGGTGATAATGTTTATAAACAAAGAATAAAACACGGTCATTGCCGTTTTAAATAAGGCTTGAGTGAAACCAATAAGTTGTGCCCCCCCCCCCAGCCCAAATCTCGGATCAGCCCCTGGGCCCAATATCATTCACCAGAGTGATACTGGATAAGATGCCTTAATTTGTGCCTTAATTATTAAAAATACAGATTAAGACAATACTGGCCATGTTTTCTGAAAGATCAGAACTCATTTAGCGAGGTTTGCAGAGCATTATCCATGGTCAGTTTCTAAACAATTAATTTTCAATACTGACCAATATTTTCAGAAAATGAGATTTTTAAAGCTTAATTTTCACTTAGGTTTCTATGGCAACAACATTTTTATTTAAATTATGTTCATGAACAGGAGCAAGTCAATATCATTCCTGAGAAATTTGATCAAGATCGGCCCATTAGTTTCAGAGAAGATGTAATGTTTAAGCAAATACAATACACTTCTATAACACAATAATCACCATTTTCCATTACTAAGGATATATAAAACCCACTTGGTCGTCAAGACTCTGAATACTAAATTGATTGCAAGATATCATACATTGGATTTAAGTCTTTTTTCTCCCATTGTCAGATACCCACAATCGACAAAGTGAATGAACATGTAAAAACTAACACCAGAGCAAAAAATTTGAGGCAAAGCCAATTTTAAGTGAGTCTGTCCGGGTCACACAAACAACCAATTTTTATTGACGGCCTAACGGGTGCTTTGTACTGAATCTGATGCAGTTTTATGCTGTTGTGCAACAATATTTCAGTAATCAGTCGACCAAACTATTCTTTCCCAGGGTTATCTACCAGTACTAAACCCGTTCTTCTGCATGAAACTACAGTCGGACCTCGTTCATTCGAATTCAATGGGTCTGAAATTTTATTCAAATAATGCATCGTTTCGAATAATTTGACGCAAGAAACTACAGTCAGACCTCGCTCATTCTAGTTCAACATGTCCAAAATTTTATATCAAATTATACATAGTTTCGAATAGCCTGTTTCAATTTGATGTGCCTATAAGAAGATACATTGGGACCTGAACATTTTTATTTCAGATAATACAAAGTATTTGGATAGAAAGTCGTCAAATAAATAAGGTCTGACTGAAAAAACTACTCAACAAATGATTTTGGATGTACGTATTTAGTTAGCATTTTTAACTACCTCCTGCAGTATACAACTAAGCACATTAATAATATGAATAGAAAAACTCTATTAGCAGCAAGGAACGTATAAGATACGCATATCATTAAAAACAGCAGGGATATATATTGTAACTGTCAATAAAGTTTATGCGATTCTGACCAACATAATTAAGGCTGTATGACACATATCAAGTGTTTGGAGCGAAACTATTATCTAGACTGGAAAAAGAACCAGTAGCAATAGTTTTACGCGAACCCATTATATATTTTTGTTACATGTCCATGTGCGCCTATGTGTTGAGCTCTTCCAGCAAAAAAGACTTTTTCATAAGTTTATAAAATCACCAAGAGAAGTAACAGATGTTAACTTGCATGTTTGAAAATAGTGAGCGTAAACAAGTCAGTTTTTTCTGTTAGACTTCTTATGTTTTATAAAGAAACAAGTTGTTTAGTTATATTTGTATCATGTTTACCTCATTAAAACATGTAAGATGACACATTGTATATTATCTGGCTTTGTGTTTGTTTATAAACGACTTGTATGTTTATTCGAATAGGTAGTTAAGTTTCACGTAGTTAAGTTTCACGAACCAAGGATGACGCATAACTAAATTATAAAACAGTATGGCCTTATTGAACATTTCAAATTTATAGAAGGTTAGCAGATTATATAAATATGAATAGTACTGTGCACATACTGACAGTACACAAACGTAACAAAAAAATCAAAGTAAAATTGATTGTTAAATCTCCTACTTATATATCTTCAATTTAAATTTCAATTCAAGCAAAAGAGGCCGTTTAATCCAATATTTACATATTCAAGGTGAACATGCAGTCATGTAAATTGAATGGTTGTGTTTGCAAATACTTTGACAAAGCAGATTATACTTATCTTTTTAATATTGATTTTGAAACAATTTTATAACCATAATTCGTTTTAAATGATAGATTACTAACAAGTACCCACACCTTATTCAGGGTTTGTGAAGAATCCAGGCTCAAAGCGTTATTTTTTTTGGAGTACTAGACCATCTGGTCAAATTGCTCAACCAAACCACCGGCCCAAAATCATTCTTACTTGCCCAAACTTATATAAAACTAATTCATTAAAGAAGCAGAAAGTCAGAATTATGTATCTGTACAATTAGTTAAAATCTTGGACGGATTTATTTTTTATTTATTTTTGAGAAATAGTATATTCAATAACAGTAGCACTTGCCCGTTCAGGCTACGCACTCAGTATTTCTGCTGGTCCGACATCAAAGTTACTAGCCCCGGGCTTATGCTAGCGGGTTGCCGTAAAGACTGAGAATCAAACCCATGACCATTGGATCTAGATGTTCTATGTCTTGACCGCTATGCCACTATACTATACAACAACCAAGCAAATATGACAGTGAACTAAAACATTTCAGTTAGCATATTTGTATCTATTTAAGATTGCAAAAATGGGACAATTTTCCTGATCGATGATCAAAGCGAATAGGTCACATTGAAATCGATTTTAGGCTTTAAAAAAGTAATCGGGTTTGCAACTGCAACTGTTTGGCAAACAAACAAAGAGTGAACTTAAATGAAAGTTGTATCATAAGTCTAAATACTACATGTGTTTATATATAAACTCGAGTAACAATGGATGTCGTTTATCTAAGTCTTATTAAACTGTATACTTTGACTTAAATTTCAATATCAAATATGCTTTTTATTATTTTGTCAGATAAAAATGTTGGTTCAAATCATTCAAAGTATTTCAAAATTCACTTGTGACATCAAGTCAAGATCTCAAACATCGATAGTCGCCGACATGCTGATGATTATACCAATTCATTTGACCATTTTTTCATCATAAGTATGATACAGTAAAACCTCAATAATAAGACCACCTCAATAATAAGACCACCTCAATAATAAGACCACCTCAATAATAAGATCACCTCAATAATAAGATCACCTCAATAATAAGACCAACTCAAAATTAAGAACACATTTTTCAAGTCCATTAATTTTGCACAGTGTTTTGCACTTTATGTAAACTCAATATTAAGACCACCTCAATGGTAAGACCATTTTTCAAGAGTTCCAAGGGTGGTCTTATTATTGAGGTTTTAAGTCAATTAATGTTTAGTTCATAAGGCTTTGAGTTTCAAAGTGCATTTTGCATTGAAGTCTTTTCATAAGAAATTTCTGGGTTTCATGTTTGTAATACTGAGGGTTTGGGGAAAAACTGTTTTTTACAAAAACAAAATTACAAACAGTTTGAACACTGTGATAAGCACATGCTATTTAATTAATATCAAGTTGCCATGAGAGTTAGCGGTGGGATGTTTCCTGTGTTTTCAAGTTCATTACTCCACGTACAAATCTTTACTGTCCTCTTGAGATATGCACGTACAGTAAAACCTCAATAACAAGACCACCCTTGGGACTCTTGATACCTGGTCTTCTTACTGAGGTGGTCTTAATATTGAGTTGGAATAAAGAGCAAAACAGTGAAAATGGACTTAAAAAATGTGTTCTTAATTATTGAGGTGATCTTTAAGTGAGGTTGTAGTCCCAGTCAGGAAAATCTGTATTTTATTGTAGCAATTTATACCAGTTTATACATCATAGAATTGATGTAACGTTAAATAACACCCACTATTGTTTCTATTTTAACCAGCTTGTGAATAGAAATTCAATGACATTTCATAGTTGACAATGGAATAAATATTGTTTTAATTTAACCATGCCTACTACCACTTGATCATCAAGAACTTGATTGCAGAGTTGGTAAAAGTTTGAATAGAATAAAGATTTAAATCCTTCACTGTTTGTTTACATATTATACATGTATTTACACTCCGAACATGCCATATAACACAGGTCGATTTCTATATTTGATTTCTAGGACAGAGATGTCATAGTACGTTTAAAGCTAGCACAAACCATTTAAAAGGTAACTCTTATACATAAAATTGTGCAGATTAAGCTACAGGGGTGTAACTAATTTTTAAATTAGTAAAAAGTAGGCCTAGGTCTTGGGGTACTCTCCTTAATTTTGATCACTCATACAAGAAAAGTAGCCAGGTGATGATGCTACAGGGTAATGATGAGTTACCGGGACATTTTACCGGCTCTTATTGACATTCCTGAAGCTTGTACAGTAAAGTTCCGCCTTACGACCGGTCCGAAAATACGACCGTCAGTATATTACTACCACTTTTTCTCCGAGCCGAATTTTTCCTCATTTTATTCAAAGGTCGCGGGGTCAAAATTACGACCAACCAACGTACTATTCCGTAATACAACCAGCATATCTGGTCCCAAGGACCAGTTCATTGCGGTTTTAGGTACCGCAAATGAGACCATTTAACTTGTGTTTCAACTCTTTCCACAATTTTACGACACACAATAGACCCCTTTACGGTATCTATTACGTCATACAACTTCTGGTAACAAATGAGATGCGCGCACACTGTGACCGCAATAATCAGTTTGCTTACCGTACTCGAAGAGAGTAGACGTGTTCTCTCTCGATAAATGTGACGAACTCGGTTCGTCAATACATTAGACCGTATCTATACGTACTGTCGTGATATAGTCAGTCGTCTAATTTAAGTTGTTGCTACGAGGTAGTGACAGCATAATAAATGAACTATTTGATATAATATTCAAATTATTCAATAATTGAATTTGTTCCTCGCCAAAATTGACTCGGTCAATTTGCTGTTGTAAATTCTTTGTCTTACGACATACCGCAAGTGGTTCTGTCATCACTGCCTACACGTGAGAAATGGCAGAACGCGAGGTGCAACAAAAAATTCAAAATGAATTGGGGAAAAAGCAGCCTTCCCTTGTGGGAGGTAAGTCATCTTCGTTTAAGGAAAATACTTCCCCAGAGAGTGGTACGTCAACAAATATCCCACAGGTGTCGAGTGACATTTCAAAAACGAAAAGTCTTGTGCAGAATCCCAAAGATCTAAATAAGGAGGTCGTACTCGTCCTGAAAGAACTTAATTCCAATTTGAACGTACAAAATGCAAGAATTGAGAAGCAGGACAAGAATTTTCTTCCGTTATAAATTAATTGTCCAGTTATGACTATGACACTATTGAATCATATAACTTGGAGGACGAGTGTGATGATTACAGTCAACATGAAATATCTTGCAATGAGAAACATTCTATTCAGGAAGAAGATGTACCATGTAATATCATTGTCGGAGAAGTTCCAACACGTTGACACAGTTGACAATGAATTAGATGATGATTAGGCGATCTTTGGGAATAACTGTTTAGTCTTTCAGAAATGGCATCTCCGACTGGCCGTAACATTGGTAGGGGATATAATCAGAGAGACTTTCGTGGCAGATGCACATTCAGACGTGGTAATTTCCGTGGACGTGGTAGATCGACTACTTGAGTGGATTCTAGTTTGAACTCCACAAAAAACTTGAAACAGGCGTTCAAGAAGTAAATTTACAGGTTGGTACTTATTTCATTGCTGGTAGATTGAATGAGTACATTGAAAATTGGAGAAAACTCACTAGTGACATTTGTATTTTGGATATAGTCCAACACTGTCAAATTGAATTTATTGATGGTATCAATCCAATTAACCATCATTGTTACAGAAGTAAATTCAATCAAATAGAAGAAAAAATTATTGATATGGAGATTGAAAAATTATTAAGCATGAATGTAATCAAAGAGGTTAAACATCACCCAGATGAATTTATTTCTCCAATTTTCATTGTAGCAAAGAAAGATGGTGAATACAGACTGATATTGAATATAAAAGATCTTAATAAGTATATTCAGTACCATCATTTTAAGATGGAAACTGTTGAAACTGCTCTTAAACTAGTCAAGCCAAATTGTTACATGGCTTCTGTTGACCTACGTCACGCTTACTATTCTATTTCAGTAGCTGAAGAGCACCAATTAAAATTGTTTAAGGTTTTTTAAGGTCAGGAAAAATTTACTAGTTCTTGCGTCTTCCTAATGGTATTTCTTGTGCGCCTTTACTTTTTACAAAGTTAATGAAACCAGTTTATGCTTCTCTTCGCATGCTCGGACATAGCAATTCAGGCTATATAGATGATTCTATTCTCAGATAGCTACACTGAATGTGACAATAACGTTTCTGATACCGTAAATATTATGACTAATGTAGGTTTTATGACTCATGAGAAAAAGTCAGTATTAGTACCAACACAAAAGATTTCTTACTTGGGAAATATAATTGATTCAGAAAAAATGATTGTTACACTACCAGAGAGCAAAGTACAGAACATTGTCTGAGCATGTTTGGAGCTGTATAACAAGGCATTTGTTAAAATAAGAGATGTAGCAAGAATTTTGGGTCTCATGGTTTCAAGTTTTTCTGCAGTAGAATACGGTCCACTATTTCATAGAATTATCGAAAGAAGG
The DNA here is from genome assembly GCA_032209605.1 of Mactromeris polynyma. Lineage (NCBI taxonomy): Eukaryota > Metazoa > Mollusca > Bivalvia > Venerida > Mactridae > Mactromeris > Mactromeris polynyma. Next base: position 1,202,417 of record JASFXZ010000032.1, read on the forward strand.
AAAATTGATGCTCTGAATCAAAATAGTGGAAACTTTGAGTCATTTATGGTTGTTACAAATGAAATGAAACAAGAACTCAAATGGTGGATGGATAATTTGCAGTATCAATCTCGAAGAATAACACCCACAAATCCAGATGTAATTATTGTTTGTGATGCTAGCACACATGGCTGGGGTGCAATTTGTGATAATGTAACAATTGGTGGCAGATGGAAAGACCATGCGGCTCATAATCATATCAATTACCTTGAACTACTAGCTATAAGTCATGCAGTTCTATCCTTTTGTAAGGTTCTTAGAAATATTCATGTAAGGATTAGGTCAGACAATACTGATGTGTTCTGTTAATTGTATATCAAAATTACTAAGGGAGGGATATCTAATGTGTGGGTGGGGATTTGATCCCTTCAGTTATTGGATGACTACATAGAATCCTAACCAAACATCAACTTTCAGGTAAATCTTGTTTGTTTGGGGGATTGACCCTCATGGGTAGATTACCAGTTGTTTCAATTCGAGAACTATTGTTCAAAGCCAATGGATTGAATGAAGTAATCAGTGTCAGTTTGCACATCATTAGTTTAAGAATGGTATGTAATTTTGTACGAAGTTGTTTAATATTGATGAAATATAAGTTTTAGTGAATTGGTTGTTGGAGAATACCGTATAACCCTATTTAGCTAACAAAACTGAAATAATACCAAATTTCTACAAAATCATTACTTTCAGATATCTTGAACAAATTAAATAAAAAACAAATGACACTAATTGAGATGAAAAGAAAATGTTGAACTCATTATGATGGGAAAGTCTGAGATAATCTGTTACTATGGACAAATAATGAAGCTAGGCTTTCAATCAAAACACTTGCCAGAAATGAAAGTGCCTCTGCAAATGATCTGCTGTGGAAGAACTTACCATAATGATTCGGAGTTCAATTGGAATAAAAATAGATTAAAGTTACCAAGCATGTTGCTTTTCTTATTCTGTAAACACTGTATAATGTGTGCTACATGTGTTGATGTTCAATATCCAGTCTGCTTGGTTTCACTATTAAGACCGACTCGATGATAAGACCACTTTATGTCGAACCCCTGGGTGGTCTTAATAGTGGAACTTAACTGTATTTTGTTTACAAACCACAATAATTTATGTACGAGTTACTGGACTAAACTTCCAAGGGTCAAAATAGATACACTAGTCAAGGATGATATAGTACTTTTCAGACTGACCCCAAAGTTTTTTATCTTTCATAGGTAATTTTGATGAAATACAGTAAAACCTCAATAATATGACCACCTTTGGGACCCTGGAAAACTGGCCTTCTAATGGAGGTGGTCTTCATATTGAGGTTGAATAAAGTACATATTTTTAGCAAATGGAAGCACGTAAATTTTGTGCAAAGCGAACATTAACAAAACAACAATTTAAAAACAATGCTAGCATTCGAACCATGCCAAAAAAACACACACAGTATACAAACTGCAGCTTAGCCAACTGCATTATGTGGCCAATCAAACATGATGCAGTAAATATGTGTTATTATATTGATTGGTCTACACACACCCCTTTAACACAGATTAATTTGTTATTAAAAGAACAGTTACACACAAAATCTTGTGTTTTTTCTGTATAGTGCTGTTTTATTAACCACAAACCATATATTACCTGGTACATTACATTTCAAAATAGGTGTATTGAAAGTTTCTTGTTTTTCCATGTGATTGTCAGAGAAAAAGCCATGATTGTGTTCTGATAGAAAAGAAAACAAGAGATGTTTGTAAAACATTATGCCCCCCTGTGACCTTGACCTTTGACCCCATGCCCCCAAAATCGATAGGGTTCCTCTGCTACCCCAGGTGAATGTATTGACCAAGTTTGAGGACTATAGGTCAAGGGGTTCCTGAGTTATTGATCGGAAACGAAAAGGTTACGAACCAACCGACCGACATCTTTGAAGGGAGGGGGGCATAACAAAACAGCTACTATAATTTAATGCATGACTGCATTTACTTACCTAATTTGAAATAGATCGATCCTGAAAGTTCATACACCTGTTCACTGTCAATCTAACAGTACTATAGCTTGTATCTTGTATGGGAAACACAGTGATTTACCTAATCCACAAACAAGTTTGATGCCATAATTCCCCAGAGTTATAATCGAACTAAAGTATGTGTGAGATACCCAATTAGAGTAATGTATAGACAATTCCTCCAATTGTTTTACTGTCATTTATCAGGTAAGTAATTCAACATAAATGTCAGATAAATCATCATTTCATTTGAACAAAGTGAAGTGGAAAATGAATTCCTGAGAACGCTAACAGGATAGCAATTAATGCACACTGGATTTCTATATTTTAACAGTTTAAACAGATGAATCAACTGTAACAACTCGTACTAATCACTCTTGATCTCTGTTTTCTGATTATTAACCAGTACTCACTCCTAGCTCAGGGACTTGAAGTTGGCAATTCAACTATGCCACAGATTCAAATCCACAACGTTAGAAGCCAGAGTCACTGTCGCTATAATACGCCTTCACCATCATGTGTCCTGTCTTTGTCAATAAGCAGAAATAAATATCATGAAATCAACTGTTGCTTCTAGGTAGCGGATCCGTGGTCCAGTGGTAATGCGCTGAACTAGTAAGCCATGGGTCGCAGGTTCAATCCCCTGCTCCACCACTAACAGTCTTTCTTACGAGACTATGAAAAAACGACGATGCTTAACATCGGGCACATAAAAGAACTAGGGGTGCTTCTGAAACTGGGGCATCTTCTGTATCATGCACTATCTTCCAAAAATCTTAAATCATCGGACTAACGTCCCCGATATGGGAAACCAGTGGCAACGATAAACAAGCGCAATTACAAGGTTGCTCCTAAGACAGACTGACAAAAACATCTAATACCCAACAGGAGTGGCATTATGTCAAGAAATGTGTCATACATATATTTATCTAGCTGGATATTGGCACAGTACCCACTGCACTGCATCTGCGGCAGAAAGTGAATGAACAGCGACCATAATCATTCCAAGGTGTGAGAACTTTTCTGCAGGTATGATCAATTATGGGGAAATGGTCTAAGATTAATAAAACGTAATTTGAAGGTTCTAAAATTCAAACCCAGATGTTTGTTAACAACAACGTGATCAAGATGAGTATTTACCTGTTTAGAAGTAATCACCACCTTCTATCAGACAGAGAATGTTTCTTTTCCATTTTCAGGGAAATGATTGCCTGGCCCTATGAGAGGGAAAACAGGATTAATGGTAAAACTGGAAAGTAATTCATTATGTAACCAAATACATTTCTGGTACAATCATGTAAATAACTGATCAGTATAATGAGATTCATGAGTGATAATCAGGTCAATGTTTCTAGTTTTCTATCAGAAACGATATAAACAATACTGTAAATGGGGAATTATGGGGAATTTAGCGAAGTATAAAGGAAAAATATATACTTTTCAGATTGGAATGCGGCCAAATTTGGCCCCAAACAGACTCAAAGAACACTGAAACGTGTATGCAATGTAAATGGCATTTATACTTGATAATCACCGAGGTGGGCAACACTAATTAATGTACACATTGCCTTTTTTCATCCAACACATACCACATGATCACAGGGGTGTCAATGAAGGTTGGGAGCTGGTAAACTTACCCGGTAACTTAAGCATCATCACCCGGCTACTTTTCTTGTATGAGTGATCATAATTAAGGGGAGTACCCCACAGATCCCCTACTTCTTCTGATGATTTCCCTGCTAATTCAAAAATTAGTGATACCCCTCAGTCTTCACGATCATTTATTTTAAGGACTTGCCCATTCGGACAGAGAGCTTGCAATTACCACTTGCCCGAATTCACTTTCACTTGCGTTAAAATAATGAAGAAACATGATGTTTTGATGGTTGTTTTGATTTGTTAAATAGGAAACGAAGACTGGTAACGATAGTTGATGAAAAAGTGCTATTACACAGGGACAAAATTGACAAAAAATTAAAACCAGTCGAAGTATTGCGTACCACGTCATCTCTTTTTGTGACAGCTAGTCAGACCGACCACAAACAGGACTTGCCCGAAATGGATTTTTTACTTGTCCAACGGTATTTTTACTTGTCCCGGGCTTCGGCAAGTGGGAACATCGTGAAGACTGACCCCTGTGATCTGTGAAGACAACTTGTAAGTTAGAAACCTGTAAAACTTGGTAATGAGGAAATATCATTCATGAGTGAATGCTTGAAAGAAGCCATAACACAGCGCTGACTGAATTAACTAATAATACTTTAGTTTGAGGTCCTTACCAGTATTGCCCCTTAAACCAGATTTGATGATCTTGATGATAACAATGAGAACAATAATGATGATGCCCATGATGATGATGACGATGATGACACTGAAGATGACGATAATAATGGAACACATTCCCTGCCTCTTTCTGTATATACCTTCGTGTCTGAAAATGACGAGACAAGTTTAACCTACTGGTACCTGAAGCTACAACAGGTGAAACAATACTAAGAAGCATTAAAAATAACATTTCTTTCAATCTGAAATAAAGACAAGACAAAATTGGAAATATGTATATATCTTGGTAAACAAGATGTCTCTACATTTCTGTTAATGCCATTACCCCACTTCTCTAAAAACAGAGTTCTCATTCTACTTTCCAGGAAGGGGGTCACAGCCTTTGGTAGAGGAAATTCCAAGCAAACTATGTCCAATCTGGTGTAGATATACAATAATCCTCAATATTGTTTCACATATCAATATTTTTTCAGTTAAACTAGTATTTTTCCCATTGTTTTTTTTCAGCTCCAATGGGGAAAACTGAATTTGAATAGGGCAAAATAGTTACTATTTTGGTGGGGGAATGGGGCCGATATTCAGCCCCAATTACAGAGGATTGAGGGCCCTGAAATACAAAACACGAAGTTGATAGTTCAAGAAGTTTTTCTCAAGTATGTTCTCAGGTAGACGTAGAATTTAACAACCTAATGGAGACAAAGGGAGATTAGGGGACAGTCTTGCCATTAAGGAAACAAATTTGCGATTTCTGGCATACTCTTCCAGACATTTAGATAACACAAAGTAAGACCCTACGTTTGTCTCAGCGTAGCTACAGACCTGTATAAAGTCACACTCTCACACTTTTTTTATCAGTTCATGTAACATAACAGAGTAAACAATCAGTCTGTATTATCAGAACTGCAGAAAAATTGAACTACAAGGTATCTGCAGGCAATACCACAGACACAAAACTGGCAGTAATGAAATATATATCTCGGTAAGTATAAAAAGTCTATACATCCTGGTAGAGTAACAGGCCTACAGATCTCTCATTGATCACAGATCTTGGTAATGGCAATACACGTTTTATACTTCAACTAGAATGTGTCCATAGGACACAGATGCCCCCACTTGCAGCCTTTGTCACAAAAGCAAATGCTTTTATTCTGCTCATAGTTTGTGAATGGATATCAAAGTTACCAAGTGAACAACTGTACTGATTATGGTGATAAGTCAAGGGCCATAACTTTGCACTTACTGGGCGTAACCATACATGAAACCCCAAGTGCACAACTATACAGGTTGGTGAACATTCATGTAAAGTCTTATCACACTGGCTCATATATTTTTGGAGATATGAGTGACGCAAGATTGCATACTCTGTAGGCCATATGTTTTAACTAAGTCAAGGGCCATAACTGTGCATTAATTGGGCACAGACAAACATGAAACCCCAGGTGCACAACTACACATGCTGGTAAACATTCTTGTAAAGTTTTATGCCTCTGGCTCATATACTTTTGGAGATGTAAGTGACACAATATTGCATACTCTGTAGGCTATGTTTTAACTAAGTCAAGGGCCATAACTTTGCAATTACTGGGCACAGCCAAACATGAAACCCCAGGTGCACAATTTCACATGCTGGTGAACATTCCTGTAAAGTTTAATGACTCTGGCTCATATAGTTTTGGAGATATGAGTGACACAAGATTGCATACTCTGTAGGCTATATTTTAACTAAGTCAAGGGCTATAACTTTGCACTTAGTGGGCACAGCCAAACATGAAACCCCAGGTGCAAAACTTCACATGCTGGTGAACATTCCTGTAAAGTTTAATGACTCTGGCTCATATTCTTTTGGAGATATGAGTGACACAAGATTGCATACTCTGTAGGCTATATTTTAACTAAGTCAAGGGACATAACTCTGCACTCTTACTGGACACAACCAAACATGATACCACAGGTGCAAAACTACACATGCTGGTGAACATTCCTGTAAAGTTTTATGACTCTGGCTCATATTCTTTTGGAGATATGAGTGACACAAGATTTTGTGGCGGATGGAAGGACGGACAAGGGCTAATCTATATGCCCCCCCCCCCCTTTTCAGAGTAGGGGCATAAAAATGGTCCTGTCACATACATACTTTCTTTAAACAATCACGTTTTGCATGGATATGTGTGATAACAGCCACATAATAGCACGCTCAGCACATTTAAAATGCACAGCTCTTGAAAAAGCATTTTATGCGTAATTTTACGACATTGACCACCATTGGTTCTGAAGAAAATCAGTCTTTGTTGAGAGGTGGTCTGATTATCGATTAAAAATATGGCAAAAACATTCAAAACCAGTCCATGAAAAGATGGTCTTATTAATGAGGTGGTCCTAATTTCAAGGCATTTTAAATGAGTTTTTCTCTACACCTAAAACTATATGAAGTTCATCCCGATTTATATAGGTAAAAGTTAATGAAATTATAAGTTCTGAAATTCACCAGGGGTGTCACTAATTCTTGGAGTAGCAGGGAAATCACCGAAGCAGGATGGGGTCTGAAGGACAGTCCCCTTAATTATGATAATTTATACAAGGAAAGTAGCAGGGTGGTGATGCTTAAGTTACAGAATAAATTATTGACACTTTTGATTCACTCTCTTATTTGGAAATTTGTTTGACATAATTCAACAGAACTGACATTGAATGCTTCAATAACACAGAGTTCAATCGAACTGCCATTGAATGCTTCAGTATCACAGCATTCACCAGAACTGCCATTGAGTGCTTAAGAAATGCAGAATTCAAAAGAACTGCCATTGAATGCTTCAGTAACACTGAATTCACCAGAACTGCCATTGAATGCCTCAGTAACACAGAATTCAAAAGAACTGCCATTGAATGCTTCAGTAACACAGAATTCAATAGAACTGCCATTGAATGCTTCAGTATCACAGCATTCACCAGAACTGCCATTGAGTGCTTAAGAAATGCAGAATTCAAAAGAACTGCCATTGAATGCTTCAGTAACACAGAGTTCAATCAAACTGCCATTGAATGCTTCAGTATCACAGCATTCACCAGAACTGCCATTGAGTGCTTAAGAAATGCAGAATTCACCAGAACTGCCATCGAGTGCTTCAGTATCACATAATTCAATAGAACTGCCATTGAATGCTTCAGTAGCACAGAATTCAAAAGAACTCCCATTGAATGTTTCAGTAGCACATAATTCACCAGAACTGCCATTGAATGCTTCAGTAGCACGGAATTCAATAGAACTACCATTGAATGCTTCAGTAGCACAGAATTCAATAGAACTGCCATTGAATGCTTCAGTAGCACATAATTCAATAGAACTGCCATTGAATGCTTCAGTGGCATGAGGCAACTAACTATTGGTATTGGTCTATATTTGAGCTGATCAATTACAAAGCCTGGATTTACTAGATTTTTACATTTTCTAGCAGATACATTTTTCTAGTTAAATTTGCTCATTAAATACAAAAAATATTAAAATTGGACATCTTTTCTTTGATATAGCGATTCAAATATTAAGAACAAAATGGAAAAGTACACTGCAAAATGACATCTCGTCAAAAATGCTCAAATGTACATTAACATTTAAAATATCTTCTATTTTTCAAATGGAAACGAACAAATTTCATAACACACATCAACATTATCATGTTTATTTCATTCTAAAATTCAAAACTTAGCAACCTAAGATACGTCCGAGAAAGGTTGTGACTTAAAAATTTCATTGGGAAATCATGTACACAACCAACATCACTAATTGATACAGGTTTTGTCATGAAAGCTTCCATTTAATTTGTGGAGATAAATACCAAAAGTCTCTAAAATCTCTAGAGATATTTTTATTGTCCTCTCTGAAATTGAATTATCTTTCAGTACATACGAGTACATCTGAGAATTTGGCGCGAAACTACTGTTACTCCATTTTGGTACCGATGACGTTACAATAGTTATGCGCCAAACCCTTGATATAACATATATCCCATAGGAAAACAGTGTTTATAAATTCTTACACATACTCAAGGTTACTTGGTCCATTATACCAGTATATAAGCTGAAGTTTAACCAAGTAATTGAATGTTTATGTACCAATAATGAATATATGATATGCCAGAGTACTCGATCACATCCAAGAGCCAATAATAAATACATAAATGACCTTGGCATGTTAACTACAGGTATTTCTATGTGAACTATAACATACAAGTGTTAAGCTATCTCGTTCTGCAGCACACAGTGGGTTGGAAGTATTTAAAATATTTAAGCATTGCACGCTAAATAACCGAAGCTGTCGATGCGCCATAAAACCACATATAAATAAAAAATTAAAATATTTAAGATTATCAGCAATTGTCAAAAGGATAAAAACTGCCGATTATATTAAATATTCTTTAAAATCTGTAATATTGCGAAAATTCCAACAATCTGGAAAAAATGGAATCTTCACCTAAATACTTAACATAAACATACAAAGACAAATTAACAATAACACAAAATCAATAATCACTGTAAATATTGTTTAAGCTTTCAAAGGCTTTTTCAATAGTAATTATTGTCAGGGATAATGTGAACATGATACTATATATCTTTTAGCTTTGCAAGTTTTATTAATCTGAAATACACAAGAATAAAGGAAATTTTATATCTAGTTTATATAACATATATAGCTCATGAAATACTGAAAAAAGTTGAGTCTGCAGTGAAAGGATTTGGGGGGGGGGGGGGGTATGTACCTAATTCTATACGATTGTACACAACAGAGATAACATATATATAATCTCAGACTTTCAATTTTTTTATATATAAAGAAATCTAAGCCAAAGTAAAATGTATATTTTTTTAGACCTTATTACATTAACTTTTCAGATAAAAGGCATAGTCTAACACATTCCAATGGTAGAATGTAGACGACTATGGCAGACAATGGTCTCTACAGTTGTGTAATTGATATCAATAAGCCTATTTAACAATTGATATTTGCTTGTCCGATAAATAGTTTATAGAATGCATGTTTTATCATAAGTGGGTTGGTCATGACTGATTGGTGATTCTAACTGAATTTTGAAGTTAAAATTACATTGACCTTTAGTCCTTCACCATCAATTAACTCCAAACCAGAAATTGCAGACATGTTGTCGCGAGTATTAAACAATATCATTACATTTTGTCCTCTAACAATGTCACTATACTCCTAAATTAGGTGACAATATTTACAATGACTTTCATGAAAGGCATCAGACACACAGCATGGCATACTCAGTTACACTGCCAATAACCATCTGAAATCAAAAGCCTGAATTTTGTTTAAGTGATATGTCCAATACATAAAAAAGTTGAAAAAATGTCCTTTAAATCACTGTTAACAATCTGCTTCTACAATTTTCCTCCGAGACCTGTTGTCTGAACCCCACCAGGGACACCCCCCACCCCAAAGTAACTTCTATATACATCATACTATCCCCTCCCCGCATAAACCTTTTTCTTGCCTCTGACTCATACTAGCAGCACAGATAACACAGTGTTGTGAGTTGAGTCCTATGTTGGGCACTACTTTTCTAGTAAGATTTGTTTCCATTTTTCAACATTTTCTTTAAATATATATTTTCAAAGCTGTTTATAACATTTTTTCCAAAGAAAATCATGCTCCTATCATTGTAGTGTTGTAGGGATAGACTGCTGCCCTGTCAGCTCAGTTGGTACAGCTCTGTACTTGTGGTTAGAGGGTCGAGGGTTCAAGCCCCATATCGGCGCACTTGTACCCTTGATTTACTTTAATGATGGCAGCAGTGTTTGACAGTCCATGGTGGTTGAGCCTCAAATGCCAGAATTGGGGAGTGTAATATTGTGGGGTTAGTCTCCGCTGTCCGGTTAGCTCAGACGGTAGAGCAATGTATTAGTGTTTAGGGAAGTTCGAGTTCAAGCCCACATCAGGCGCACTTGTTCACCTTGATTTACTTTAACATTAATGTATGTGTGCAATTCTTGCACAATATTATTACATGTTTGATATTTGATGCATCAATACTAAAAAAGAATGTTGTACAAAATTCTGTTTGTGGTTACTAATCAATTTTCTGAATATGTAATACTTCAAAATTTACTGTAATGCTTGTGAAAATGTAACCAGGTTGCACCACAAACATTCAAGAAAACGCGTTATTCCAGGGTATTACGCCCCCCCCTCCCCCTAGATTGTTTACGTACACATTCTACCAGCTCTGACTACGCCCCTGCCTTTAAATATTTCTCAGTAATCATTTTACACTTTTTCCTGCAACATTGATGCCTTACATCAACTTTCTCTCTTTCTACACTTACTAGATTTTGACAAAAAGTGGAAAGAAATCTACCAATTATAAAGAATATTCTAGCATAAAAGGCATACGATTTCATCTTCTGAGGCAATTTCAATCAACTTATATTTTTCATCGAATACGTTTATTATACAAAAACAACATTTTAAATAGAGAATCAAACACTCCTAATGAAATTCTGACATAAAACACGAATTAGAAAGGTATTAAACAACAATAACGCGAAACACCTTTCGAAATTTTCGTCTGCTATGAAATGTTTACCTAGATACCCCACCCATTCAGTTATCATTCATAACAGAATGTTGTTGACAGCTAAGTGGCGAAGTTTAATAAGTTGCAAACATTAAGAATAGCGATCGCTGTTTTTTGTTTAATGTTCAAGAGAGTACCTTTGTGTTTTTAGAAAACTTTCCATTCAACTTTGAAGCAGGCTTATCGACGCATTCATTGAATGAAGTTTCAGAAACTTGGTCTGTCAATTCTACGGGGGACGCCATTGACTTTCACTTTCTGCGATAACATCCGCAGGACATCCGAGTGACAGAACGGTCCCGCTTGATTTGCTGCTAAGACGGGTAGTTTGTTGACCCGGGAATTTTGAATGGGGACACGCGCTGATAATCGCCGCGTTATAAACAATATTTGAACGACCGTTTTTATAAGATTTAAATAAAATTGGAAAATTTACAGAAAACGCTAGAGTGTGAGATATTGTATACGTCAGTTTATGTTTGAAATAGCTACATAAAAACAAAAATCATAAAATGTAGGGCCTACTTATTAATTTAGCCTCTACATCTTAGTTTTCTTTTAGGTTTTAATTCATTATCTAATTTCATTTTGTGCACTTTTTAGCAATTAAACTTATGTCTTGAACTGGTAAAGTGAGCAGCATATGGAACGCAGTCTCTCAACGGGTTTATTTTTGCCAAACTGCTTTTCTGTAGATCTACTGAATATTTCATTTGCAGGCCACGTGAATAGTTTAGCCTACATTATTAGATTTATCTGTATATTTACAGTCGGACGCATGACTACTCTCTGGTATTTGGCTTCGGGGTGGAGACCTTTTTAGTTTCTGTCGTCGAGAGCTGTTCTAGAATCTAGTTCAAAAATTATAATGTCGAAACAAGACACAGCTAGGTTTGCAGCAATTGTTCTATGTAATAGATTCTACGTTGTCTTGTAAATATAAAGTAGGCCTAAAGATTTTCAGCAGATGCACCTGTGTATATTGATCCCAGATCAACACTGTCCTTTTATCATATTTTAAAGTAAATTTAGAGGCGGATCTAGGATTTGGTCTTAGAGGGGTGGGGGGCGGGGTTAACATAAAACCAATTCAGAAAGACTTTATTAAAAACAACGCATTATTTGAAAATCGTATAATTAAAGATCTCTGTAGATCTATATTTTCGTCTTTATACTCAGACATAGCGCTATACACGTAAGGTTGGGGAATTTACAAACACATGAAGGCCTAAGGCCGGATGCACCCCCCCCCCCTTTGGATCCGCTAGTGAAATTAGATTGAATATGTCGCATAGGCATACAGGAGACTCCATGAGAAAGGCCTAAAACAATCAACTTTAAATTAGATCTGAGCTTGTAGATCAATTTTAAGTTTTCTAACCTCGGGCGAAGATTGTTTTGTAGGACTTGGTGTATTTATATCATAGTCAAACATCTCCGGTTTGTTATAACTTCTTATGTTGATAGGTTTTATAATATTATACATTCACTGTGTGACAACTGACGCAATTCAAATGTCGAAATTCTATCCAAAAAGTGGACAAATGATAATAATTACGCAAGTGCAATGTAATAGGCCTACTCTGAACCAATCATGGTGCTATGCTGTACAACGTCCACCCCTTTGTCAAGCACTCGATGGTAATTGTAGGTATTATGAGGTGTTCTCTGTTTTATTTCCAGACTGAAGTAATCTATTTTTGGAAACATATAATCGATGATATTAGTTGAAACACGGGCATTTTCGGTCATTGTTTAAATCATACGTTATCGCGTTCTAAAGATTCATATTGTGCAGATCCAGACCACTGTAGTATATAGTCGAAACGGATGACCGGAAGTCCAGAATATCAACGGACATACAGAAAGTTAGAAATATACCTGCATAAGAAACGAGAACACACCGCTCTAAAAATAAAACTAACTGATCAGTATTTTCTCTTGAATGGTAACACGTAGAGTAAAACCACCATTGGGACCCTTGAAAACTGGTCTTATTATTGAGGTGGTTTTAAATTTGAGGTTGCTTAAAAGCAAACAGTCAGAAATGGATTCGAAAATTTAGTTCTTAATTTTAAGGCGGTCTTAATATTGACATGGTCTTTAAGTTAAGTTTTACTGTGTATTGCTTGATAAACTACTTTGATAACCTAGCAACAGTAGCGGCATTTAAACGCTTCAGTGGACAAATTTGGAACTAACGCGTGTAAAAACTGATAGACATTGGCTATAACATAGATATATCTACAACGAAACAATCAAAATACAATAAATTAGAAATCGCTTAATTCAGTTGCCAAGGACAACACGTGCTTGGTATTTAACGTAAACAAAGTACGTTTGGTACAGTTGCATGCGTATAGGTAACTTTTTGTATATACTCAGTTCCTGGAAATGAATTGAATTTATAAGAAATAGTACTGTCATACTGTTGTCAATGAAACGGCTATTTCCTACAAGTTCGTCCTAAAACATTAAGTGATTACCGTACTATTCTTGATAAATCCACAATTATGACTCTGTATGGTTATTATTGATATTTGTGTTTTACATGTACATGTACGTTAAATTTACATTCCCCTGTGCAATTCTTTCACTTTATATAGTGTTCATGATTTTTTCTTCCCATCTCCGGTCTATTGTCGCCAGCTGTCTTGAGTTGTCCTGTGATATATATTCCGTCCATTAACCCCCCCCCCTGTTTGTCCTCTTTGGTTCTCCTAGTTATTCCTTATGGTCGGCCAGGCCATTTCTTCCGTCTCTGTTCCCTTACGTATGTACCCTTGAGCCTCATCAAATGCCTTATGCTTTATGGATTGTTGTTTACCGGAGGTATGCGTGGAGAGGCATTGTCTTATGTATGTGGTGATCACCGTAACAACTTATTCTCTGTATGTCGTAAATAATAGTTCAAGATATTTCCGCAACAATAATGCACATGTTGTGCTGATTTGCAACTCAAGTATTTGTTTGAAATATGAACAGCTTTTAAAAGCGGTTTGACAAACAATCTGATTAAAATCATCTTCCCAAAAACGACACGCGTACTTTTAGGAAGATTGTGCACTTTAATCAGACTGCTTGACAAATAGTACTGCAATCTCTCAAAGCGCTTTGAATTCCACTGACGTTACATTCACAATATCGATTACGAAAGTATTCAGTGTGCGATGCTAAAGGAAAATACATAAATACCTACCAATAGACAAGAGTAAAAAACTATTTTTTTGAAATGTATGGCTGTTACTATAGATCTGATTCAAGCTCTCCAAATATTATTACCAAATGCAATGAAAATGTCATTAAACGGTCACGTCTCATTTCAATGTTCGTTTCACTCACAGAAGATGGCAGTCACCAACTGATCATACTTATTATTCGAATCGAATCCGGCATAAATGTCCATTCTAAGCGTATCATGATTCTTAGAATTGTTCATATGGCTATAACTTTGTTTGATATGACCAGCGTGATCATTATGTTTTCTAGACGTGTCTTACCATGTCTTATTGTCGTACAGCACTGTCACGTGGTTAATGATTCCCCCTTTTACTCCGATTTTATGTCCCCGGCTACATTCTAGTTCCTGTTTTAAACACCCCATTTCCACTATTTTATTTTTTTATTTTATAATACCTCCCTATTCTTTATTTCATTTCGTATTGTAAGGAGTTGTGTGCGTAGGCCCTTTTTGTGGATGGGGCCTCCTCTGTGGTATCATTGAACTCAGTGTATTGTTTGTCTTATACTTTCATCTCGGATAAATTCTTTTTTGATATTTGAATACAAACCTTCTACAGTTAAAGAGTCTATTGATATAAATTTAGTTTTATCTCGTCAAACATCGGAAATTCCTGGGAACTTAAATCTCGTGGGACTAATAATTGAAACATTTACATTATACAAGATCGTCTGAAACCGTAGTAGGACGAACAATAAGTCATCGTTAGAAGAAATAAAGTATGGATTGTGCTTTAGCATTGTGCATCGCTATTGTTCAACATTTGTTATCCGGAAAAAGAAAACAAAACAATGCGCATGTTTAAGGTTAGGAAACATGTTCCATTACTATTTGAAGATTGTTTATTGTTGCCTCCCCTGTTACTCTTAAAGAAGGTGTTTGGTGTTTTTACAGCTAATGACTTTCATTGTTTTTAATCAAAATGATGATTTAGAAAATCTTTTGTTCTGTCATAGTTCCTCATTTCGTTCATTTTGCAGTCTAAAATTGGCAACTTTCGGTTTAGAAACATGCCAATGTAAAACTAACAGAAAGAGAATGATATTAAGTTGATACAGGGAACGCCACTTACATAAGACAGAGCCTCCAAACACAGACCTCCTGGAATACAACAATCCATAAAACACAAGGCACTTGAGGAGGCTCAATGGTACATACATAAGGGAACAGAGGCGCATGGAATGGCCTGGCCGACCATAAAGAATAACTAGGAGAACCAAAGAGGACAAACAGTGGAGAGGGATTAATGGATGGAAAAGATCACAGGACAAGTCAAGACAGCTGGCAACAATATGTCGCAACTGGACAGGAAATAACATTTATATAGTGAAAGAATTGCACGGTGGAAAGGGAATGTTATTTTGCGAAAAGATAGGCAATGTTGGTGGTTTGAAACTAACATACCGGTATATACATGTGGGGAGAAAAACAAGTTTTGCCGCTTTAGAAACGTCATTTAGAGCAAATACTGGAATTTGTAGCCTCTGTCAATATTACAGCTACAAATGAATGATCGGTCGAGTAGGAAATGTCACACATAAAGTACACAGTCACCATAAAAGTGCAAGGAGACATCAAAACAAATACATGCAAGTAAACAAAAACACAGGTAAAAGGTACAAGACAAATAATCGCCTAGGAAGGGTCAATGGATGAAACTTGGATTTTTAAGAGTCAAGAGAGAATTTTATTTACCAAATTAAACGACCAGGACTTGATATGACAGTCATGTAAATATAAATAAAGTTTATTAACTGATTGCTAATATTACTAGTACATGTTATGGAGTCACCGATATATTATTTTCCTACGTCCCGCTTTTTGAGAGTCAAGCATGCTGAGTATCAAGTGGAAAACATGCAATGCATGACAAGTAACATTCACAAATTAGAACTCCTCCTGACGGGTATAGTCGAAAGGAAAGAGAGGGTGCACACAAAAATGAATACCATGAAAAGAAGATGAGGAGGCACACACAGGGAGGGGACACAAAAACAAGACAGAAATGATAAGGTCGTAGCAAGGAAACCAAACAAAACAAAATTCACAAATATCCCAAAAACATGAATATGGAAATACTCGGGGATGCTAGACAAAGCAACAAGATGATTAAGACAATGCAACGTCAGACAGTCTTGGAATTTTCAGCAAACAACACAACATTCACAAATAGCTCACCAACATGAATATGGAGAGACTAAGGCATGCTTGACAAAACATCAAAGAATTAGGACAATACAACAGCCGACAGCATCGGCACTGTCAGACAAATTATTGGGTGCTTAAACCAGTTAACCTGCATACCAACCCCTAATTTAACCTCAGTATTACCAATATTGTAACGTTTACAAAACCGTATACATTGTATTGATTTAGCTGACAGAAACTAATATATAAGGCAGAAATACGTCAACACAAACTAGCGTTTACAAGTTTTTGATGAAGAATGATGACGTAACGTCGTTAAGAAGTAACTAGCAGAATGGAAACCTGGCTGAATATTGATATGCATGGTAAGTAACGGAAACCGAATATCATTTAATTTCCCACAATATGTACTTCAGAACAATTTATGTCATGAACTAATGTACTGTACAAATGTTATATATGCTCTTTTTAGTTATACTGGGTGACTTTGAACCTGAATAAAAACACGATTAGACAGCAACTATCACTGCTCTGTCAATGTCGATACTCGTTTGATATTCTTAAGCATCAAATACAAGTTCAGTGATTTGCATTCTTTAATTTGTGTATCACTACGTATGAGGACTAGTAAAACCAACATCTGCTTTGATATCTATCATCATGCCCTCATCGAAAATATACATAATCGATTCCAAGATTCTTCATACGGGGGAACTGAACAAAACCCGCCCCGGAGAAAACTCCTCTCGTCACTTTCTGCAAAGACGGAAAAAACCAATCCCTAGAATTTTACACCAAGAACAAAACCCTTCTGTGAAAATATTAGGGGGACAACCCCCCTCCCACACCACACTATTATGAAATGCTATTTTATGTCTTAGGTGTTTATATTGCACTTTGTCGACCATTACAATAAGACGACAAATAACAATATGTCATATTATATATACTGTTTTAGCATGTTCATCTTCCTGTAAAAAATTGAAGTTAGAATTATGGAAAGGGCTGTCCTCCCTGAATATTCGCGGGAGTGGTTTTGTTCACCTCAGCAAAAAAAATCCGGGAGGGTCTCTTTTGCACTCAAAGACACGGAATTGTAAAAACAGATGGATTCATGTAAAAGTAATATAATTATACCAAAACGTTCACAACACGTTTCAATACAAAACAGTATGCAAATTGGCGCACCAGGAACTATAAATAGATCAATTTGAGTACAGTAAAACCTCAATAATAATAAAAACTTGGGCCACTAGTGCTAGGATTTGTAAAACGAAACCTTAGATACTGTCCAAAAATTGTAAAAGAGAGAGCTTATCAATCATTAGTACGTCCGAAACTTGAATATAGTTCAACCATCTGGAACCCAAACCAAAAAAAATCAGATAAAGAAAAAATGAACAAGTTCAAAGGAATGCAGCGCGCTTCGTCACAAACAAACCATTCAACCGTGAAAACCCAACTAGTGTAAAATCATTGTTACAACAATTAAAGTGGCCAACACTGGAAGAACGTCGTAAATAGTCAGATATTGTGCTTATGTATAAAGTCGAGTACAACCTTATGGCAGTACCACGGACGTATCTTCCGGCTCGATCTCCAAGATACGAAAATAACACAAAGTTAATTAATTACCACTGTATACTTAACGTGTACCAATGTTCATTTTTCCCAAGAACTGTGGTCGTTTGGAATCGGCTTCCAGATAAAGTCACTGGTCTACAAAGCTTCGACAGCTTTAAAGTAGTTGTTCAACCAGCAGCGAGGATGTAATTACCAGAACAAGATGTATAGTGTTAATATACGTTGGAACATATTAACAAGAGCACTTGTAATATAACTTATTCCGGAGCGTTTTTAACAAGGGGCTCGTCAGAGCCAATTGCTATAGTAGGCGAAATCCGCGGACACTCATCGGATGAGTCTTCCCAAGTCTTACATTCTTAACCGCCAAAGGCTACATACTCCTGAAGAAAGTAGTCCTTATCTTACAATGAAGTAGCGGTAAGCATTTGCGATATCAGCTAGAAAACGGATTTGAGCTGACAACACTTACGCAAAAGAAAGAACCCGACAGAAAATTGCTGATTGAATATTGCAAATCTGCATACACCGCAGCCGTATCATGCGTGAAGTGCGCTGAAAACAAGCTAGCGGATGACAGTATAAAAAGTGTACAGTAGGCAGCGGACGTTAGCAGTAGGCAAGAGATAAGTATACAAGAAAACGGTGCAACATATAATATATCCAACGAACAAGTATACCTAAATTGAAATCATTGGAAATGCAATTTTCCGTCATCGTTCCTTTGAAAATCGACGATTTACGGAAACAGTATTTTTGTTTTATTGTCATCCTGTCTGTAGGTCGATTGGTTGTTCTGTCCAATATACAACATATGTTGTTTGTGTGGCTCACTACTTCTTTAGTTTTTCAAGGGATTACAATGCAGTTTGACAATACAAGTACCATGATACATGATTTGTAGATGTGGAAGACATAAATGCTGTGCATTCATCAAAATGCTTTAAATTCTCTCCCTTTGAACTGACGTCTCCTTTTTGAATACAAGTTGCAAAATACTTTAGTTTTCAATGGATTGCATTGAAACTTGGCAGATAATAAACATAAAGGTACTGTTTACTTCTTCTCCATCCATCCTTCTGGATGTCTATACCAATTCTTTGTATACAATCGTGTGTGTTTAACTTCTATATTATTTAATATACTGACATTTAAATCAAAGTGTTCTTGAATGAAAGACTATTGTGTTAGGTAAAATATATGTCAAAATGACGTCTGTGATCTGCAGTGAGCCCCTTGCTATCAGCACCTTCGGTGCTTTGATTAACCACTGTACTACCCTCGCTGCGATGTCTGCACAGCGGATTTGAGCGAAAATCCAAGTTGAAGTTGAGGTCTTATTGTACTTAAATAAATGCGCATAAATTTATAATCTTCAATCAAATGACTTTCAGTCAAAATGTTCCCTCACTCCCTTTCTCCTCGAAACTTGCAATATTGGTTAACTATATTGCATAAGAACTACCAGAAAACTCTTCCTATTATATACATTTTGCAGTGTGGACTCATTTCGCGAAAAGCCTCATTTTCGATTATTAAGCCATACCGCGAATTTATTGGTCTCATTCGAAGTCCTCTGTTATGACTGAGTTATTTATTAAGGCTGCTGTCATTCTGTAATGTCAATTAGATTTTTTACGTATTTCGGTCTATGCACACGATGTCAACTCATACGTCTGCGACACTTAATCTCTTTTCATTAATGAAAGATGTTTCAGAAGCTTTGAACTTCGACAGACTTGATAGAAACGAGGTAAAACAAGGATTAATGTCGACTTTTTTGTCGCGTATATTCAGTCATTTGGTCATTTTGGGGGTTTATAACCCTTCGTTACCTCGTTAGTGTAACTTTTATAGCGAACGACTCTCGCCTTGGACGTATTTAAATTGTGTTGCTGAATGTTGTAGTTGAGATCCAACCTGTAAAGTAAACTAACCGCTTTGTTGATGAATTTTTTTCTAATCGAATCTGCAATGAATGAATCGAGTTGAAACATTCTTCTGGTAGAAGAAACAATGTGAGCGTGGCCTGATGACTAAACATGTGTAAGTAGTGTTGGTTATGATGCTGAGTATTTCCTGATCAAAGTTTAACGTCACAAACTTAGTGCTTTGTCCTAAGATGTTTTAGAGGCTTGTGATTTATAGAATTAAGCAAACAAGGAAATGTTTATAAGTACAGTCATTGCATTTATAATTTGTTTTTTCCATTGGGTGGAGTACATTTTGTACATTCTTACACGATGTCGTGGTAGCTTTCTTTCGCATTTTGTTTTTAATATTGGAATTGCATTAAAAAGAAAAGTAGACGTCAACTTTTAATACGTTTGGTATTTTAATGGGTCTCACTAAAAAGTGCCACGAAGAGCGACGAAGTGCGACGAAGCACCACGAAACGAAAACATACCTTTTATGCATGATTTATGATTATAAATGTATGAAAACATACTTATATATGTTAATATATACTATTTCTACCGATATATTGCATTTTTTTTTAGTTTTGAATAGTTTAAAAAAAACATTATGACAGCGTAAAAAGCCAACTTCGCAAAAACATGGCGGCGCTCTGTACAGAAAACATCGTTGTGACAATTGCAAATTGTGATTATCACAACGATGTTATCTGTACAGAGCGCCGCCATTTTTTTTGCGAAAGTTGGATTCTTTAAACTATTCAAAACTGGAAAAAAATGCAATATATCGGTAGAAATAGTATATATGAACATATATAAGTATGTTTTCATACATTTATAATCATAAATCATGCATAAAAGGTATGTTTTCGTTTCGTGGCACTTCGTCGCGCTTCGTGGGGCTTCGTCGCGCTTCGTGGCACTTTTTAGTGAGACCGTATTTTAATGAATGTGTTAGAACGTGTAAAATCCTGGAAATGGACTTTTTGGTCACTATTAAATACAGGTAGTCAAGGTGCAGCTCTAATCCTTTCTAAGTAGTTCAGTCTCAGGATAGAAAATAGCCATATTGGACTCATGTATTTTTTTTGGCGGGGGAGATGTAAGAAAAGTGACAATGTAGTGTTATAGAATACATCTGTACGCAGGCAGTTGCCACCGATTTTCTCAGATTTATGACTATTCATATTTTGTCCAAAAATAAGTCTGTATCTTTATAGGTTGAATTTATTAGATTTTCATCCTAAGATCTTTAGATTCAAGAGTCAATAACCCTTCAACGCCATTTTAGTAAGTTTCATTGACCCTGTGAGTCTTAATTTTCTTTCGATATCTGACATTAAATACATGTTTTAGTTTGGTGTGCATTGTTTGTTGTAGTTATTTCACTTAGTAACTGCCCATTATTGTTGACTATGACCAGCAACACGTATAACTATAAATAAACAGTTTTGACTGCACAGTCAATGGGCGTGAGTAAAATCAAATCATCAGAATTTAGAGGTAAGCCTCTTACTTGTCGCTGATTGATACTGAACATGAAGTCCAATTAGCTCCACCCTTCAGCTTACTCAACCTCAACAGACTGTATAGATTTGAAATTTAATTGACAGTGGATTAAAATACAATGCATCATTGAAAAATGTTCATGGGTCAAATTGACACTTCTAATTGCAGTGTCAAAATAAGAGTATTTCCCAATTTTTGCTGGTCAAAACCCATAGACCTATCTAAAATGGGAGCCCTGTAAATGTAAATGACATTCTTCATAATCTTTTGCAATATCTGGCTAATATTTATTATGTGGTGCTTGACTTTTTCAGATTTTGCTGCCACATTTTTAGGAAAAAAACAACATAGTTCTTTGTTAGTTCAGTCTACTATAAATCAACAGAGCAGCATATATTCTGATTGGTCGCTTTAAGTAATGGTACTGTATTTTAACCAAAATTTAGAATGACCAATCAGTGATTTCCGGGATGCGTGTTTTCTGCGTCTCTGACGCAATTTTGAGGCCGGGGACCCACATTTATGAATAGGTGTGCATTCATGGGTCCCGCAAGCGTCCGATCAGTCCATTTTAGCAAATTGGCACTTTTCATTATTTAAATCCCGTTGTGGCGTTAACTTTCACCCAATATCGCCTCAGTGCTTGCACCTTGCAAGCATCTCAGTAATACATGATCACAATGGCTGATGGAAAAATGTCACAGCCAAAAATTTACTTTTCGAAACCCCAAAATTTATCTGGGACTCCCAAATTTGCAAATGTGGGAGTCCGAGGACCCCATTTGAAAAGTCCAAGGGAAAACCCTTCCATGACAGGGATAAAAGTCAGCGCTGAAACTACAATGAAGTTCTGATTACGGTGTTAATGATTTTATTGGTGATTTGGATTCATAATGTATCTTTAAATTTCAGGATGCTTACAGGAAGTATCTGCAATGTGTGCTCAGAGTATCGTCTGCGCTATTGAAACAACTCCATGCTAATGGTATGGGTTTTACTGTCTTAGTGCTTAAGGACTTCCCAAAATGTGTCACCCGACATGTCGGGTAAAATGAATTTAATCTGGTGAAAATAATTTTATCTGGTAAAAATTGACTTTTAAACTAAAGTGACCTGGAAATATTTTTGAGGCGCTTAAGCGTCTCATTGCTATTATTCGTCAACTGGATGGTCTACTCGAAGTACCGCCATATTCATCGTATCAAAAAATAGTACAATGTAAAATCCTGTTGAGTTTATTATAGATTTAATGAGTATTATGGCTGATTTTCAGGGATTGTGGAATGGTGGGAGTCTTGATATAAACAGCTTTCCTGGATTATTTGTCATTTTTGGTGAATGAGTTTACCCAAATAGTCTCGTATTTCTAATACAACAATATTGAGAACGTGCAGTCTTGGAAGCGCCTTTCAGGACCTTGAGTCCTTTGATTTGGTCTTGTAAATAAAGTCATGTTTGAGAAACACGAAAAATCGGTCAATGGCGCTACCGGGAATCGAACCCAGGTCTACGGATTGCCGGTCCGTTATGCTAACTGTCTGTAGTAGGCAAACTATGGCAAACTGTTTCTATTTTTATGAAGAGTAAAAAGAAGTGGAAAAGCATCTGATTGCATCTCTTGGTTTATTGATCTTTTCTTTCCCCAAAATTTTTCTAGGTTTAGTAACATGCCAGAGTACTGCCAGCAAACATTTTTTATTGGATGTTGCAGGTATGATTTTATTGACTTGTATTAAGTACAATAATCCTCCCCTCATAGAATAATATCATTTATTTCAGACGGTCATATGTTTGTTACTGATGAACATAAGAAGATGGTCAAACTTGGTCAGCAATGTATGGATCGAGTTGCAAAACTTGTTTGTGAAAAACTGGGTAATCAGAATTTCTCTTTAAAAATCTTGGTAAAGTTTAAGTTATTGAATTTCAAATGTCTCCCTTTGACTCAATAACAAAAGGAATGAAGAATATGTAATTGTATTGTATTGCTGGTTTCTGGACCACCAATGTATTTTGAATGTATTTTGAGACAGATTTTATATGTAATAGCCCTTTTTTATGGCAAATATGGGGCCAAATTGGGCCCCATTCCCCAATGAAAAAAGTATATTTTTTCCACTACTTAGAAATTTCCCCTTCAGTAAAATTATTTATAATTCATGATGCAAATTTCCCCTATCAAAAGGACCCGCCTAAAACTGAAAAACTGGCTGATATATGCATCATTCGTCTTCAGTATTCAGGGCCCCCTTGCGATAAAAAAAGTTAACATTGTGAATGGAAACAGGGGAAACAATATTATTATTTCCTAACCTTGTGTTCGTTAAAATTTTTAATGGTACTATCAATTAAATGACTAAATGTGTCATGATATGCGATATTACAAGTCTTTGTGTTTTTTACTGAAAATATCTATGAGGCTACAAGGAATTTAACACAGAATCTAGGAAAACTTTAGCTGTAAATGGGCATGAAAATATTCCTGATATTTGTACACATTTCAGTAACTGAAGGCTTTATGTTAAATATTACAGAAAAGGTACCGAAAACTAGTGCACCATCACCGGGGAGTTTGTCTCTTAGTACAGATCTATCATCTACTCGAGTTCTCCCGCGGTCAACTCCTACCACACCAACTGCAAGGGAAACCACTCTAGTTTCACCGCAGATAAGTTCACCGGAATATACATCTTTATCTGAACATAGCTCACTGAGTTCAAATGAAGCTGTTGCTCCATTTCTGAGTTACAAGACAACTGGTTCAAGGTACTACTATGTTTTGTATGATTGTGTAAATAGGTAGTTCCCACATCTACAATATTTACCTCCCTTGTTCTGAATTGTTGGCCATATTGATAGGCAAATTTCCTTGAAATTTATAGGGAATATAATGTAAACGATGATAAACTAATCAGATATAAAAATAACTTATTCATTATGCTCATGTGGGCAGTTTGCTCAGTAAGGTGAAGAAAAAGTGGTTGTCACATGCAAATTTTCTTGATAGTTTCTCAATTATCACATATTTTGAAATTACCCCTGTAAGAGCTTATCAGTTTTGCCTATCAAAATGGCTGATGATTAAGAACAAGGGAGGTAAATATTGTAGATGTGGGAACTATCTATTGCCCAACAGTTGCCTTAAATTGTTAGTAACCCAGGTAGCAGTCATTTGGAGTGATTCATATCCCAGCATGTTATACAAAAATGAATTAAGAACTTAATTTGCAAACAATGTAAAATAAACAAGTCTGTTTAAATTTGATATGGGCCAGCATATATGTTTGTATATATGAATGCATATATGCATAGAACCGTAGCAAACCATACAGTTCTCTCATCTATTTCACTCTCAAAATTTGGTTTTGCCCTAGACTATTGTAAATCAGTTTCTGTAAAGAATCAGTTGCAGAAGTTTTGTTACAGTAAAACCTTTGGACCCTTATTGAGTCGGTCTGAATATTGAGGTAGGATAAAGAGCAAAATAGTGAAAATGGACTTGACAATTGTGTTAATTTTGAGGTCGTCTTTAAGTGAAGTTTTACCATATATCGTTTTATGTGTATTGTACAGAAAGTTAGGACCATTGGAGATTGCTGCCAGACAGAATCAACAGTTATTGTGTGCTTTCAAAAAAAGACAGGCGCAAGCAAAGAATAGAAGCACAAGCACAAACTTGGTAAACTTTTATAAATGTAATGATTATATTGTATTGTTCTCAAGTGATTTTGTTTTACTTGCTTCTGCTTTTGACAAACTAATAGTCGGACCTCGTTTATATGACAAGCTTAATGTCCTTATATCCGAATACTTGTTATGATCCGAAATAAATATCAGGTCCCAATGTATCTGCTGAGGTACATCAAATTGAAATTTGGAACCATGTATTCAAAACGAGGCATTATTCGGAAAAAAAATCTGACCCTATAAATTCGAATGAACGAGGTCCGACTGTATTTGTCTCAGTTAACCACAATTTTGCTGTAATGATATCATGTCAATTTCTCGAGGATACTTCTTACTGAAGTTGCTTTATTCCTCGAGTTCATACATCTTTGCTTTGTGTAGGCTGTTCATCTGACTCAATTGGCTCAGTAGAGCACTCAACTTTGTTTGTTTGTGGTAGCCTGACAGAACCACCAACATTTACCTTTATTCATTTTCTTTGTGTTTCAATGTATAAGAAATATAACATTTTAGACATGGCTATTGCAAACAAATGATTTTTCAGCATGGCCCAACCCTATGGATCTTATGTTGTTACCATGGATTCTAATGGTCTCAATGATGTCTCTATATATTGGCATGATTAGCACATGAACGGAATCTTTCTTTGCATTTTACAAAGTGGATAATGTTTCTTTTCAGGGGTTGACCCTACAGAGAAAAATGGCTGAAAATCTCGCAATAGCAAAGGCGCAAGAGCAAGTTGTATCCTTTCCTAGATTTAAAGAAAGTTAGCCTGTGACTGGGATGTGTTTTTAGCCCACCTGAGCTCAAGATGGTCAAGATGAGCTATTGTGGTCATCCTGTGTTGGTCATTGTAAGTAACGTGGTGACTGTTGACCGTGGTGACTGTTGACCGTTATCACCAATAGGATTGTTAACTCTGTAGAGGTCACAATTCTTTAGCAATCTTAGTCACACTTTGTCAGAATGTTTCCCTCAGATTCAATTTGGACATGTGTCATTTGGGGTGAGAAAGTTGGTCACTAGGTCAAATCTTTATAAATCTTGTTAACTCTCTGGAGGTCACATTTCCACTTGATCTACATAGAACCTGGTCAGAATGCTAGCCTTTATAAAAAGTAAAAGTAGGTCACTAGGTCAAATCTTTATAATCCTTTCTCTGTAGGGCACATTTTCCTCTTGATCTTCATTGAACCAGCCCTGTGTTCAGTTACGGCTAACTATCGGGAATGTTAAAACTGTTTTGTTTTGTATCCCTGACCCACCGTATCACATTCACTGCACACGGGGAACCAAATTGCCAATGTTACGAAACCTTTGCCACAAATACCTTCATTGAACGCAGGGTTGGTCAGAGTATGTATGTATTATGGGCCAGATAAGAATGTTTCTTGGGTACATAGGTGAGTGATACAGGCCATCTTTTGTCCTCCTCAGTTTTGCTGTTCTAACATGTTTGTCCGTCCATCCATCCCCACAGTAGGTTCATCTGTCACTGTTTCCATCAGTCTGTATGTCCCCTCCATTACTGGTCACTATCTACTTGCTAGCAGAATTTCTTAAGTGTTTTAGACAACTACTTTTATTGCTATTGTCTATGGTGAGATGGCGATGTTGTTTATACTAAGAATTAACTGGTCTATCCAAAATCGTTCCATTTTGTGGATTTATTTCAGTACAGTCGAAACCCGTTATGTTGACATTGTAGGGACCTGATATATAAGCGTCTACATATCCGAATGTTGACATATCCGATTTTCAAAGTACAGGCAATCTTGCCCATCTCATATGTATGCATTTTGCCATGGCGGTGTTGTGAAACTCACTATAATTCTGTTTTGCTGTAGGTATTAATAACTGACTGGTGATAATTGGTATAATATAATAAATAATACCGGTATATGTGTATGCTTCATGTCCAAGTTTCAACAATATTCAATTCTATACGGAGTGTAGTTGAATTTAGCAGTACTAACTGACTCATGATAGATCTATGTTTGTTTGTGCATTGTTTTACAAACGGTCAACAAATTCGTTGTAGAACAAACAATGGGTAGAGATAAAAGAGTTAATCTCTTCATGGTCAATTGACATCTTAATTTCAATCACATTGTGAGAATGTCAACACAATCTAGTACAGTAAGTGTGACAACCCTCTTTGGGCCAGAGAAATCACGTCGACATAGCCAAAATTGTCAAATAGAAATGTCGACATATAAATCATTTTCCATATGCAATATATGAAATCGGGACTTTACAAATATGTTGACTTAACGGGATGTCGAAATTCTCGATGTCGACTGTACGAGTATTTGCTTGGAAATTCAGTCAGCAGTAATCGAGGGTTCAGCACAAGACTATACTAACTCCTATGTATTTATATAGGACTTAGTATAGTCTTGCACTGAACCCTCGATACTGTTGTGAGTTATGTTTATTAAGATTTCATTATTTTTGTGGAATATTATTGACTTAACTGCATCTCAGCTTGCAAAGAAAATGAAAGAAAGACAGGAAAGACTTGAAGAGCAGGCTGTAAGGTAGACTCTTGTTCTTTTGTGTTTGTTAGCTCTACTGGCAAAAGGCCCTTGAAATTGGCAAGATTTCTGTAAACAATAGAGCCTTCATAAATGCCTTCTACAAACTTAAAGACAAAAAGTGACCAAAATTGGCCAGCCAGTAGAGCGCAGGTCTTCATGCGCCTCTTGTTTTATGTTGAAGTTTTATGCATTTTTTACAACAGTATCAGTTTTGTTCAAAGTTTAGTTGACCTAACCAGTGTACTTGTTTACAATCATGTACATACTGGTACTTGTTCTTCCGCAAGCACCTGAAAACTTCGCTCATGAATCAGAGGCTGAGGACATATGACTAAAGATGCATTATCCTCGGCTAAATTATCATGGAGAACATTTGTCTCACACAGGATCTCACCAGACTGATATTCAAGTGTTCTATTGTTTGCTCTAAGTAGGTGGGTTACTTTATGTTTTTATGATTTCAATTATCGAATAACTTCCTGAGAAATTATTCATAATGGTGTTGTACATCCGAGTTGTGGAAGGCGTAAGACCTAAGTATGGCCAAGTATTCACAAAAATCTCAAGTGCACACTTTACATGTAGTTTAAAAGTTCACTCAACTCTTGTGATAATTTCCTCAAAAGTACTTTTAAGAGAAAATTTAAGGAAATCACCCCTGAAATGTTGATATCTCACTCAATTTATTTCTTTGATTGATCTTTAGCATACATACAGTAAAACTTCGAAACCTCGAACTGCCGTCGGACAATTAGTTTGAGGCGTCTATTGTTCGAGGCATGTACGGTATACGTGTATATGTACGACTTTCACAGGTGCAAGTGAACTAAGCATGCTGAACGCTTGTCATATGTATGTTGTTTGTGTTGTCATACTGAATGCACTTCGATCAATAGTTTATTCTTATACACATGAATTGTTTGTACATCGTACAACCATCAAGTAATTATTACGACGTGTGAATAGCATGTATCGCTAACCTTATACACCAAACAAACTGTAGAATATTAAGCAGACAATGAACAGTGTGAATTATTGTATTGGTCGACCTATCTATGGTAAACAATGAATGAAATGATAGCTAGGGACCACAAATCCTGTTCGAGTGTTCGACCTATCTCTGTTTGAGTGATCTACTGTCGAATAATATGAAATAAGAAGCGATTTCGCCGGGACTGTTCAAGGTATCTACTGTGTTCGAGCCGAAACTGTTCGGACTTAAGAACTTGTTCAAGGTATCTACTGTATTCAAGCCAGAACTGTTTGTAGTTTTAAAGTTTTACTGTAATTGTGAAAAACTCTGCTAATTGGACTTTGAAGGAAAACTCAACAAGATTTTTCTGATTATGTAGACAGCAGTGTATATATATTAACATGAATGGAAACGGGTAGCAGTGTATATATATTAACATGAATGGAAACGGGTAGCAGTGTATATATATTAACATGAATGGAAACGGGTAGCAGTGTATATATATTAACATGAATGGAAACGGGTAGCACTGTATATATATTAACATGAATGGAAACGGGTATATTTTTCAGGAGGTTTCATACACCAGTGGGTTTATCAGAAGATGAACAGCATCAAAGACAAGTGTACAAGAAAGTACTGGAGTTTGAACATGAAAATGTAAGTGTGTTTTTTTTTATCTAACTAATAGTTTGTCCATTTTATTGTTACAATTTTGTCAGGCTTTATCAAATAATAAAACTTATGGTGTGCAATGCCTGATATTATTCGACTGAGTGGGAGACAAATCTAAAAATCCAGCCTTGCCATTGGTCAGTTTAGGGACAGGCTCAGAACCATCCAATCAGAGGCTTGTGTTTTGAGGCTGGTCTCCAAACTCAGATTTATAAGGTTAGACTCAGGTCAAAGTGATATATTACTGAGTACAAGTTCACCACAAATACACCTTATACAGTTCAAGTAACTTAAGTACTGAAGCAAAATGGTCAGTACTTATGAGTACTTTGCGAGTACTCTATGAGTACTTCCACACTTTGCAAATTAAAGTAATATAATGATGTAAAAATATATATTAAAATATATATTAAAAGTGACTGGTAAAAATAATTCATTATAACAACAAATCGGACAGGCTAATTAAAAGAAATATGACTACTTCTGTAATGTTGTATTATAAAAGTTAATTATTTGTTTATGCATTATAAATAAATCATGATCAAAGTCAATGCAGTTAAAGCTATGGCAGAAATATCTAACTGTAATCTACAGTACATTCTTTTGTTTGCTATAAACATTGTAACATGTTTTATGCAATACAATGATATTGTATTGTATATTCAATTAGCTTATAAAACATCAATATCAAATGCATTGTGTATTGATGGAGTCAACGGAGGTGATATCACATTAATATACCTGTATACAATACATGTATTAATTTAAAACATTCTGTACTCAGTACTTACTCAAGTACTCCTTAAGCATCCAGTACTCAGTACTAACTTAAGTTCTATCCCCCAGTACTCGAACTATCCCTGATAGGCAAAGCTTGGTTTCTGGCTTTCTCCATGAATATGCTGTGTTCATCTCTGTGTTCAATCTGCTATATGTTGTTATAGTAATGTATGAATTTGATAACGTAATTGAAGTTATTATTTGATGTTATGTATTTCAGTCCTGGCTGCTTGAATTAAGAAAGAAATTTGAGAATTCGCCCATGGACATTGATGTTATAAGTGAACTCATTGTAGCAGTGTTGAGGTAAATGTTATAAATGACACTTGAATATAATTGTGCTGAGATATGAATCTGTCAGAATCAACCAATCAGATGCTTTACATTTAAGACTGGTCTCCAAAGCTAGTGCAAAAGAAAAATACTTTAATCTTCTACTTGAATCTACAACTTGAGTCTACAACTGGCTCATCTGAATGTAAACTATTTGAACGAGCTTCATCCAGTGTTGTTGCTATGTAGGCTCTATCCTCTTTGATATGAACAATTGCGAAGTATTACTGATTAAAACATTACTGTTTTATTATGTAAAGCACCAACAAAACATGTAAAAAACTCTGCTTGTTAAAAATCTGGAAGTATTTTGAATTAAAGATATTACTTCTTTTTTCTGGACAGATGCAGAGGAATACAATATTCGTGTATTCTTTGATAATGCATATTTATTGATATTTTAACTTCAGTCGGACCTTGTTTGTTCGAATTCATCAGGTCTGAAATTTTATTCTGATTAATGCATGATTTTGAATAGTACATTTCAATTGTATCGGTGTGCCTAAGAAGATACATCAGGCTTGACATTTGTTTTCGGACAATACCAAGTATTCGGATTGAAGGTTGTCAAAGAAACGTGGTCCGACTGTATGTGAAATATATGTTTTTCATATTTGTTTAGGTATAAAAAGGTACAAAAAATGGGAACAATATTACTTTGATGGTGCAATATGATTTCAGTGCTTACTATTCTGTTTCAGGTGTGATTCCCATCCTCTGACGAAGGAACTACTGAACCATCAATGTAAACTATATGACAAGATAACATGCCTGGTTAAATCTAAAATTCATCGAATTGAAAAATTTAAAGTGCCATTATCTAGACAAGTTTTAGAAGATGCCAATTTATCAACTTACAAGACGTCTTTCCACCATTCAAAATCTGGTTTAAGGCTTAGTCAATCTGACATTACATTAAGTGATATTACTGAAGATGATGCTATTGACTCCGATAAAGTACAAGATGACTCGAGTATTGATCAGTGTTCTAAAAAATCTTCAGACAGAGAGCTAGGTGATGATAAAGAAGTGAATAAATCCTCTTCAGATATAGAAACCACTAATATTGCTGATGTTACTGAGAGTGTGCAAAAAGATATCAGAATTGCTCTCAGTAAAGGAGACAGTCTTAGACAGAAACTGGAAGAAGAAAACAAAAATGTGAAAGCTCTTTCAAGACAAGCTACTGAAGACTATGAAAGATATAATCAAGAAAATCTGGATGACTTGTTTGATGAATGCTCTGATGAAGAAAATGAAGAAGATGATATTTGTGACAAAACTGATGGTGATGTTGCTAGTGGTGACATGTTAAGTGATGATGTGAATGTAGGTAGTGATAATAAAGAAGACGAAAATACTGATAAAGATGAATCAGAAATAAAGGAAGATGAGTCTTCATTGGTAAGTGAATGTGGCAACATAGATGATGAGTCTGGTGTGGATAAAGAAGTCGAAAACAGTAAAAGTGATGGAGAGGCTGTTCTGAGAATAAAGTCAAGTTTTGAAAACTTGGAATGCAACATTGTGAAATTAAAGAATGAAGCATACCTTAGACATTTAAAAGGAATAACTGATGATATATTGATGAGTATAGAGAAAGTTCAAGTATTGTTTGTGATCGTTTATGAGCAGCTTGATAGTGCAGAGGGTCGGGACCAGTGCAATGAGTTGTTGGAAGAATATTTCTTCAGACCAATATGGAACAATTTACTGGCTTTATTTAGGTATTGGGTCTTTTCATTGTTGCAACCTTTGTAATCTCATATAAATTAGGTGTTAAATGTGATTTTCCGTACCACTAAGGAGTCTTTAAAACAATTTTGCATTAATATATATTTTGATACAGCTTTTTATAAGCAGAATGATAAAAACTTGACTTCTTAGAGACAGATCAATGAACTATAAATTTGAGATAGCAAATATTATTTGTCATATATATAAATACACTTCCCATTTTTGGGCGTGACTTTTTTACTGTCCAAAGATGATTTAAATCAGGTATCATTGTGGTCATAATGTACTATTTGTCAAATCATGTTATTGTTTTTCACCCCAACCTAACATGTATGAACTTACCACCTTGACCTCGTAGGACCAGTAGTTCAAAGTCTCCTATCACTATATTCTGTAACAATAGTGAAGTCAGCACATTTAGCTATGTAAGATAAGCACTTGACTGACGGTAAATCTGGAAGTTATGTGCTTGAAGTTGGATGCGGTGCATGTTGTATTCATAGTTCCCACATTTGCAATAATTACCTCTCTTGTTCTGAATTGTCGGCCATATTGAAGTTTAAAGTTTATAGGGAATACATGTATAATGTAAATGATGATAAACTAATAATTATTCATTATGCTCAGTTGGCTCAGTAAATTAAAGAAAAAGTGGTTGTCACATGCAAGTTCTCTTGGTATTTTCTCAATTATCTTATATTCAGAAATTACTCCTATAAGGGCTTATCAGTTTTGCCTATCAAAATGGCTGATGATTAACAACAAGGGAGGGAAATATTGTACATGTGGGAACTATCTATACTTCCAAAGTCATTTGTCCCCCACCTCTGATTCATGTAGTGGAAGAATGTTTAGTTCAAGTTGGTAAACCACCTAGGAATGCTAGCTAGGCATACTGACTGTCATACATAAATGCTGCTTCAATAGATAGTTGCCACATTTACAATATTTACCTCCCTTGTTCTTAATCATCAGCCATTTTGATAGGCAAAACTGATAAGCACTTATAGGAGTAATTCCCATATGTGTGATAATTGAGAAAATGCCAAGACAATTTGTATGTGACAACCACTTTTTCTTCACATTTCTGAGCCATGTGCCCACATGAGTATAATGAATATATGTTATTTTTATATATCTGATTTTATTATATATTTTTTTTACACTTTATTCCTTATAAACTTCAAGGAAATTTGCCAATCATTATGGCTGACTATTCAGAACAAGGAAAGTAAATATTGTAAATGTGGGAACTATCTATATTGTGCAGGCCCCAAGACATCACAATCGTATTGAAATCCAAACTACAGATTTGTTATTGCTACATTATTTGAATTTGATTATAAAGAAGCATAGCGTAATGAGTGAATGGGGACATCAGATGATGCTGATTTGATTTTTGTTTCCCCTGTTTTTAAAAATGTATACAATGTTTGACGTTATTTCAGACTTGCCAACGAACCAAAGGAAGTTTCATTAGCATATATAATGACTCTAACCCGAGATTGCAGCCCTGACAGATTTGGTGTACGTGAGAAATTATGTCTCCATGGTGACGGTGGATCGGGTGATTATCCGTACAGACCCGCTGTGATGGAGCTATTGGCTGTCTGTCAATGTCAAACTATGCTTGGCAAGTTGGAATGTTTAGGTAGGACTGATAAGATTTTCAGTGTCACTTTGACCATAATCTGTCTATTAGTTTTCATTTGAAAAACGCTATTCGTGAGACACAGAATGCATTTGACTCTAAGAGTTTGGGAGTTTGATCTAAATTCTGTTATTTTTGTTGATTTGTCTAAAATCTGTATGTTGTTGTTGGTGAATGTTCATGAAGAATGAGCCAATAATGGATTATCAATACATATACTTAATGCCAATATAAACACAATTATGTATAAGGCATTAAAGACTTAGTTTTATTATTTTGCTTTGTGTGATCATGGCATATATAATTCCTTTGCAAGATGTTATTAGGGCAAATACAGGTACATTCTAAGACATGAGCGTGTGTAGGCCCATAGTTGGTCTATAAAGACATCTTCCAATACCACTGGCATCAATTTCCAATTTTGAATTGTTTCCGTTTAAAGCTAGTCATCTGGGAAAATAAAATTTCTGGTTTAGTCTTTGCAATTTTTTCAACAAGTTCTCACAATGTTCTATCGGATAACGCTTTGTTGTGACAGTTTCGTGGATAATTATTGAAAATTGGCTGGGGTTTTTTCAGTGAAATCATCGAAACAAGTGATGCATTGCATTGAATATCATTTTAAAGAAAATAACCAGGAAGTGCCGGGAGTGTAAGTATATTTTAAGATTTTTGTCGAATGTTTGATTAGAGATAAAATTCAGGGGCATTATTCACAGACACTCAGACTTAGCCTTTAAATTGCAAAACTTATATTTTCCAGCATTTTTGTTTTCATTAAATCTAACCAAATAAAAGTCTGTCTGAACAATTGTTGTTCTCCCTTGTACACTTTCGCCAATTTTTATTTAAATAAATATTTTCATAACAATATAGGAGCAAACAGAATATTTAACATTTGAAAGTCTTAAGTATGAATTTCAGACTTAAAATGTTTATGCATTAGGCCTCAGTCTTTTAAAACAAACTGATAAATGCTAGAAATAAATGAGAATATATGAATTTCTTTATTGTCCTGATGATTAGAGGTGGAGAACTGTCCACTCGGACACCATTATAATACCTAGCGTACTAAATATTGTTCATTAAACTGAGCTCGAAAAGGTCTTAAATTTGATGCTAGTCAAGAAAACTCCTAGGAATTTGGCTAAACGACCTGGAAAAGTCATTTGATTTTGATAGAACATTTGCCTTAAGCTCCCTTAAAATTTTTCTTTTAGTAGTACTTGAAAAGTACCTGAATTTTGTTGCAGATATATGTTCTGTATGAACCTTTACCAAAGTCATCGCCTGTGTACGTTACAATTTGAGCGCCGCTGTACGATTTCCAACCTCTTCTATAAGTGACGTCATTTCCAGAAAATGTCACATGTGATGTCACCTTGTACTGACAGTTGGCAATATTTTCCCCATATGGCAATATGAAAACAAAGTGACCATATGGAGTAAATATTGTTTCCTGCTTGCAAATAGTGACATCACATGTTGCGTTTTCTTGAAATGACATCACTTACAGAAGAGGTTGTAACTCCCATAGCAGCGATCTTTCATTCTCTTACAGTGGTGCCGATGATTTGATACCGATTTTATGTTACATCATCTCGAAAACTTGCTTGCCGCAACTTGTGTCAGAATGTCACGCCATGGATAAATTTATACATGAAGGGTATGACTTATATTGTTGTTAATGGGGCACAGTGCCCATTTCTAAATGTTCCTAGGTTTAAATACTGCTGTTGACCTGATCTGAAGGTACTGGATTAAAATACTGCTATTGACCTGATTTGATGTATTGGTTTTGAATACTGCTGTTGACCTGATCTGAAGGTACTGGATTAAAATACTGCTGTTGACCTGATCTGAAGGTACTGGATTCAAATACTGCTATTGACCTGATCTGAAGTATTGGTTTTGAATACTGACATGATTCTTCTGCTGTTTTATTAATAGCTGAGTTAGGCTCGAGTGCTGGCTAGTTACCCAGAAGATACCATTGTTAGAAATTGTTTCACAATCAATGTAAAGCAATCAAGGTTTAAACTATGTATTCCTCCCCTATGCATTAATTCTGTGGGGGGGGGGGGGGGGGCTTTTGACTCCAAGAGTTTGGGAGTTTGATCTAAATTCTGTTCTTTTTGTTGATTTGTCTGAAGTCTGTATGTTGTTTTTGGTGAATGTTCATGAAGAATGAGCCAATAATGGATTATAAATATATATACTTAATGTCAATACAAACACAATTATTTCACTTAGCCTTCATTTTGTTCCAAATGTTAAACGTGTTTTACTGTTACAAATAATTATGCAAATCATTCTTCAAATATTAGTCAAACTGTGGCCCTTCGTATTCATATTTCATAATTGATGAAGTTTAGGAAATTATCTTTATAATGTCACCATGCTGACGTGGAAATTTTTAGTTGCGTTATTAATGGCATGGAGTATATATTCTAAAATTAAGATTTATTATGCCCCCCCCCCCTTCGAAGAAAAGAGGGCATATTGGTTTGCACATGTCGGTCCGTCCGTACCTTTTCGTTTCCGATCAATAACTCAAGAACCCCTCGACCTATCATATTCAAACTTGGTCCACACATTCATCTTGGGTAGCAGAGAAACCCTTTAGATTTTGGGTCAAAGGTCAAGGTCACAGGGGGGCATAATGTTTTACAAACATCTCTTGTTGAATATGCTTTAATATTAGAGATGCCTTTTCAATTGTTTAGTTTTTTAAGTTAATTATGAGACATGGTATAACATCTGTCGCTTTAGTGCTATCAAAGTCTGTAGACATAGTGGTTGAGGGGTGGAGTACCTGACTCCTGGTTGGTCAGGTGTATGTTTGAGCCCCATGGTAAGTGGGGTATGATTAAAGATATCACAACTCCAGAATTTGTTACTAGTACTGATCAGTTACCTAGGAAGCAGTCATGTGTATGAGTTGTAAAAATCATCTTTAACAATTAATGTAAAAATATACAGTAAAGACCTAAAGACCACCTCTTTAATAAGACAACCTGAAAATTAAGAACACAATTTTCTAGTCCATTTTCACTGTTTTGGTCTTTATTCAACCTCAGTATTAAGACCACCTTAATAATAAGACCAGTTTTCAAAAGTCCCTAAGGTGGTCTTACTTTTCAGGTTTTACTGTACCTTGAAACTCACCAAAAAAATAAAAGCTTTCTTTTTAGTGACATCAATATGACACTTATTGTGTTGATATGTAAATTGTTTTTTTATTTGTAGGTACATAATGGGCGAGGAAGGTTACTGTTTGACTTCATTCCAGACAGCTATCAATTATATGGTATCGGAAGGCATAGCTCTACAAACTACCTGATCACAAGCAAATCTCC
This sequence comes from Mactromeris polynyma, assembly GCA_032209605.1. NCBI lineage: Eukaryota > Metazoa > Mollusca > Bivalvia > Venerida > Mactridae > Mactromeris > Mactromeris polynyma. The sequence goes on from JASFXZ010000032.1 coordinate 1,239,458, forward strand.
AATCATCAAACATTGCATAATGTTTAGAAAATACAGGGTGTTAAAAAAGTTTGTTCACTAACTTTGAATTCCGATGAAATAAAAACCATAAACAATAAAAACAGTGACTTCATTACACTGTTTTTGATTCTGCTTTTTTTAAGAATATCTGTTTCATTTAGTACTGTCACCCAGAAATAAACTATCGGTCCATAGCGACATAGATGGAAAGAGTATTTAGAAAAATATTAAAATTCATGTTACACTCGTGCAAACTGGACATTTCAGTCCACGACCTCTGAAGAATGTTCCACAACTGAACAAGTCGGGTTTGGAATGTCCATTCAACAAAGGAGCAAGCGGGGTTTTCCCCGAGGATTTACAGCGTTTTTGTGCTTGAACAATTGGGGGTCCTTTGTAAATTTGTAGGGTCCCAGATAAGGAAGTTTATACTTGACAAAAGCTTATTTTAGGGGTCCCAGGGATGCACAGTAAGTTGAAATGGGAGTCCCTAGAAAGAAAAGGGAGTCAGGGCTCCAGATTTCTGCGTCGGGGAAATCCCTATTTCTCAGTTCCTATGCCGCCATCTTGCCTCATTATTCTGTTATATTGTGACTGTCATCTATCATAGCATCCCTGTCTGAATCTTATGTAATTTACTTTAAATTGTAAAATAAACATTTTAAGGGTTGAAAGGGAAACAAGTCTATAGGCATATGAATAAAGAAGCAAATACACTTGTTTTGCTGTCACCCCATCATGTAGCGGAGTACAACTGTGATGTAACACTTTTATGTGATATCTTTGTCATTGTGTATTTATGAACATGTATGTTGAAATTCCCTTGGTTCAAATGTGAATTGGAATTATATTCATCATTCTATTTAATATTCTAGTGTCGTGGTTGCGGGAAAACTATCTGTGTGGTCTACATTTCGTCTCTTGAGATAATCGCTACATTTTATTTAAGTTACGTGCATTCCAGAACTATAGAGGTAGTACAAATAGTAAGAGCTTGGAAAGACAGTTCCAACAATACCAAATACTCAAAACCGCCAAAAATGGAATTACTGGTTTCTGGAAATAATGCAACGATTTAGTAAGGCGATAATTTTAAGTTTGACTTTTGAAATAGTTGAACAACAATCATGGGAATAATGATCAGGGTCCGAGGTTACTAGAATGAGCTTTGGAGACCAGTCTATATGCTCAATCGCCTGATTGGTTGTTTCTGAACTCAAGACTCAAAATTGACCAATGGTAAAACTACATTCCCAGACAGGTCTCCAAACAGTCACTTGCTGACCATTGAAATTGCATTTGTAAAATTTGTGTACTCATCAGTTAAAGTCGGGAATATACATTTACCAGAAGGGGATATAACCTGTTCTTTCATTAGTCAGTCTTCAGTGCAGGTCCAGGTGAAATCTCATATTACAAAATATGGGCATTGTAGATACAACAGATCTGTTACACTTGTTACATGCAAGCATATGTTCCTTTCTGAACAATATTTATAAATTGTTCAATTATTATGACTGTGCCATCATTCTAGTTATAGTGCAATATTTGCTCCTACAGATATTGTACACTGTTATGTATTAATTGTACATTACCCTGTAAACTAGAACACTGGCTACACAAGGCCCTACTGTTTTTTATTTTTGTTAAGCGTCGACCTTGGTTCGTGAAACCTAGCTACCTATTCGAAAACACACGCAAAACTAGATAAAAGACAATGTATCATTTCACATGTTTTAATGAGGTAAACATGATAAAAATATAATTAATCAACTTGTCTCTTTATAAACCTTTAGAAGTCTAACAGAAATACTGACTAGTTTTCACTCACTATTTTCAAACATGCAAGTTAAGCTAATATTTACGAAACTTACGAAAATGTTTTTTTATTTTGCTCAAAACCTGGACTCACATAGACACTTAATAAAAATATAAAACGGCATGGCCTAATAAATTAGCCTTGGTAAGAATGTAATATACATGTATACTAGTATATTTATCTTTGTTATCATTTGTATAGATACAGTTAAACTGCTGAAAACTGGACTATATTGGGACCTGGTCAAAGGTCTGGTTTTCTGTGTATTACAGTTTTCAGAGAACTGAAGTGTATCTAACCAGGAATGAAATGTTTTTATGCATTAGGATCTAACAAATAAACAAGTTTTATATCTACTTACAGTGAAACTTCAATAATAAGACCACCCTTGGGACCTTTGAAAACTGGTCTTCTTATTGAGGTGATCTTAAAATTGAGGTTGAATAATAGCAAAATAATGGAAATGGACTTGAAAATTGTGTTCTTAATTTTGATGTGGTCCTATTATTGAGGTGGTCTTTATGCGAGGTTTTACTGTACTTATTGTATCATAATAACAATTTAAGGTTATTGAAATTTATCGAGGCGATATTTGTTCAGTCTGAATTAGACAGACCTGCTGAAATCAGCTCTAAGGACTCCATTATTTTACTCTTCCATGTGGAATTTTTGTGTCTAAAAAACTAAGTCTAAAAGTCCATTGAAAAAATCATTGACTGGCTGACGCATTCCATCAGAATTTTGAAAGTGATAATTTGGTTAGCAGAAGTGCCATTAAGAGAATTGCAAAGGGGCATAAAGTGTTACCCTGTCTGTCCGTCTGTACATGCAAAAATTGCCCCACAGCGGGGGCATCCGTGTCCTATGGACACAGCAAGTTTTAAAAATGGACTGATTGAAATGTCATTTTTAATGAATTTATTGTGTTTTCATTCTGAGTTTTATCTTAGTAATTACGTTATATTTATGGAATATTGTTAAGTATTTTTTAATAAACAGGAAGTAAATCAAATGTTGCATGTTTTTTATTTCTGATTGAGCGAGCCAGACAGACATTTCAGCTAGATCTGAATCAACAGCCATATTCCAGGGATGTAGATTCCTATAGGCCACAACCTACACCTTTTTATTGAAAAATCAAAAAAAGAAAATAGCCAAAACTGAAATAACATATTTAATGTATGTTTTTGATGTTATCGTAAGCATATTTACCTGAATGAAATGTACACAAAAACTCATCTCTGACGACCCTGCCCCCGGACCCCCCATAAAACTAGGCTTAACATCAATTTCACCTAAGCAACGCCCCTGAATTCTTTACTAGAAGATGTAAACTTTTACCATTCAGTTACATAGCTATATATCTACTGATATCGTAGAGGTCCCTGCTCCGGTGTAATGTCATACCGTGTTAAATATGCGCACAGTAAGAAGTGACATAACACGGTGGTGACTTCCCCTTACAATAATGGGACAGAAATGTACCCATATGGGAGATAATCACTGTGAGGAGTTTGAATAGAATAAGTTATTTGCATAATTAATAAGCATAATACATTCATAAAATGTATTTTCCTTTCATGTCGCTATTCACTGTAGAGTTGGATTTTTACGCTGTCATATTTTTTCTTTAAATTGAAATTTATTGAGGCGATATTTGTTCAGTCCGGCTATCCTTAAACATGGATAGCAGAATCAGACAGACCCGCTGAAGTCAGCTATAAGGACTCTTTTCTTTTACTCTTCCATGTGGGATTTTTGTGTCTAAAAACTAAGTCTAAAAGTTCATTAAAAAAATAATTGACTGGCTGACGCATTCCATCAGAGTTTTGAAAGTGATAATTTGGCAGAAGGCCATTAAGAGAATTGCAAAGGAGCATAAAGTGTTACCCTGTCTGTCACTCCGTACATGCGAAAATTGTTTTTCTATCACAAACTCTTCAAAGGATGGATGAATTCAATTCATACTGCTTCAAATTGAATAGCCTGTACAATCAAAATATTTGCATTCTACTGAAAAGCCCACAGCGGGGGCACCCGTGTCCTATGGACACAGCAAGTTTTAAAAATGGACTGATTGAAATGGCATTGTTAATGATTTTAGTGTGTTTTCATTCTGAGTTTTATCTTAGTAATTACGTTATAATTATGGAATATTGTTAAGTATTTTTTAATAAACAGGAAGTAAATCAAATGTTGCATGTTTTTTATTTCTGATTGAGCGAGCCAGACAGACATTTCAGCTAGATCTGAATCAACAGCCATATTCCAGGGATTCCTATAGGCCACAACCTACACCTTTTTATTGAAAAATCAAAAAAAGAAAATAGCCAAAACTGAAATAACATATTTAATGTATGTTTTTGATGTTATCGTAAGCATATTTACCAGAATGAAATGTACACAAAAACTCATCTCTGACGACCCTGCCCCCGGACACCCATAAAACTAGGCTTTACATCAATTTCACCTAAGCAACGCCACTGAATTCTTTACTAGAAGATGTAAACTTTTACCATTCAGTTACATAGCTATATATCTACTGATATGGTAGAGGTCCATACTGATATTTTTCAAATTAACAATAAGAAGGTTTAATCACTTATCCATCCTGCATGATTACGAATGTTATAATTAATTATTTTCTCTTATAGATGAACTCTCTTTTGTATCGGAACTGTATTATATTGTATTATTACAATGTAAATATTTCATGTTATTTCCCCATATGCTGTATATAAAAAAAAATTCCGTAACTTCACTCAACAAAATTCCTAATCGGTCAGTTTATATTGTATTATTATTTTTCTAATAATGCATGTATATTCACACAAAATTTCACATACCGATATTTGAACAGATCATGCAGCGAATTATTGATTTTTTTAGCCGGCTCGCTATGAAATTAATCGTATTAGGCGTATTGACGTTTATAGCACGTTTTGCACGTGCGGGGCATGGACACATATTTGCACGTGTTCGTGTACACTTTTGTCATTGCTGATGAAAATCCCTTTTGAAAAACACAAAACATGGTGAGAATGACTGAAGAAGAACGCGCCCGAGCCGTCGGAATGATACAGGCCGGAACTCATTTACGACAGGTGGTTTTATTTTTTTAAATTTCATAAGAATATTGACATTGAATTTCACCCAAAGAGCTTGTATGGTGGATAGCCGCCGATTGAAGGCTCTTGTCACCTGAAATAAGTTGAAACCGGAAATAACCACCAATATAATGGCTACAAACAAATAATGTCAATATTCTTATGAAATTTAAAAAAATAAAACCCACCTTAGGAATTTTGTTGAGTGTATATTAAACTCGTGGCTTATGATTTAATCAACGTATCAACCACAAACATTTTAGACACACTATTCCGTACTGTATAATTGGATATAACATAACATATAAGTTTGTTGATTTAACTTTATTGAACTCCATGCTTATTAAATAATCAACTATTTTATACGGACTATTCCGTACTGTATAATTGGATAATATAGCGTGTCGAAAATTTGATGATTTGTTACATATACATTTTGTTTGATTTAATTATATCAAACTCGATGTTTAATAATTAATCAACGTATCAACGCCAACAATTATTATGTTCGAGCTTAATTACGGCTTGGCAGCAAAACAATGCCTACGATAATTTTGATAAGGTGTGATAAAAAAGCTTGTGTTTTCCTTCAGCACCAAGCAGACGTATATTACTCAATTTTATATTGTGTATAAATTGTTAGATTTGCTATAGTTTGTTCATTCTCTGACTAAATCATGGCTAAGATTGCTATGTTTGTTGACAGCTACATTAGACGTCTCCGATATCACTGTGTAGAAAAAGATCGCATGAGTGTTCCGGGAACCATAAGATGGTTTTACAAGAGCGATCTGAGAACTGACCGCATGGAAAATGTACTCTTCCATAGTCTGTTAGACGCTCAGGCCGATATAGTCTTCATGAACCTCGGGGGAAACGACATCACAACCAGCTCTACACCTCAGGAAATTTTTCTACGAATTTGTAATATGGTTGATGATTTGTACGATTCAGGGGTCAAACAAGTCTTCATTGCCGAAATTATGACGAGGGGTGATTTCTCTAAGTGTCCAGGATTAACAAGGCAATGGTTTGACAACCAACGCTGCAAAATTAACAAAAAACTGGCAAAAAGATACAAGGCCAATTTAATCAAATTTCGGGATATGAGGTTTCAACATGACTATCACACTGACAAAGTGCATTTGAATAATACAAGCGGTATTAGGAAATACAAGTGCAAAATACAACGTGTCCTGCGTAGTACGAAGACATAGACTGTCCTTTTCAGGACAACACAACGGTCCTTTTCAGGGCCACGCAAATATTCTAGAAAGAATGCTCGATAATTGTCACTACAAATAGTATATATAAAGTTATTTCCATAATTAATAAGCATAATACATTCATAAAATGTATTTTCCTTTCATGTCGCTATTCACTGTAGAGTTGGATTTTTACGCTGTCATAATTTTTCTTTAAACTGTTCATATTAAAATAAAAAAAAAATTGCAATATATCGGTAGAAATAGTATATATGAACATATATAAATGTATGAAAATATAAAGGTATTGTTATGCGTCGCTTCGGGTCTCTTCGTGACGCTTGGGGTCGCTTCGTGTCGCTAATTAGTGAGACCGCTATTCACTAATTTGCGACACGAAGCGAACCCAAGCGTCACGAAGCGACACGAAACGAAAAAATAGCGTTTATGAATGATTTATGATTATAAATGTATGAAAATATACTTATATATGTTCACATATACTATTTTTACCGATATATTGCATTTTTTATATTTATGAACAGTTTTAAAAATCGACCTGAAGCGTCACGAAGTGATACGAAACGAAAAAATACCTTTGATGAATGATTTATGATATAAATGTATGAAAATATATTTATATATGTTCATATATACTATTTCTACCGATATATTGCAAATTTGTTTATTTATGAACAGAAAAATTATGACAGCGTAAAAATCCAACTTAAGGTTATTGAAATTTATTGAGGCGATATTTGTTCAGTCTGGCTATCCTTAAAAATGGATAGCAGAATCAGACAGACCCGCTGAAGTCAGCTATAAGGACTCTTTTCTTTTACTCTTCCATGTGGTATTTTTGTGTCTAAAAAACTAAGTCTAAAAGTTCATTAAAAAATAATTGACTGGCTGACGCATTCTATCAGAGTTTTGAAAGTGATAATTTGGTTAGCAGAAGTGCCATTAAGAGAATTGCAAAGGGGCATAAAGTGTTACCCTGTCTGTCAGTCCGTACATGCAAACATTGTTTTTCTATCACAAACTCTTCAAAGGATGGATGAATTCAATTCATATTGCTTCAAATTGAAAAGCCTGTACAATTAAAATATTTGCATTCTACTGAAAAGCCCACAGCAAGTTTTAAAAATGGACTGATTGAAATGGCATTGTTAATGAATTTATTGTGTTTTCATTCTGAGTTTTATCTTAGTAATTACGTTATATTTATGGAATATTGTTAAGTATTTTTTAATAAACAGGAAGTAAATCAAATGTTGCATGTTTTTTATTTCTGATTGAGCGAGCCAGACAGACATTTCAGCTAGATCTGAATCAACAGCCATATTCCAGGGATGTAGATTCCTATAGGCCACAACCTACACCTTTTTATTGAAAAATCAAAAAAAGAAAATAGCCAAAACTGAAATAACATATTTAATGTATGTTTTTGATGTTATCGTAAGCATATTTACCAGAAAGAAATGTACACAAAATCTCATCTCTGTCAACCCTGCCCCCGGACCCCCCATAAAACTAGGCTTAACATCAATTTCACCTAAGCAACGCCCCTGAATTCTTTACTGAAAGATGTAAACTTTTACCATTCAGTTGCATAGCTATATATCTACTGATATGGTACAGGTCCATGCTCCGGTGTACTGTCATACCGTGTTAAATATGCGCACAGCAAGAAGTGGCATAACACGGTGGTGACTTCCCCTTACAATAATGGGACAGAAATGTACCCATAAGGGAGATAATCACTGTGAGGAGTTGGAATAGAATAAGTTGCCTGATTACGTTTCAAATAAAGCACAGAGTCCTCACTACTTTAGTCGGTCAAAATGACTTAGGACGCATCATGAAATTGGCAGACAACTTAAATTGACGCCCAAATTATTTGAAAAGAGCAGTAGATCAGTGGTAAACTCGTGTGCCGTCTGTCATAGGTGTGAAAAACTGATAATTATTCGATATCAAACACCAAACTTGCTCAATTAAAAAGTTAATTACATTAACACACTGTATAATTATATTAAGTGGGGATTATACATTAATTGTGTTTGTCATCTGCATGTGATAAAAAAGCTTGTGTTTTCATTCAGCACCAAGCAGACGTATATTACTCAATTTTATATTGTGTATAAATTGTTAGATTTGCTATAGTTTGTTCATTCTCTGACTAAATCATGGCTAAGATTGCTATGTTTGGTGACAGCTACATTAGACGTCTCCGATATCACTGTGTAGAAAAAGATCGCATGAGTGTTCCGGGAACCATAAGATGGTTTTACAAGAGCGATCTGAGAACTGAACGCATGGAAAATGTACTCTTCCATAGTCTGTTAGACGCTCAGGCCGATATAGTCTTCATGAACCTCGGGGGAAACGACATCACAACCAGCTCTACACCTCTAGGAAATTTTTCTACGAATTTGTAATATGGTTGATGATTTGTACGATTCAGGGGTCAAACAAGTCTTCATTGCCGAAATTATGACGAGGGGTGATTTCTCTAAGTGTCCAGGATTAACAAGGCAATGGTTTGACAACCAACGCTGCAAAATTAACAAAAAACTGGCAAAAAGATACAAGGCCAATTTAATCAAATTTCGGGATATGAGGTTTCAACATGACTATCACACTGACAAAGTGCATTTGAATAATACAAGCGGTATTAGGAAATACAAGTGCAAAATACAACGTGTCCTGCGTAGTACGAAAACATAGACTGTCCTTTTCAGGACAACACAACGGTCCTTTTCAGGGCCACGCAAATATTCTAGAAAGAATGCTCGATAATTGTCACTACAAATAGTATATATAAAGTTATTTCCATAATTAATAAGCATAATACATTCATAAAATGTATTTTCCTTTCATGTCGCTATTCACTGTAGAGTTGGATTTTTACGCTGTCATAATTTTTCTTTAAACTGTTCATATTAAAATAAAAAAAATTGCAATATATCGGTAGAAATAGTATATATGAACATATATAAATGTATGAAAATATAAAGGTATTGTTATGCGTCGCTTCGGGTCTCTTCGTGACGCTTGGGGTCGCTTCGTGTCGCTAATTAGTGAGACCGCTATTCACTAATTTGCGACACGAAGCGAACCCAAGCGTCACGAAGCGACACGAAACGAAAAAATAGCGTTTATGAATGATTTATGATTATAAATGTATGAAAATATACTTATATATGTTCACATATACTATTTTACCGATATATTGCATTTTTTATATTTATGAACAGTTTTAAAAATCGACCTGAAGCGTCACGAAGTGATACGAAACGAAAAAATACCTTTGATGAATGATTTATGATATAAATGTATGAAAATATATTTATATATGTTCATATATACTATTTCTACCGATATATTGCAAATTTGTTTATTTATGAACAGAAAAATTATGACAGCGTAAAAATCCAACTTAAGGTTATTGAAATTTATTGAGGCGATATTTGTTCAGTCTGGCTATCCTTAAAAACGGATAGCAGAATCAGACAGACCCGCTGAAGTCAGCTATAAGGACTCTTTTCTTTTACTCTTCCATGTGGTATTTTTGTGTCTAAAAAACTAAGTCTAAAAGTTCATTAAAAAATAATTGACTGGCTGACGCATTCCATCAGAGTTTTGAAAGTGATAATTTGGTTAGCAGAAGTGCCATTAAGAGAATTGCAAAGGGGCATAAAGTGTTACCCTGTCTGTCAGTCCGTACATGCGAAAATTGTTTTTCTATCACAAACTCTTCAAAGGATGGATGAATTCAATTCATACTGCTTCAAATTGAGTAGCGATTTTCCTCTACATGTGGAGAAGTTGCCGGCTCTTTGTGGAAGGGTAAGTTAGTACTGGTTAGATATCAGTCCAGGAAAAACTGGTTAGGTGAACCGGCCGCCGTATATAACTGAAAAATTGTTGAGAAACGGCGTTAAACCCGATGAAACGAAACAAATTGAGTAGCCTGTACAATCAAAACATTTGCATTCTGCTGAAAAGCCCACGTCATCCGTGTCCTATGGACACAGCAAGTTTTAAAAATGGACTGATTGAAATGGCATTGTTAATGATTTTATTGTGTTTTCATTCTGAGTGTTATCTTTATATTATTATTATGGAATATTGTTAAGTATTTTTTAAGAAACAGGAAGTAAATCAAATGTTGCATGTTTTTTTTATTTCTGATTGAGCAAGCCAGACAGACATTTCAGCTAGATCTGAATCAACAGCCATATTCCAGGGATGTAGATTCCTATAGGCCACAACCTACACCTTTTTATTGTATGATTTTGCCCTTTTGCGAATAACTCCTCTGAAACGACTGCGAGTTTCTGCACTTGTGGTTTGTGGTATCATTGTTGCCTTAAGTATATCATCGTCAATAATATTAACATTTTGATTATTACTTGACGGTTCTCTGGTAGTTGTATGATTATGGTTGAACTGGGAGGCTAATATGTGAGTAGATTGCTCGCAAGGTGAGGAATCATTTGGAGGTGTGGGGGCAGATCTTCAGGCTTGCTAGTTGTAGCTGCTTTCTCGTTCTTATTATCTTGAGATGTTTTTCGAGAACTGGTGGTGGGTGTGGTTGTATTCACTAAGGTAAGCTGCGTTATTGAAGACTCAATACTGAAGCATATAGGTTTTCAAATTTGGCACCAATATCCTGAGCGAGTTGGTCAAATGAACGTTCAATGTCCTCCATGTTTGGGATAGTTTGACTTTTTTCTATGTTCATAAGTCGCACGTTCATTGATTTAGTGGCACTATCAAGATTTTGTTTTTGAGCAATTGACTGGGACATTTTGACGAAGTCATCATTCATTTTATCGCTCATTTCTTTCAGCTGAATTTTAAGTTTATTCTTTATAGCTGATTCGTTGTCATTGATTTTGCTTAGGAGCGATGAATTGTCTCTCAGAGATGTTTTCAGCTCCTTTATATCTGAGAAAATTGAATATTTTGATTTTTGCACACGTTTTATCAGTAAGTGTAAACACTGATAATCTGTTATGTTCCTTTTGTTCTGATGTACCATCAAGATGCAGATTGATTATTTGTGCACAGTTTTCAAGTTCCAATTTTATTTCGCTCATCTCTGCACTAAGTGTATTACAAACTTTGTCTTATTTCTTGTTGTTTTCGACTACTTCACGTTTGAGAGTTATAACGTCTGCTTGGAGAAATGCAAGAGTGGTTTTCATCTTAGCTATCTCTCTGTTACATGCATTGTTGTCGTTCCGGGGAGAGTCGGTGGATTCTTGGGAATCGGTTAAAGAAAATGTGCATTTTCTGTACATTTGACTAATGTCGGATACGTTTCCATTCAGAAATTCCGTGAGTAAAAGGCAGTCATTAGCAAACTTCGCCGACGCTGATTTGAATAATACAAGCGGTATTAGGAAATACAAGTGCAAAATACAACGTGTTCTGTGTAGTACGAAAACATAGACTTGTGAGAATGACTGAAGAAGAACGCGCCCGAGCCGTCGGAATGATACAGGCCGGAACTCATTTACGACAGGTGGGTTTTATTTTTTGAAATTTCATAACAAACATTTCTTGAGGCGTGCTCAGACATTTCAACCCACACAACCAGTGGACGACCTTGTGTTATATTTGAAAATATATTAACGAAGCCTGAAGTATGACATACTTAAACACTCGTACATGTATCTGGGACCAATATGTATATATTGGTCCCAGCATGTATAGTTAAAATATTTCATGAACATATGGATATGGCTTTACCAAAGACCTAAATCGGGGATACGACTCCTATGGACACAGCAAGTTTTAAAAATGGACTGATTGAAATGGCATTGTTAATGATTTTAGTGTGTTTTCATTCTGAGTTTTATCTTAGTAATTACGTTATAATTATGGAATATTGTTAAGTATTTTTTAATAAACAGGAAGTAAATCAAATGTTGCATGTTTTTTATTTCTGATTGAGCGAGCCAGACAGACATTTCAGCTAGATCTGAATCAACAGCCATATTCCAGGGATTCCTATAGGCCACAACCTACACCTTTTTATTGAAAAATCAAAAAAAGAAAATAGCCAAAACTGAAATAACATATTTAATGTATGTTTTTGATGTTATCGTAAGCATATTTACCAGAATGAAATGTACACAAAAACTCATCTCTGACGACCCTGCCCCCGGACACCCATAAAACTAGGCTTTACATCAATTTCACCTAAGCAACGCCACTGAATTCTTTACTAGAAGATGTAAACTTTTACCATTCAGTTACATAGCTATATATCTACTGATATGGTAGAGGTCCATGCTCCGGTGTAATGTCATACCGTGTTAAATATGCGCACAGCAAGAAGTGACATAACACGGTGTTGACTTCTCCTTACAATGATAGCTGAAATGTACCCATAAGGGAGATAATCACTGTGAGGAGTTTGAATAGAATAAGTTGCCTGACTACGTTACATTTTTTTCAAATAAAGCACAGAGTCCTCACTACTTAAGTCGGTCAAAATGACTTAGGACGCATCATGAAATTGGCAGACAACTTAAATTGACGCCCAAATTCTTTGAAAACAAAAGAGCAGTAGATAGGTGTGAAAAACTGATAATTATTCGATATCAAACACCAAACTTGCTCAATTAAAAAGTTAATTACATTAGCACATTGTATAATTATATTAAGTGGGGATTATACATTAATTGTGTTTGTCATCTGCTTTTTTGTCGTCGCTAATCACAACAGCGTAGCAAGCATTAATTACTGATATTTTTCAAATTAACAATAAGAAGGTTTAATCACTTATCCATCCTGCATGATTACGAATGTTATAATTAATTATTTTCTCTTATAGATGAACTCTCTTTTGTATCGGAACTGTATTATATTGTATTATTACAATGTAAATATTTCATGTTATTTCCCCATATGCTGTATATAAAAAAAAATTCCGTAACTTCACTCAACAAAATTCCTAATCGGTCAGTTTATATTGTATTATTATTTTTCTAATAATGCATGTATATTCACACAAAATTTCACATACCGATATTTGAACAGATCATGCAGCGAATTATTGATTTTTTTAGCCGGCTCGCTATGAAATTAATCGTATTAGGCGTATTGACGTTTATAGCACGTTTTGCACGTGCGGGGCATGGACACATATTTGCACGTGTTCGTGTACACTTTTGTCATTGCTGATGAAAATCCCTTTTGAAAAACACAAAACATGGTGAGAATGACTGAAGAAGAACGCGCCCGAGCCGTCGGTATGATACAGGCCGGAACTCATTTACGACAGGTGGTTTTATTTTTTTAAATTTCATAAGAATATTGACATTGAATTTCACCCAAAGAGCTTGTATGGTGGATAGCCGCCGATTGAAGGCTCTTGTCACCTGAAATAAGTTGAAACCGGAAATAACCACCAATATAATGGCTACAAACAAATAATGTCAATATTCTTATGAAATTTAAAAAAATAAAACCCACCTTAGGAATTTTGTTGAGTGTATATTAAACTCGTGGCTTATGATTTAATCAACGTATCAACCACAAACATTTTAGACACACTATTCCGTACTGTATAATTGGATATAACATAACATATAAGTTTGTTGATTTAACTTTATTGAACTCCATGCTTATTAAATAATCAACTATTTTATACGGACTATTCCGTACTGTATAATTGGATAATATAGCGTGTCGAAAATTTGATGATTTGTTACATATACATTTTGTTTGATTTAATTATATCAAACTCGATGTTTAATAATTAATCAACGTATCAACGCCAACAATTATTATGTTCGAGCTTAATTACGGCTTGGCAGCAAAACAATGCCTACGATAATTTTGATAAGGTGTGATAAAAAAGCTTGTGTTTTCCTTCAGCACCAAGCAGACGTATATTACTCAATTTTATATTGTGTATAAATTGTTAGATTTGCTATAGTTTGTTCATTCTCTGACTAAATCATGGCTAAGATTGCTATGTTTGTTGACAGCTACATTAGACGTCTCCGATATCACTGTGTAGAAAAAGATCGCATGAGTGTTCCGGGAACCATAAGATGGTTTTACAAGAGCGATCTGAGAACTGACCGCATGGAAAATGTACTCTTCCATAGTCTGTTAGACGCTCAGGCCGATATAGTCTTCATGAACCTCGGGGGAAACGACATCACAACCAGCTCTACACCTCAGGAAATTTTTCTACGAATTTGTAATATGGTTGATGATTTGTACGATTCAGGGGTCAAACAAGTCTTCATTGCCGAAATTATGACGAGGGGTGATTTCTCTAAGTGTCCAGGATTAACAAGGCAATGGTTTGACAACCAACGCTGCAAAATTAACAAAAAACTGGCAAAAAGATACAAGGCCAATTTAATCAAATTTCGGGATATGAGGTTTCAACATGACTATCACACTGACAAAGTGCATTTGAATAATACAAGCGGTATTAGGAAATACAAGTGCAAAATACAACGTGTCCTGCGTAGTACGAAGACATAGACTGTCCTTTTCAGGACAACACAACGGTCCTTTTCAGGGCCACGCAAATATTCTAGAAAGAATGCTCGATAATTGTCACTACAAATAGTATATATAAAGTTATTTCCATAATTAATAAGCATAATACATTCATAAAATGTATTTTCCTTTCATGTCGCTATTCACTGTAGAGTTGGATTTTTACGCTGTCATAATTTTTCTTTAAACTGTTCATATTAAAATAAAAAAAAAATTGCAATATATCGGTAGAAATAGTATATATGAACATATATAAATGTATGAAAATATAAAGGTATTGTTATGCGTCGCTTCGGGTCTCTTCGTGACGCTTGGGGTCGCTTCGTGTCGCTAATTAGTGAGACCGCTATTCACTAATTTGCGACACGAAGCGAACCCAAGCGTCACGAAGCGACACGAAACGAAAAAATAGCGTTTATGAATGATTTATGATTATAAATGTATGAAAATATACTTATATATGTTCACATATACTATTTTTACCGATATATTGCATTTTTTATATTTATGAACAGTTTTAAAAATCGACCTGAAGCGTCACGAAGTGATACGAAACGAAAAAATACCTTTGATGAATGATTTATGATATAAATGTATGAAAATATATTTATATATGTTCATATATACTATTTCTACCGATATATTGCAAATTTGTTTATTTATGAACAGAAAAATTATGACAGCGTAAAAATCCAACTTAAGGTTATTGAAATTTATTGAGGCGATATTTGTTCAGTCTGGCTATCCTTAAAAATGAACGTTCAATGTCCTCCATTTTTAGGATAGTTGGACGTTTTTCTATGTTCATAAGTCGCACGTTCATTGATTTAGTGGCACTATCAAGATTTTGTTTTTGAGCAATTGACTGCGACATTTTGACGAAGTCATCATTCATTTTATCGCTCATTTCTTTCAGCTGAATTTTAAGTTTATTCTTTATAGCTGATTCGTTGTCATTGATTTTGCTTAGGAGCGATGAATTGTCTCTCAAAGATGTTTTCAGCTCCTTTATATCTGAGAAAATTGAATTATTTTTTTTGCACACGTTTTATCAGTAAGTGTAAACACTCTGATAATCTGTTATGTTCCTTTTGTTCTGATGTACCATCAAGATGCAGATTGATTATTTGTGCACAGTTTTCAAGTTCCAATTTTATTTCGCTCATCTCTGCACTAAGTGTATTACAAACTTTGTCTTATTTCTTGTTGTTTTCGACTACTTCACGTTTGAGAGTTATAACGTCTGCTTGGAGAAATGCAAGAGTGGTTTTCATCTTAGCTATCTCTCTGTTACATGCATTGTTGTCGTTCCGGGGAGAGTCGGTGGATTCTTGGGAATCGGTTAAAGAAAATGTGCATTTTCTGTACATTTGACTAATGTCGGATACGTTTCCATTCAGAAATTCCGTGAGTAAAAGGCAGTCATTAGCAAACTTCGCCGACGCTGATTTGAATAATACAAGCGGTATTAGGAAATACAAGTGCAAAATACAACGTGTTCTGTGTAGTACGAAAACATAGACTTGTGAGAATGACTGAAGAAGAACGCGCCCGAGCCGTCGGAATGATACAGGCCGGAACTCATTTACGACAGGTGGGTTTTATTTTTTGAAATTTCATAACAAACATTTCTTGAGGCGTGCTCAGACATTTCAACCCACACAACCAGTGGACGACCTTGTGTTATATTTGAAAATATATTAACGAAGCCTGAAGTATGACATACTTAAACACTCGTACATGTATCTGGGACCAATATGTATATATTGGTCCCAGCATGTATAGTTAAAATATTTCATGAACATATGGATATGGCTTTACCAAAGACCTAAATCGGGGATACGACTCCTATGGACACAGCAAGTTTTAAAAATGGACTGATTGAAATGGCATTGTTAATGATTTTAGTGTGTTTTCATTCTGAGTTTTATCTTAGTAATTACGTTATAATTATGGAATATTGTTAAGTATTTTTTAATAAACAGGAAGTAAATCAAATGTTGCATGTTTTTTATTTCTGATTGAGCGAGCCAGACAGACATTTCAGCTAGATCTGAATCAACAGCCATATTCCAGGGATTCCTATAGGCCACAACCTACACCTTTTTATTGAAAAATCAAAAAAAGAAAATAGCCAAAACTGAAATAACATATTTAATGTATGTTTTTGATGTTATCGTAAGCATATTTACCAGAATGAAATGTACACAAAAACTCATCTCTGACGACCCTGCCCCCGGACACCCATACAACTAGGCTTTACATCAATTTCACCTAAGCAACGCCACTGAATTCTTTACTAGAAGATGTAAACTTTTACCATTCAGTTACATAGCTATATATCTACTGATATGGTAGAGGTCCATGCTCCGGTGTAATGTCATACCGTGTTAAATATGCGCACAGCAAGAAGTGACATAACACGGTGTTGACTTCTCCTTACAATGATAGCTGAAATGTACCCATAAGGGAGATAATCACTGTGAGGAGTTTGAATAGAATAAGTTGCCTGACTACGTTACATTTTTTTCAAATAAAGCACAGAGTCCTCACTACTTAAGTCGGTCAAAATGACTTAGGACGCATCATGAAATTGGCAGACAACTTAAATTGACGCCCAAATTCTTTGAAAACAAAAGAGCAGTAGATAGGTGTGAAAAACTGATAATTATTCGATATCAAACACCAAACTTGCTCAATTAAAAAGTTAATTACATTAGCACATTGTATAATTATATTAAGTGGGGATTATACATTAATTGTGTTTGTCATCTGCTTTTTTGTCGTCGCTAATCACAACAGCGTAGCAAGCATTAATTACTGATATTTTTCAAATTAACAATAAGAAGGTTTAATCACTTATCCATCCTGCATGATTACGAATGTTATAATTAATTATTTTCTCTTATAGATGAACTCTCTTTTGTATCGGAACTGTATTATATTGTATTATTACAATGTAAATATTTCATGTTATTTCCCCATATGCTGTATATAAAAAAAAATTCCGTAACTTCACTCAACAAAATTCCTAATCGGTCAGTTTATATTGTATTATTATTTTTCTAATAATGCATGTATATTCACACAAAATTTCACATACCGATATTTGAACAGATCATGCAGCGAATTATTGATTTTTTTAGCCGGCTCGCTATGAAATTAATCGTATTAGGCGTATTGACGTTTATAGCACGTTTTGCACGTGCGGGGCATGGACACATATTTGCACGTGTTCGTGTACACTTTTGTCATTGCTGATGAAAATCCCTTTTGAAAAACACAAAACATGGTGAGAATGACTGAAGAAGAACGCGCCCGAGCCGTCGGTATGATACAGGCCGGAACTCATTTACGACAGGTGGTTTTATTTTTTTAAATTTCATAAGAATATTGACATTGAATTTCACCCAAAGAGCTTGTATGGTGGATAGCCGCCGATTGAAGGCTCTTGTCACCTGAAATAAGTTGAAACCGGAAATAACCACCAATATAATGGCTACAAACAAATAATGTCAATATTCTTATGAAATTTAAAAAAATAAAACCCACCTTAGGAATTTTGTTGAGTGTATATTAAACTCGTGGCTTATGATTTAATCAACGTATCAACCACAAACATTTTAGACACACTATTCCGTACTGTATAATTGGATATAACATAACATATAAGTTTGTTGATTTAACTTTATTGAACTCCATGCTTATTAAATAATCAACTATTTTATACGGACTATTCCGTACTGTATAATTGGATAATATAGCGTGTCGAAAATTTGATGATTTGTTACATATACATTTTGTTTGATTTAATTATATCAAACTCGATGTTTAATAATTAATCAACGTATCAACGCCAACAATTATTATGTTCGAGCTTAATTACGGCTTGGCAGCAAAACAATGCCTACGATAATTTTGATAAGGTGTGATAAAAAAGCTTGTGTTTTCCTTCAGCACCAAGCAGACGTATATTACTCAATTTTATATTGTGTATAAATTGTTAGATTTGCTATAGTTTGTTCATTCTCTGACTAAATCATGGCTAAGATTGCTATGTTTGTTGACAGCTACATTAGACGTCTCCGATATCACTGTGTAGAAAAAGATCGCATGAGTGTTCCGGGAACCATAAGATGGTTTTACAAGAGCGATCTGAGAACTGACCGCATGGAAAATGTACTCTTCCATAGTCTGTTAGACGCTCAGGCCGATATAGTCTTCATGAACCTCGGGGGAAACGACATCACAACCAGCTCTACACCTCAGGAAATTTTTCTACGAATTTGTAATATGGTTGATGATTTGTACGATTCAGGGGTCAAACAAGTCTTCATTGCCGAAATTATGACGAGGGGTGATTTCTCTAAGTGTCCAGGATTAACAAGGCAATGGTTTGACAACCAACGCTGCAAAATTAACAAAAAACTGGCAAAAAGATACAAGGCCAATTTAATCAAATTTCGGGATATGAGGTTTCAACATGACTATCACACTGACAAAGTGCATTTGAATAATACAAGCGGTATTAGGAAATACAAGTGCAAAATACAACGTGTCCTGCGTAGTACGAAGACATAGACTGTCCTTTTCAGGACAACACAACGGTCCTTTTCAGGGCCACGCAAATATTCTAGAAAGAATGCTCGATAATTGTCACTACAAATAGTATATATAAAGTTATTTCCATAATTAATAAGCATAATACATTCATAAAATGTATTTTCCTTTCATGTCGCTATTCACTGTAGAGTTGGATTTTTACGCTGTCATAATTTTTCTTTAAACTGTTCATATTAAAATAAAAAAAAAATTGCAATATATCGGTAGAAATAGTATATATGAACATATATAAATGTATGAAAATATAAAGGTATTGTTATGCGTCGCTTCGGGTCTCTTCGTGACGCTTGGGGTCGCTTCGTGTCGCTAATTAGTGAGACCGCTATTCACTAATTTGCGACACGAAGCGAACCCAAGCGTCACGAAGCGACACGAAACGAAAAAATAGCGTTTATGAATGATTTATGATTATAAATGTATGAAAATATACTTATATATGTTCACATATACTATTTTTACCGATATATTGCATTTTTTATATTTATGAACAGTTTTAAAAATCGACCTGAAGCGTCACGAAGTGATACGAAACGAAAAAATACCTTTGATGAATGATTTATGATATAAATGTATGAAAATATATTTATATATGTTCATATATACTATTTCTACCGATATATTGCAAATTTGTTTATTTATGAACAGAAAAATTATGACAGCGTAAAAATCCAACTTAAGGTTATTGAAATTTATTGAGGCGATATTTGTTCAGTCTGGCTATCCTTAAAAATGGATAGCAGAATCAGACAGACCCGCTGAAGTCAGCTATAAGGACTCTTTTCTTTTACTCTTCCATGTGGTATTTTTGTGTCTAAAAAACTAAGTCTAAAAGTTCATTAAAAAATAATTGACTGGCTGACGCATTCTATCAGAGTTTTGAAAGTGATAATTTGGTTAGCAGAAGTGCCATTAAGAGAATTGCAAAGGGGCATAAAGTGTTACCCTGTCTGTCAGTCCGTACATGCAAACATTGTTTTTCTATCACAAACTCTTCAAAGGATGGATGAATTCAATTCATATTGCTTCAAATTGAAAAGCCTGTACAATCAAAATATTTGCATTCTACTGAAAAGCCCACAGCGGGGGCATCCGTGTCCTATCGACACAGCAAGTTTTAAAAATGGACTGATTGAAATGGCATTGTTAATGAATTTATTGTGTTTTCATTCTGAGTTTTATCTTAGTAATTACGTTATATTTATGGAATATTGTTAAGTATTTTTTAATAAACAGGAAGCAAATCAAATGTTGCATGTTTTTTATTTCTGATTGAGCGAGCCAGACAGACATTTCAGCTAGATCTGAATCAACATCCATATTCCAGGGATGTAGATTCCTATAGGCCACAACCTACACCTTTTTATTGAAAAATCAAAAAAAGAAAATAGCCAAAACTGAAATAACATATTTAATGTATGTTTTTGACGTTATCATAAGCATATTTACCAGAATGAAATGTACACAAAATCTTACTCTGTCAACCCTGCCCCCGGACCCCCCATAAAACTAGGCTTAACATCAATTTCACCTAAGCAACGCCCCTGAATTCTTTACTGAAAGATGTAAAATTTTACCATTCAGTTACATAGCTATATATCTACTGATATGGTACAGGTCCATGCTCCGGTGTAATGTCATACCGTGTTAAATATGCGCACAGCAAGAAGTGACATAACACGGTGGTGACTTCCCCTTACAATAATGGGACAGAAATGTACCCATAAGGGAGATAATCACTGTGAGGAGTTTGAATAGAATAAGTTGCCTGACTACGTTACAATTTTTTCAAATAAAGCACAGAGTCCTCACTACTTTAGTCGGTCAAAATGACTTAGGACGCATCATGAAATTGGCAGACAACTTAAATTGACGCCCAAATTCTTTGAAAACAAAAGAGCAGTAGATCAGTGGTAAACTCGTGTGCCGTCTGTCATAGGTGTGAAAAACTGATAATTATTCGATATCAAACACCAAACTTGCTCAATTAAAAAGTTAATTACATTAACACACTGTATAATTATATTAAGTGGGGATTATACATTAATTGTGTTTGTCATCTGCATGTGATAAAAAAGCTTGTGTTTTCATTCAGCACCAAGCAGACGTATATTACTCAATTTTATATTGTGTATAAATTGTTAGATTTGCTATAGTTTGTTCATTCTCTGACTAAATCATGGCTAAGATTGCTATGTTTGGTGACAGCTACATTAGACGTCTCCGATATCACTGTGTAGAAAAAGATCGCATGAGTGTTCCGGGAACCATAAGATGGTTTTACAAGAGCGATCTGAGAACTGAACGCATGGAAAATGTACTCTTCCATAGTCTGTTAGACGCTCAGGCCGATATAGTCTTCATGAACCTCGGGGGAAACGACATCACAACCAACTCTACACCTCAGGAAATTTTTCTACGAATTTGTAATATGGTAGATGATTTGTACGATTCAGGGGTCAAACAAGTCTTCATTGCCGAAATTATGACGAGGGGTGATTTCTCTAAGTGTCCAGGATTAACAAGGCAATGGTTTGACAACCAACGCTGCAAAATTAACAAAAAACTGGCAAAAAGATACAAGGCCAATTTAATCAAATTTCGGGATATGAGGTTTCAACATGACTATCACACTGACAAAGTGCATTTGAATAATACAAGCGGTATTAGGAAATACAAGTGCAAAATACAACGTGTCCTGCGTAGTACGAAGACATAGACTGTCCTTTTCAGGACAACACAACGGTCCTTTTCAGGGCCACGCAAATATTTTAGAAAGAATGCTCGATAATTGTCACTACAAATAGTATATATAAAGTTATTTCCATAATTAATAAGCATAATACATTCATAAAATGTATTTTCCTTTCATGTCGCTATTCACTGTAGAGTTGGATTTTTACGCTGTCATAATTTTTCTTTAAACTGTTCATATTAAAATAAAAAAAAAATTGCAATATATCGGTAGAAATAGTATATATGAACATATATAAATGTATGAAAATATAAAGGTATTGTTATGCGTCGCTTCGGGTCTCTTCGTGACGCTTGGGGTCGCTTCGTGTCGCTAATTAGTGAGACCGCTATTCACTAATTTGCGACACGAAGCGAACCCAAACGTCATGAAGCGACACGAAATGAAAAAATAGCGTTTATGAATGATTTATGATTATAAATGTATGAAAATATACTTATATATGTTCACATATACTATTTTTACCGATATATTGCATTTTTTATATTTATGAACAGTTTTAAAAATCGACCTGAAGCGTCACGAAGTGATACGAAACGAAAAAATACCTTTGATGAATGATTTATGATATAAATGTATGAAAATATATTTATATATGTTCATATATACTATTTCTACCGATATATTGCAAATTTGTTTATTTATGAACAGAAAAATTATGACAGCGTAAAAATCCAACTTAAGGTTATTGAAATTTATTGAGGCGATATTTGTTCAGTCTGGCTATCCTTAAAAATGGATAGCAGAATCAGACAGACCCGCTGAAGTCAGCTATAAGGACTCTTTTCTTTTACTCTTCCATGTGGTATTTTTGTGTCTAAAAAACTAAGTCTAAAAGTTCATTAAAAAATAATTGACTGGCTGACGCATTCCATTAGAGTTTTGAAAGTGATAATTTGGTTAGCAGAAGTGCCATTAAGAGAATTGCAAAGGGGCATAAAGTGTTACCCTGTCTGTCAGTCCGTACATACAAACATTGTTTTTCTATCACAAACTCTTCAAAGGATGGATGAATTCAATTCATATTGCTTCAAATTGAAAAGCCTGTACAATCAAAATATTTGCATTCTACTGAAAAGCCCACAGCGGGGGCATCCGTGTCCTATCGACACAGCAAGTTTTAAAAATGGACTGATTGAAATGGCATTGTTAATGAATTTATTGTGTTTTCATTCTGAGTTTTATCTTAGTAATTACGTTATATTTATGGAATATTGTTAAGTATTTTTTAATAAACAGGAAGCAAATCAAATGTTGCATGTTTTTTATTTCTGATTGAGCGAGCCAGACAGACATTTCAGCTAGATCTGAATCAACATCCATATTCCAGGGATGTAGATTCCTATAGGCCACAACCTACACCTTTTTATTGAAAAATCAAAAAAATGAAAATAGCCAAAACTGAAATAACATGGTTGATGATTTGTACGATTCAGGGGTCAAACAAGTCTTCATTGCCGAAATTATGACGAGGGGTGATTTCTCTAAGTGTCCAGGATTAACAAGGCAATGGTTTGACAACCAACGCTGCAAAATTAACAAAAAACTGGCAAAAAGATACAAGGCCAATTTAATCAAATTTCGGGATATGAGGTTTCAACATGACTATCACACTGACAAAGTGCATTTGAATAATACAAGCGGTATTAGGAAATACAAGTGCAAAATACAACGTGTCCTGCGTAGTACGAAGACATAGACTGTCCTTTTCAGGACAACACAACGGTCCTTTTCAGGGCCACGCAAATATTCTAGAAAGAATGCTCGATAATTGTCACTACAAATAGTATATATAAAGTTATTTCCATAATTAATAAGCATAATACATTCATAAAATGTATTTTCCTTTCATGTCGCTATTCACTGTAGAGTTGGATTTTTACGCTGTCATAATTTTTTTTTAAACTGTTCATATTAAAATAAAAAAAAAATTGCAATATATCGGTAGAAATAGTATATATGAACATATATAAATGTATGAAAATATAAAGGTATTGTTATGCGTCGCTTCGGGTCTCTTCGTGACGCTTGGGGTCGCTTCGTGTCGCTAATTAGTGAGACCGCTATTCACTAATTTGCGACACGAAGCGAACCCAAGCGTCACGAAGCGACACGAAACGAAAAAATAGCGTTTATGAATGATTTATGATTATAAATGTATGAAAATATACTTATATATGTTCACATATACTATTTTTACCGATATATTGCATTTTTTATATTTATGAACAGTTTTAAAAATCGACCTGAAGCGTCACGAAGTGATACGAAACGAAAAAATACCTTTGATGAATGATTTATGATATAAATGTATGAAAATATATTTATATATGTTCATATATACTATTTCTACCGATATATTGCAAATTTGTTTATTTATGAACAGAAAAATTATGACAGCGTAAAAATCCAACTTAAGGTTATTGAAATTTATTGAGGCGATATTTGTTCAGTCTGGCTATCCTTAAAAATGGATAGCAGAATCAGACAGACCCGCTGAAGTCAGCTATAAGGACTCTTTTCTTTTACTCTTCCATGTGGTATTTTTGTGTCTAAAAAACTAAGTCTAAAAGTTCATTAAAAAATAATTGACTGGCTGACGCATTCTATCAGAGTTTTGAAAGTGATAATTTGGTTAGCAGAAGTGCCATTAAGAGAATTGCAAAGGGGCATAAAGTGTTACCCTGTCTGTCAGTCCGTACATGCAAACATTGTTTTTCTATCACAAACTCTTCAAAGGATGGATGAATTCAATTCATATTGCTTCAAATTGAAAAGCCTGTACAATCAAAATATTTGCATTCTACTGAAAAGCCCACAGCGGGGGCATCCGTGTCCTATCGACACAGCAAGTTTTAAAAATGGACTGATTGAAATGGCATTGTTAATGAATTTATTGTGTTTTCATTCTGAGTTTTATCTTAGTAATTACGTTATATTTATGGAATATTGTTAAGTATTTTTTAATAAACAGGAAGCAAATCAAATGTTGCATGTTTTTTATTTCTGATTGAGCGAGCCAGACAGACATTTCAGCTAGATCTGAATCAACATCCATATTCCAGGGATGTAGATTCCTATAGGCCACAACCTACACCTTTTTATTGAAAAATCAAAAAAAGAAAATAGCCAAAACTGAAATAACATATTTAATGTATGTTTTTGACGTTATCATAAGCATATTTACCAGAATGAAATGTACACAAAATCTTACTCTGTCAACCCTGCCCCCGGACCCCCCATAAAACTAGGCTTAACATCAATTTCACCTAAGCAACGCCCCTGAATTCTTTACTGAAAGATGTAAAATTTTACCATTCAGTTACATAGCTATATATCTACTGATATGGTACAGGTCCATGCTCCGGTGTAATGTCATACCGTGTTAAATATGCGCACAGCAAGAAGTGACATAACACGGTGGTGACTTCCCCTTACAATAATGGGACAGAAATGTACCCATAAGGGAGATAATCACTGTGAGGAGTTTGAATAGAATAAGTTGCCTGACTACGTTACAATTTTTTCAAATAAAGCACAGAGTCCTCACTACTTTAGTCGGTCAAAATGACTTAGGACGCATCATGAAATTGGCAGACAACTTAAATTGACGCCCAAATTCTTTGAAAACAAAAGAGCAGTAGATCAGTGGTAAACTCGTGTGCCGTCTGTCATAGGTGTGAAAAACTGATAATTATTCGATATCAAACACCAAACTTGCTCAATTAAAAAGTTAATTACATTAACACACTGTATAATTATATTAAGTGGGGATTATACATTAATTGTGTTTGTCATCTGCATGTGATAAAAAAGCTTGTGTTTTCATTCAGCACCAAGCAGACGTATATTACTCAATTTTATATTGTGTATAAATTGTTAGATTTGCTATAGTTTGTTCATTCTCTGACTAAATCATGGCTAAGATTGCTATGTTTGGTGACAGCTACATTAGACGTCTCCGATATCACTGTGTAGAAAAAGATCGCATGAGTGTTCCGGGAACCATAAGATGGTTTTACAAGAGCGATCTGAGAACTGAACGCATGGAAAATGTACTCTTCCATAGTCTGTTAGACGCTCAGGCCGATATAGTCTTCATGAACCTCGGGGGAAACGACATCACAACCAACTCTACACCTCAGGAAATTTTTCTACGAATTTGTAATATGGTAGATGATTTGTACGATTCAGGGGTCAAACAAGTCTTCATTGCCGAAATTATGACGAGGGGTGATTTCTCTAAGTGTCCAGGATTAACAAGGCAATGGTTTGACAACCAACGCTGCAAAATTAACAAAAAACTGGCAAAAAGATACAAGGCCAATTTAATCAAATTTCGGGATATGAGGTTTCAACATGACTATCACACTGACAAAGTGCATTTGAATAATACAAGCGGTATTAGGAAATACAAGTGCAAAATACAACGTGTCCTGCGTAGTACGAAGACATAGACTGTCCTTTTCAGGACAACACAACGGTCCTTTTCAGGGCCACGCAAATATTTTAGAAAGAATGCTCGATAATTGTCACTACAAATAGTATATATAAAGTTATTTCCATAATTAATAAGCATAATACATTCATAAAATGTATTTTCCTTTCATGTCGCTATTCACTGTAGAGTTGGATTTTTACGCTGTCATAATTTTTCTTTAAACTGTTCATATTAAAATAAAAAAAAAATTGCAATATATCGGTAGAAATAGTATATATGAACATATATAAATGTATGAAAATATAAAGGTATTGTTATGCGTCGCTTCGGGTCTCTTCGTGACGCTTGGGGTCGCTTCGTGTCGCTAATTAGTGAGACCGCTATTCACTAATTTGCGACACGAAGCGAACCCAAACGTCATGAAGCGACACGAAATGAAAAAATAGCGTTTATGAATGATTTATGATTATAAATGTATGAAAATATACTTATATATGTTCACATATACTATTTTTACCGATATATTGCATTTTTTATATTTATGAACAGTTTTAAAAATCGACCTGAAGCGTCACGAAGTGATACGAAACGAAAAAATACCTTTGATGAATGATTTATGATATAAATGTATGAAAATATATTTATATATGTTCATATATACTATTTCTACCGATATATTGCAAATTTGTTTATTTATGAACAGAAAAATTATGACAGCGTAAAAATCCAACTTAAGGTTATTGAAATTTATTGAGGCGATATTTGTTCAGTCTGGCTATCCTTAAAAATGGATAGCAGAATCAGACAGACCCGCTGAAGTCAGCTATAAGGACTCTTTTCTTTTACTCTTCCATGTGGTATTTTTGTGTCTAAAAAACTAAGTCTAAAAGTTCATTAAAAAATAATTGACTGGCTGACGCATTCCATTAGAGTTTTGAAAGTGATAATTTGGTTAGCAGAAGTGCCATTAAGAGAATTGCAAAGGGGCATAAAGTGTTACCCTGTCTGTCAGTCCGTACATACAAACATTGTTTTTCTATCACAAACTCTTCAAAGGATGGATGAATTCAATTCATATTGCTTCAAATTGAAAAGCCTGTACAATCAAAATATTTGCATTCTACTGAAAAGCCCACAGCGGGGGCATCCGTGTCCTATCGACACAGCAAGTTTTAAAAATGGACTGATTGAAATGGCATTGTTAATGAATTTATTGTGTTTTCATTCTGAGTTTTATCTTAGTAATTACGTTATATTTATGGAATATTGTTAAGTATTTTTTAATAAACAGGAAGCAAATCAAATGTTGCATGTTTTTTATTTCTGATTGAGCGAGCCAGACAGACATTTCAGCTAGATCTGAATCAACATCCATATTCCAGGGATGTAGATTCCTATAGGCCACAACCTACACCTTTTTATTGAAAAATCAAAAAAATGAAAATAGCCAAAACTGAAATAACATGGTTGATGATTTGTACGATTCAGGGGTCAAACAAGTCTTCATTGCCGAAATTATGACGAGGGGTGATTTCTCTAAGTGTCCAGGATTAACAAGGCAATGGTTTGACAACCAACGCTGCAAAATTAACAAAAAACTGGCAAAAAGATACAAGGCCAATTTAATCAAATTTCGGGATATGAGGTTTCAACATGACTATCACACTGACAAAGTGCATTTGAATAATACAAGCGGTATTAGGAAATACAAGTGCAAAATACAACGTGTCCTGCGTAGTACGAAGACATAGACTGTCCTTTTCAGGACAACACAACGGTCCTTTTCAGGGCCACGCAAATATTCTAGAAAGAATGCTCGATAATTGTCACTACAAATAGTATATATAAAGTTATTTCCATAATTAATAAGCATAATACATTCATAAAATGTATTTTCCTTTCATGTCGCTATTCACTGTAGAGTTGGATTTTTACGCTGTCATAATTTTTTTTTAAACTGTTCATATTAAAATAAAACAAAAATTGCAATATATCGGTAGAAATAGTATATATGAACATATATAAATGTATGAAAATATAAAGGTATTGTTATGCGTCGCTTCGGGTCTCTTCGTGACGCTTGGGGTCGCTTCGTGTCGCTAATTAGTGAGACCGCTATTCACTAATTTGCGACACGAAGCGAACCCAAGCGTCACGAAGCGACACGAAACGAAAAAATAGCGTTTATGAATGATTTATGATTATAAATGTATGAAAATATACTTATATATGTTCACATATACTATTTTTACCGATATATTGCATTTTTTATATTTATGAACAGTTTTAAAAATCGACCTGAAGCGTCACGAAGTGATACGAAACGAAAAAATACCTTTGATGAATGATTTATGATATAAATGTATGAAAATATATTTATATATGTTCATATATACTATTTCTACCGATATATTGCAAATTTGTTTATTTATGAACAGAAAAATTATGACAGCGTAAAAATCCAACTTAAGGTTATTGAAATTTATTGAGGCGATATTTGTTCAGTCTGGCTATCCTTAAAAATGGATAGCAGAATCAGACAGACCCGCTGAAGTCAGCTATAAGGACTCTTTTCTTTTACTCTTCCATGTGGTATTTTTGTGTCTAAAAAACTAAGTCTAAAAGTTCATTAAAAAATAATTGACTGGCTGACGCATTCTATCAGAGTTTTGAAAGTGATAATTTGGTTAGCAGAAGTGCCATTAAGAGAATTGCAAAGGGGCATAAAGTGTTACCCTGTCTGTCAGTCCGTACATGCAAACATTGTTTTTCTATCACAAACTCTTCAAAGGATGGATGAATTCAATTCATATTGCTTCAAATTGAAAAGCCTGTACAATTAAAATATTTGCATTCTACTGAAAAGCCCACAGCAAGTTTTAAAAATGGACTGATTGAAATGGCATTGTTAATGAATTTATTGTGTTTTCATTCTGAGTTTTATCTTAGTAATTACGTTATATTTATGGAATATTGTTAAGTATTTTTTAATAAACAGGAAGTAAATCAAATGTTGCATGTTTTTTATTTCTGATTGAGCGAGCCAGACAGACATTTCAGCTAGATCTGAATCAACAGCCATATTCCAGGGATGTAGATTCCTATAGGCCACAACCTACACCTTTTTATTGAAAAATCAAAAAAAGAAAATAGCCAAAACTGAAATAACATATTTAATGTATGTTTTTGATGTTATCGTAAGCATATTTACCAGAAAGAAATGTACACAAAATCTCATCTCTGTCAACCCTGCCCCCGGACCCCCCATAAAACTAGGCTTAACATCAATTTCACCTAAGCAACGCCCCTGAATTCTTTACTGAAAGATGTAAACTTTTACCATTCAGTTGCATAGCTATATATCTACTGATATGGTACAGGTCCATGCTCCGGTGTACTGTCATACCGTGTTAAATATGCGCACAGCAAGAAGTGGCATAACACGGTGGTGACTTCCCCTTACAATAATGGGACAGAAATGTACCCATAAGGGAGATAATCACTGTGAGGAGTTGGAATAGAATAAGTTGCCTGATTACGTTTCAAATAAAGCACAGAGTCCTCACTACTTTAGTCGGTCAAAATGACTTAGGACGCATCATGAAATTGGCAGACAACTTAAATTGACGCCCAAATTATTTGAAAAGAGCAGTAGATCAGTGGTAAACTCGTGTGCCGTCTGTCATAGGTGTGAAAAACTGATAATTATTCGATATCAAACACCAAACTTGCTCAATTAAAAAGTTAATTACATTAACACACTGTATAATTATATTAAGTGGGGATTATACATTAATTGTGTTTGTCATCTGCATGTGATAAAAAAGCTTGTGTTTTCATTCAGCACCAAGCAGACGTATATTACTCAATTTTATATTGTGTATAAATTGTTAGATTTGCTATAGTTTGTTCATTCTCTGACTAAATCATGGCTAAGATTGCTATGTTTGGTGACAGCTACATTAGACGTCTCCGATATCACTGTGTAGAAAAAGATCGCATGAGTGTTCCGGGAACCATAAGATGGTTTTACAAGAGCGATCTGAGAACTGAACGCATGGAAAATGTACTCTTCCATAGTCTGTTAGACGCTCAGGCCGATATAGTCTTCATGAACCTCGGGGGAAACGACATCACAACCAGCTCTACACCTCTAGGAAATTTTTCTACGAATTTGTAATATGGTTGATGATTTGTACGATTCAGGGGTCAAACAAGTCTTCATTGCCGAAATTATGACGAGGGGTGATTTCTCTAAGTGTCCAGGATTAACAAGGCAATGGTTTGACAACCAACGCTGCAAAATTAACAAAAAACTGGCAAAAAGATACAAGGCCAATTTAATCAAATTTCGGGATATGAGGTTTCAACATGACTATCACACTGACAAAGTGCATTTGAATAATACAAGCGGTATTAGGAAATACAAGTGCAAAATACAACGTGTCCTGCGTAGTACGAAAACATAGACTGTCCTTTTCAGGACAACACAACGGTCCTTTTCAGGGCCACGCAAATATTCTAGAAAGAATGCTCGATAATTGTCACTACAAATAGTATATATAAAGTTATTTCCATAATTAATAAGCATAATACATTCATAAAATGTATTTTCCTTTCATGTCGCTATTCACTGTAGAGTTGGATTTTTACGCTGTCATAATTTTTCTTTAAACTGTTCATATTAAAATAAAAAAAATTGCAATATATCGGTAGAAATAGTATATATGAACATATATAAATGTATGAAAATATAAAGGTATTGTTATGCGTCGCTTCGGGTCTCTTCGTGACGCTTGGGGTCGCTTCGTGTCGCTAATTAGTGAGACCGCTATTCACTAATTTGCGACACGAAGCGAACCCAAGCGTCACGAAGCGACACGAAACGAAAAAATAGCGTTTATGAATGATTTATGATTATAAATGTATGAAAATATACTTATATATGTTCACATATACTATTTTACCGATATATTGCATTTTTTATATTTATGAACAGTTTTAAAAATCGACCTGAAGCGTCACGAAGTGATACGAAACGAAAAAATACCTTTGATGAATGATTTATGATATAAATGTATGAAAATATATTTATATATGTTCATATATACTATTTCTACCGATATATTGCAAATTTGTTTATTTATGAACAGAAAAATTATGACAGCGTAAAAATCCAACTTAAGGTTATTGAAATTTATTGAGGCGATATTTGTTCAGTCTGGCTATCCTTAAAAACGGATAGCAGAATCAGACAGACCCGCTGAAGTCAGCTATAAGGACTCTTTTCTTTTACTCTTCCATGTGGTATTTTTGTGTCTAAAAAACTAAGTCTAAAAGTTCATTAAAAAATAATTGACTGGCTGACGCATTCCATCAGAGTTTTGAAAGTGATAATTTGGTTAGCAGAAGTGCCATTAAGAGAATTGCAAAGGGGCATAAAGTGTTACCCTGTCTGTCAGTCCGTACATGCGAAAATTGTTTTTCTATCACAAACTCTTCAAAGGATGGATGAATTCAATTCATACTGCTTCAAATTGAGTAGCGATTTTCCTCTACATGTGGAGAAGTTGCCGGCTCTTTGTGGAAGGGTAAGTTAGTACTGGTTAGATATCAGTCCAGGAAAAACTGGTTAGGTGAACCGGCCGCCGTATATAACTGAAAAATTGTTGAGAAACGGCGTTAAACCCGATGAAACGAAACAAATTGAGTAGCCTGTACAATCAAAACATTTGCATTCTGCTGAAAAGCCCACGTCATCCGTGTCCTATGGACACAGCAAGTTTTAAAAATGGACTGATTGAAATGGCATTGTTAATGATTTTATTGTGTTTTCATTCTGAGTGTTATCTTTATATTATTATTATGGAATATTGTTAAGTATTTTTTAAGAAACAGGAAGTAAATCAAATGTTGCATGTTTTTTTTATTTCTGATTGAGCAAGCCAGACAGACATTTCAGCTAGATCTGAATCAACAGCCATATTCCAGGGATGTAGATTCCTATAGGCCACAACCTACACCTTTTTATTGTATGATTTTGCCCTTTTGCGAATAACTCCTCTGAAACGACTGCGAGTTTCTGCACTTGTGGTTTGTGGTATCATTGTTGCCTTAAGTATATCATCGTCAATAATATTAACATTTTGATTATTACTTGACGGTTCTCTGGTAGTTGTATGATTATGGTTGAACTGGGAGGCTAATATGTGAGTAGATTGCTCGCAAGGTGAGGAATCATTTGGAGGTGTGGGGGCAGATCTTCAGGCTTGCTAGTTGTAGCTGCTTTCTCGTTCTTATTATCTTGAGATGTTTTTCGAGAACTGGTGGTGGGTGTGGTTGTATTCACTAAGGTAAGCTGCGTTATTGAAGACTCAATACTGAAGCATATAGGTTTTCAAATTTGGCACCAATATCCTGAGCGAGTTGGTCAAATGAACGTTCAATGTCCTCCATGTTTGGGATAGTTTGACTTTTTTCTATGTTCATAAGTCGCACGTTCATTGATTTAGTGGCACTATCAAGATTTTGTTTTTGAGCAATTGACTGGGACATTTTGACGAAGTCATCATTCATTTTATCGCTCATTTCTTTCAGCTGAATTTTAAGTTTATTCTTTATAGCTGATTCGTTGTCATTGATTTTGCTTAGGAGCGATGAATTGTCTCTCAGAGATGTTTTCAGCTCCTTTATATCTGAGAAAATTGAATATTTTGATTTTTGCACACGTTTTATCAGTAAGTGTAAACACTGATAATCTGTTATGTTCCTTTTGTTCTGATGTACCATCAAGATGCAGATTGATTATTTGTGCACAGTTTTCAAGTTCCAATTTTATTTCGCTCATCTCTGCACTAAGTGTATTACAAACTTTGTCTTATTTCTTGTTGTTTTCGACTACTTCACGTTTGAGAGTTATAACGTCTGCTTGGAGAAATGCAAGAGTGGTTTTCATCTTAGCTATCTCTCTGTTACATGCATTGTTGTCGTTCCGGGGAGAGTCGGTGGATTCTTGGGAATCGGTTAAAGAAAATGTGCATTTTCTGTACATTTGACTAATGTCGGATACGTTTCCATTCAGAAATTCCGTGAGTAAAAGGCAGTCATTAGCAAACTTCGCCGACGCTGATTTGAATAATACAAGCGGTATTAGGAAATACAAGTGCAAAATACAACGTGTTCTGTGTAGTACGAAAACATAGACTTGTGAGAATGACTGAAGAAGAACGCGCCCGAGCCGTCGGAATGATACAGGCCGGAACTCATTTACGACAGGTGGGTTTTATTTTTTGAAATTTCATAACAAACATTTCTTGAGGCGTGCTCAGACATTTCAACCCACACAACCAGTGGACGACCTTGTGTTATATTTGAAAATATATTAACGAAGCCTGAAGTATGACATACTTAAACACTCGTACATGTATCTGGGACCAATATGTATATATTGGTCCCAGCATGTATAGTTAAAATATTTCATGAACATATGGATATGGCTTTACCAAAGACCTAAATCGGGGATACGACTCCTATGGACACAGCAAGTTTTAAAAATGGACTGATTGAAATGGCATTGTTAATGATTTTAGTGTGTTTTCATTCTGAGTTTTATCTTAGTAATTACGTTATAATTATGGAATATTGTTAAGTATTTTTTAATAAACAGGAAGTAAATCAAATGTTGCATGTTTTTTATTTCTGATTGAGCGAGCCAGACAGACATTTCAGCTAGATCTGAATCAACAGCCATATTCCAGGGATTCCTATAGGCCACAACCTACACCTTTTTATTGAAAAATCAAAAAAAGAAAATAGCCAAAACTGAAATAACATATTTAATGTATGTTTTTGATGTTATCGTAAGCATATTTACCAGAATGAAATGTACACAAAAACTCATCTCTGACGACCCTGCCCCCGGACACCCATAAAACTAGGCTTTACATCAATTTCACCTAAGCAACGCCACTGAATTCTTTACTAGAAGATGTAAACTTTTACCATTCAGTTACATAGCTATATATCTACTGATATGGTAGAGGTCCATGCTCCGGTGTAATGTCATACCGTGTTAAATATGCGCACAGCAAGAAGTGACATAACACGGTGTTGACTTCTCCTTACAATGATAGCTGAAATGTACCCATAAGGGAGATAATCACTGTGAGGAGTTTGAATAGAATAAGTTGCCTGACTACGTTACATTTTTTTCAAATAAAGCACAGAGTCCTCACTACTTAAGTCGGTCAAAATGACTTAGGACGCATCATGAAATTGGCAGACAACTTAAATTGACGCCCAAATTCTTTGAAAACAAAAGAGCAGTAGATAGGTGTGAAAAACTGATAATTATTCGATATCAAACACCAAACTTGCTCAATTAAAAAGTTAATTACATTAGCACATTGTATAATTATATTAAGTGGGGATTATACATTAATTGTGTTTGTCATCTGCTTTTTTGTCGTCGCTAATCACAACAGCGTAGCAAGCATTAATTACTGATATTTTTCAAATTAACAATAAGAAGGTTTAATCACTTATCCATCCTGCATGATTACGAATGTTATAATTAATTATTTTCTCTTATAGATGAACTCTCTTTTGTATCGGAACTGTATTATATTGTATTATTACAATGTAAATATTTCATGTTATTTCCCCATATGCTGTATATAAAAAAAAATTCCGTAACTTCACTCAACAAAATTCCTAATCGGTCAGTTTATATTGTATTATTATTTTTCTAATAATGCATGTATATTCACACAAAATTTCACATACCGATATTTGAACAGATCATGCAGCGAATTATTGATTTTTTTAGCCGGCTCGCTATGAAATTAATCGTATTAGGCGTATTGACGTTTATAGCACGTTTTGCACGTGCGGGGCATGGACACATATTTGCACGTGTTCGTGTACACTTTTGTCATTGCTGATGAAAATCCCTTTTGAAAAACACAAAACATGGTGAGAATGACTGAAGAAGAACGCGCCCGAGCCGTCGGTATGATACAGGCCGGAACTCATTTACGACAGGTGGTTTTATTTTTTTAAATTTCATAAGAATATTGACATTGAATTTCACCCAAAGAGCTTGTATGGTGGATAGCCGCCGATTGAAGGCTCTTGTCACCTGAAATAAGTTGAAACCGGAAATAACCACCAATATAATGGCTACAAACAAATAATGTCAATATTCTTATGAAATTTAAAAAAATAAAACCCACCTTAGGAATTTTGTTGAGTGTATATTAAACTCGTGGCTTATGATTTAATCAACGTATCAACCACAAACATTTTAGACACACTATTCCGTACTGTATAATTGGATATAACATAACATATAAGTTTGTTGATTTAACTTTATTGAACTCCATGCTTATTAAATAATCAACTATTTTATACAGACTATTCCGTACTGTATAATTGGATAATATAGCGTGTCGAAAATTTGATGATTTGTTACATATACATTTTGTTTGATTTAATTATATCAAACTCGATGTTTAATAATTAATCAACGTATCAACGCCAACAATTATTATGTTCGAGCTTAATTACGGCTTGGCAGCAAAACAATGCCTACGATAATTTTGATAAGGTGTGATAAAAAAGCTTGTGTTTTCCTTCAGCACCAAGCAGACGTATATTACTCAATTTTATATTGTGTATAAATTGTTAGATTTGCTATAGTTTGTTCATTCTCTGACTAAATCATGGCTAAGATTGCTATGTTTGTTGACAGCTACATTAGACGTCTCCGATATCACTGTGTAGAAAAAGATCGCATGAGTGTTCCGGGAACCATAAGATGGTTTTACAAGAGCGATCTGAGAACTGACCGCATGGAAAATGTACTCTTCCATAGTCTGTTAGACGCTCAGGCCGATATAGTCTTCATGAACCTCGGGGGAAACGACATCACAACCAGCTCTACACCTCAGGAAATTTTTCTACGAATTTGTAATATGGTTGATGATTTGTACGATTCAGGGGTCAAACAAGTCTTCATTGCCGAAATTATGACGAGGGGTGATTTCTCTAAGTGTCCAGGATTAACAAGGCAATGGTTTGACAACCAACGCTGCAAAATTAACAAAAAACTGGCAAAAAGATACAAGGCCAATTTAATCAAATTTCGGGATATGAGGTTTCAACATGACTATCACACTGACAAAGTGCATTTGAATAATACAAGCGGTATTAGGAAATACAAGTGCAAAATACAACGTGTCCTGCGTAGTACGAAGACATAGACTGTCCTTTTCAGGACAACACAACGGTCCTTTTCAGGGCCACGCAAATATTCTAGAAAGAATGCTCGATAATTGTCACTACAAATAGTATATATAAAGTTATTTCCATAATTAATAAGCATAATACATTCATAAAATGTATTTTCCTTTCATGTCGCTATTCACTGTAGAGTTGGATTTTTACGCTGTCATAATTTTTCTTTAAACTGTTCATATTAAAATAAAAAAAAAATTGCAATATATCGGTAGAAATAGTATATATGAACATATATAAATGTATGAAAATATAAAGGTATTGTTATGCGTCGCTTCGGGTCTCTTCGTGACGCTTGGGGTCGCTTCGTGTCGCTAATTAGTGAGACCGCTATTCACTAATTTGCGACACGAAGCGAACCCAAGCGTCACGAAGCGACACGAAACGAAAAAATAGCGTTTATGAATGATTTATGATTATAAATGTATGAAAATATACTTATATATGTTCACATATACTATTTTTACCGATATATTGCATTTTTTATATTTATGAACAGTTTTAAAAATCGACCTGAAGCGTCACGAAGTGATACGAAACGAAAAAATACCTTTGATGAATGATTTATGATATAAATGTATGAAAATATATTTATATATGTTCATATATACTATTTCTACCGATATATTGCAAATTTGTTTATTTATGAACAGAAAAATTATGACAGCGTAAAAATCCAACTTAAGGTTATTGAAATTTATTGAGGCGATATTTGTTCAGTCTGGCTATCCTTAAAAATGAACGTTCAATGTCCTCCATTTTTAGGATAGTTGGACGTTTTTCTATGTTCATAAGTCGCACGTTCATTGATTTAGTGGCACTATCAAGATTTTGTTTTTGAGCAATTGACTGCGACATTTTGACGAAGTCATCATTCATTTTATCGCTCATTTCTTTCAGCTGAATTTTAAGTTTATTCTTTATAGCTGATTCGTTGTCATTGATTTTGCTTAGGAGCGATGAATTGTCTCTCAAAGATGTTTTCAGCTCCTTTATATCTGAGAAAATTGAATTATTTTTTTTGCACACGTTTTATCAGTAAGTGTAAACACTCTGATAATCTGTTATGTTCCTTTTGTTCTGATGTACCATCAAGATGCAGATTGATTATTTGTGCACAGTTTTCAAGTTCCAATTTTATTTCGCTCATCTCTGCACTAAGTGTATTACAAACTTTGTCTTATTTCTTGTTGTTTTCGACTACTTCACGTTTGAGAGTTATAACGTCTGCTTGGAGAAATGCAAGAGTGGTTTTCATCTTAGCTATCTCTCTGTTACATGCATTGTTGTCGTTCCGGGGAGAGTCGGTGGATTCTTGGGAATCGGTTAAAGAAAATGTGCATTTTCTGTACATTTGACTAATGTCGGATACGTTTCCATTCAGAAATTCCGTGAGTAAAAGGCAGTCATTAGCAAACTTCGCCGACGCTGATTTGAATAATACAAGCGGTATTAGGAAATACAAGTGCAAAATACAACGTGTTCTGTGTAGTACGAAAACATAGACTTGTGAGAATGACTGAAGAAGAACGCGCCCGAGCCGTCGGAATGATACAGGCCGGAACTCATTTACGACAGGTGGGTTTTATTTTTTGAAATTTCATAACAAACATTTCTTGAGGCGTGCTCAGACATTTCAACCCACACAACCAGTGGACGACCTTGTGTTATATTTGAAAATATATTAACGAAGCCTGAAGTATGACATACTTAAACACTCGTACATGTATCTGGGACCAATATGTTAAAATATTTCATGAACATATGGATATGGCTTTACCAAAGACCTAAATCGGGGATACGACTTGACCAATGCGAGGATAGGACTTGACCAAGACACGGATCTAATAGGATCCGTGACTTTGGCGAGAATACGAGAAGACTATTTTTGAGGGTACGAAAGTGCGAGGATACTGCTACTGGACCAGTATCCGTTTAAATTCCCTTTGTCCCGGAAAGTTCGGCATTTATGTCGTACCAAACCGAAAGCTGAAATGGCGACAGATTCGGACGATGAAGAAACGTTGGTAACAATTGGTACACCATTAGAAGTGCCAGATGAAGGTAGTCATTGTTTAAAAACACGTTTTCAATCACTGTTTTATAATGCTAGTTAGTGTCTACGTATGACACTGTATGATGTGAAAAATGTCATCCGTTTTCGCGACTCGGTTACAAAGTTTAATTTAGAATTTGTTTAAGTCAGTCATTTTTTGTTGGAAATGGAAACATCTAGTAAACTAAATATTTACACTAACATCCACTTTATTTAAAAGCTATTCAACCTGGTAACTTGGCACACATCTTCACTAGAGGAAATTGAAAAATCTTGGTTAACTTTACTATCACGTCCACATGGTTTATGAATATATGACCTAGAGCCCTCTTAGTTACCAGACCTTTTCATCTTCACTGGAAGAGTATGTATGACAAGAGAGATATATATGTAATGACTTTTGTTAAATTATGACCCCGATTGGACTTAAAAATGGAACAAAATTGGTTAACGTTTTCATTGAAGTCTGCTTTATTTTATAATTATATAGTACCTCTTATATTCTTACTTGACACTACAAGTGTATACAGGACAAGAGTGATAAGAAATGAATTTTGCTTGAATTATGCCCTTATTGTGTGAACTATATTATCAAAATAAATGTTGGCACACACAGGTGGTATTCTTGTTTTAAGTTGTTTTTTTATTCAGTGATTAATCTAGAATTATTTCCACAATTCATTAAAGATGAGCTTGTGAAGAAACCTACAAAGATACAGGATATACAAGCCAAGGATGATAAAGGAAGGGCAAGATTCCATGGTGCATTTACTGGAGGATTCTCTGCGGGTTATTTTAACTCGGTTGGTTCTAAACAGGGTAAGTACTGACAAGGTTAGGAGGAGTAGTTGTGTAAGTGTAGCTCTAGAGCTGAGTAGTTGTGTAAGTGTAGCTCTAGAGCTGAGTAGTTGTGTAAGTGTAGCTCTAGAGCTGAGTAGTTGTGTAAGTGTAGCTCTAGAGCTGAGTAGTTGTGTAAGTGTAGCTCTAGAGCTGAGTAGTTATGTAAGTGTAGCTCTAGAGCTGAGTAGTTGTGTAAGTGTAGCTCTAGAGCTGAGTAGTTATGTAAGTGTAGCTCTAGAGCTGAGTAGTTGTGTAAGTGTAGCTCTAGAGCTGAGTAGTTGTGTAAGTGTAGCTCTAGAGCTGAGTAGTTTTGTAAGTGTAACTCTAGAGTCTAGAGCTGAGTAGTTGTGTAAGTGTAGCTCTAGAGCTGAGTAGTTATGTAAGTGTAGCTCTAGAGCTGAGTAGTTATGTAAGTGTAACTCTAGAGCTGAGTAGTTATGTAAGTGTAGCTCTAGAGCTGAGTAGTTGTGTAAGTGTAGCTCTAGAGCTGAGTAGTTATGTAAGTGTAGCTCTAGAGCTGAGTAGTTATGTAAGTGTAGCTCTAGAGCTGTACTCCTGATCTGGAGATCTTGTGTTTGAATCCAGAGAAAGTGTCTACTTGCCTTTACAATTATTGGCAGGACTCGAAAGGTCGAGTGACCCTGAAAATACACTCGCCCTGCACAAAATTTTAACCGATCACAGGACTAACCAAAACACCGTGCTACTACCGATCGAAATACCGGAATACCCGTACATTTTATATAGGAAATCAATAAGTAAAGGCCATAATAAACCAGTAAATGATATTGTCAAAATAATTTGTGATATTGTAGATCTATATTGAAATAATCCATTAATAGACTGCTTACACTTAACCCCATCGGACGTTTCACATCCGCGTAATTTAAGGTTGGATTCATGCATTAACCCTTTAAACAATTGAGTAAACAATAATGCGTGATAAGTACGACCAGGTAAATACTCGGCGTGTCCGATTGAGCGCGAGTCTAAATTTAACTCAACCATCATATTTTGTACAAGAATCAAGTACACGTAACGTCGTTTGCTAAGCGACCTACGTAAGTAACGTTGTTTGTGATCAGCAAGATTTTCCATTTCGATGCTCCGTGAAGAAATATGTGAGATGTAATGTTTGTGCCTAATTGTCCGCATGAAAGATACTTGAAAGATCGCCATGTTAATAAATTTCTATATTCTCATTGAGTGAATGAAAATAGCAAATTAACATCGAATAACTTAACTCTGGGTTCAAAACTTATGTTCTGAATGTGATAATCTAATTGCGTAAACACATACTCTGATGTATACATGTATTCCGTATTACTGTTCGCCTGTTTTAAATATGCACTTGAGAATCTGAGTAATATTCCCAGGTAATAGCGGTCAATACTGCGTCATTACTGCAATCATGACGTCACGCCACGCGCGGATACGAGTTACTGTGATGATTATTTATTTATAGACTGAAAGCTCTTAAATATGTATGTGTGTAAATGTGTGCGTCTATGTTTTGCCTTTTATTTTCTCGCGTGTGTGATAAGAAAGTTCTTGAATTTTATGCACAAGGCAATTACGCTTTTTTATGGGAAATTTTCGTTACGACATTACACACGAGCGGTACTATTGATTTAATATCAACCATGACTAATACACTCACACAATATTATTCAGCTTCTTTAATCAGTTATTTTGACAATATCATATAATAGAACACTTCAATAATGGATTAATTTACAGGTTTAGTATTGTCTTTACGTATTGATTTTTCTATGTAAAATTTATGCGTATTTCGGTAGTATTCCGGTTAGTCATGATTTTAATTGGAATATATTTGGCAATCTTCGTTTTGAAAAATAAAATGGGTTGATATTTGGATCTG
Organism: Mactromeris polynyma; assembly: GCA_032209605.1. Taxonomy (NCBI): domain Eukaryota; kingdom Metazoa; phylum Mollusca; class Bivalvia; order Venerida; family Mactridae; genus Mactromeris; species Mactromeris polynyma. Next base: position 1,281,020 of record JASFXZ010000032.1, read on the forward strand.
GATAATGTTACTCGCCCGGGCAGACGAGTATGATTAAATTTCTACTCGCCCGACCTCGATATTCACTTGCAAATGCGAGTGGAATTTTTGAAGGCCTGATTGGATTAGCAGTCTTTATGGTAACCAAAGTGTTTACCGTAGGATTTTTCAGCTAAGGGTCCTTGGACCCTCGTGTTTGACAAATTTCAGCGAAAACCTTTTCAGTAACAGAGATTTCTTTTACATACTTATCTTCAAAACGTAAATTTGTACTAATTTTAGGTTGGACTCCTAGTGAATTTAGTTCATCACGGAATGAGAGAAATAAGGAAGAATTTGGACAGAAACCCGAAGATTTTATGGATGATGAGGTAAAAATGATTCCATATTTTGTTATACAATTTATGTATTTTACCGTACATATCCAGCTGTGAGGTTGAAACTAGGCATATTATTAATTAAGAAGCAGACTTGTTTAGCTTTCTTCCCTTAGTATGTACAGCAGATATATTGAAATCTTGAATTTAAGCTATTTAACGCCAGTGTGTAGCTTCAGTTTTTTGTTTTCTGTTTTGTAACGTGGCTCTAAGTCACATAAAAGGCCATGGTTAGGTTGCTGGAAGACACCTGGGTAGAAGCACCGACTTTCTGTTAGCCTGTGGATAGCTTCCACACTTACAAATACTATATCCTGGCTGGGGTTTGAACCTGCATCTGTGATAGGAAAATGATTGGACTCTCGACCACAAATGCCCGTTAGCTTGAGTTGTTGATTGTATGTGTATGCTGGTACAATTTACCTTGACGCTCTCTCATCCTCAGCAGAATGACAGTAAAACCTCAATATTAAGACCACCTTTTGGACCTTGAAAACTGGTCTTATTGAGGTGGTCTTATTATTGAGGTGGTCTTATTATTGAGGTGGTCTTTAACAGAGGTTTTACTGTATAACGTTTATCAATACAGGTCTGTAATGAATTACTGTATAAATTGTAAAGTTTGTGACATGGAAATGTTTGTGAATTTCACGAATTCAAGAGCATTGCATGAATTTCTGTCAGCATAAATTTTCTTGTTCACAGAAGTGCTGTAATTTTTTGTATACTCAACTTTTCAATGTAACAGTATTTATGCTTGCTGATTATTTGAAATCACTGATATGCAAACTTTTGGCGTATAGAATATCCTTTTATACCATGCTACTGTATAGCAGGTTATATTGGCGGGGGTTAAAATTTGGCGCTATTGGTGGTCAAGGTCTAATCCGCCAAAATACAACTCTGCCAAAAAGTGTGACTTAAATTAATGTAACCTTTTGTGACCCAGTTGTTAATTTGGAAAATGGCGAATGCGCCAAAATTAAACACCGCCAATAAGGAGAACTCTAAAAACCGCCAAAATTTGGCGCCGCTGAAATAAAGTGCTATACAGTATTAGATAAGTGGATCTTATTTGTTTGTAGGACATGGGTGAATATGGCATTGCTCCTAGAAAATTTGTCACAGGCTCTAAATTTTCGTCAGAGGAAAGAAAAAAGCGTCAGTTTGACGAAGCTCAAAGAGCAACCGCTGATACAGTACTTCCTGGTGCGTCGGCATTGTTGGAAATAATTGTCCCCGAAAGGTATAAACATGTTACTCAGCACTGTTGTATCAACTAGTGACATTTTTTAAATTTGAAAATGGATCAGAAAAAAATGTCCTTGCATACCAGATTGGGAGTTCCCTCATATACACTGGTGCTTGAAAGCTCCCATCTTGCACCCAAGTGTAGGGTGAGTCCAGCGCTGATGATGTCACATATGATGATGTCACATAACAATAACTAATAACTTGAATTACTTTATTATCATGTTAAGCAGGTGTGAAATAAGAGTGATTAGATTAGTGACTGAGAACAATCCACCTGGGGACAGAAAGCGGGTACAATAATAACACGATATAACTAAGTTAAAAATAAACATTTCTTATTAAGAGACCATTTATTAAGAGACTACTTTTTATCAGTCCCTTGGATGGTCACTTAAAACAGGTTTGACTGTATTACAGACTTACAATTGGTGTGAGATTGTTACGGAAGATGGGATGGAAAGAAGGTCAAGGCATTGGACCTCGACTTAGTAAGAAACAGAAAACAAGTAAGTGATGTCTATCAGTGTTGTTTATAAATACTATCAGTAATTTATTCTGCACATAGTTTAAGAACGTTTGGACTGTTATTACCCCAACTTAGGCTGGGGTCGAAACCCATCCCGCCCAGGGGTCACATGTTTCTATAGAGTTGTATAGGGAAAAACTTCAAAAATTGTCTTGTCCAGAAAAATGCTTATCAAAGGTCCAGGTGCACAAAGTAGCCAGTAGAGTGTCGGGCCGTCATGTGCCTCTTGTTGAGTTATGCAAACAAGGGATCTTCATGTTGCATTGTGCACATGTTTCTAAAGGTATAATCATGTTATTGATGCATTTTTTTCGTAGATTAAAGCTATGATATATCATTGATTCAGAACATAATAATTATGACTTTGATATACAGTCTGACTACGTTCATTTGAATTCATTGGGTCCGAAATTTTATTTCGAATAATACATGGTTTCGAACTGCTCATTTCAATTTGATGATACATCGGGACCTGATTATTATTTCGGATGATACCAAGTATTCGGATAGAAGGTTGTCAAATAAACAGGTCCGTTTGTAGTATGCCCCCAAAACTGTTATTGCTTTCACAGAAACTCGCACAAAGATGTATGGCTGTCTACCACCTCCTGACCCAGACGATGTCTTGGATTATGACAGTATCTTTTCTGATGTCACATTTGCACCACAGGATAGCGCCAATGTTACTATGTCAGTGAAAGTTAATACTCACGGTCTGGGGTATCGAGGACTGGACCCTAACAAAGCCTTGCCGTCTGCTCACAGAGGTCTTTTTGAACCCCCCAGGGTAACTAAAGGTGGCTCAAGGCGTGGTATCAGAGGACAGGTATAATTGTTACTTTAGAAACGCTTAGTGTAAATTCACTATGCCGACTGTAAATGTGTGTGGTTTGCTATATCGTAGGTATAATTATGGCTTAGTATGATTCAGGGATTTCTGGATGCTAGTTTCCTTTCCTGCGTCACTGACGCAATGTTTGGACCTGGGACTGGCATTGTCAACTGACCATGCATCCCAAGGACCCGCAAAAACCACATTTCATATATGAGCGCTGCTGTACGATTTCAAACCTCTTCTTTCATGTGACGTCACCATGTACTGACAGTAGCACTATTTGCCCTATATGGCAATATGAAAACCAAGTGACATATGGAATAAATAGTGTGTCCTGCTTGCAAATACATGTAGTGTCATCACATGTTGCATTTTCTTGAAATGACATCACTTCTTTGTGCTTATTGCTGTTCTTTTACGCTAATTGTTCTATTAGTATCATTCAAGCACTTGCACTATTGTTCTATCAGTATCATTCAAGCAGTTGCACTATTGTTCTATCAGTATCATTTAAGCACTTGCATTACTGTTCTATCAGTATCATTCAAGCACTTTCACTATTATTCTATCAGTATCATTCAAGCAGTTGCACTATTGTTCTATCAGTATCATTCAAGCACTTGCATTATTGTTCTATCAGTATCATTCAAGCACTTGCACTATTGTTCTATCAGTATCATTCAAGCAGTTGCACTATTGTTCTATCAGTATCATTCAAGCACTTGCATTATTGTTCTATCAGTATCATTCAAGCACTTTCACTATTGTTCTATCAGTATCATTCAAGCAGTTGCACTATTGTTCTATCAGTATCATTCAAGCACTTGCATTATTGTTCTATCAGTATCATTCAAGCACTTGCACTATTGTTCTATCAGTATCATTCAAGCAGTTGCACTATTGTTCTATCAGTATCATTCAAGCACTTGCATTATTGTTCTATCAGTATCATTCAAGCACTTGCACTATTGTTCTATCAGTATCATTCAAGCACTTGCACTATTGTTCTATCAGTATCATTCAAGCACTTGCATTATTGTTCTATCAGTATCATTCAAGCACTTGCACTATTGTTTTATCAGTATCATTCAAGCACTTGCATTATTGTTCTATCAGTATCATTCAAGCACTTGCACTATTGTTCTATCAGTATCATTCAAGCAGTTGCACTATTGTTCTATCAGTATCATTCAAGCACTTGCACTATTGTTCTATCAGTATCATTCAAGCACTTGCATTATTGTTCTATCAGTATCATTCAAGCGCTTGCATTATTGTTCTATCAGTATCATTCAAGCACTTGCACTATTGTTTTATCAGTATCATTCAAGCACTTGCATTATTGATTTAGTAATGTTGAAAGCTGCATTAATGAAACTTCAATTATCGTCATGGAGGAAGCGTCATGAAAAGATGATTATAATAAAAGTGTTGGATCCTCAAAAATTATCTTATCACAGATTCCTAAAATGGCTGAGTTGGGGGACCTGGGACACCAATTTGAAAAATTTGAGGGAAAACCCTGATGATTATTGGTAAAATATTGTCAGACTATATTATGCATGTTGTTTGATATATTATAATCATATATTTTGGTGTTATTGTGTTATATGGCTATATGTTGGCAATCATGTATGTTTTATTTCTCTCAGGGATTTGGTGTTGGGGCCCTTGAGGAGGAAGATGATGATATATACGGTACAGACAATATGTCTAACTATGACATGACCATGGGTTGGGAGGAGGATGATAAATTCGGGTGGACTGGACCGTCGGGAAAAAGTAAGACATTGTCAAACAATCATTATTTGCTGCTACAGTAAAACTTCGAAACCTCGAACAGTTTTGGGTCGAACACAGTAGATACCTCGAACAGGTTCTTAGGTCCCGGCAAAACCCCTTCTTATTTCATATTAACGAACAGTAGATCACTCGAACGGAGACAGGTCGAACACTCGAACAGGTTCTGCGGTCCCTAGATACCATTGTTCACCCCAGATAGGTCGAACAATACAATTATTCACACCTTTCATGGACCGAGCGATAATCTTTTATTTGTTGACAGGTAAGATTGGTGACACGTGTTATTCGCACGTAGTGATAATTACTTGATGGTTGCACTATAAACAATACAGTGGACATGTACTTAGGTGACAAACAAATCACTTAATGGATCTATTAAATATCTTACGAAACATTTATGTAGTTTATTCATGTTAACGTAGGCTTATTTTGTATGTCTGCCATGAACGACAACTGTGTTAATTCTGTATGTCTAAAAATAGAACTTCGTAATTGTTTACTATCTTGTCTGTAAATTATTCATGTGTTTAAGAATAAACGAATCATTTACTTAAATATGTTTTAGTTTTCTTTCATTTCTTTTTTAATTATTATTATTATGAATATGCTGTGACTATTGATCGACGTGCATTCAGTATGAAAACACTAACAACACACAAATGCCATGCGTTCAGCATGCTTAGTACACTTGCACCGGTGACAGTCAGTTTGTACATATACACGTATACGGTAGATGGCTCGAACAGGTAGATGGCTCGAACTAATTGCTCGGTCCGATGGCAGTTCGAGGTTTCGAAGTTTTACTGTATTTAATTTCTTGGAAAGGTACCAACCACAAAAAAACATTAATAGAGAAAGAACAAAATATTTTTTATAGTGTTACGGTACTGAAAATTATTTATTTATTTGTGATATATAAATCGTTTTTGAAAAATTTATTTAGACTTTATTATAATCCGTGTTCAGGGTAAATTTTGGCTATTTTGGGAAGATGACCCATACCCATTGGGAATTTTTGCATGTTAAACTTAGACATTGGGGAAATACAGCAAAATTTTAGGGATAAGGCAATGGTTGTTACTATAATAATCAACAATTGCTATTTCTATAAATTGCTTGTGGCTTTTGGCTAAATTGAACCAAATGTTTTCTTCAGATATATTGAATTTTTTACATTCAGATTATGAAAAATATATACTTTTTGGCATTGGGAATATAGCTGTAAAACAGCTATAAAACAGCTGAAAAAAACCGGTATTGACTATAATACTGAATTATCCATGCAGTGTTTACTGTACTATGACACTTCTGTGAAAATAGCATGACTGTCATTGCATATTCCTGCTTGTAGGGGCATCAGTGACACCAGTTACCTATGTTGGAAGAATGTTAGAAGGATTTACATTGTCCTCCAAGAAACTTGTACAGAAGAAAGATTTCTCTCCACCAAAACTTCCCAGAGATTTCAGGTAACATATGAGATGTGTCACTCGAAAACATGTATTAATACTGACTAAAAAGCCTATTTTCAGGTTTTACATTTTCTAACAGATTTATTTTTCAATAAAAGTATTAAAATGGGACGTTTGTTTTTCTTTAATAGCAGTTCTAATATTAAGAGCAAGTTGTAAATGTAAGCTTCAAAATGATGATGTTGCGAATTTTCGTTCATAGGAGAGAATTTAAGACTTCATCATCCTTAATTTTTGTAAATGAAATACAGTAACACCTCACTTATAGACCACCTCACTTATAGACCACCACTTATAGACCACCTCACTTATAGACCACCTCACTTATAGACCACCTCACTTATAGACCACCTCAATAGTAAGACCACCTCAATAGTAAGACCACATCAATAGTAAGACCACCTCAATAGTAAGACCACCTCAGTATTAAGAATACAATTTTCAAGTCCATTTTCACTGTTTTGCTCTTTATTCAACCTCAATATGCAGACCACCTTATTAAGAAGACCAGTTTTCTAGGGTCCCAAATGGTGGTCAAATTATTGAGGTTTACTGTACTTTTGCCTACAAGCTTATAAATATTACTTCAGCACTTCTGGTTGATGATAATAAAAGCTCATTTTATATGCATTAAAAGACTGATAAGTTTATCTGTTTGCATTTTAGACCATTCCATAGATTTAGGAAAGATGCGGATACGTCCAGTTTGAGCACGCAGTCTAACCAGGGGGTTGACTACAGGTTACTGCTAGATAAGCCTGTAGATTCTGACAGAACTGTAAGCGAACTGTCCGGTACATCTAGTAAGAGAACTGTTTATACAGATGCAGCTGCCAGAAGTTTAGCGTTGGAGGAGAAGGCGTTTGTTGGTGTGTATGACTATGTTTTTGTGGTCTATTTAGTCAGTTTTTTCAGTTTCAACTGTAATGTTGTAAATTTTGCAGTCTTTGAGTGACTTGTCCAGGGGCCTTCACAAACATTTAAAGACTTAAAATCAGACTTAGACATTTAAATGTTGAATGTTTGTGTTAGATAATGATGTAAACATGTATATATCATAGAGGCTCACAGGGAAGACTGGGCTTGCCCAACTGTGTTTCCTCTTTGAATAAAGTTGTTATTATTATGTTGTTCATTTTGCCCCTACGTTGTTATAACAGTATATATTTTAATAAAAATTGGCAGGCGTGTAGAGGGTAATAATTATTATTCAGACAAAAACATTTTTTTTTTATTTAATGAAAACCAAAGACTGGTAAATAATAATTTTTGCTAGTATAAAGTCTGAGTTTCAGTCTTAAAATGCGTGTGAGTAAAGCCTCAATCCAAGTGCAGTGTTTTATTGGGTATATGATCCATTTTGGTTATAAATCACTATAGAAAATATACTCAACTCAACATTTATAATCGGTTGTTTAGGAGTTCAGTATACTGCTTAACAGCATTTACTTGGACACATGTACGTATTAATGATGATTGTATCATAATATAATTAAGAATTATTATTGTTGTTTCAACCACCATGTGTTAAAGTCACATTAGAACAAATCTCCAATACACTAGAAAAAATGGTTTGAACAGTAACATCTGGTTAAATGTCCGATTATTAGTGTTGAGTTATGTATGCGCTCTTACTATAGTAAAACCTCACTTAAAGGCCAATACAATAATAGACCATCTTAAAATGAAGAACACAATTTTTCAAGTCTATTTTCACTGTTTTGCTCTTTATTCAGCCTCGATATTTAGACCACCTCAAATATTTAGAATCATTGCAGGTCTATTTTCACTGTTTTGCTTTTTATTCAGCCTCGATATTTAGACCACCTCAAATATTTAGAATCATTGCAGGTCTATTTTCACTGTTTTGCTCTTTATTCAGCCTCGATATTTAGACCACCTCAAATATTTAGAATCATTGCAGGTCTATTTTCACTGTTTTGCTTTTTATTCAGCCTCGATATTTAGACCACCTCAAACATTTAGAATCATTTCAGGTCTATTTTCACTGTTTTGCTTTTTATTCAGCCTCGATATTTAGACCACCTCAAATATTTAGAATCATTTCAGGTCTATTTTCACTGTTTTGTTCTTTATTCAGCCTCGATATTTAGACCACTTCAAATATTTAGAATCATTGCAGGTCTATTTTCACTGTTTTGCTTTTTATTCAGCCTCGATATTTAGACCATCTCAAATATTTTGAATTATTTCAGGTCTATTTTCACTGTTTTGTTCTTTATTCAGCCTCGATATTTAGACCACCTCAAATATTTAGAATCATTGCAGGTCTATTTTCACTGTTTTGCTATTTATTCAGCCTCGATATTTAGACCACCTCAAATATTTAGAATCATTGCAGGTCTATTTTCACTGTTTTGCTCTTTATTCAGCCTCGATATTTAGACCACCTCAAATATTTAGAATCATTGCAGGTCTATTTTCACTGTTTTGCTATTTATTCAGCCTCGATATTTAGACCACCTCAAATATTTAGAATCATTGCAGGTCTATTTTCACTGTTTTGCTCTTTATTCAGCCTCGATATTTAGACCACCTCAAATATTTAGAATCATTGCAGGTCTATTTTCACTGTTTTGCTATTTATTCAGCCTCGATATTTAGACCACCTCAAATATTTAGAATCATTGCAGGTCTATTTTCACTGTTTTGCTCTTTATTCAGCCTCGATATTTAGACCACCTCAAATATTTAGAATCATTGCAGGTCTATTTTCACTGTTTTGTTCTTTATTCAGCCTCGATATTTAGACCACCTCAAATATTTAGAATCATTTAAGGTCTATTTTCACTGTTTTGCTTTTTATTCAGCCTCGATATTTAGACCACCTCAAACATTTAGAATCATTTCAGGTCTATTTTCACTGTTTTGTTCTTTATTCAGCCTCGATATTTAGACCACCTCAAATATTTAGAATCATTGTAGGTCTATTTTCACTGTTTTGTTCTTTATTCAGCCTCGATATTTAGACCACCTCAAATATTTAGAATCATTTCAGGTCTATTTTCACTGTTTTGTTCTTTATTCAGCCTTGATATTTAGACCACCTCAAATATTTAGAATCATTTCAGGTCTATTTTCACTGTTTTGTTCTTTATTCAGCCTCGATATTTAGACCACCTCAAATATTTAGAATCATTGCAGGTCTATTTTCACTGTTTTGCTCTTTATTCAACCTCAATATCAATACCACCTCAATAAGAAGACCAGTTTTCAAGGGTCGCATTGGTGGTCTTATTATTGAGGTTTTACTATACTTTAAATGATTGGGATTATAATAACTAATAGTCATCCAAGCATGCTGTTCTGAAACCAATAGTTGCATTAGTAAAACAGCAAGAAAACAATTGCTATGGTCCTTGCAAATCGAAATCTTCAGTGGAGGTATTCACTGTAATCGTCCATTATAGAATAAATTCACATTTATCAGTTGACGATAGAAATATAGTCTCAGTACTGCAATTGTAGAGATAACATGTAAAAACATGAAATGATATTAAACTACTTCTTGGGTTATACATGTTATAGTCAACTCTCGTTTTATCAACCATGTTTGTTCCTTGGGTTTACGTCGTTGAATTGGATCAATTACTGAATAAGCAGATTCGTGTTGTTTAATGAATATTCCGTTGTAAAGAATGTCAGTATAATGAGAGTTGACTGTATTTATAAGATTGATACATGTAATGATATGTTGTTATGAATGTTGTTACATTTTATTTTAACACCTAGGTTCAGTGTTTGATCTCATCTCTAAAGAGGGCAAGGAAAAACTAGACAAAATAAAACAGGGAACCAGTCTGACAGACATTTCAGCATCTGCTGGTTCCAGCACTGAAGTGAACAGTTCCAATACAGGTATTGTTTGATAGTTTTCTTGATCTATATATTTTTGTAGGAATCTTTCCAAGGCTCAAAGTCACAAAACACAAGTCTACTATGATTGGTTAGTTTTGAATACAGTTTGAAATTGACCAATGGCATGGCTGCAATTTGTTTGAGGAACAGTCTTAAATTGACTAATTGCATAGCTGTAATTTGTTTGAGGAACAGTCTGAAATTAACCAATGGCAAAAGTGCATTCTGAGCTAGGTCTCAAATCTCAGTATTATAAGATTGAGTCCTGCTTTCAATTAAAATGAAGTAAAATATTGAATTTAATTATACATGTACTCATCAGCTCAGTCAAGTCACTCGATAGAGGAAAAAGAAAAAAAGACAAGTGATGTACCAAGACAAGCAAGCGGTCCATTTGCCCAGGGTATGGTTGGATTTAAACCTTTTCAGACAGATCCTGGAAAACAAGAGAGATATGAAAAATACCTGGAACTTGTAAACTCTGGGAATAAAGGTAGGTCAGAGACTGTGGTGGGAGCAGTACATTGTTATAAATAGTATCGGGCCCCATGTTCACAAAGGACCATCTGATCTGTAGCAAAACTTCATTGTAATGTTGAACAATTAATTTATTATACATGTACTTATGACTGAAACTGATCCAGATCAAATCAGGATCAATTTTCCAAAATCGGTCATAACTTATTAATTTCCATCTTATGACATTTGTATTTAATGTCTCCAAAGTTTTGCAGGATGTTCATATCTGTCACATAATGTAAAAAGATCTGGCTTTGAATTACAAATTTTACAAAGTTTGAAAGATGCTACGTTTGATCTTTATCCTGATCCTGAAAACTGATTCTTTGTGAACACGCGGCCCTGGGTATCATTGCATAGCAGCAAATAGCAACATATCTCAATACATAGCAACATATCTCAATACATAGCAACACATTGCAACATATCTCAATACATAGCAACACATTGCAACATATCTCAATACATAGCAGCAAATAGCAACATATCTCAATACATAGCAACATATCTCAATACATAGCAACACATTGCAACATATCTCAATACATAGCAACACATTGCAACATATCTCAATACATAGCAACACATTGCAACATATCTCAATACATAGCAACACATTGCAACATATCTCAATACATAGCAACATATCACAATACATAGCAAAACATTGCAAAATCATATTTCCAGTTTCCCGTATTTCCAAACTAACACTTGATCGTAATAAAACTAAGGTGTGTTTAACCTCGATATTTAGACCACCTCAATAAGAAGACCAGTTTTCAATGGACTCAAGGGCGGTCTTATTATTGAGGTTTTACTGTATGGTAACATTGGAATCAAACAAATCATGAATTTGCTTTATCATGATTTGTACTTTGAGAAATGATACATTGAAATATTTTCATCTTTCAGATTCTTTTTCTGCCATTTTTACGCCAAATCGGACAGAATGGGAAATAGAGAAAGAGAAAGAAGAGTTTACTAGAGCGGCCAAGTTGTATCGCCCACTGTCCAGTATGATGGCCATGAGATTTACTACTGCTGGACATGATGAAGGAGGAAATAAATCTCAAGTTGCCGAAAAGGTGTTTAGTTTAAACTTCAATATTTTAACATCATTTGTGAAACAAATGCTTATTACTATAGATGACTCAGGCTGTCAAGTGGGCCCTAATTTTCCCTACTTGTCCCTACTTTTTACTTGCTCCCTACATTTTCCCTACTTTTTCTTGAAAGAGCCCTAATAACCCTTTTTTCTTTCAAATCTGAGGTGTTAGCTCAAAATATTCCACCATTTTGCTCTTTATTCAATCTCATTATTAAGACCATCTCAATATCAAGAGCGGTTTCAATGGTCCCAATGGTGGTCTTATTTTTGAGGTTTTACTGTAATAAAATTCAAACTAACTTATTTTTATGAATGGTTTGTCTGTAGATGGATGTTAATGAGGAAGCAAAGGCAGCTGAAATGAAGATGTATGGTAAACTGACGAGAGAAGTTTTAGAATGGCACCCTGATAAAATTGTCTGTAAACGTTTCAATGTACCAAATCCTTACCCGGGGTAAGTTTCAATTGTTAAATTCTGATAATCACAGACCGTGTATTATATGAATATTTCATAGCTTTTGGACAGTATTATCACCAAACTGAGGAATCTACAGTCACATCATGAGATGCAGCCCAGGGGTATGGTACCTCCCCACTGGTTGACACGATTGCTGTCAAATATAATGTATCTGATATTTATTGTATCATACTGAAAAAAGAATTTGTACACCTTATATGAATAGGATTGAAAACTAGTGGCATTGTCTATATGTTACATACACGAGACAATGCCACGAGTCCACCTCATGGGCCGTCGTACATACAATATAGACAGTTGAAATGGAGGCCACTGATTTGATGAGTCGCAGTTAGCGTGGTCTAATCATGTGATACATATAGTTTTCTAGCTGCTTACTTTTTTTATTCCAGATTAATAAAAACACAATGTACGATATTTTTCAATCTATATGTATGACATAACGTCATTGGGATCGTTGGTATTGACTACAAAAACTGTCAGAAGGTTGATACCATTTTTCGTAAATGACAATAAGAAAAAGCTTATGTATATGGTAGTCTTGAATAGAAAATGAAATTAGGTATATTAACACATGCTGAATAAGTGTTCATTAAATACAGTAAGACCTCACTTAAAGACCACCTCAAAATTAAGAACACACTCTTCAAGTCCAGTTTCACTGTTTTGCACTTTATTCAACCTCATTGTAAAGACCACCTCAATAAGATAACCAGTTTTTAATGGTCCAAAGGTGGTCCTATTATTGAGGGGTTTACTGTATATATTTTCAGCTGCAAATTGGACATCGTCTAAAGTCTTCTCTTTGCAGTTTTTCAAAATTTAAAGTACAGTCAAACTTCAATACCAAGACCACCATTGGTTCAGGAGAAAGTCGGTCGGTTATTTATGTGGTGGTCTGATTATCGAGTGAAAACGTGGAAGAATACTTAAAATCTAGTACATAAAAAGGGTCTTATGTATGAGGTGGTCTTAATTTCAAGGTGGTATTTGAGCGAGTTTTTCCTGTAGAAGATCTAACAAACAAGTATTTCCACATGTTTCTTTATACGTTCAGGTCCTCCTTTACTGGTTTAGCTGGCGGTGTGAAAAGAGACAAATATTCTGTGTTCAACTTCCTCAATTTCGCTGATCCTACGCGCTCGGATGCATATCATGCCACAGAATCACAGGAAAGCAAAGCAGACGCAAAAAGTCAGTCAGACGCTTCTGCAAATGTTAACACAACAGCATCAAAATCTTCATCTCAGGAAAGTGCCAAGTCAGAAAATACTGCTGATGATGTGTTAAACAGAAGCAAATCTATAAAGTCTATTTTTAGTCATTTAGTAAATGCAGAGTCAGAGACGCAGAGAACTACGAAGCCAGTTTCTTTTTCTTTGAAATCAACAAAATCAAACAAACCAAAAGAGTTTAAATCCATATTTAGTCACTTGGAAAAATCTGAAAATAGTGTAAAGGGTGCTGACGACAAGACTGTCACCATGGAAACAGACAATACTGTTAATATTGGTACAGATGTTCCTATGGAATGTGGAGAGGATGGTGCTAGTAAAAAGGTAGGACGTTCACTTGATATAGTACACAGTTTGCAAAGTAGACCTTGAAAATACTAGAATGAAAAGTTTCCTTAGGCCACACCAAATTGATTTATAGTTCGTCGGATTTACCGCTCCTTTAAAATGCAAGAGTAGAAAATAAAAATAAAATTTACCCGCTCGCACCTCCGTCAAAAATCAAATTTTATTTTTTGCTGTGCGCGAAATTCGGCGCTAATAAAGGCTACTTTTCGCATTTAAAGGTACTCTCATTCATTTAATTACCTTTTGGAACAAATGCTACCGTTTGCTGAAGCGTTCGGGAGATCCCACGATTTCCGAAAATCGTCTGTCCAATATTTAAAGCTTTCAAGAGTAGTCGTTCTTGAATGTCGTTCGTAACATCTTTTCATTGGCTTCCAAATTCAATAAATGAATCGCTTTGCATTTCACACATGGTGTCGTGATAATATTACAGTTAGCTCCTCTAAACTGGCCCACAATTAACATCGATGATATAATCTGTCATTAAAATCGCATCTGTACATCCTTAAAGACGACAACGATATTAAATATATGCCTAGCAACCGTAGTTAACACTCCCACAATGCATTGTAAACATGGGAGTACTTACAAGGATCGTAGACAATGTGGAGGAAATTTATATTCAATGTATCAAAACTTTATAGGCTAAATGAACGTTGATACACACACAGACATTTAAAGGTTTGGGATACTTGTGTAACATGAAATACTTGTGACAAGCTTGGAAAATCATACGAATACTGGAAAATGCATGCAGTCGCGAAAACAGATGACAATAGAAAATGTAAACGAATTCGGATAGAATAAAGCGAGCATGGAGCTGTATAATATGTGTTTGGTCAGTCTATAATTCTGATCAACACATATGTGTACGATTCGATGCTTCGTTATAAACATCTTGATTGGAAAAATGCATTAATATAGGTAAGAAGAAAAGCCTCACAACTAGAAATTAGAAAACAAAATGGTAAGCCCCCTTTCTCTGAGGCTTTACAATATAACCATTCTTTTGTCCAAAACAGAGGAAATCAGATGGAACTGAAATTCTGAAGTTGGCTGTTGAAATTCAGCCAAGACTAACATGGTGCAATTGAACATAATACTTTTAAACTTGAAATGCCATAAGAAGACTAGCTATACATTTTTCACATGGTTTAGAATCGCCCTGTCAGTCGGTGTGTCCAGGTATTTAATATTTAGTTTAAGGCAAGAAATACTCAGTTCTCAAGGAAAAGTAACTTGGCAAACAGCAATCAGATGTGTGGATGTGTAAGACATCTAATGCATATTATCCATGAAGGAATTTATGACCCATTAAACAGAAACTAGTTGTGCATCTCATGGTAACATTCAAGTCAAAGTGGGTAGCTCACATACGCACAAGGTGCTTAATGCAAGCTTATGTAGTTGCCTGATGTCTAGTTTTAAGTTTGCAACCAGCATTGCTCAATGTTTTTGTATTTGCTACTCATTAAAAAGAATAGAATTGGGAAAAAAGCGCCGTCAGTAAAATATTGAGAAATATAAGAAAAATAAAATTGTAAAAAAAACCTCGCCGCCTGTGAAATTCTGAGAAGTAAAAAATAAAATAAAAATAAAAATTTCGCTCGCTCGCCCCATCTTTTTCTTAAAAAAATCCGAAGAACTACCGATCAATTTGGTGTGGCCTTATTTGATTATGGTAAATTCCAATTTTTACCTGACTGACTGAATTTTAATAAGACATGAATAATTTTTATAACAGACATGAATGAAATTAATTTTACCAAGCATGAATGGTTGTTACCGGACAATGATGATTTTTACCAGACATTAATGATTTGTACTGGACAATGATGATTTTTACTAGACATTAATGATTTTACCAGACAGGGATGATTTTTACCAGACATTAATGATTTTTACCGGACAGGGATGATTTTTACCAGACAGGGATGATTTTTACCAGGCATGAATGATTGTTACAAGATATGAATGATTTACACCAGACAAAGATAATTTTTACTAGACATAAATGATTTTTACCGGACAAGGATGATATTTACCAGACATGATTTTTTTTTTTTTACCAGACATGAATAATTTTTACCGGACAAGGATGATTTTTACCAGACAAGAATAATTTTTACTGGACAAGGATGATTTTTACCAGACATGAAAGATTTTCACCGGACAAGGATGATTTTTACCAGACAATGATGATTTTTACCAGACAATGATGATTTTTACCAGACATGAATGATTTTCACCGGACAAGGATGATTTTTAACAGACCAGGATGATTTTTACCAGACATGAATGATTTTCACCGGACATGGATGATTTTTACCAGACATTAATGATTATTAATTTACCAGACATGAATGCTTTTTTTTCAGACATTTGGAGAACTGTGATAGTAACCATTCCCTCATGTCTGCCTGTACACACTTAAACACTCACCCCAATAAATTATTTTTCTGTGATGAGCAGAAATAAATGAATTATGCCCATCATGTACGTTATCTTGATATGAATACTCAGGATTACAAAAAATATATTCATGTTGAAGGAGTTGTCAGATACTTGCAAGGTTACAGGTAGGTTCTAGTTGGTAACCCAGAGTTCCTGGGTCAGGTCAACTGACTGCTGTACATTACTACTGTTGATTTACAGCATAAATCCCTCAAATGAAATAACATTCATTTGTGCGTCTATCCATTCATTGTTTATTTGATGGTAACATTTATTGCTTGAAGTTGGATAAAGTTTGATAAAAATTGGGATCTAGAACTATTAATGTTTAACTACATTGTTTATATAATATTTTCACAGACTGAAGAGTCCGGTATGGATTTATTTAGAGCCATATTCAAAAACTCAGACTCGGAAGATAGCTCTAGCTCTAGTGATGAGTCAGCAAAAGATAGTTCTGTTCAGGAAGGAAGTCATTCTGTTGAACAGAATCCCGTTGTGATTAAAACATATCCTGAGATTGTCAATCTACAACCCAGAGATCAGGATAATGGTAAAATATTTTATTCATGCACAGGAAGATTCACAGTGCATCTTCTCATGAACCGTTTGGTAGATGAAAGTTCTGCTATTGTTCAAATGTTGAGGTTAAATTGGTTGTAAAATTTTATTACGTGAACAAATTATAATGTTGATGAAGAGAGGTTGTTGGTCATGAGAATGCCGCTGTGGCATGATTCCACTGTATTGCTGTTCAAAGTCACATGATTGAAAACTGACCTAAGTATTACATTGAATATATAATGAAAGCAACATTATCGAACCATATCTAGAAACTAATTGTATCCATTACGAGACCAATGTAGAGAACTAGTCTGTCTGCTTGACATCCCAAACTAGTCCGTCTGCTTGACATCCCAAACTAGTCTGTCTGCTTGACATCCCAAACTAGTCCGTCTGCTTGACATCCCGAACTAGTCCGCCTGCTTGACATTACAAACTAGTCCATCTGCTTGACATTCTGAACTAGTCCATCTGCTTGACATTCTGAACTAGTCCATCTGCTTGACATTCTGAACTAGTCCATCTGCTTGACATTCTGAACTAGTCCGTCTGCTTGACATTACAAACTAGTCCATCTGCTTGACATTCTGAACTAGTCCGTCTGCTTGACATCCCAAACTAGTCCGTCTCCTAGACATTCCGGACTAGTCCATCTGCTTGACATTCTGAACTAGTCCGTCTGCTTGACATTCCGAACTAGTCCATCTGCTTGACATTCCAAACTAGTCCCTCTGCTTGACATTCCGAACTAGTCCGTCTGCTTGACATTCCGAACTAGTCTGTCTGCTTGACATCCTGAACTAGTTCGTCTGCTTGACATTCTGAACTAGTTCGTCTGCTTGACATTCCCAGTGCTTTCACTTAAAATGTATACTTTTATTAGGTAATATGGAAAAGGGATTGTCTTTTGACTTGTAGACATGTATGAGTATATAAAGGTTTTTACTTGACATGAATGTTGCTTTTTCGTGGAGTCGCAATTTAACAAAAAAAAAATGTTTTACCGTATTAATATAATTTTGCAGAACTGGTGAATGAACCTGTTGTCAACACACTGCCTGGTAACGATGAACACATTGAAACTCTTACATCTCGACTGTCCCCTACTGTAGAATCTGATGACAGTTATGGTCCTGCTTTACCCCCTACGTTGTCTACAGATACCTGTAAGTGATATCTGGCCCCTAGTTCTCAAAATCTCAATTGAGTTTAATCTCAAACTCAAATTTTCAGCAATTCATATTTTGAGTTATAGAATTCTGTTGATACATTATAGACAATCAACAGATTTGGTATGTAAAGTAGATTTAGATACACTGGTACCACTATCAATGGTAAAATATTTGTTGTAATTTTAAACACACATGAAATAAAATATTTCTCTAAAGAAAGATCTCAGTACTTCCACTATATGTATGAACTTTAAGGTAGACAGTCTTGTTTTTTGAAAAATATCCTTAGTCATAAATGTGAGAAATTCGGAGCCAAATTCCTTCATTGAGATGCACTCTACAATGCTGCATTGTCACTTTTCTTACATGTTTCCCAAAACCACAAGTACAAGAGTCTGATACCGGAATTTTCTATGGGCTAATTAGCACTAGCATAGGAAATACATGTATCAGACTCGTGTTTTAGAGTTCCAGGAAGCTTCTAAATAAAGTTACAATTCAATGTGTTAGAGTATTTCTGTATGAAGACATTAACATGCCATTTTCTCAAAACTATAAATTGACTTAATTGATATAAAAATAAGACTATATACCTTTAATAACCTATTGAACAACTATGTAATGTATTAAGTGTATTTGTTTGATACAATGAAACCTGTCTAAACTGAACTTTTTCAGGACCGGGTCGATCAAACCTCTTTTTATGTGATAACAATATTTGAGTAAACTGTTTGTAATACAAAATTCATCCCGACAACCGTACAGTGTTTGGTTTTCACAGTGTGGTTTTTTTAATGAAAAACAAAGAACGAAAATACTGGGACTGACATAAGGGACAGTAATTCTGTTTTTGAAAGGGTTCAGTTTTGACAGGTTTCATTGTACATATTTGGTACATATTTTAATCCCAAGATATTGTTGTTCTTTTTGATACCCTATAATATACCTCTTACTGTTGGTATAGCGTCTCCTCTCGAGTGTGGAACGTTATGAGTTTCATCTTTGACTACATCCTACTAATAACATGGAAAATGGTACTGGTAACTCCCTTATTTGGCCCTTAATATGAAATGTAAAGGGTTGTACCAGGAATATATATTTTAAGCCGAGGCAAAGTGATAGCTTGTCTGTGGCACAAGAATTTGTGACACATGTTATTTGTTGACCATGCATGACATTAAATAAAGCTTCTTTTCTTCATTTACAGTGAATGTATCTGCAAGTACAAGTGTACCCACTGGTCAGGAGTTTATTGACTTGACACAAAATTCGTCAAAGAAACATAAACACGAAGAGTTTATTGACTTGACACAAAATTCATCATACAAACATAAACACAAAGAGAAACATAAAAGCAAGAAAGACAAGAAGGTAATCATTTCTTTATGGTCTATTGTCGCTTGTAAAAGGTGGTTGGAAGGACAGGTTCGACTGTAGTTATGTAGGGAAATCTTCAATTGCAATTCATTGCTCAAATGTAATATACAGTAAAACCTCCATAATACCCTTGGGACCCTGGAAAACTGGTCTTATTAAGGTGCTCCTAATATTGAGGCTAAATAGAGCAAAATAGACTGAACATTGTGTTCTTTATTTTGAGGTGGTGCTGTTATTGAGGTGGTACTGTTATTGAGGTGGTGCTGTTATTGAGGTGGTGCTGTTATTGAGGTGGTACAGCTATTGAGGTGGTACTGTTATTTATGTGGTACTGTTATTGAGGTGGTGCTGTTATTGAGGTGGTACTGCTATTAAGGTGGTACAGCTATTGAGGTGGTACTGTTATTTAGGTGGTACTGTTATTGAGGTGGTGCTGTTATTGAGGTGGTACTGTTATTGAGGTGGTGCTGTTATTGAGGTGGTGCTGTTATTGAGGTGGTGCTGTTATTTAGGTGGTGCTGTTATTGAGGTGGTACTGTTATTGAGGTGGTACAGCTATTGAGGTGGTACAGCTATTGAGGTGGTGCTGTTATTGAGGTGGTACTGCTATTAAGGTGGTACAGCTATTGAGGTGGTACTGTTATTTAGGTGGTACTGTTATTGAGGTGGTGCTGTTATTGAGGTGGTACTGTTATTGAGGTGGTGCTGTTATTGAGGTGGTGCTGTTATTGAGGTGGTACATTTATTGAGGTGGTACAGCTATTAAGGTGGTACAGCTATTGAGGTGGTGCAGTTATTGAGGTGGTACAGTTATTTAGGTGGTACTGTTATTGAGGTGGTGCAGTTATTGAGGTGGTACAGTTATTTAGGTGGTACTGTTATTGAGGTGGTACTGGTATTGAGGTTGTACAGTTATTGAGGTGGTACAGCTATTAAGGTGGTACAGCTATTGAGGTGGTGCAGTTATTGAGGTGGTACAGTTATTGAGGTGGTACTGTTATTAAGGTGTTTTTTAAGTGAGGTGTTACTGTAATTAGAATGCCACATTTGGTAGTTGTGCCCTTCCAAGGTTATACATCTCTAGTCCCTTGGGGTAAATACAGAGTTGAGTTTGTTGTGCCCCTTCCGAGTGGGAAATATAATCATAGGCTCGTAGTCTCACCCAGTCTGGTGTCAACTTGATGGGTCTTTGCAGGTAGCATTGTATCATATATGGCTTACATGGTTAATTTTGAAAGTCTTACTTGGGTGCACCACTCTTGTCATGTGGGCATCTAAATCCCCTTTCAGCATGTCATAAATTGTAGATATCTGTGATTTTTAAAACCTCACTTGAAGACCACCTCACTAATAAGAGCACATCAAAATTAAGTACACAATTTTCAAGTCCATTTTCACCGTTTTGTTCTTTATTCAATCTCATTAAGAAGGCCAGTTTGCAAGGGTCCTAAGGATGGTTGTATAATAGAGGTTTTAATTATTGTAATTATGTTTTGTTTACTTATTAGGATAAACATAAGAAAAGCAAGCATAAAAAGAAGAATAAATCCAAAGAGAAGAAAAAAAAGCGCAGTAACCGCGGTAACGATAGCGACACTACAGATAAAGACACTGAGGACGACGATGATGATGTTGACAGTGAAATACTCTCTAGGTATATCACAGTTTTGGTTTTGTTTTAAAATCTTATCTCAGTTAAGTGGATGTCGTGCTTATTGACAAAATGTTTTTGTTTGAAAAAAATGTGTATCTACCTATTTAAGCATTTATAATGTCTAGGGCTCTAGAATTTATTTCAAAGACACTTTTCCAGGACTAATGGAAATGTCAAATTTGACTTGTCCGACATAGGAAGTTAGTTGTGCGAGAATATTGATCAATGAAGTAACAAATAAACACACACATTGATAGCTCCACAATCTAAAATTAGTAATCACATGTATGTGTTTATGGGATTCTAAGGTTTGACTTACAACTGAACAATTGCTGATATTGGTAAGCTTTAAAAACAAACTTGTCATGGACTAACTTCATCTCGACTCTAGGTACCCCGTTTCAGCAATTGACTAGTCCGGGATGTCAGGCTAGATTTCTAGAGCCCTGCAATGTCATGTGTATGTCCTTGTGGACTAAGGTCACTTCATTCTTGCATTCCCGACGGGATTTTTCCATGTTTACTCTGGTGCTGGAAAACTTTGATCGTACACTCCCTCCTGTGTAGAAGGAGTATCGTGCTGATGTCGTCAAATATTGCATGTTATTGTAACAAAAACCCTTGAAATGTTAGTTTTTATGACCCCACCATTTGAGGAATGGTGAAAGGGCATAAAGTGTTACCCCTGTCAGTCCGTCTTTCCATCTGTCCATTAAAAAAACTGGTTTCTGATCAATATATCTTGTAAGCATGGATGGATTCAATTCATATTAGTTACATGAGCATAGGATAATAAAATACAGATCAAGTTTGATATCGGTTACAATTCACCAATTTTGAAGGAGTTATGGCCCTTTTTTTGATGAAAAGAATTGGTTTGTTTCTTATCAAATTGCTTTGTGCTTTATTTCTTAAAAAGGTATGCAAAATAAGCCTTCGTGTGCTGAAGAAAACATCCGGCTCTCTGGTATCTGTTATGCAGAACCTTGTTTTTTTGCCAAACCAGTAACCCTCAAGCCAGATCAGTACTGGAATCCAGTGAAAGATTCGTATGTCAAATTGATATACATGTTTTCTTCATTTCAGACTAAAGTCTATAAAATCAAGCCAGAGGAAGACAATGATGGATTATGGATAACTGTGGTTACTGAGATTATCTTACCAATTTGTTGGTAGACTTTGGTGTTTCCTGTAGTTTATGAAGAATGATTTTTTGCAAAGATACTTGATGAGCTCGGGCATAGCAACCATTATGGAAAGCTGAGTTGTATACACATGGCAGAAGGGGCAATAATGAGACAGAAATACGTGGAAAAAGAATTTGCGATCAATGTGACCAAGAATCATTAAAATGTGTTAGAAATCCAAGAGGCTCTCTGACTGCATGTGGCCTGTTGGCATAACTTTTGAGTACAGTAAAACTTCAATAATAAGACCACCCTTGGGACCCTAGAAAACTGGTCTTCTTATAGAGGTGATCATAATATTGAGTTTGAATAAAGAACAAAACAGTGAAAATGGACTTGAAAATAGTGTTCTTAATTTTGAGGCGATCTTTATGTGTGGTTTTACTGTATACATAGAAATCTTTGCTAGCCTTGACATTAGTGAATGATGGTATAATTAAGATATACATGCACAAATTTTGCTGTGTGATAAGTATGTTACAGATTAAATGAACAGACCAATATGAAATGATTTTCAGCATAATTGTGTTTAACAGGACATATTTATCGTATCTGTGGTGAAAATTAAATATTTTTTTCATACAGGCTCATGTTGTGCAATTTATATCATTTTCTGGTAACAACCAAACTGAAACAAGAGGGCCATGTTATCCCTAGATTGCTCTAAGTTATATTGTGACTTTGTAAAGGATCATGCACATGCATCTCTTCTGTGAAATGTAAGCAAGATTTAAAGATTGTTTCCAGAGAGGGTGTCATTTTAAAGCTAATACTGATGCACACAGACAAAAGACAAGGTCCAATTACAAAACCTTTGGCTCAGATAGGCTCAAATACGAGCGCTGCTGTACGATTTCCAACCTCTTTAGTGACGTCATTTTCAGAAAACGTCACATGTTATGTCACCATGTACTGACAGTAAGCAATATTTGCCCCATATGGCAATATGAAAACTAAGTAAATAATGTTCCCGCTTGCAAATAGTGACATCACATGTTGCGTTTTCTGTCATTTACCGAAGAGTTTGTAAATCCTAAAGCAGTGCTGGGATAGACTTGAAAGCTGAACAAGAGATGTTTGTAAAACATTATGCCCCCCTGTGACCTTGACCCCAAAATCAATAGGATTCCTCTGCTACCCAAGGTGAATGTGTGGACCAAGTTTGAGGATGATAGGTCAAGGGGTTCTAGAGTTATTGATTGGAAACGAAAAAGTTACTGACCGAAGGACATGTGCAAACCAATATGCCCTCTCTTCTTCGAAGGGGGACATAAAAATTATATCCGGCAAACATGAAGTCATTCAAAATTTCATTGATGCAGAAATACTTAAAATACCACTAAAAAACAAGACAGTGTTTTCTTCAGCTAATTTTATTTCACAACAAAAGGGGGTATAATCACTAGTTCAATGTATATCACAAATAGATAGAGAAGAAAGAGTTAACACATCTATAGTAACTAATATTGCCCATAACATAATTGATTAGCATCGGGAACTATTACAACTTGCGTACATATAATCTGATGGAATCATTTCCCTAGTTTACTGCTAAAGTCAGAAATGTTATACTTCAGTAACTATATGACCTATTACATAATTGATTATAACCGGCGAAAAATAAAACTGTAATAAATTTCAAGCACAAGAATTATTCCTTAATAAATAAATATCACTTTGTACATTTGCACATATGTGGCAATTGGTTTAAACAAGATGTATGAACAAGTAACAGAAAATAAGCAACGTTACTCTAGAGGTGACGTACAAGCAGTGGTCGTGCTAGTGTCACAGTAAAACTTAAACCTGAACAAATCTCCTGTCGATATATTTCTTGCTTGCATAGCGTAAACTTAGTTTCAATGAAAGTTGAAGACTGAAGTAATCATGTCAACAAAAAACATGTCTAACAGCATTTTTATAGGTACAATAGCAAAAGTTGTGAATGTGAGCAGTTATATCAGAGTTTAGCTTTCCAAACATGTATAAGCATAACAAACAACAAAAGCCAAAATGAATGGGTACTCCAGCCAGGGTGTTGGTATGAAAACAGAAAAGGGGTCTTTAAGGTTTGATCTTGAGCATGTGGTCCTAGGACAAAGACCTTGTAGGAGTTCAGCACTTTTATGCTTTTATAAATGAAGAGGAACTCTGGGAAAAACCTCATTTACAAAACGGGGTCTCCCTTGAAGTTATATGTGGCCTTGCTTAGTAGCAATCCAGAAGCAATGTACAAGTGTGTGTACTTGCCAGCTGAAGGCAAGCGAATAGCAAAAGGACAGGGTGCTTGAAAAAAGGGGTAGGGTTTCTTCGCACACATTCAGGGTTCCTTCCCCTGACAATTCATTCCTGGCTGGAGCAGTGATGAATATACATCGTGATTATTCAATTATGTCTCTAAACATGCCACTCATATTGTATTTTTGAGCATTGTGTTGGAAAACAAGGGTGCAAGGCACAAATGACATTCTGCTAACCAAACCTTGTACACGTCAAGTGTGTATATACACAATGATCATAGTTAGTGTTGCTGACAATGAACAAGTATGTTGCTGCAAAATTTTATTAACAATATAAGTACAATATTTCCACTTTTTGGGAAAACCAGAAAAGGTGATTTCTGAAATTTAGTTCATATATGGTACCTTAAACAGAGCATTATACATGGATTGATTCTTCAGCTGAGTTTTTATTAACACAATACTTTTAAATTCCTAGGAAAAAAACATAGACAGACAAAAAAAACAAGTTTTAGAAATAATGAAAGTTTGTGTTAAATGATACAGGAAATGTAATGTATACATGTCGCACATCAATCGTACTTTCGTTATAAAAATATGTATGTTACGACTCGCACATCAATGAAAAAATACTGTACACATATTGCCTTTTAGTCACGATTAGTTTAATAATGGACAATGACTGTTACCAAGCTCTGAGACAAATATATAAACATAGAAATAGATTCAAACATCCGTACAAAATATCCGTTCCATTGTAAAGGTGGATTAAAAAAAAAAATCCTAACAAGTTCTGCTATCTGTAACGGACAAGTGTCTTAATAGTTTAACATCACAAACTAGAAGCTTTATCCAAGATCTAATAACATTTTCTGGCTAACAAGACAAAAAACGTCTACGATACTAAAATCTGTGTTGAAAAGTGATAGGACATCACATCTACACAATAAATTTTCCACAAAGAGTTGAATACTGAATATTCTGGTTTACAGAAGAGAATCGAGTGACCTTGGTCCGAAAAACACATTGTTATATAGAGAGCTTGGTATCACACATATACACACACACATGCTGAGACGGACGTCTAGGTTCGGTCATCAACACCTGCCTGAGTCATCAGATCTGCGATGTTCTTTTCCAAGTCATCGATACGATTTCCCATATCATCTAGTACACTTGGTTAAGGAAATAAACATATCAATGATCACAAAAATCCTTATCAAAAGGCCTGTGAAATAATAAAGGCATCGTGTTTCTAAACCCAATATATACAGCATGACATAAGGGCTCTAGAACTTATCTTTAAATACAGTTGTCCTGGACTAGTGTACATAAATTTGACTTGTCTAACATGGGAGACAAAGTTGTACGAGCATAGAATATGGTATGTATTAACAGTTAAATAGGCATGCATAACAGACTTGTCCTGGACTAAGTCCAACACAACTGTTGGTAGCCAGAATCGGCAATTAGACGTGTCTCGGGCGTTGAGTTAGTGGATTTCTAGAGGCTCTAGTAGAGCCCTGGGCATATAGACCAGGCATTGTAATTTTCATAATCAGGGGTTTTATTTGGCTCTGTGTTTGACCCAGGAATTTCCAAAAGCCACATGAGCATTATATATCTGACTATTTTATCATCATCTACATTATATCACCTATACACTGTAAGGAAAGCCTATCAATATGGTCGACTGTTCAAAGAGGGACCTGGGTTTTGTGGTGACACCGTATGTTCTAGTGAATATTTATGCCAAGACAATATTTCTTCCACAAAGACAGATGTGACACACCTGTCACCTTATAATTAAATTTGTGGTCCTATCAAGGTGTGCACCATTAATTAAATCTACCATGTACATGGTGATAACAAACTTAATCAATATAATTACCCACTACATGTATATAGAATATAGATTATAAATTTCTCAATGAATATTTAATCATGTAAACAGGTTCTGATTCACACAGC
The DNA here is from genome assembly GCA_032209605.1 of Mactromeris polynyma. Lineage (NCBI taxonomy): Eukaryota > Metazoa > Mollusca > Bivalvia > Venerida > Mactridae > Mactromeris > Mactromeris polynyma. The sequence goes on from JASFXZ010000032.1 coordinate 1,307,453, forward strand.
AGATTTCAATAAACCCATTATATGATAAAAGCAATAAATCTATTCTGGACTGCTATGAATGTATTCCCCTCCAATCCTGGGGTACAAACAACATTATAATACTGCAAAGAAAAATCCAGTAATTTCATTGGTTAAAGGCTCGCGTATAGGATTCTATATACACGGCGCTGGCAGGGTATATGACGTTTTTCCCTTCATGCGCCTCGTGACAATTTTCGCTGACGACTCGACTCGAAAACTTTTATCTCTTGATGTCTGCAAGTTACTAGAAATTGACAATTGATATTCACACATGATTCAATAAATATTGAACAGATTACATGTGTGCTAGTATTAATATTCAAAACGATACAATTTTTAAGGTTTGAGTAAAATTCAGTTCGATAAAGTCCATGAGATCAGACGCTTGAAAATAAAAATTAGAGTGCAAGCGCGCGCTTAACCATGTGTATTGAGGTACCTTACGGGGTAATGCAATTAATTTTTAGGCAATATAACGTGTGGGTGAAATAAAATATTTTGATCTACAGCAAGTAATTCCCGATATATTTTAAAAGGAATACGTTTTAATTACTGATATTATACATTACTAAAACACTCCAAACAATTTTATGAACCAAAAACACCAAAAATACACAGATCTAATTATTAGATCTAGAGAGCTAGGCATCGAAACATTGCTTGTTTAACTAAATTCGTATGAAAACACGGAATTGCAGTATTATAAATTCGTTATACAGGTTGTTGGCAGGGTATATGGGGGAATATAACCAGTCTGCGATTCATATAACCCGAGGCGTTAGCCGAGGGTTATATGGCACACAAACTGGTTATATTCCCCCATATACCCTGTCAACAACCTGTATAACTAATAATATACCATTAGATGCTCATATTGCAATGGAAACAAACAGGATTAACCATCTGAATTATGTTCAATGGATCTAAAATTACACTTTGTTTGTACCCCTGGAAATTGCTTTTAACTTATTCCCATTTTCATCAATTTCAATTTTCAAGTCGGCCATAAAACCATGGCAACTCATTCTTCACATAAACTGAGAAACCATTGTTTTAGGTCAAGCCCTTGGTTTGCTGTATGACGTTTAGAAGATATGAACTTGTATATTTTCATAAAAAGGATATTCCTAGAGATAATCTGGTCCGACATATTCTGGAACTTATCCTGCATCTGCTGTAACAGATTCTGTACCTGGAAGTATAAGACAAGATCATTATAATAACAACCTAAGATAATGTTACTTTAATTAATTTACATAACTTTATTTATTTCACATCCACAGCGAAAGCCGTCCATACAACTAATATTGATTCCTCTTGATGACTGTGTCCTGGGTAACAAAACAATGAACGTATGAATAGATATTGAATGAAACAAAGCAAGGCTATCTGTGAGGAGACATAGAATGCAGGAAAGCCACGGGTATGTATGATGGATGTAATACTTCAACAAAATTGAGAAGCCATTGACTTAGAAGATTTGTTAATATTCGAAAATTCTAAAACTATATTCTGAAAAGTGCATGAAAGCCAATTTAATTTTAGCATTGTCTATTGTTTCCTGGCTGGCGTAGAGTCTAGATCATACATAATCAGGGGTTCCACTAGGTGCTGAATATAAGGGGTCATTTTGATAATTTTTGAGCGAATTTTACCATTTTATAGCAAAAATGCCTATAATTTAGAGAAAAATGGACCCTTCAGTCCGAATCCTTAGGGCCAAAACATTACTTTTTGCAAATTCCGGGAGTCAAAGGGTCAAATGGAACCCCTGCATATATCTGTATTGAGTGTCGACAACTTTGAAATTTGCATGCATAACTTTTTTATATAATAAGGGCAACACTGTCGAAACAGTGAGAAAAGTAACAGTGTAACACAATCTTGTTTACGATACTATCACGGTTTGTAGTTTCTCCTGTTTCAACATGTTTACTATGTGTATACATTTTATTGCATTCTATTATTGCCAAACTGTTAAACCAAACCATTAAATTTTGACCTAATCCTCGAAAAAATTTACCTTATCTGTTAATAGCAGTTTATAACTAAGATAAACAATATAGTAATTTTATCACGTTATTGGACAGTAATCGCTTAATGCTATAAACATTGGTTTTACATACAAAAATAAATTGTGCTGTCTACAACAATAATTATTTATTGAGTATATCACATGTTACAAAAGCTGGAATCATACAACAAAAGGAGTGTTAATACTATTACATACATGTATTTAACAAGCATTGAATATATACCTTCTCACAAATGAAAACCCAATTACAAACCCAGCCAGGATCAATAAAATCAATATTGACCTGATCGTAAGCCACGGTTTAACTACCATACCGTATATGGTATACATTCACTCTCTTATCTGGTTTGAAGCACAATAGATTTGCTGAACAGTAAATTTTAATCTTTCAAGTAAAATAAATGAACTTTTATAGTATACAATGGGAGACGGATATGCTCCGATAAAAATGTATTGTGACTTCTGAATAAATCCATTGAAAGTAAAATATACTCTTTGAGTTGAATGAGTCAAGGAAATAAATACACAAAGTCATAATTTGTATAAATTGCACAAAATACATGCAATTTCCCACGGCAAAGCATTTAAAGCAACTGTGAGTTCATCAAGCGACTGTCAAAGCATATTATCATATCAGTACTATACCATCACAGACCTTACAGGAAAGGGGTTCATGAATCAAAAATACTATCAAAGAGAATTGTAATTTATATAACTATTTAAGGAAGAAAGCCTGTGTCTCTCTATGCGGTCTTAGGCAATAACTATTAACACCGAATGTATGACACACAAAATATTTAAAACTAAGAATTTTGGCATAAAACTACTCCTGCCTCTTAGCCGAAACTGAGTGGCAAACTAACTGTGCACCAACCCTTTAACACAGTTGTGCAAAAAACTCATACTTGTAAAAGTTTGCTCAATACATGATGTATGATATACCACACAAATAACAAAAATGTCTGAAGTTTTACGACTCGTAACTTTGTTTTTGAATTCAACAGGTTTTCGTCACAGAGAATAGAAATGCTAAGAGCAATTATTGAAGTGACACTCCATAACCACAAAATGGACTGTTCTAATATCAATATGTCAGGTTTGGTTGGTGTGATAAAAGATATCAACAAATGTGCACAGAAAGATACAGTATCCATTTTCCAAAATTGCGAAAAGCAAACAAAAAGATTAAATTAGACCAAATTTACAACTTTCCTTGAAACAAGTATTTAAAGCACAGAGTGAGATGTACATAGAGAGATGACAATTATCATTTTCGTAGTAGTGCAAAACGAGATCATAGCTACTATAAATAGCAATAAAGAACAACAACAACAACTCGTAAAAGTGTATGCTCGTGTAATAATTTCATTCCCAGGGCTCAAGTTCTCGTAAAATTTAAAAAAACAAAACATTTTTCAATTGAAAAAAAACCCTACTAACTCAATGAGATAAGATTACTTCAAAATAATAGTTTATAGTTTTGAAATTGATTTTACAGTTTTGATGAGCTTATCTGTAAGTGACACACGATACTTGAAATCATCTTGGTTAGTAATGACATATTCAAAATCTCCTAGTTAGCAACATATTTAAGAGTAACTCAGAAATCTGTTTGATTTCTTTTAACTGTTCTGCTGGTACAATGTATATATATATATGAAAAGGTTTTGGTTCAATATAGCCAAATATTTAAAAGTTAGAGGCTTTCTCTCACAGGCAGTTTATATAAAGAGCAATTGTAAATTAATTAATCACTACATCCTTAACTTTTATTCAGGACTCAGATTTCATGTAAACCACTCTGCCTTCCATCTTCTCCTCAATAATCAGACTATGGAACCAGGTGCCAGTGCATTGAGCTACAACAGACAGCCAGACTTGTATTTCTTAATCTCATTGAGTTTCATTGGTGGATTGAGCAGCCCAGGGGACTTAAAAATCTATCTCTTTTTAGCCGGCAACGCATGGCCATAATAATAATAGTCAAGATATGACAGTTAGCCATTAATGAAGAAGAAGAATGGAAGACAACAACAACTTCCGGGTATGAACCTATGGCGACTGATTCAGGAATTGTAAACTTTTGTCATTCAACAATATCCACAGCGGGATCCTATCGACACGAGAATCTTGATTCATGGTCATCTCTGCACACTTACAGTCTCGGCCCGGTCCGACTCGGCCCACTTACAGTCTCGGCCCCGTCGGACTCGGCCCACTTTTGAAGTGCAAATAATAGGCAAAGTTGTTCACATTATTGATGAGAAATATATGAACATTCTAAGTGTTGATTTTTGATACATTGATCGTTAATATTTAAGTTAAATGTAAGTTGAAAACATTACTGAATATTCTCAGTGCATTGAAGATTCGCGGTACAGTGGAAATTTTCCCGTGAAATATATTGGTATCTGTTATAATAAAGTAGACCATACGAAAAAGTTTAATATTTATTTCATAAATTTCACGGATAAATCGCGAGAAATTCTCACAAATCACACAATTCCGTAAACACTCACAGTAATATTACACAAGTAGAATAAATGTAACAAATAATAAGCACATACACAGCCAATAAATCACAGTATAATTGGGATATCTTTGCCTTTTCATTGCTATTAAAAAGACGACTAATATCACATTCTTTAATATGCCGAATTGCACTTCAAAAGTGGGCCGAGTCGGACCGGAATGTGTGAACAATTTTGCCTATTCATTGCACTTCAAAAGTGGACCGAGTTGGACCGGGCCGAGACTGTAAGTGGGCCGAGATGACCCTTTACCGAGAATCTTGATCCAATTCCTTTGGGTTCATAGAATCGCCGAAAAGCGATTATATTTTACGTATGTATTCATTTATGGGATGTTTTATGATATAAATATCTTATGAAATGCATTGTTTTTGATGTGTTCGCGGAAGTTTGACTTTAATTACCCCTAACCCCCGTGAATACATATAAAACAACGAATTTCATTGTATTAATAACATAAAACATTTAAAAAAAATATTATAAACACTGTTAAAATATAACCGCTTTTCGGCGATTCTATGCACCGCTTTCCTTCAGTCCAAATACTAAAACTGGTACGTCAGTTAACCCTGGCAGAAAGTGAGAGTGACCAAGTTGCAAACCACTGAATAACTTGTTTCGAATCAAAATTACAGTATCTCGAAACATTACCAATATAACTTAAAATGTAACATTGCATCTCTGTGTAAAAATCAAAGCAAACTAATTTAAACTTTCACAGTTACATACGAAATGTAATGAATGAAACGAACTTGGGGAAAACATGTTTCAACAGGTCGAATAGTGCTCTTTACATTCATGGCATTGTAAATCAAAACAAACAAACATGATAAAATTGAAGTCATTACAGAATAAAGATATTATTAACTTACAAATCCAGTCAGATCCTGAATATTCTTGGGATCAGCGCTGTTTGAGATGTAGTCTTTTCCTGTGTCCGCCATCCTTTCTGTTTTGATTACAAATGGCAACTGCGATTAACCGAAGACGAATGAGACCAAAGTATTCCGAATCTTCGGTATCAATCAACATAAAGGTTTTATAACTACAGAAAATATATAGAACTACCAGCAAGGGCAGATCTACTTAGCCTATCGCCTACGTATGGTCTCCCTGAAGTACAGATACTTATGCCATAACAAACATTTTACTAACAGTATTCTGTTGTTTGGGGTTGTTTTTTTTGTGATATATATAAGACACTGACATTATTCTGGTTATATTATGGAGAAATAGGGATAATTACGGACATATAAACTATATACATGTCCGTGGGATATTTAGGTAGCCCGATAAATGAAAAAAAGAATTTGACGGAATAAAATTATTTAGACCTTGTGTTCAAATCAAGGTGTACCAGTTGTATTATTAAATTATCCATCATCGTCAGGGGCGTAGATTCCTATTGGAAAAAATGAAATGGCCAAAACTGCAATAAGATTTTGATGTTATTGTAAGCATATTTGTAAACACCAACGCGCATACATGTCTGACGATCTAGGTACAAACATGTTTACCTAAAACTAGGCCTACACATCAATTCAGCTAAGCCACGCCCTGATCGTGTCGCATTCATGAGGAGTCAGTTCTCCCTGCAACATCTTGTGCTTTAGACAGTAACAAGGGAGCTCCATCTGGTTCTGCCCGCTGCTGCTCCAGGCGCTGTCTCTAGTGTGAGCCCTCTGATTTTCAAGTCCACATCAGTTCGTCTCCATGTCTCCTTTGATCAGCTTCTCTTACTCCTTCCCTGGGGTGTCCACCGTAATGTTGCCATGGCAAGTGAGTTGGGCTCTGGGGGAAGCAACAGACATGTCTGAGCCATTGCCAGCATCTTGTCCGAATGTTTTCTGTGATTGAACGCAACCCTGTTTTGTTTCGCTGAGGTCTTCATTTGAGATGGTGTTGATTTTAAAGAAATAATTGATTTAATAAATTAATTTTTAGATAGGGTCTACTCAGCTTTTTACTTAAGGACTCGTCACAGAGATGACTTGCAAAGAGTGAATGGGTATCTTTTTTAAATATCGTTTAAACTAGACACTCTTTCCTAATCTAAAAACTTAAGTACAGTGGTAAAAGTGACTAGTTATGTGCTCATTTAAAATAGAGGGTTCAATCAATAACAACATTATAATAGATATACATTATACATGTATATATATCATGAGATGAACATAAGCTTTCTTGTGGACCATGAAACTAGAAACTCACTTATTTCTAAACATTGTGATGAGCAACATGGATGTTGCTAGTCACAACACTGTGGGGATATATGGAAAAATATGAATTATCCGCATGTATACATGTATTTCACGTTTTAAATGTTTCCATTTTTTTTATATTTGTGAGTGAACAAATTGCCGCCTTTTTGTGTTGTGGGAGCTTGGTAATTGCTCCCGTTTTCCTTTTAAAAAGTTTAAATCTAATTGAACTCCCCGACATATTGAATAACGATAGTAGATTATACAATGGGTACACTCATTTAGCCTGATGATTCTTCATTTTTTCTGTTCAAGGGTCGTTCTGTAATATTTAGTTTTATAAGATAATTTGGTACATGTGTAGATTCTGTTGAAAAATAATTCATGCGCGTAGGAGCTGGGGCCGCGGACATTTTATGACCCCTGCTTCTCGATTGTATCTTAAACTAATAAAAACCAGCCACACATTTTATTGGCATTCAGCCAAGATATTAAATAGGTTTTGCAAAGTGTTATACTCACTATGTAGGTGGCCCTGTGGCTCAGTGGTTAACGCTGCTGACTACGAATCCGAAGGTCGTGGGTTCGATCCCTCGTCTCGCCGGATAAAACAGAAATGCTTTTCAGCGTTTCCCACCTAACATAGGATAGTACTGGGTAGATTCCAGGAAAATGGTAACTGTACGATGGGTCTCATTGGCACTGTGCAGTGACCGTATTTGGCTCTAAAAATTGTCTGTTTGACCTATACTGTTCTACTGGCAGGTAAATTTCCCCCTTCGGTTTCAAAAAGTCTATTTATGGTGTGCGGGGGACATACCGGGTCGACCAAAATATCATAAAGTGCATTATAAAAATGTGCGCGGCGACGGGCGACCTCATAAACACAGTAATACAAACATACAAACATGTAATAATCACTACTAGACAGGGGCCGTCGATAGTACCCTGCCATCTAAGGTGTGAAGACAGTCGGCAAATTAATGAAGGTATGAAAGGAAGCATACTAACCAGGTGACAAGTATATTTATTTTGGCATTGTTTTGAATCTTCCATTTTATATAAACTTGACGATCAATTAAATGGCGATAATCACATTTACTCACATAAAGTATAGGTAACGAATAGGTAACGAATAGGTAACGAATAGGTAATGAATAGGTAACGAATAGGTAACGAATAGGGAATAAGTAACGAATCGGTAACGAATAGGGATAAGAGAATAAGTAACGAATAGGTAACGAATAGGGAATAGGGAATAAGTAACGAATAGGGAATAGGGAATAAGTAACTTGACGACCCTGTATTTTTAGCAGTACACGCAGATACAAATTCAATACATATTCTGAATTTCCATTATGAAAGTAGACTTTTAAATGGATGTTCCAAATCAACCTCGAAATTTTAAGTTTCCAAAAAGAACGTTTGGTATTAAAAATCCAGAGCAGAGAGCATTCAACGCACAATGGTTCCAAATTCTAGAACCTTGTGGATAACAAATATGCTGCAGTTTTGTTTTGTAAACTTTTGCATGTATTGTTTTCGTTATTTGGCATCTACTAATGATGATGATATATATCATTGTTAACATTGCTTTCATATACCCAAAGTCCTTAATAAATACATAAAAATTCGACTGAACTGTTCAATACCTTCCATGTAAATGGATATTCGTTATTTTCATATTCATTATAGTGATTTGGAGGTAGGCCTAATCTCAAATGTTACAAATCCTTAACAAGCTAAGTTAATTATGAGAAATATACGAATCATGCTCTGTTATCCCAAGCTACGTTCTCAGTTCAGCCAGCACAGTTATTGGCCAGTATATATGAACGAAGTTATCCATATGATAACATAATCTCTACTAGTCAGGTAGAGAACAAACATCAACACTTTACAAGGTGTTTTATTTCAACTTCCCGCTTATCTCGAACCTGTCATGATGTGAAAGTTTGTATTCACCACGTTCACCTGTGTAACAGCGGATCGTGCATTTGTGTGCTATATGTAAGGAAACCAATATAACCCCTTACAAGTGAGTAAGTTTGATACAGGGGTTTGGTACAGGGGTCAATTATAGACCATTTCTATCAAATGAGTTTGAATTCTGATCATTGATTTCAGAGAAGCGGGCTTAGTTGTTGGCAAATGTTATATATAACATGACCTCATATTGCCATACAGACTGTCTCTCATAAAATTCATTGGCCTAATAAAATATGTACATGTATGTTCATTCCCCGTGCCGAACATGATTTATAACTATTCTGTAATGGATTCCCCTTGCCCCCTTGTTGTCCCCTCCTCTCCTCATTTTTTATGATCAACAAGTCGATTCCTTACTGCCCCATCCACATAAATGTTTGCCCTTTCATCTCCTAAATCAGAATGTTTATGCTGATGAATCCATGTGGGAGGCATTGTCTTATGAATGAAGAGTTCCCTGTAACAATTTAATCCTTCCTTTAATAAGCCCTTATTTTAAAGTGACATACTAAATAAAATTAAGCATTCATGAGTAACTACTAGCAATTTGTACGTGTCATTTGTGTGTAAGTGCCATATTTACCGAGTAAACAGGTTATGTGTATACACTGTTTGCGAAAACTTCGCATTTTCTTATTTGTCATTGAATTCTCGGCTTAATTCATGAAAGTAAACAAGTCTGTATAATACGGAATAAACTTGAATCAGGACACATTTTTAGCTTTGTTGATTAAGTTCGCCAACTTCTATGGCAACGAAAGTAATACCATTACCCAACCTTAATTATATTTCGTTCGTTTTCAAGTACATACATTTAGGCCAATCAACCGTCTGTAATACTAACAATGTGTCCGTTTTAAGATCGCGAGGTTCTTTACGCATATTTAACGCCATAACCAATCAGGCTCTTTTCGTATTAAAATTCTGCTTAAACTAGCTCTGTTGGTAGAGCTTGGCTGTCACCCTTGAGGTCCAGGTTCGACAGGACAGGTCGTGTTAATCTATAAAATTTGGCTTTTGTCATTTGTCCGCCATCTCTGATTCATGTTGGGGGGGGGGGGGGCGGTAGTTGTCAGCTGCCAGCTGCTTCCGGAAGGATACGTTATTACTGGTTGATAATTACTTCCAGGAAATCTGAGTAGGTCAATTGATCCGGAACTCGAAAATGTTGAGAAATGGTGTCAAACAATGTATCAACTTAATCTCTTTTCCAATAAAAAGAAACAAAACGCAATGGTCGACCTCATGGCCAGGTTCGTATCTACCGGTTGGCACATGAAAGAGAGATTAAGTCGCCACAGGGAACGCCACATACACAAGACAATGTCTCCCCACACAGACCCCGGGGAAAACAACAGTCCACAAAACACCAGGTACTTCGGAGGTGCAAGGATAAACACTGAGGAGGTGCAAGGGTAAACATGTATGGAAATAGGAGTTTAAGGAATGGTCTAGCCGACCATAAAGAACAACTTATGAGAATTTAGGGTGGCGAAGCACACTCGGCATCGGTGCACCCATTACTAAAGCATGTGCCTTTTTATTTTAAGGCTATATTAAAAACCAAAAAATCTTCAATACCATGTCCAATTTTCCTTGAAAAACGTGTATATCAATAGTTGACAGTGATATCAAAGCTTAATGAGGTGTGGGGTTATAAAGGTTGTCAAGTATGTTAAAAAGGACGCAGGACGCCCCTGCATTCTCTGCGATCTCTCATCAGCTTGGAATTATATACATCTTGTTCATGTAAAGTGTATTCTGATACGAGGCGAGATTTACCGATATCCGATCCAGGTGAGGTTGCAAAGAGTTCACCTTCAATCAAATGTATCGACCACTTTTCCTATTACCAGTATAAGTTGTGTTTATCAACTAGAAGGTACTGTTCGTAAACAGTGTGAGTAACAGAGAATATTCAGGGAAATAATTTAAAGCTCGGTATGCAAAAACGTTGAGAGAGTGGACACAGACTTATCTAGTTGGGGATTCGGAGAAGTAAATGCCTAGGCGTGTAACATTGTCTTGATCAGCTGCTCCGTCACCCTGTTTGCTACAGTCTACCAGTCATGTGCGTTTTAGACAAAGATGTTCCTTTCTTGAAACCCCAGCTTGCTAACTGTCGGCTAACTGCTGGTATCACAAAGTCGTATTTTAATATAGCTTCAGCAAAGCATTATCTGAGGTAAATGTACTTAACAAAATAGATAAAAACAACTACAACAACAACAACAATAAAGTGGCATGTGCTGAACTACTAACTCACCGAGTAGTTAACTGCGTACTTGGCACTTCGGGAAAAAGGTCCAATGAACAGCATCTGAAATGTAGCATATATACTATGGCCTTGGGCTAAATTTCCGGGCCAAAAACAAAACTGTGTTTCCAATGTACATACATGTACATGCATCAGGCATTCTTTTGCCATCTATCGCAAGCATTTTCATGGCAAATAAACATTGAAAATGTTAGAAATCATATTCCAATATACAGTGAAATCTCACTTAAAGACCATCTCCATAATAAGAACACAATTTTCAAGTCCGTTTTCACTATTTTGCTCTTGATTCAACCTCAATAAGAAGACCAGTTTTCAAGGGTCCCACAGATGGTCTTATTATAGAGGTTTTACTGTATATCGTGTTGTTTAGCGTGGTTTCATCTGGACCACACTATAACATACACCACAGACCTAAATTTAGGTCTTTCCATACACGGTCTCTGATTACATGTACGAGGGGTGTCCCAGAATTACGTGGACTTTTGCTATAACTTGCAAATGGTTAAAGATAAAGACACAATTAACATCATACCAGCAGCAGGCCACACTTTTATCTAACAGGTACACAAACTTTCAGAGATGTATGTTACCTGATGTCGCGCCAAAATGTATTGATTATTACAGAAGATATAGACTTCTAATGATCACAATCAGGCGCGTAGCGTCCTGTACGCAGAGTACGCAGCTGCGTACACATTGTCTCGAAAAATCGAAAAAATAAAAAATTCAAATCTGCATTAAAAAAAATGACCTCTACATGTAGTAGGGTGAGTAACGTATTATAATGGAATAATTTGTTTGGTTTGGTTTAAATTTTTAGCAACCTCATTCGCTCTTTTTGTCGATTAAACCATTACTTTTTTTTTAATGCGCGTATTGGTTGACATAACTTCGTTCAATTCAGGGATAAGAATGCGCCCAGAAGTCACTACAGACAATCTAGAAAACTTTTTTTTCCGGGAGGGTACCCCCGGACCACCCGCAAAAGGATCTTGCGTACACATCACAAACCCCCTAGCTACGCCCCTGGCAATAGGGTTTAAACTAATAATCTGCCCTGCCTCAGCGAAGGTTGGTTACTATAGTGACTGTTAAAACAAGTTCTTTACTTAATCATTATAAAAAGAATGCTCGATTTCAAAAGCTGTGTGTCTGCCTAATTTTATCAAATTTTGTTCATAGATAAATTGGTTGTGGCAAAAGTCCACGTAATTCTGGGACACCCTTCGTAGACTCTGGATTAATCACCACAAGGTGTGCAAGGTTTCTTCAGATCAAGTTTTTATTTATATTTCCTTTTCAGTACGCATAAATTAATGCAATACTGAGCTACGTCGATTTACAGACTATCCCTTCACACCATAATAATGTTAAGTACTGATTTGGCATTTCCCACTAATGAACGCGTCCCACTGTTTTCGCGGGAATAAAAGTGATTAAAATGAAAATATTTCGGTCGATGAATGCCTTCAAAATGTTTCTATCATGTTATCATTTGTAACTGAATCTTTCCATTTAAAGTATACGATCTTCATATAAGTAGCGTATCGTTTTGGTGGAGATAATTATAATGATAAATCTGGGACCAATTAATATATATATTGGCCCAGGATAATTCAGATATTTTTCTGTAATTAATTATTAGCTCTAATATTTTATATGTTGTTGATGACGATGATGATGATGATGACAATATATGCAATCAATGTTTAAGTTTAATATCGCTGTTACTATATTAACCAATGAATACACTAGCCAGGTATTTGAAGTTGGCGGAATTAACCAAGTGTAACGATGATCGTGTAGTGACTGTATCCGTAGAGCTAGATCTAGCTAATTTTAGAAACTGGGAGAGTGATATACGGCTTATACACACTTATACAAACATTTGTAACTCGGACGTGGTTATGTGTAGGATTCGGACGAGTGCTTACGGAATTATATAAAGAAGTTGCATAGAGTCTAAGTATTGAGAATTTGCACTTCAGTTAGTGAATAGTTGACGAATAGAACGGGCACGACACTTAATTAAATATCTGACGAATAGAACGGGTCACGGAACGTCTTCTCACGGACACAAACTATTGTAAGACAACTGTCACGATGCCTAGAAGTAAGAATCTCTTGAAGAACGCTTGTGCTGGAGGTAAGATAAATTTATGATCTGAGTAACCATGGAGCTTGATATTTATAGATATCTTATAGAATGGATTAAAAGTTGCATTGCCTATTAATATGTATGTACACCACTTGTGTGAAAGGCTATAGTTATTTACTGACACAGACGTGTACATTATAGAAATGAATGGTATGAATATAGAACGCCTTCATCTGCATGTACGCACCCACACACCCATGCAAACATACTAATTATTCATACATGTACTACCTTGTTTGCCAGAAATAGAGTATAATATACGCGACTTAGTGAATTATAATGAATTGATTTAGGTAGTGCTATATACTTTGAGTGAATTCTTAATCAGTGATTTATACATAATGCTATGTACATGTCCTTGTCTGAATTCTGAATCAGTGATGTTCATAGAGCTATAATATAGATAAACTAATGCATGAATCTGTGTTATAATGTACTTAAAGTGACTTCTACACATGTGATTTAAACAAAGCTATGTATGGTACCTAGAAAGAATTCTAAATCATTGATTTATATAGAGCTGCTTGTATATTGGAAGAATTCTAAATCATTGATATATATAGAGCTGCATGTATATTGGATGATTTCTAAATCATTGATATATATAGAGCTGCATGTATATTGGATGATTTCTTAATCATTGATTTATATAGAGCTGCATGTATATTGGATGATTTCTTAATCATTGATTTATATAGAGCTGCATGTACATTGGATGATTTCTTAATCATTGATTTACATAGAAGAGCATGTATATATTGGATGATTTTTTAATCATTGATTTATATAGAGCTGCATGTATATTGGATGATTTCTTAACCATTGATTTATATAGAGCTGCATGTATATTGGATGATTTCTTAATCATTGATTTATATAGAGCTGCATGTACATTGGATGATTTCTTAATCATTGATTTACATAGAAGAGCATGTATATATTGGATGATTTCTTAATCATTGATTTATATAGAGCTGCATGTATATTGGATGATTTCTTAATCATTGATTTATATAGAGCTGCATGTTTATTGGATGATTTCTTAATCATTGATTTATATAGAGCTGCATGTACATTGGATGATTTCTTAATCATTGATTTACATAGAAGAGCATGTATATATTGGATGATTTCTTAATCATTGATTTATATAGAGCTGCATGTATATTGGATGATTTCTTAATCATTGATTTATATAGAGCTGCATGTATATTGGATGATTTCTTAATCATTGATTTATATAGAGCTGCATGTACATTGGATGATTTCTTAATCATTGATTTATATAGAGCTGCATGTATATTGGATGATTTCTTAATCATTGATTTATATAGAGCTGCATGTATATTGGATGATTTCCTAATCATTGATTTATATAGAGCTGCATGTACATTGGATGATTTCTTAATCATTGATTTACATAGAAGAGCATGTATATATTGGATGATTTCTTAATCATTGATTTACATAGAAGAGCATGTATACACTGTGTGATTTGCATAGAGCTATTTCACGAGGGCGAATTCTAAACTAATTATTTAAAAAGTGCTTTGTTCCTTGATTTTGACCCACATTTTTGACCAACCAAATGTTGTCCTCAAAGCGGGCTTTTTAAAACCAACCATATTTTCACCCAAGATGCATCAAACAGGGTTTTCGTAAGATGTGCGTTCTTTAGGAGTTCGAATTTTTTCGGAAGTAGTTAATATGTTTAAAATGAACCTGATAAGACAGTCTATGATTATAGATCTGATTTAATGTTTTGTAAGGATTTATTTTTCAACATGTTGCAAAAAACATTATTTCATTTAACATACAGGAAGACATTATTCTATCTACGCCGTTTATCTTTTTTTCAAGATATTTCTTGTTAAGGATGACCTTACTATATTTTAGCTGGTCTTGAACACTGGGAAGTCGTCAGCTCAGGGGGTGATGGATTCGAATGTGAGGAAGAACCGTGTGGATGTAAAACAATCAATGAATGTACCCGAATTAAAAGTATGTAATCATCTTACAAGGTGCTTGATCACCAAATGCTTTGGTATAACATAATGGTGAGATTTTGTTGTCAGTTAATGTTCTTGTAGTTTGATGATACATTGTATGTGTCTTGTTTTGTGTAGTACAGTTCAGAAGTTTGATTTAATATTGGGCATTTTGAATCTGTAGGCAATACTTATATGTACCGTAATATTTTGCCAAGTATATCACAGGGCAATACTCTTTCTTCTGTTTTTCCAGGAGTTTCTTAGAAAATGTTTTTAGAATTTATTTATTCAGTTTTAAACACTAAAATATTTTTTTCTAAAGCAATAATCATGTACATTTATATTAACTGCTGCGTGTACAGCTGGTATAGCTACGCGCATTGGTAAAATATTGTTTTGATTTTGTATTACAAGTTTAAGTGTATATTAACATAATATCTTGACCTGAACAGTTGTATACATATAATATTGAAGCAGTCCACATTGGTTAAATCACTGCTTTTTATACATGCTTTTAAATGACTGAATTTATTACTGACTATGCTAAATACTTTGCAGTAAGTCTAATCTCATTAAAATCAGCTCCAGTCGCACGCTCCTATACTATACGCTAACTGGCGGAAAATAATGGAGCTAAAGTTAGGGGCTGATTTCAATGAGATTGCAGTAAGTCATTTTAATAGTTTTTAAAACTCATAAAAAAAACAAGATAATATAAGTGTGCTATAGTCACAAATTTTGTAACAAAGCAAGTTCTGCAGTTGGTTGTAAAAACTCTAATAGCTTAATATGATCCCTTTTATATTGTCTTGCAGACTGAAAATGAATAATATCTCCAGTTTTTTTACTTAACAATGTACATGTCATATTGCAGTGAAAACTCACTAAAAGACCACCTCAATAATAAGACCACCTCAAATTTAAGAACACACTTTTCAAGTCCATTTTCACTGTTTTGCTTTTTTTATTCAAACTCAATAAGAAGACCACCTACATATAAAGACCAGTTTTCTAGGTTTTTTCCAATGGTGGTTGTAATATTGAAGTTTTAAATGTAGTTTAAAAATTATTTATAGACTGGTTGCACAACTTTAGACATGCATGTATAATTCTTACAGTGTACTTTTTTGTGTTAGTTTTGAATATATTTCACGCAGTGCTGACTGTTCAACGTATTCTGTACCCTGTATAAGGAAATGTATTGATATATCTTAGTTGGTATAAACATAATTATTTCCTAGTCATATTTTATAGTCATGACAAAGATGTGTGGTAATAATATAACCAGACAACGTAGGATGTCCTATGACTAAGAAACGTTAAGCCTATGATCATGTGATTAATTTAGATATATAAACGCTTGACAAGAACTTCCATTTTAAGTTAAAACAATTAATCATATGTGTATTTGATGCATATGTTACATGAGATAAGGTAAGATATGACAACAAACTTTCAGTTTATGCGTAGGAAGTACATACTTAAGTGAGACTTGAGGGTCGAGTTTTTCACTTGAGCCAAAGACGGCTCAACATTTAAAGATTAGCACAGTTTGAGGTGCAGTAGTCGAGGGGTAGAGCGCCTGACGCCTGTTCTGAAGGTCGTGAGTTCCTGAAGGTCATGAGTTTGAGTCCCGCAATGAGCTAGGTTTGATCACAAACTTCACAATCCCTAAATTTGGTGCGAGTTCTGGTTGGTAGTGAGGAAGCTGTCATCGAAAGCGATTAATAAGTTGTAAGAACTTGTTTCATAATCGATGTAAAATAAATAAGTTTCAATTTAAACAGCACAGTTACCTTCATCACACAGTATGAACCGGTATGTAGCTAAATGTTTCACATATATCAAGAAATACCATTGCTTGTAAAATACGCTGTGCACTAAAATCAAATAATCTTATCATATTTCAGACAATCTAGGATGCTGGGCCACCAGTCATGAACCTTGTATTAAGTGTCAGCTAGTAGATCTGTCTGAATGTGGTATCAGCGAGGACAGACTGGATGATAAGAAACCTCCAATAACTGTTCGTGATTGGTATGTATTTTTTTTTTTTTTTTTTTTTTAAGAAGGTTGTTACACATTATGATATAAATATAAAACTATAAAAACATCACATTTTCAATGTGGCCTTCTGTAAACAAAACATAATAATAATTTGCACACTATAATCACATGTATATAAATAAGATTTTCACATTGTATTTCAATATAACAATTTAATTCAATATAACAATTTAATTCAATTAATTTACTTACCGACAGACACTCGATCAATTTTATCATACAAATTGATGTGAGCATAATATCACGGACATATGAACAATATCATAATATGGAAAAGAAGACAAACTCTAAGGTGGCATTTTTCTGCCACCAGTTAACTACTAGATGTGGTTATCACATTAAAGAAACTAGATAACTACATGTACTTAATTAACTAGATGATTATGTGGTTAACTAGATAAGTATCGTGATAAATTTTCATACCCGATAAATATCTCAACAGGAAAAATTGTCTGATAGTGCCCGCAACTTAGTGTTCTAAATTAACAAACCTGGGATTTGATAATGGAGGTGTAAGTTTCAATGTCAGGTATTCTGCAAGAGGTGATTGTGGGTGTGAATATTCAATTGATGTACAGCTACTTGCTGATGATAAAGAAACTGAACTTGATGTGTGGAACTTCAAAGACACAAAAGAAGAGGGAACTGATTGGACGAAAGTAAGCAATACCAACATTGAATACAGTAAAACCCCACTTAAAGACCACCTCAGTAAAAAGACCACCTCAAAATTAAGAACACAATTTTCAAGTATATTTTCCCTATTTTGCTCTTTATTCAACCTCAATATTAAGACCACCTCAATGATAAGACCAGTTTTCAAGAGTCCCAAAGGTGGTCTTATTATCAAGGTTTATCTGTATTTATACTCCATGAAATCCTATTTTTCTGTATATGTGTGTATGCCCTACATAATTAAGTATTCAACTTGTATTTTTATGATAACAAGACATTTAAGTAATTAATCCATATTTTTAACTTCACAGTATTACATGTATATATCATTTCACTGACATTTATAATGCACAATACACTAGAGTACAGCTCAACAAACAGCCGACTACTGAGCAATGTTACACTATTTTTGCACATTTTTAGACTGTACCCATTCTCCATTTCTTGCCATATCAATATTTGTAGATGTGTATCGAATATTGATTTACACAAAAATCGTTGATATTTGTTGCTAAATAATACATGGTTTCGAAAAGCCCATTTCAATTCAAAATGCTTAGGATGACACATTGGGGCCTGATCTTTATTTGTGATGAGACCAGGTATTCGGATCGAAGGTTTTCAAATAAACTAGGTCCTACTGTATTCAATGTAGCAAGACGATCATTTTAGGTGAAGCACGTTTTTAATGATTACCCCTCTGGTGTACGTTACGTCAAGTTTCAACATGGTGGCCAAGATACGAAAAACTGGGGTGGACATTTTGGTGTGAAGATGACAAACTCGGGACTCTTCGTAGGCAAAAAAAGAAGCAACAAAAAGAAACGGGTAACTGGGTTTATATCATGAATTATGTCACAGACGGGTAACAACACCCCTTTATTACTTTGATAAATCACTCATGATAGAACAAAAATAACATGATGACATAATTATTACCTTAAATGAATGCTTCTTTTATACACGAAAAAGTTTTATACTGACTATTTCTTAATTTCCCTCCTGTCCAAGGGAATGTGGTCATAGTCTCCGTGCATCCTTCTGTAAGGTTTGTACTGGTGTGGGGTTAGCCGGTTGCCCAGTTAGCTCAGTCGCTATAGCGCTGTACTAGTGTTTAAGGGGTCGTGGGTTCAAGTCCCACATCAGGCACACTTGTTTGGAGTATAACTCCTAAACTATGGACTTGGTTGAAGCTTCTAACAATAATAGAAAACATTGACAGTAAATGCTTTGTCCAAGATTTTAACTATATCTCATTGTACTTGTGATAAAGTTTACCAAGGAATGATTCATATCTTGTCTTGTATTTTGTTTATAAGGTAATCAGTTACCATGTACAATTAAATACTTATAGGCATTTTTGTTGACCCCGAAATGGGTCGTTAAGTTTGTTTTAGAATCTAAAAGGGTAAATTTGTCTTGTTGATAATGTATCCACAAGCTTATACCCATTATGTCAATTTTGAATCCAAATATTGATATAAACACTGATCAATGAGATCAAAATTGGTTGTATGTATCTCCTAATATTATTGTGAATTAGCCAGTCTACAATTCACAACTAGTCAAGAAATTAGGCTCTTTTACCTTTGTCAGCTTTTTAAGATCATAAATCCAAAACCCTGGTTAATAAACAAATACACAAGTGGGCTAATTGGCCATATCTCACATGGCTATTGTTTGTAGTTTATAATTTAAATATAAACTTAAACACGGTTCATTATTACTGAATTTAGAAGGAAATACTTTAATTTAAGGCCACTCATGTAATATCCTGTATTTGAAATAAGTCATTTATTTTGTTTTATTTTATTCAAGAAGTATGAAAGGAAGTATTTTTGTATTCTTAATACAGAAAGTGCACTTCTAAATCTGTCTGCTTTCAGACAATGATAAGTTCCTTTCTGTCTCATAGTGTTGTAATAGATTCTGATGGAAGAATACAGTGAAACCTGTCCTGGAGCAGCCCTCTCTTGAGCAACAACTTTTTTAACGATACAGTTAAACCTCACTTAAAGACCACCTCAATAATAAAACCACTTCAATATTAAAAAAAGAACACAATTTTCAAGCCCATTTTCACGGTTTTGCTCTTTACTCAACCTAAATATTAAGACTAATTTCAAGGGTCCCAAGGGTGTTCTTATTATTGAAGTTTTACTGTAGTATTTCTTTTCATGTAGTAAGAATGTACAATCAATTTAAACCTCTATTGAGCAACAACCTCTCAACAAAAGCCAAAACTTGCATCTCCCAAACTGTGTTGCTCTGGACAGGTTGCCCTGTACTTCGGAAATTGCAGACAAAACCACACACTTTCTGTCTGGAATATCTTTTTTACAGCCATTTATCTTTCTGTAGATAAGCATGCATTGCTGGAGAGTGAATCAGGTTATTTATCACATACCTTCAGTACAATAATTGCATCTCAGTGGTGAACTATTACAATGCTGATTTGTATTTTGATTTGTCAATACCAACATTGTGTGAATTTTATTTAACATGTACAGTAAAACCTGACTTAAAGACCACTTAAAGTCCACCAGTTGAAGAAGACTGTATTTTCATGGTCCAATTTTTAAATTTTTCAACATTATTTTAACTCGATAATCAGACCTCCTCATCCAAAGACCGACTTTCTTTGGAACCCGTGGTGGTTTTATTATCGAGGCTCCACTGTATTTGATATTTTGCATCATTCTTCATGATTATTATGTCATTTCTTGGTGAGCACTTAGTCAGTGTCCATAGCCTTGATATGTGATATCTATCTACCACTTGCATGATCTTATGAATGATTTTTCAGTCATTTCTTGTTAAAATTTTCAGGAAATACGTTCAAGTGTTGGAAAAAATCTGCTGAAAAATCCATGTGGCACTGGTAACTTCTTATTATCCTTCTTCTTAGAGAAAAGAAACCCCTAAAATATGAACACCGACTCTGTGTTATTCAGCAACATGAATACATTTAACAGTACTAAGACATTAATTAATAGTGATGAATGTTTATATGAACAGCCATAATGATTTTCTTAAGAGTTATATTGATTTTTTCTACCCAAAGCAATCTCCTAATGTTGGGTCACATTAAATTTTTATCCCTGCAGAGGGATATTTATACGATTTAGTGTTGTCTGTCCATCCATCAGTCTGGGGAATGATGCATCTTCCTCGAGGGGGGCATAACAAACTTATGCCGATGAAACTTTTATGATTATGTCCTCAAAGTTACGGCTTTCACAATGTTTGGTCTTTTGTGAGGGATATTTCACAGCTAATTGATTTTTATTTCCGGTAATTTGCCTAATTCGGCAGGTGATATCAATTCAGTTCATTTGCTTCTTTATTTTGTTATGACTTGTTTCACAATCAATGTAAAGTAAATAAGTTTCAACTTATTTAATCACACAGATGGACTAGATAATTGGGAGGTTGTTGAAAATGGCGGCGATGGTTTCAAGTGTGAGGAGGAGCCGGCAGGCTGTAAACCAATCAAGGAAGCTAATGAAGACGCTGAACGTAAGATAATTCTTGATCGATTACATTTTTTTCCTAACTTTCATTGTATAAACACACAATCTTTTCTCATAACTATATCTACATTATGCATTAAAGTCTGACTTGAGTCAAAGCACACCAACTGTATAAGTGGTCAAGTTTGCAACGTGAATTCCAAAAAGTTGTGAAAATATTACCCTTATTTACAAACATTTCAACTTTTACAAAAGTATCCGGTATATGGACAAAATCCCCTTCGGACAAAATCCCCTTAGTTTATTTGACACAGGGCAGACAAAATCCCCTTTGTGAATTTTACAAGGTGGACGAAATCCCCTTCATGAATTTTACAAGTAGGACATAACACCCTCTGATATTTTTTTGCCTGGAGTGGATTTTGTCCTACACTCTAAGTATCCACTTATAGAGTGTAAAAATTATACATGTGCTAACAAATCGATGGCTTCTGGTATGTGCATAAACAATGTTTATAACAGGACAATTTTCTTTCAAAATATGCTAAGTAGTAATTGTGAGAACATGTCCTGTTTACGCCTTCTTACAGATGTACTCTAAAACACTGCATTGTAATTTTTTGTAAACATTTTTTTTGGAACTGCAAAACAGGGGGCCGTTTTATCAACGGTCGCATCGCAAATCGCAGCTGATAATCGCAAAATCGCAGAAAAAAATCGCAAATCGCGTTTTATTAAAAATCGCAAAGTTGCGAGGGCACCTGTTAGCCTGTATAAAATCGCAAATATTAGCGACTGGGTTCTGGCACTCGCAAACCACTGATTTCATCGCAAAAATGACCGACATGCATGTTATCATAAAAATGATAAGTGTTAAAAGTAAACAGTAAGCGAATAACTCGCATGCATATTTTTGCAAAGGGAGAGCATTCACAAATAACATTTGTTTACAAAATTGTAGTGACCTTGGAATCCGGTCTTAGTAACAGAACGGTGCATGTGGGTTTTATCTATGCAATAACCGCGGGAGATGACGTAGGTCGGCGGGGAGTTGAGGAGCCATCCTGTGAGAAGCAGCCGTCAACACGGCGTTTTTCATCTCTGTAATGTCAGAGGAGTGCTTGAAAGCTCAGCAAGTGTCCAATTCGAGCTTCTCGACATGTCTGTTTGACAGAATGCGAAAACAGGTGCGCTTTGTGACGTCATTTTACAGACTGCGTCCCTTTTGTTTCTTAGTGGCGAAAAGGAACTTTGCGATCGGCTTTAATTGACGGAAAGTATACTTGCGATGGTGTTGATAAAACGCAAATAGCGGTAATCGCAAATGAACTCGCAAATGAAAGCGATCTGCGATTTTATGACATCGCATCGCTAATATTTGATAAAACGCCCCCCTGGAGTCCAATTAAGGTATTTCCTATGAAGCGCTAACCCGGCGCATAGGTCAGGATAGAAAATACTGGTATCGGGCACTCCCGTTTGTGTTTTTGTGAACTTTGTAAGAAAAGTGAAATTGCAGTGTTATAGAGTACATCTGTATGAAGGCAATCACCACCGATTTTCTCATATTTCTGACTAAGGATATTTTGTCCAAAATAAATGACTATGTACCTTTAAGATTATTTTAATGACTTTATTGTATATTTGATACAAATCAATTCTGAAAATGCTATAAATATTCTGGCAGATGATAGCTGCTGGTCCACATCCCATGGAGACTGTGAGAAGAAACAGCTGATAGATCTGGGATACAATGGATTTGATAAAGACTTCCTCGATGATACAGAGCCTGAAATTCAAATCACTGAATGGTAAAAACTATACAATGTCAATTTCCTGTTGAACATTGACAACATGTGCTATTTGAGATTGAAGACATTTATACAAATATTTTATGTTTATTGCTGGCACATGGAGCAATTTTACAGCTCTTACTGCTGAAAGTAGTCGCAGAAAAAGTATTAGTACTGCAAGCAGTGGCCAGTCGCAGTGGTCAATAGCAGTGGTAAGTAGTAGTGGTCAATAGCAGTGGTCAGTAGCAGTGGTCAATAGCAGTGGTAAGTAGTAGTGGTAAGTAGCAGTGGTCAGTAGCAGTGGTCAATAGCAGTGGTCAATAGCAGTGGTCAGTAGCAGTGGTCAATAGCAGTGGTCAATAGCAGTGGTCAATAGCAGTGGTCAATAGCAGTGGTAAGTATTAGTGGTAAGTAGTAGTGGTAAGTAGCAGTGGTCAATAGCAGTGGTCAATAGCAGTGGTCAATAGCAGTGGTCAGTAGCAGTGGTCAGTAGCAGTGGTCTATAGCAGTGGTCAATAGCAGTGGTAAGTAGTAGTGGTAAGTAGCAGTGGTCAATAGCAGTGGTAAGTAGTAGTGGTAAGTAGTAGTGGTCAGTAGCAGTGGTCAATAGCAGTGGTAAGTAGTAGTGGTAAGTAGCAGTGGTCAATAGCATGGTAAGTAGTAGTGGTAAGTAGTAGTGGTAAGTAGCAGTGGTCAATAGCAGTGGTAAGTAGTAGTGGTAAGTAGCAGTGGTCAATAGCAGTGGTAAGTAGTAGTTATATTGCTGTTGCTGCTATAACTTGGCCATTTACTTTATACTGATTTGCTAATGTTGCATTCTGTGCCTGTGTGGTACAATAGCTTACAGGAGACTGTCCTGAGTTCTGTCCCTTTTCCCCTGATAGAGTTCTCTCCCTTCATCACTTCTATAGTATGTAAATGACAGACAAAGAGTGGCATTGTCATACGGTATATATCATATAGACCATGCCACGAGATTGTCTATCCAACGTAGACCACATAAACTTCATGAACATTGTATAAACGATATAGATGGTTGATTAACTGATTGCAGTGGGTGTGGTCTAAATGTATATACATGTATACATCTAGTACCATATATACTATAAAAGGAATAAAGCATTATAAAGGGAGAGAACTTGTGACAATCTCCTGTGCAATAGCTCTAGTTCTACACTAAATTTGAGCACTGCTATGGGATTTACAACCTATTCTGTAAATGACGTCATTTCAAGAAAACGCAACATGTGATGTCACTATTTGCAAGCAGGAAACAATATTCATTCCATATGGTCACTTCGTTTTCATATTACCGTTCGGGGCAAATTTTGCTCACTGTCAGTACATCATGACGTTTTCTGGAAATGACATCACTTAAAGAAGAGGTTGGATATCGTCCATTTAATGAAGGTTTCTTCATATGTTGCATATTTGCTGACTTTTAGGTTTGGAAGTCGAGGTGATGCTGGATGCGAATATTGGCTGAAAGTTCGTCTGCTGAATGGTGACATGGAGGAAATAAGTATCAGAGAATATAAGGAATCCAAGGAAGCAGAAGGAGATTGGTACAAGGTATGAGTTACTGATAATGTCTTTATACCTATTCAAAAATAGTCTCTTAAGAATGTAATGAAATATTGAGGTCACAATTTGCTAATCCAGTCAGGGGCATAGTCAGAGCTTGTAGAATGTGTATGCAAACAATATAGGGGGGGGGGGGGGGGGTCTAAGGGTGTTATACCCTGGTTTGTGGTGCAATCTGTTTACATTTTCAAAAGCAATACAGTACATTTTGAAGCATTTTATATTCAGAAAATGTATACCCCCAAACTGCATCCAAATGCTCAACTGTTGGTCATTGCACATTTTTCTATTTTTCATAATCTTGTGTATGCTACAGCATATTTTACATACAGGTAGCTAAGCGCCTGCCAGTTACTTTAAGAATTTATTCTTCAATATGAATGTGTGTTGTTTAATGGTTTATTAACTGCTTTGGTCATTTGGCATACATTGGGTCAGTATCCTTTTGTAGCAGACATAGTGCTTCCACACTGTGGTGCCATGTTGTGGTCAGAGTCCGCTTGTAGCAGACGTAGTGCTTCCACACTGTGGTGCCATGTTGTGGTCAGAGTCCGCTTGTAGCAGACGTAGTGCTTCCACACTGTGGTGCCATGTTGTGGTCAGAGTCCGCTTGTAGCAGACGTAGTGCTTCCACACTGTGGTGCCATGTTGTGGTCAGAGTCAGCTTGTAGCAGACGTAGTGCTTCCACACTGTGGTGCCATGTTGTGGTCAGAGTCCGCTTGTAGCAGACGTAGTGCTTCCACACTGTGGTGCCATGTTGTGGTCAGAGTCCGCTTGTAGCAGACGTAGTGCTTCCACACTGTGGTTGCCATGTTGGGGTCAGAGTCCGCTTGTAGCAGACGTAGTGCTTCCACACTGTGGTTGCCATGTTGTGGTCAGAGTCCGCTTGTAGCAGACGTAGTGCTTCCACACTGTGGTTGCCATGTTGGGGTCAGAGTCCGCTTGTAGCAGACGTAGTGCTTCCACACTGTGGTTGCCATGTTGGGGTCAGAGTCCGCTTGTAGCAGACGTAGTGCTTCCACACTGTGGTGCCATGTTGTGGTCATGTGTCAGAGTACATCACCCAGTCACGTTAACCTGACACCGTGCCAAGCATATCCTAGTCCTATCCTTATAATGCTGAGCAACCATAGTATGCTGGAGCCTAAGCTCTCCAGGCAAACAGTGTTACAATAGTTGTTTCCCCTATTTCAGGCTGAGCTTAGTTTCAGTGATTATGGACCTGGCGCAAGATTTATTGAGTATACTCACGGTGGCAAAGATAACTGTTCCTGGGCCGGCAACTTCGGTGCTAAAATCACATGCTCCTGTGTTAAGATAGTTGCTGAGGGACAATCGTCTTCGTCGTCTTCCTCTTCTTCCTCTTCTTCCTCTTCTTCATCATCCGATGAAAACTAAATGGTAAATGAATTATCTGTACTTTGATTCATTTTTTTGTTCTCTCATCCATTTTATCAAAAAAATAAAACTATGTACCTTTCTTGTCAGTGTCTGCATCCAAATGTTAAATATTGTGTTTAGCTCAGTTTCTGAGAAATAGAAGTCCTGATAATAAAGTAACGAGCAGATGAGTGTCTGCTTCTGCTGGCGGTGGTTTTGTTTTTCGAAATATTTGTATCCTCGGAAATTACAATCATTCTGCTATAGAAATCTACATTTGTATCATAAACAGTCAAACCTCGTTCACTCGAATTCATCAGACCCAAAATTTTATTTCTAATAATACAAGGTTTCGAATAGTCCATTTCAATGTAACGTGCCTAAGAAGATACATCTGGACCTGATATTTATTTCTTATGATACCAAGTATTTGGATAGAAGGTTGTGGAATAATACATGTATGAAGTGCAAAACACTGAAAGTGGACTTGAAAATTGTGTTAATAATTTTGAGGTGGTCTTATTACTGAGGTGGTCTTTGAGTGAAGTTATACTGTATTAGTTTTGATTATTTGTAGTAAAATAACCAATGGCCACTGGTGTTATGGACGTAAAAGTCAATTTGAAGCGATAATTATGAGACATTGTATCAATAAAAATTGCATTTTTGTTAATAATTTACTAATACTTTAATAATATATAAATCTTTTTTCGAAAATACACAACAAAGGCTTGTTTTTATCTTATCCGAAAATGTGTTCAATAACTAATTTAAATCATGACCACTCAATGACATGTAATACTCTGTATACACATGACAGTGTGTTTTCCTTGTAAATCTAAGACCCTTCAGCTCTAATTTTTTCTGTATATTGATTTGATATTGTTATATTTCAGATCTTGTGAACCATTGCCTCTAGTAGCGTATACACAACATTTTGTCTGCTGGATTGTCGGCGTGTTTCCAGCAGTGTATAGAACAGTCTGACCACAAGACGGTCCAGTAGTTTCAAAGTATATCGGCAATGTTTTAATGATTTGATTTACTACGATAATGGCATTATAAATCATATATAGTTGCTTGTACTGTTGTATGTGTTTGACTTATTATCGGTTAAACGATTTTGCATTTTTATTTTATAGTTAATTTAGTATAATTCAAGGGCTCAATGCAACACTGTCGTAACTCCTATATAAATACATAGGAGTTACAACAGTGTTGCGTTGAGCCCTTGATTATGTGATGTTGTCTGACGTTATAAATTGTATTAGACATTTCATACTGCTGCTTCTGTTATATAGCATAATAAATTAAAATCCTTGTTACCCTGGTCTTTGTTACAATCTCCGTATCCATGACAATATTGTTGCATGAAAATCTCATGTTGCCGGTCTACGTCGGGGCATGATGTTCCCAAAGAATTGGTGACATCATTTCAAGAAAACGTCACATGTGATGTCACTATTTCAAAGCAGGAAACAATATTTACTCCATAATAATGATCACTGCATTTTCATATTGCCTTATGGGTTTAATATTGCTTACTGTCTGATAGTTGAATCTTCCAGTACATTGACCAATAGTTCATGTGTTGAGTTTAGCCAGGTAATGAAAACTTGTGATATGGGGCTACTCATGGGAGCCCCTGTGGAAGATAATATTCTGTCGAGGTTAGCTAGTGCTTTACCAGCAGATTTTGATGAACAATCTACGAAATTTGGTTTTGGTTCTAAATACATGGCACTGAGTCGCCATTATATTATGATCCGAAAAATAACTCTCTCTCAAGTGATTGGTGAAAATTACATCTGTATTTATCCTGATACAGAATCTACTAAACTATATCCACATGATAGCTCATTGTTGAAAAATACAAGTCAAGTAGATTTAGAAAATCGTGACTATGAACTATTTCCAATGTTTGCAGAGGCTGAATATAAGGAATGCATTCTTAGAAGTGGTGAGATTTTATATATGCCTCCAAAGTACTGGCATTTTGTGAAATCTTTGTCAATCAGTTTTTCTGTCAGTTTTTGGTGGGAATGAGTTATAACAATAAATGTGTTCTTATTTTTTGAAGTTGAATATACAATCAGACCCTGTATGACTATCATTGAAACCACTGGAGATTGTCACAGCGTAATTCGAGGGTTCGACGCAAGACTATCGTAAATCCTATGTATTTATATAGAAGATGCAATAGTCTTGAACTGAACCCTCGAATAGAAGATATAAGGAGGAGAACTCGTGACAATCTCCTGTGATTGAAACAAGTTGAAATGGTAAATCTGTCTCAGAAACTGCTTGGCACAAAGTGAATTCAGATGTTGATGATCTATTGTGGTTATCAAATGTATGCCCAAGTACTCCAGATTTCATGCGAAACAGTCAGGGGCATGGCTACTGCTACTGACAACATGTGTATAATATGGGATTTTTTATCTCCTTTTTGTTTTTCTAGCCAACTATATTTAGTATCCGAGTTATGCAAATCGCTCTGAACATTATTGTCGCATTAGATTTTAGCCTGGTTCGGAAAACGTGTTGATATTTCATTGTGACGATGAAATTTCCAATTTTCACTATAATGATATTCTAAGACTATTGTCTCGTGTTTTTTTTAAGGAAATATAAATAAAAACAAACAAAAACAAGAGATAAAGCTAATTTTAATAATGTCTACAAAATTAGAGGAGTTGCAACAGAACTGCAAATGTTTAACATTATTTAATCAAAGGTGGTACACAAATTGCAAAACTCGTCAAGCAATAATTATAAAAAACAAAATAATAACAAGAAATCAAACTGTGTGCAAAACACAACTATTGGTGTATATAATCATGAGGCCATGCCGTGTTATAGTTCTGTTAAGCATGCACATGCGCCTATGTTTTGAGCTCTTTGAACTGTCCAAACATTTTTTTTCGTAAGTTTAAAAAATCGCCAAGGGAAGTAATTGCTGTGTCATATTTACATATGTTTTTGTCAAAATTGTGTTAACTTGCATGTTTGAAAATAGTGAGTGAAAACTGTTCAGTTTTTCTGTTAGACTTCTTATGTTTTATAAAAAAACAAGTTGTTTAGTTATATTGTTTCATGTTTACCTCATGATTCATTGGCTTTTATTTGGCTTTGTGTTGTTTCGAAATGACTTTGTGAATTTTTTCGAATTGGTAGCTAAGGTTTCGTTAACCAAGGTTGACGCTTAACAAAAATAATAACAGTATGGACTAATCCTAAAATGCAGAGCAGAATAGAATTTTATCAAAAACATATACTTAGTATACAGCATATTGTTGTGGAGTACATATAATAATAGAGAACTGACATAACTGAATACATGACTGTGAACATTGTGGAATTAATAATTACAAAAAAAAACTGAAAATACAACAAAAGCAAGACAGTATAAAGAATAGATATAAGAAATTAACGCAAGGCTGAAAAGTTTACATTAGTATTAGTTTTTAAGTAATGACAAATGTTTTGACAATGCCGTTTGAAAATATGTTGCCATACATTTTTAACACATCCGTGTTTTGATATACATGTATCTAGTTCCTAATTTCTAGAGACGTTCCTTCGAAAAGTAAAAAGTTCCTTTATACACCTTTTATTTCCTTTAACAAACATGTACACATATGTTTATTTACAAGACTTGGTCAGGTCAGCAAATTGTTGTATACACGTTCCTGGTGGCCATGGATCATCAAATCTGAAATATGATAAGCTTAAATCATGATGCAAAATGATATTAATACAACAGCATGATAATGTATCCCTGACATTTTGGCAACATTTATAATTCACATGTGCAGAATTAAATTACATATGGCTCAAGTTTTTCACATGTACTTAAAATCACAAAAATGTGTCTTGCACTATCTAATGTGGCTGTCAGTCTGCATTTGTTTCTGGGGTGGAAACTTTCTATTGAAACTGTGTATACTATTAACTTTTGATGATTTTTTTCTTCAAACTTCAAACAGATTATAACACTATATAAATATCATACGATAATTTAGTGCAATTGAATTCATGAATATTCATAATTTGTTAATTAAAACTATTTTGACAAGTAAGAACAGATCAATCACAGTCGAACCTCATTCATTTGAATTCATCGGGTCAGAAATTTTATTTTGAACAATACATGGTATCGAGTAGCCCATTCATAATTGACGTGCATAGAGGATACACCAGGATCTGATATTTATTTCGGATGATACCGAGTATTCGGATAGAAGGATGTCGAATAAATGAGGTCCGACCGTATTATGCTATACCATTTAGTCTCCTTCATCTGATGAAGAGTCAGAACAACACTCGGCAACTATTTTGACACTGGAACATGCGATTTTCACACCATAATGTCCAGCCCAGCCGCAGTTATCTTTGCCGCCATGAGAATACTCAATAAATCTTGCTCCTGGCGCATAGTCACTGAAATTAAGTTCCACCTGAAATCGGGAAAAAAACGATACATGTAGTACATGTACTAGTTTGTTTCCACTCACGGAAAGTATCGCCTTAAGTCCAGTTCAGTGTAGAGCAGACCATAGGAAATTGTCACGAGTTCTTTCGCTTTATCCTGTCTAGAGTTCTCTCCCTTTATCCCTTCTATATGTATATATAGGGACTCGTGACAATCTCCTGTGGTATTGACCTACATCATGTATAGGCAGTAACTCTAAGACAAATATCCCAAGTGTGTTGTACTCGATGGTCACAGGTACAGTTTGCGATGTGATAATGATAGTGAATTTCTCAAATTAAGAATGTCGGGAAACAAAAGGGGCCGAGATATATCATTATTTAAAAACACTTGTGTATTCAATGAAACAATAATCATTTTGACTATTCGCGAACACAGTTCGTTAAATGATTTAAGTTAATAAGACCAGTTTGTGTTTTTGTTCATGTTTTAACTTGCTAGGATTACTCACCAGCACTCGCATCAATCTCGCCCAAGCAATCAGGAGTCAGACACTCTAGCTCTCAGCAACTTGGTAGTTAACATAAAAAAGTATTTTTGAACACTAAGAAAATATGTCAAGTACAGTAAAACCTCAAGTAAAGACTACACTGAAATTGAGGCAACCTCATAAAAAAGACCATCGTTTCATGGGCTGGTTTTATATTTATATTTTAACTCAATATTCGACCCATCTCACAACTAAGACATAATTTCTTCAGAATCAATAGTTGACTTATTGTTGAGATTTCACTGTGTCTGTAACTCATACCTTGTACCATTCTCCTTCTGCTGGTTTGGTATCCTTGTAATATCTGACACCTATTTCTTGCATGTCACTATTCAGCAGACGAACTTTCAGCCAATATTCACAACCAGCATCACTTCGACTTCCAAACCTAAAGTGATCAATTAGAAAGATAAATGTACAGAGTCCTTTTACCACTCGAGAGCAACCATGTACACAAACATGGAGAGCAACCATGTACACAAACATGGAGAGCAACCAAGTACACAAACATGTAGAGCAACCATGTACACAAACATGGGGAGCAACCATGTACACAAACATGGAGAGCAACCATGTACACACAAATGGAGAGCAACCATTTACACAAACATGGAGAGCAACCAAGTACACAAACATGTAGAGCAACCATGAACACAAACATGGAGAGCAACCATGTACACAAACATGGAGAGCAACCATGTACACAAACATGGAGAGCAACCATGTACATAAACATGGAGAGCAACCATGTACACACACATGGAGAGCAACCATTTACACACAAATGGAGAGCAACCATTTACACACAAATGGAGAGCAACCATGTACACACACATGGAGAGCAACCATGTACATAAACATGGAGAGCAACCATGTACACACACATGGAGAGCAACCATTTACACACAAATGGAGAGCAACCATGTACACACACATGGAGAGCAACCATTTACACACAAACATGGAGAGCAACCATTTACACACAAATGGAGAGCAACCATGTACATAAACATGGAGAGCAACCATGTACACAAACATGGAGAGCAACCGTGTACACAAGCATGGAGAGCAACCATGTACACAGACATGGAGAGCAACCTTATACACACACATGGAGAGCAACCATGTACATAAACATGGAGAGCAACCATGTACACAAACATGGAGAGCAACCATGTACACAAACATGGAGAGCAACCATGTACACTAACATGGAGAGCAACCATGTACACTAACATGGAGAGCAACCATGTACACTAACATGGAGAGCAACCATGTACACAAACATGGAGAGCAACCATGTACACAAACATGGAGAGCAACCATGTACAC
The DNA here is from genome assembly GCA_032209605.1 of Mactromeris polynyma. Classification (NCBI taxonomy): domain Eukaryota; kingdom Metazoa; phylum Mollusca; class Bivalvia; order Venerida; family Mactridae; genus Mactromeris; species Mactromeris polynyma. The sequence goes on from JASFXZ010000032.1 coordinate 1,339,950, forward strand.
TAACATGGAGAGCAACCATGTACACAAACATGGAGAGCAACCATGTACACAAACATGGAGAGCAACCATGTACACTAACATGGAGAGCAACCATGTACACAAACATGGAGAGCAACCTTATACACACACATGGAGAGCAACCATGTACATAAACATGGAGAGCAACCATGTACACAAACATGGAGAGCAACCATGTACACAAACATGGAGAGCAACCATGTACACAAACATGGAGAGCAACCATGTACACAAACATGGAGAGCAACCTTATACACACACATGGAGAGCAACCATGTACACAAACATGGAGAGCAACCATGTACATAAACATGGAGAGCAACCTTATACACACACATGGAGAGCAACCATGTACACAAACATGGAGAGCAACCATGTACACAAACATGGAGAGCAACCATGTACATCAAAATGGAGAGCAACCATGTACACACACATGGAGAGCAACCATTTACACAAACATGGAGAGCAACCATTTACACAAACATGGAGAGTAACCATGTACATAAACATGGAGAGCAACCTTATACACACACATGGAGAGCAACCATGTACACAAACATGGAGAGCAACCATGTACATAAACATGGAGAGCAACCTTATACACACACATGGAGAGCAACCATGTACACAAACATGGAGAGCAACCATGTACACAAACATGGAGAGCAACCATGTACATCAAAATGGAGAGCAACCATGTACACACACATGGAGAGCAACCATTTACACAAACATGGAGAGCAACCATTTACACAAACATGTAGAGCAACCATGTACACAAACATGGAGAGCAACCATGTACACAAACATGGAGAGCAACCATGTACACAAACATGGAGAGTAACCATGTACATAAACATGGAGAGCCACCATGTACACAAACATGGAGAGCAACCATGTACACACACATGGAGAGCAACCATGTACACAAACATGGAGAGCAACCATGTACACATACATAGAGAGCAACCATGTACACATACATAGAGAGCAACCATGTACATACACATGGAGAGCAACCATGTACACAAACATGGAGAGCAACCATGTACACATACATAGAGAGCAACCATGTACACATACATAGAGAGCAACCATGTACACATACATAGAGAGTACAAACGTACCTGACTGACAATTATAACATACCTCAAATGCATGGACAGCAATAATCGACCACATAGCTATAGTTCATAAAAGGTATTAAGATTATTATTAATGACAACTACCTGACAATAACATATTTCAATGTATCATGATAAGAAAATGATCAGTATGTTATATATCTATCATTATGAGAAAATGATTGGTATCTGCAAGGAACATGATCAGGAAATGTTTGGTAAGTGTATCATATTTAGGAAGAAGTTTTACCATTCACAGATTTGAATTTCTAAGTCTGCATCATCAAGGAACTCTGAACTGAATCCATTCTTGGCCAGATCAATCAACTGTTTCTTCTCACACTCTCCATGGGACGTAGACCAGCAACCGTCATCTGTTATAATATATGTCACAGTTTTACTCTAGGAATTTGTATCAAATACAAAATGTAGTCTTTGAATTAATCTTAATTGTTTATGTCTTGTCATCAATCATCAAATTCTTTGTGAGAAGTTGGGTTAGTTAAGTTTTGACAAAACTTGTGCATTTATATATGAAGTTAATATCCAACCTTATCAACAATTATATGAAGAAAAATTGAGCAATGCCCACAAACCAGGTTTTCAACCTAGTTGTCAGGAACCATTTTACTATTTTTAGTAACAGGTACTTTGAACGGGGCTGGCCCAACAGCAATCCAAAGCAAGCTCTTCACATGTTGTTACTATACACCAAGATTGGAGTCAAGAAGACATAGGAAACAAAAGTTATTTGCTGGAAACCGATTTTCTATATTTAGTAATGGTAACCTTGACCTTTGGTGGAGCCGCCCCAAAAGCAATCCTAGGCAAGTTCTTCACATGTTATTACTATAATCTATACACCAAGTTTGAAGTAAATATAATTAATGAAACTCAATTTATTCGCCGGACACCCCCAGTTTGATGATCGCCTGCCCAGCCGCCCGCCCAACAATATCATCATTCTTATAATCTGGTTTTTGTATAAAACCTTGCTAAAAAGGAAACAAGTTTGATGTCAATATGATCAACGAAACTAAAGTTATTCCCCAGAACCAATATGCTATTTTTATTTAAGTAATAGTGACCTAGCTTGACCTTGGATGGAACAAGTTTAAAAGCAAGCCAAAGCAATTCTAGACCCTGTTGTCAGGGTAACGTGACTGGGTAGAGTATTATGTCACGTATTTACATTATGGTGTCACCATAACAAGTATACACCATCTACAATGCGTGCCATGTGACAATAGCTATAAATGCCCTGTAAAATAATATTTAGTTGATACAAAGAGAAATATTGTGTAGGTACTGGTATATACAACGTAAGTAAGTAATGGGAGAAACTGTTGTTGAACATCTTACATTTAGCGTCTGTATTTGCTGTTCTGATTGGTTTACAACCACCTGGCCTCTCCTCACATCCAAAACCGTCGCCTCCACTTTTAACCACTTCCCAATCATTTAGTCCATCTGAATAAGAATTTTAACCACTAAAAAGAATGTAATACCAATGTAACCTCTCAAAAGCAACTACCTCTCAACAACCGCCAAAATATGCCATCCCAAAGGGGACATTGCTGTAGGCAGGTAACACTGTATGTTGAAAAACCAATCGCTTACCAAATAATTATACAGTTTACAGTTCATTTTTGTATGTGTTGAATATGAAATTGAAATAAAGGTGTTATTTTACGAAACTTCTAGATTTTACTGTGTGCATAGCACTCAATTAAAAAAATAAAGTTTAGGTCTATTGAAGGAAAGTGTTGAATGAATTCTTCACTCCTTTAATGAAGTAATGTAAATATTACAATTGTGTACATACTTTAATGAGAGAGAGCGTTCAGATATTGATCATGAAATTATTCAAATGGTATATTTAGAAATTGTTCAGTAGTTAAAATTGTTGTTTTAACCTGCCCTGTGTTCAGTAAAAGTGTTTGCGACTAACGTTTGCAATTTGGTTCCCTGTGTGCAGTGAATGTGATACAGTGGGTCAGGGATACAATACAAAACAGTTTTGTAACATTCGCAATTGTTAGCCGTAACCGAACGCAGGGCAGTTTACATCGCGATGTCTGACAGCCAGCTGAATTTTTTTGTAACCAGGGGCTCTAAGTCACATGAACAGCCAAGATCATGTAGTAACTTTCCAGCTTATAAGGGTGTGTGCGTGTGGGGGTGGGGGGGGGGGTGTGGAGGTGGACGATATGCCAGGTGCCCATTTCAGCATTTTTTTTGCAATAGGCAGGCACATGTGTAGAACCACTGTCCTTCAGTAAGCCAGCTGGACAGCCTCCCCCTATACAAAATATACATCCAGGTTGAGGAAACTGGGTCAAGTATGGAAATTGTCCTTTGTGCATGTGTTTTCCTAGTGAAGACATACTTTGTCCTTAAAATAAACATGATGCAAATATCTTTTGATTCAAACCACAGGTACTTGAAACAAAATTTTTTTGGGCTATTTACTATAATAAGAAAATTCTTATTGTTTCAAGTACCTGTGTTTCAAAAGGCAATTAACATAATATAGACAAACCTTTGCCACATGAATTTTTCAGTAGATTCTCTCCAATTTTTGGAAGCACTTCCTAAAAATGCAAAAAAGATTTGAAGGAAAGCACATTTATAAGAACTTATAAGTGGCACTATGATACCAGATACGAAGGCTGCTCACATAAAGATTAAAACAAAAAATTAAAAATATTATCTAAACAGTATTCTTATTGAAATCATATATACCAACATCACAATATTTCATGATAATAAAGCTACTATTGTAAAAGAAAATATTTTCACGTGACAATGGCTATTTCAGATGTTACACATTTTCATAATAAGTACAGTAAAACCTCATAATGCATCAACCACATGACCCCTGAAAACTGGTCTTATTATTGAGGTGGTCACTTAATATTGATGTTGAATAATGAGCAAAAAATTGTACCAAGCTTTGAAAGAGATTGAATGTTTTGTTATATCATAGTAATTAGTAATATAAAGTGCAAAACACTGAAAATGGACTTGAAAATGGGGTTCTTAATTTTGATGCGGTCTTATTATTGAGGTGGTCAGTAGGTGTGGTTTTGCTGTATTGTTAAATCAGTTACGGTATACATTAACAAGTGTATTTCTGTCAACAAGAAACTTGGTTTAATATTTAGTATTTTTGAATTCCTTCTTGATTAACAATATTCTTTATCTTGCCTTATCAGATGGTAAGAAGCCTTTGTGCACCATCCTACCATGCAGTTATTAGAAATCATATAAAATTGCTATCCAGAAAGGAACTTGATCATTGTCAGAATACAGACTGATTCAGAGGTGCTCTCTCTCTCTGTGTAGTGCAACCTTTCTGGATCGGTTCTTTCATGAGCAAACACCTCTCTTCCACACTTCTATCAATTTTTCCTGTATTAAGACTTAACTATAAAATTAACCTCTCTAGAACAACAACCTCTCCACAACAGCCAAATCTTGCATCTTCCAAAGGGTTTTGTTTTGGAGAGGTTATATTGCACTTAGAATACGACCACACTTTCCGTCATTCAGTAGTATTAGAATAATTAGGCCATCCTTAAAAGAATATTTGTTTGCAGTTATGTGTCTGACTCATGAAAAATGCCGCAACTCAATTTTCCGGTCTTCTAGCCATTACAGTTCTAAACTAAGTAACCCTACCTACCTACTGTTAAATTTCAGATCGCATAGCCGCAAACAAATTATTTTTTAAGGATGGCCTAATTATTTGTTTTGATTATTTTACCCGTCTCCTACGATTGCCTCCGCTTTGTCCGACAAAGAGTCCGGTGTTTGTCATCTTCATTCCATAATGTCCAGCCCAGTTTTTAGTATCTTTGCCGCCATGTTGAACTTTGACAAAACGTACACCAGAAGGATAGTCTTTAAAAACGTGCCTCACCTAAAAATATGAATTTGTTACATTCAATATGTCAAACAAGGGAAAAAACCGACTTTGGTCATTTGTCTTATTATGTTCAGAAATGTATTTATCTATTATCATCAGATTTCAAGACTTGAAAAAACCCAGCAATTTTTTGACAAATCATAACAATTATGGTACTGTAACGCAGACTCTGAAGATTTTCACAGATTCCCTTATGTCACATAAGGAAAACTAGTACTGCATCCCCCTGGCGGCCATGTTTTTGACGAATCAAGTTCAGGCTTGAACAATTATTGTAGATGGAGAACAAAAAAAACATTCATGTATAGGAACTTTATATAGTTTGATACAAACTTGATTGAGTGTCATAATTATTAATTCTATGAAGTAGTACATTGTATCTTCCCCACAGTAATGAATGAAATAACCTCACCATTTAGACCTCTTTACGAATATCAGATTTCAAAAACCAGTATAATATGACACAGTTGTTGAAAGACAAAGGCATGACTAGGCATACCATGCACAGTGCAACAATTTATTTATCAGATCTTCGCAACAATTGCCTTACTATAATACAAGTTTGTCAGTTTGGAAGAGATCTTATTACAGGTATATCCTATGGTGGCATATTACTGCCACCAGTTAGCATGATAGCGTTCGCGAATTAATTCGTGTTAACCACTTAATTATTACGATAATTATCTAGCTATCTAGTTAATATTCGTGATAAATTTTCGGTAAGATAAATATCATACAACTAGAAACAGGCTTGAAAGTGCCCAGAACTGCCACCTCTTACCTTTTTATGATGTATTACACTAGATTTAAGTGGCAACTCGAATCTTATCTAGTTGTCCACTTATTATGTTACTTAGTAACTCAAATTCGCGAATTTCACTTAAGATTCGTGTTACCACTTATTCATAAATGCAATTTTGGCTTCTAGATATAAGTGGTAACACGAATCTTATCTAGTTGACCACTTATTATGTTACTTAATAACTCAAATTCGCGAATTTCACTTAAGATTCGTGTTACCACTTGTTCATTTTTGGCTTCTAGATATAAGTGGTAACACGAATCTTATCTAGTTAACCACTTATTATGTTACTTAATAACTCAAATTCGCGAATTTCACTTAAGATTCGTGCTACCACTTATTCATTTTTGGCTTCTAGATGTATGTGGTAACACGAATCTTATCTAGTTGACCACTTATTATGTTACTTAATAACTCAAATTCGCGAATTTCACTTAAGATTCGTGTTACCACTTATTCATTTTTGGCTTCTAGATGTAAGTGGTAACACGAATTTTATCTAGTTGACCACTTATTAATTCGCGAACGCTATCATGCTAACTGGTGGCAGTAATATGCCACCATAATATCCTACCAAAGGAGATTGTCATGAGTTCTCTTCCTTTATCTCTTCCAGAGTTCTCTCCCCTTATCCCTTCTATAGCATATGTATATATAGCACTTCATGCTATAGAAGGGATAAAGGGAGGGAAATTGAGACAATTTCCTGTGTATCCTACCAACATTAGATGTTTAATGCAGCAAATATTTTAAAACCAAAAGCAAAAACTAACCAAAGGATGCGGAACTCATGACTCAGGAACGTAACCAAGGTATGCGGAACTCATGACTCAGGAACGTAACCAAGGGATGCGGAACTCATGACTCAGGAACGTAACCAAGGTATGCGGAACTCATGACTCAGGAACGTAACCAAGGGATGCGGAACTCATGACTCAGGAACGTAACCAAGGGATGCGGAACTCATGACTCAGGAACGTAACCAGGGGATGCGGAACTCATGACTCAGGAACGTAACCAAGGGATGTGGAACTCATGACTCAGGAACGTAACCAAGGTATGCGGAACTCATGACTCAGGAACGTAACCAAGGGATGCGGAACTCATGACTCAGGAACGTAACCAAGGGATGCGGAACTCATGACTCAGGAACGTAACCAGGGGATGCGGAACTCATGACTCAGGAACGTAACCAAGGGATGTGGAACTCATGACTCAGGAACGTAACCAAGGGATGCGGAACTCATGACTCAGGAACGTAACCAAGGTATGCGGAACTCATGACTCAGGAACGTAACCAAGGGATGCGGAACTCATGACTCAGGAACGTAACCAGGGGATGCGGAACTCATGACTCAGGAACGTAACCAAGGGATGCGGAACTCATGACTCAGGAACGTAACCAAGGGATGCGGCACTCATGACTCAGGAACATAACCAAGGGATGTGGAACTCATGACTCAGGAACGTAACCAAGGGATGCGGAACTCATGACTCAGGAACGTGACCAAGGGATGCGGAACTCATGACTCAGGAACGTGACCAAGATTTAGCAAGCATATCTGCTTCTAGTGACACACTTTGTTTTTATTTTAAAATCAGAAGTTGAGTGCCCTTCAATTCTGACGACCTTTCATTATTGTATCAGATGGATTTTCAAGACTAAACTCCAACTCAGTGTTAAGCAGAAACAGACGCTCATGTTTTTATCCAACAAAATGCAAACACGAGTGTTGATACAGATTTAGTTGATATCATTTGGTATAGTCATATAATTATATAATTTAAACTTCAAATGTAACATAATACCTTTCACAAGGTACTAAACATGAAATAAAGTAATTATTTCAAACAGTCAATATGAAAATACTCCTGACAGTTTCTATTAAATCAGGATTAAGATAAAAACTCATAATATTAGATATCAGTTAGTCTTTGAACATAACTTTCATTGAATTAAGATATTGGTTTAAGAGCACAAGAAAAAATCAATCAATTTAAAGCACAATTAACAACAATGCACCATATTACCAAATGTCATTGAATGAAACCTTGTAACTTAGTTCATTAGATGTCTTATTAAAAATCTATAACCAATGCCACTTTAAATGACATGATTTATCAATTCAGATGAAAAGTTGTTAAGAGTACTCATTATATTAACAGGTTTGAAAAGGAACAAGATGAATCATGTTATTAAAGGATGTACAAACTTTACACCAAAACTCCACATTAATGTGACCTTAAAGCGAAAGGTTCATATTATAGGGCAAGGGGAAAATGTAGCCTACTTTAATGTATTAAATGAATATTGCTTTGTATTTTGGGAGCAACTCAATACTCAGTACTAATTAAGTCATTAATTCCGATCATGAAAACATTGAAAATTGCTTTAAAAGAAAAGGTCACACCACTAAGAAATAGCCTATAAGTAATGTTTCGTAAAAATATGTCAAAATGTGAAATGCTCTTGGTTACTGAGGTTCAAATTTTTGGAAGGTACCCTTATTTGCCAATCAGTGGAAGTTTACTATACTGCTTAACAATGTCACTGGGTTAAAACAAGACTGCGACACTTAAACTGATCTTACATCTATGTAGATTCTGTGCAGACACACTTGTATAATATTACAGGACACTTGCTTTATATTTCACTCCGAGATAGGAAACATAATGTTCTACCCTGTTCACAACACGCCAGACTCATAATGCTTCCAGTGATTTGATTTACACTCAAAATGAACATGAAACAGAAAACTTAGACAAATTTAATATATTTTATTCTAGTTCTTACCAAGTATACGTTTCCAATAAATATTTCGCATTAAGGTACTGAAAGTCAATCCATCTAAAGCTTTTCATGAATGCATTTCAAAATCGTCCATACAAAATCGATATACAAATCCCGACTGCGAGATCATCTTACATGAACTTTTTAATGTCATTATTCCTGCTGTTTCTTTTACATAGACACTATAACTAGAACATTTCACATCCTGTTAATAACATTAAAAGCCTTATGGACAATGATTATGAACAATGACATCATCATTAGAAGACCTGCTGTGAAATGATCATCATATCAGGACAAACAAGAGCACAGAAAGACAATTTTCACAAATTAGGGCATTCCCCACTAAGATCACTTAATGACAAAATATGAATCAGGGGAACAAAGGAGGGATTTTGGGGACACAACATAACTGCCAATCAATTAAACATGATCAGAAACGCCATGCATATCATGTAAGTATGAATTCCATTCATATCAACAGCAAGCTGTATAATATAAATAACTGTTTCATAATACAAAATCGACCAAAAATTAAATATTCCATACATAAATCTCCCACCCACATAGTAGTATGCTCGTAACTACATACCTACAACCTGCTAAGTAGACCTCAGTGTAGTTAAATAGCATTTGATAAATATTTACAAACATCAATAGAGAAAGAGCATGAATACATTAGCATCAGTTCAGGAACACTTGGATCAATTGTCAATGGAACATGAATGCATGCATCAGGTATCAATAAAACAGGAACAGATGCATCAGATGTCAATAGATAATGAATGCATGCATCAGGTATCAATGAAACAAGAACATATGCATCAGATGTCAATAGATAATGAATGCATGCATCAGGTATCAATGAAACAAGAACATATGCATCAGATGTCAATAGATAATGAATGCATGCATCAAGTATCAATAAAACAGGAACAGATGCATCAGATGTCAATAGATAATGAATGCATGCATCAGGTATCAATGAAACGAGAACAGATGCATCAAATGTCAATGGATAATGAATGCATGCATCAGGTATCAATGAAACAAGAACAGATGCATTATATGTCAATGGATAATGAATGCATGCATCAGGTATCAATGAAACGAGAACAGATGCATCAAAAGTCAATGGATAATGAATGCATGCATCAGGTATCAATGAAACAAATACAGATGCATTAGTTGTCAATGGAACATAAACGCATGCGTCAGGTATCAATGAAACAGGAACAGATGTATGAAACGTCAATGGAACATAAACGCATGCGTCAGGTATCAATGAAACAGGAACAGATGCATCATACGTCAATGGAACATGAATGCATGCATCAGATATCAATGAAACATAAACAAATATGACATGTGTCAATGGAACAATGTATCGGGTGTCATTGGTGCAGGAACACATATGTCAGGTGTAAATGGAACAGGACTTCATATATCAATTGTCAAAGGCACATGAATACACATTGGGTTGTCAATGGAAGAAGAACGTGTTGATAAATCATCAGTGTAACAGGAACATATAAATCAGGTGTCAATGGAACATGAATTTATACTATGGTTGTCAATGGAACCGTAATACAAATTTGGCATAAATGGAACAGGATCAAGTACAGTAAAACCTCAATAACAATACCACCCATGGGACCCATGAAAACTGGTTTTCTTATTGCCGTAGTCTTAATATAAATGTATTGAGGTAGAATAAAGAGCAGAACAGTGAAAATAGACTTGTGTTCTCTTTTCAAAAGTGTGTTCTTTTTAATTTTGAGGTTGTATTTAATTATTGAGGTGGTCTTTAAATGAGAGTTTACCTTATATCAATCGACATTGGAACAGGACCACATAAATTAAGTGCTCATCAGAAAGCAATACATGCTTTGTGTGTAAATGGAACAGGAATGCTTGTATTGGGTGTCAAAGGAAAGGAATACAAATTGGGTGTCATTGGACAGGACCAAGCATATTTTCTATGAAATGTTTCTGGCATCCATGGAGCAGAATTACATATTTTGGGTCAAAGAAAGGGAAGCACATACACTGGGTGTCTCAGAATATGACACACAAATGCATGTATGCGTAATTGTGAAGAAACATATCCTATAATTATTCTTGTTTGGTTTAATGATCAAGTTTTCATCTGTTCTACCTATTCTACCAAAAACACATTGGCAAGTAATTGCCATTGATCAATGTGGTATTAATGGTATATGTTGTCTTGATTTCATTGAGTATACTAGTAAATACTCTATATAGGTATTGCTTACTTTTGTCCAGTCAGATCCCCCTTCTTTTTTGTCTTTGAAGCTCCAAGCAGCAAGTTCAGTTTTTTTATCATCAGCAAGTAGCTGTACATTAAGTGTATATTCACCACCACAATCACCTCTTGGAGAATACCTGACATTGAAATGTATAGATAAAGTATTATATTACTGGTGTGCTGATTTCACATTTATCTTCGCCTTTAAACTTAAGACCAGAAATACCAAATGCTGTTTATTGATAAACACGAATAATAGAACAAAGTACATGTTGTTTATGAATGCATACCATTTACAGAACAATTAAATATTGTTTCTGAATGGTTACAAATGAACTATAGAACGACTGTTATGTTATTTTTAAATACATGTACGTTCTATCTATAGAACAACTATACTTAGGTTGATTATTAATACATATCAATCATAAAGCAATTATATCTTGTTTAGTTGCATACGAATCATAGAACAGCTATATATGTTGTTTATGAATACATTCAAATCATAGAACAACCTTAATTTATGTTGTTTATTGATGCATACCAGTCTCGCACAGTTATATTAGGTTTCCTATTGTCTAGTCTTCTGTCACGAATACCACAAGCTCGTAGATTTACCAGCTGATACTTAGCACAAAGGCCATGACTGGTTGCCCAGCATCCAAAATTTTCTGAAAGAAGATAAGATTGTTGGAATTTGATGCACAATATCTTTCACCAGGATTTTGCATTCCATGTTATTCTCAATTTAACATAGGGTGGATATTCAACACCAAGTAGATAATTTACTCGATCAGTAAGAACATAATTGAGCGCTGCTATGTGATTTACAACCTTTTCTGTAAGTGACGTCATTTCAAGAAAACGCAACGTGTGATGTCACTATTTGCAAGCAGGTAACAATATTAACTCCATATGTTCACTTCGTTTCATATTGCCATATAGGGCACATATTGCTTACTGTCAGTACACGGTGACGTCAGATGTTACGTCTTCTGGAAATGACGCACTTAAAGAAGAGATTGAAAATCGTAATATTTTAATACATTTTTCAATTTTATTAAGGTATAGTAGCTCATATATTCAGCACAATTCGTTGTAGATTCTAAACGTTTGGATCTAGAATAAAATGTCCTGACATTTTTTGAAAGGAATATGTTTAACTCGCAAGAGGACCAGAGGTATGGTGGCATTTTACTGCCACCAGTTAGCATGATAGCGTTCGCGAATTGTTTCGTGTTAACCACTTAATGATTACGATAATTATCTAGCTATCTAGTTAATATTCGTGATACATTTTCGGTAAGATAAATATAAAACTAGAAACAGGCTTGAAAGTGCCCAGAACTGCCACCTCTTACCTTTTTATGATGTATTACACTAGATTTAAGTGGTAACACGAATCTTATCTAGTTGACCACTTATTTATAAATGCAATTTTGGCTTCTAGATGTAAGTGATAGCACGAATCTTATCAAGTGGACCACTTATTATGTTACTTAATAACTCAAATTCGCGAATTTCACTTAAGACTCGTGTTACCACGTATTTATAAATGCAATTTTGGCATCTAGATGTAAGTGGTAACACGAATCTTATCAAGTTGACCACTTATTATGTTACTTAATAACTCAAATTCGCGAATTTCACTTAAGATTCGTGTTACCACTTATTTATAAATAGGCAATTTTGGCTTCTAGATGTAAGTGATAACACGAATCTTATCTAGTTGACCACTTATTATGTTACTTAATAACTCAAATTCGCGAACCATATCTAGATAAACAGTAACACGAATCTTAAGTGAAATTCGCGAATTTGAGTTATTAAGTAACATAATAAGTGGTCAACTAGATAAGATTCGTGTTACCACTTAAATCTAGTGTAATACATCATAAAAAGGTAAGAGGTGGCAGTTCTGGGCATTTCAGGCCTGTTTCTATTTATATTGTATTTATCTTACCGAAAATGTATCACGAATATTAACTAGATAGCTAGATAATTATCGTAATAATTATGTGGTTAACTCGCAACTACGCGAACGCTATCATGCTAACTGGTGGCAGTAATGTGCCACCATACAGAGGGTCTGAATCGCTCCTGTGTTGAATCTAGATAGATCAAATAACAGATTTACATATTTTGTGGCACAGTAGGAACAGGTCGAGGGAAGTATGTCATAAAAAGCGCTGACAAAACGTTAAGTTTAAATAATTATGTTTGGTTGTTGCCACTGATATGGTCTACTTTTTTCAAACCTGTTACGGGAGTTTTCAAAGTGTAAGTGTAAAGTTCATAATATCGACTATTTTCAACGCGCTAGTGTAAAGTACATTATAGGTTTAATAATTATGTGTCATTTGATACTCCTTTATATCGGCAAAGCCATACATTTTTGTCAAGGCTAACTATTTCGGAAACGAACTAATTATGTTTAACCTTAAATATGTTCTTTGTCATATAGCAGTTATTTACCTTCTAGCTGCAGGGATAAATGTCAGCAAAAATATAGTCAAATATAGATCTACATGTATGAGAAAAAGAACGCATTTAACATATAACAATCATGGCAAAAGTTATTTTAACTTGTTTATATCACATACACTTTAAACACTAAAAGTTAATATAATGTACTATCATAGACGTTTCTATAGAAAAACCAACATTTTAGGACTTTCATTCGTGCAAATATCTACATATTCGTCTCAAGATTTATTAATTCTTATAAATGGGTAAAAAACTTCAGCCTTGGTTATAAAACTACATGTATCTATGTATACAATTTCACATCTATTTTTATTTAATTTCTGCTCATATACATGTATTTGTTTAGAATTGCGTAAATTACTACAAAATGATGAAACAACCATTTGCTAAGAAAATCTTGTGAGATAAAGAACATTAAGAGTTTTAGAGTATTGCCTAGAGATTAACTTGACAGAATATTTAAATCACCCTTCGAAACTGTGTCACATATGTACGAAAATGAATGATAAAGTTGGAATGTCACATACACAGTACAGACACATACAAAAGCAAGGCACATAACGTCCATAACATATGAGAGCATATTTGGACTCTTTTTGTAATCACAACTTACCTCTAATGTGGGTACATTCATTGATTTTCTTACACCCTGCAGGCTCATTCTCACATTTGAAACCATCACCACCAGAACTGACAACTTCCCAGTGGTTAAGCCCACCTAAAATATAAAAAATTGCCAATGAAATTTCACTCCTTTCATTTGTAAGTGACCTTTAGGCCACGAGACTCTTGGTCGCTCGCCGGAATACATCAATCACGATACCCTTGGACAGTCGCCTCAATACATCAATCTCGAGACCCTTGGTCACTCGGCTCAATACATCAATCACAAGACCCTTCGTCGCTCGCCTGAATACATCAGTCACTAGACCCCTGGTCACTCGCCTCAGTACATCAATCACAAGACCCTTGGTCACTCGCCTCAATACATCAATCACGAGACCCTTAGTCACTCGCCTCAATACATCAATCACGAGACCCTTAGTCACTCGCCTAAATACATCAATCACGAGACCCTTAGTCACTCGCCTCAATACATCAATCACGAGACCCTTAGTCACTCGTCTCAATACATCAATCACGAGACCCTTAGTCACTCGCCTCAGTACATCAATCACAAGACCCTTGGTCACTCGCCTCAATACATCAATCACGAGACCCTTAGTCACTCGCCTAAATACATCAATCACGAGACCCTTCGTCACTCGCGTAAATACATCAATCACGAGACCCTTAGTCACTCGCCTAAATACATCAATCACGAGACCCTTGTTCACTCGCATCAATACTTCAATCACGAGACCCTTAGTCACTCGCCTCAATACATCAATCACGAGACCCCTCGTCACTCGCCTCAGTACATCAATCACAAGACCCTTGGTCACTCGCCTCAATACATCAATCACAAGACCCTTGGTCACTCGCCTCAGTACATCAATCACAAGACCCCTGGTCACTCGCCTCAATACATCAAGTACGAGACCCTTAGTCACTCGCCTCAGTACATCAATCACAAGACCCCTGGTCACTCGCCTCAGTACATCAATCACAAGACCCTTGGTCACTCGGCTCAGTACATAAATCACGAGACCCTTTGTCACTCGCCTCACTACATCAATTTCGAGACCCATTGTCACTCGCCTCAATACATAAATCACGAGACCCTTGGTCACTCGGCTCAATACATCAATCACGAGACCCTTGGTCGCTCGTTTGAATACATCAGTCACTAGACCCCTGGTCACTCGCCTCAGTACATCAATCACAAGACCCTTGGTCACTCGCCTCAATACATCAATCACCAGACCCTTAGTCACTCGCCTCAGTACATCAATCACAATACCCTTGGATACTCGCCTCAATACATCAATCACTAGACCCTTAGTCACTCGCCTTAATACATCCACCGAGCAGTTATAAGAAAGCATTGCAAAGTGGTTACTGTGGCTGACTAAGTGGACAGTTGAACGACTTGAGAAATGTTCCATCGGTGATGCCATGGACCAGATTCCAGTTACTCCTGCATGTAACAGAGCCGAAACATTTTAACAGACTTGAATGAAATTCTTGTTTGGATGTTACAGACCACGTATTGACTGTCATCCATGCAGTTTCATGAGAACAAGTTGATTGAAGGATTTTTTCTATGTTAGCCAATATTTTATATAAAACGTGGTGTGTTACACCGCAAGCAGAACATTATCCTCTCATTTTTCTTGCTGAAAACTCTTCTTACAGCGGTATAGTTTTTACTTCGCATTATAATTAGCTAGTCACTGTTATTAAAAATATAATTGTCTTTCAATATTATTGTCTGTGATAGAATTGCAATGTTTTGCCTGTGATAGAAGTTTCATGCCTCTCTATGTCACTCCATCCATGACAAGGACCACAGTGGAAATAAGGGATATTTTCTCTTTTTTGTGTAATCCTTAGTATGGATGTGTGTGGCATATTTGTTTTATAACTCACGTGTTTTTTATTATAAATGAAACATATTTGTCTTAATTACCATGTATATACGTATCTTATGCTGACATAAATCTATCTATCTATCTATTTATCTAACTGAAACCTTTTGATAGCTCCACTTGGGATGATATCGGTGATTAACATAACACACCCGTCTAAAGTAAAGTCGAGGAGTACATTTTGTCAGGTTTACTTGTAGACCACGTAATATCCAAAAAGTGCTTACTAAGTAAAAATTAAACATAATTTGTGTTCACTTATTCAAATATAGGGTCAATCGTTTTGAAACAGGCGTATGCCGGTCACGTAAGCGGCAAAGAAATAATTCACACCGAGGTTTGTTCAAACGAACATTTCGGCGTATCAAAAAGATTAATACAAACACAGCCTTGTAGAACGTGTGGGCAACAAATAATTCATGGCTGCATAATTCATGATTCGTTATGACGTATATAATGATACCTCTCGTATTTGCTAATATATTCACCGTGCGTATTGTATAGAGTCCGATATTCACTTTTTATTGGGAATCAATGATTATATAGCGGTTAAGTTTGAGGTTAGCGAGCTGTTAAATTGATTAAAACCCCAGTGTTATTACTGACAGTTCAAAGGCTGTACATCTGTGTCTGATTATTGTTTCCATTTATGTTTTTAGATGCTTATTAAGTTCTCTTCCCCTTGTACAATATCTTTGCCTGATATAATATTCTTCGTCTATAATCGTGTTCTTTCCACTTTCTGTCCGTGACCAACTTGCTTTCTTTTCTTGTCCTGTAATGTATTCCCTCCACTCTGTTCCTTCTCTCCCCCTTGTTGTCCCTTTCAATTCTCCAATGCTGTTTTTGATAGTCGGCCAGATAATTCCTTACTTTCCCATTCCTATAGATGTTTGCTACTTCACCTCCTCATTTCCCCAGGGGTCGGTGTTGGGGAGGCATTGTATTGTGTATGTGGCGTTCCCTGTAACAACTTAATCCTTCCTATATATCTTCCATGTTCGCCTGTTATTTAGAGAAACCATGTAGATCATTGGCACAAGATTGACGTGACAAGTAATCAATAAAAGGGATTGCCGATTTGCCATCTCTGAAGATCGGTGTATCTCGACGTACGGCTGATTTACCCGGAGAATAAAACGAATGCATTGTCAACTGCCGACGGTATGCGTGCGTGCGTGTGTTTATATATACATGTATGTGTGTATAACTGTATTCGCTGTTTATAATTTTAGTGTCAATTTAAATATTGCTATAAAACGATTTGTAGACAAATGTTGTGTATGTACCACATGGGTCTATGACCTTCTGGTTGTTTGAAATTACAAAATTGTAAACTTGTAAACCTGTATAAAGTAACATTGCACATACTGGTACATGTACTTTTTGCTTTCTGGTATCGCTGATTAATGCTCTTCAAGTACATCGGGAATTGAACCGGCTAGACTATTTTCATTCAGGTGAACAAATAAAATAAGGCGATGTTAAAGACTATCTCCATTTGTTCGAAGTTCGAAAACACCAATATCGAATTACGCAGCACCTGTTTGTATTTCTTTGCTTACACCAATAAAGCGACCTTGACGCTTTCAGTGCAGCTCTCTAATATCACGAATGAAGTATAATAGACATGTTCTGTATGTTGAATAAAAATAATTCGAATGAACGAACGCACAACGCTTAACAACTGCAATATTTAAACATAATATGTTCATAATGGAGTCAGAGTGGGCGGTAAACTAGAAGATATTCTATATGCCCCTAGTTTTACACATTTGACTGTCTGGTTAGTCTACCTTTTATGTTTTTGCCCTTCACAAATGTACTTTAACATGGTTGTTCGCTTATAACACAATTTGAAATTATTAAAGAATAGATTTATTTCAACATAAAATGTACAATTATATGGCAATATAAAATTAAGGCATATAATAGTAAAAACAATATGCATGGATTAATAAAGCCAGATTAATAAACATTATATGTTATGATAACACAAAAAAAGAGTTTAAGTATAACAACTCTTATTTCCCTTATGGTCCTTAATATTTAGTTTTGTGTGACATTGGAACATCTCATTTCGAACGTAAGCATACTTTAAACCCTCGTTCTTACATATTACACGCTTTTTTGGCGTTTCAGAATGTACACAAACTTTTTAACTTTTAATCAAATATACGGAATCCGGATAGTGTCACAATGAATGTCGTGTCGTCTGTCGCTTCGTCTGTCGTGTCATTCATTGTGACACTAACCGGATTCCGTACAAATCCTCGATGGTCTTCCCTATGCCGTAGGTTTAGTCGCCGACATATAATTATGATCAAACATACGTTTTGATGAAAGAAGCTGACGTTACGTCGTAAGCAAGATTAAGCAAACTATAATCGTATTTGCTCTGCTACCCGGTGTAATGCGGCAATACATGTATTTTATTGAATGCTTTATCTGGAACGGCAAATTCTTGTGGAGTATTTATACACACCTTTACAATAATTAGCATGAATCAGTAAACAGACAAGACAGAACGGCAACGCAATAATTTTAGCAGTATGTTTGCATAATGGGTGTACAGCGCAACCTCTCAAAAGCGGCCCTTTTTGAATTTGAACTTCAATCCCTTCAAGGCGACTCTAGCTTGAGCAACAACCACTCAACAACAGGGACCATTTGTTACTTCTAAAGGGTGCTGAACCAAAGAGTACGCGCTGTATTTACGATTTGTACTCACGTTGTGATATATGTTTAAACTGTTTAAACCGGCGTTAAAAATCAGTACATACGAAAACGTGTTACAAATATCCCGATGTCAAGGATTCATTTCCAAGTACATGTAACAGATACACATGTACTACACGAGCTCTTCTCCAAAGTGTCGTCTGACAGACGTAAGTAGGCGCTTCACATGGGTTAAGGACAATTTATATCTGGCAAAAAGCCGATGAGAAATGTTTGTCCGAGCGAAGCCTAATTTTACCTGAGTATTAAAGGTATATAGTCTTGATTAATTTGATCAAAATATGCTTAGTCGTAAATATAAGAAACTTGGTGGCAAGTGCGTTCTTATAGATTTGCTCTGCAACACTGCATTGTCACTTTTCTCACACAAATACACGAGTCCGATATAATGGTGGCATATTTCTGTGACCAGTTAACTACTTAATTAACTAGATAATTATGTGGTTATCACGTTAAAGAAACTAGATAAGTACTTAGTTAACTAGATAATTAAACGTGGTTAACTAGATAAGTATCGTGATAAATGTTCATACCAGATAAATATCTTAACACGAAAAAGTGTCTGATAGTGCCAACAACTGCCATCACTTACCAACCAATCTATTTAGATAAGTGTTAAGTAGTTAACGCGATAACTATCTAGTTAACTACATAATTATCTAACTAATTAAGTGGCTAACGAGTTAAGTATCTATGTAACGACATAAGTATCTAGTCAATTATGTAGTTAATTAGAAATCTACATATTTACATCGTAAACCATTTAATTAACTAGACAAGTATTACGTTAACTAGATACGTATTACGTTAACTACTTAACAGTTACCTAAATATTATGTAGCTAATGCGTTACCTTACTAGTTAACTAGATAATTATGTCATTAACTAGATACTTAACTCGTTAACTACATAATTATCTAGTTAATTAAGTAGTTAACTGGTGGCAAAAATATGCCACCATACGATATAGTGTCCGATGCGCCGAGTTAGCACTAGCGTAAGAATTACATGTATCCATCTCGTGTTTTGTAGTTCCATGATTTATCAGGACAATATAATGCAGCCATTTTAAGTAGGTCTGTAGGGTGGCATTAACGTGACATTGTCTCTAAATTATTACTAAGCTTATTTTGATAGAAAATAAAAGACTATCTACCTTTAAAGTAAAACTTTACAGGGAAGTGAAAGCGACACTTATAAAGTAAAGACAACAATGAGGAATTGTATCTCATTATAAATACGACAATGAAGTATGAATTCGTACACGAAGTTGCAAGAGAAAGTTCAGCTATTGCTGATCGTCTATTCTTATGACCGTGAGAGGACACTTTGTAAATAGATGTAGATCTGTCGGAGTCAAAGTCCAAGAAGATTGAATAAAAAGGAAATTAAATAAAATTCATGTACGACGGTTTCCTGTACATGGTGCTATAATTGTTGGACATGACTCCGAATGGTGACTTTGCCGAACTGACAAGCGCATTCCATTCCTATACAAATGTCACACTTCGACATAGACATATCTACTTGTATTTAAATTAAACTACATACATATATTGATATATCTGATTACAAGGAATTTGTGTTTGTTCAGCCAACTTTGTTAGCACTCGTCAGCCAATCTGAATGTCGTAGGTTCAAATCCCTAGTAAGGCGTGTGTTCTCCAATGGGTTTTGATTGAAGATAATGCACTCTAAGGCATTTGTCCTCCATCTCTGATTCAGGTTGGGAAAATTGTCGGTTGCTTGAGACAGAAAATGTTAGTATTGGTTGGTAACCCCAAGGACACTGGTTCAGATCAACCAAATGGTTTTGTTATGGTTTGCACTGTATTTTGTGACTACAATAAAACCTCAATAATAAGAACACCCTTGGGAACCTTGAACAATGGCCTTAATATTGAGGTGATCTTTATGTTGAGGTTGAATTAAGAGCAAAACAGTGAACTCGGACTTGAAAATGGTGTTTTTAATTTTGAGCTGGTCTTGTTATTGATGTGGTCTTTAAGTGAGGTATATTGGTTAATAATTAATTACGTTTGAATTTAACGCAAGTTTACCTCTTGTTTTGAAAGATATGTAGGCTTCAAGCAAAGAAACTTAGATTTTATAACATGGGTCTGTAGAAGATTTAATGTTTCTGCTTTAAAGATAAACATCATAGCCTTGAGGGAACTATCAGTTTGACTAAATCATTCGAAACAAATTTGAAAATTGAAATATTGAAGTCTAACCCAACATTAAAATTATTTGATTGAATCAACTTATTGAATCATTTATTGTTAAAATTTTCTAAAACAGGCAACATAGTATGTGGTTAATACATGTAATATAATATCAAGGCATTTACAACGCATTATGCTTAACATGTGTATTTTTTCAGTGTGTCTTTTCCATGCGTTTGCAAAAAATGCAATACAATCCTCTTTCTTTTGTTATAACACATTTTCAGGTAAGCTATAAGCAAGGTTGCAATGTGATCGATTATATGTAATGTACTCTTCCAGCTGTAGAAAACAACCCGATAATATTACATGTCTCCTTTTGTTACGTCAAGGTTGTCGTATATAGGGTACCCGTATCAGAGTTCAATTGATAAATGTGTGTATAACTATGAGTCATGCTACTTCGTAGTTTTTTTCAAAGTACGCTGTATATCATCAATTTTACGATCATACATACATGTATCCCATAAATCAGACATGCATGCGTTTCACGGTTTGCATGGATTTACAAAAAAAAACACATAATATAGTATGATTGTTTGTTTAACTAAACACATAAAAATAAAAGGACAAAATGATAGAGACACACACTGAAATGTGAAATGATATACATGTAGGCCGGTAACGTAATTGGATCTATGAGATGTTTAAGTCGTAATACTAATCTAAAGGTGTAAAAAATATGTTTCTTTCAGGTTTCCCGACCAACCCTTTTTTGGCCCCGACCCTAGAACATTTTTTCGCGTGTTAACATATGTTTTATTTTTTTGTATTATTTCTTTGTATGAATTCGTCTTTAAATTCATATATAACTTGAATAAACATTGTCCATGTTGAAAGGGAAAGGCCTTAGGGGATTTGTCTTTTATCATATATTCATTTAAATCTACATGTATGTTTAATTTGCTTCATTTGAAAATAAAATAAATCTTAAAAAATAATTGTCGACCTACCTACCCTATTTTTGTCGGGCATGAAACCTGAAACCAACATATTTTAGGGCTTCTCGGAATAAGTACGTCTGATAACAAAATAATATAGCCCCGTATTATAAACGAGCCATGACTTGTTTAACATAGACCTGTCCTATAATTATTCTATTTACAACTGTCAGTTTGTGTTACGTTGTGAACATTCAATGAAGACATTCCAAACATTGCTCTAAGTAATAAACTTACTATCCAAGAATTAAACCTAAGTACTTGGCCCTGTGTTCATCTATTTACTGATCACGTCTGTGTATTGAACACAATTTCTCATTGGTCACTTATGTTTATCGATATTTAAAAAAGAAATATATTGAAAAAAGATGGTGGGCGCAATTTGAAGGTTAATATTAAAAACAGTAATGTATTTAACGGACCAATTTTTGCTCAACATATAAATATGTTGAAAACGAAGCCATGCTGTCACAGGAATAAATGTTCGTGTTCTATATTTATAATGTCATAAGTGATGCCACAGACGCGTAATAAACCCATGCAATTTATGGTATACATTTAACTATAATATTCTTGTGTCTAGATTTATTACTGAATTCATTCGTTTTCATTAAACGATAATTCTCACTGTTTAATAATACATCCGTAATTTGTGTACGCACGGCAGAATCCTATACTTCACACCATTCGGAAACGACAACTTCAAGGAAACGGAAGATTCATTTAGGAAATGGAAAAATGTGTATAAAATTTACATGTATATATATGTGAACCCCCACACGTCCTTAGCTAGGGTACGAAACAATACACGTAAAAGAAAATGGAGTACAGTAGAACCTAAATAATAAAACCACTATTGGGACCCTTGAAAAGTGTTCTTCTTATCAAGGTCTTAACAATGAGGTGGAATAAAGAGCAAAACGATGGAAATTATTCTAAAGAAAGTTCTTAAATCTGAGGTGATCTTATTATTGAGGTGGTCATTGGTGATGTTTTACTGTAAGTAGACAATGAAAGGAAGAGGAAATCTGCATAATTCAATTAATAAAATAACAAAAATTATAGGTCAACTCAGGAAAAAAACTAAATAATAAAATTTAAAAACAAACAGCAGGTGATATATTATATTGACCTTTCACCAGAGTTTATGTATGCGATAAAGCAACTCATGATCAGTGATAAATTAATTCTGTTACCAGCAAGCGTAACATCTCTGCATATTGTTTATGTTTGCACAACAAATCTAACCCTTTAAATTGCGCCGACTATCTTTTTTCAAGATATTTCTTGTTGAACCTTGTAGATAACACATCTGTTGCACGTGTGTTTTGTGAACTATTGCACGTATTGTTTTCGTGATTTCGCATTTGCTAATGATGATGATATATATCATTGTTTATTAAAATGCGACTGAGCTGTTTCAAAATATATCCTTAACTGTCTCGTGTCTTTTTACAAAATTACACGTATGTATGAATAAATGTAATAACTTACAAGCAGCAAACACATTTTCGGAAAATAGCATTTTAAAAGTGATGGATTTTGCGCCTGTGAAAGTTGATTTGCTAAAAAATCCTCATTGAGGATATATCCCTCCCGCACCCATCCCATCCGCGGCCCAAATGTACATCACAAAATTAATAAACTGTTATTTTATTTACTTGTTTCCATACATTACAAATTCATATACAATCTATATATATTTTTTGGATAAATAAAGTGGTCTTACCTCTAGCGCGGTGGTTCTTCAAAAGATTTTTACTTCTCGGCATGGTGGCACTTATTTTACAATGGTCTGTCCTACAAGAATACGTATGTACGTCCCGCGTATTTTTCTATTCGTATGTAAGCCAATAAATGAGGTAACCGTTTTAAATATATGAAGCTTTATTTCCGAATCCGTAACAATACGCCTATACTGTCTCACGTGACTGTGGTTTCGTACCGCCTACATTGGGACAGGGGTGTAACATATATCCCAGGTTATGTTTAAAAATAGATATTGTACTCTATATTGCTTGACACATTTGAGTTTGGTCTGTTAAATTAATAATAGACATTAAGTTCGTTATATTAGTTTAAGTACAACAAACTGTAAAACATACGTGTTTAAGGTTAACTACAATCAAATCATTAAACCTGCATGTGATGAATGGGCTATATGTATACGCTCATTACAAATTTTGCTGTATTATAGTGTATAGACTATGACGTGATATACCAGACCATTGAGGCAGTTCTGTGACCTATCAGGTTGAATTTTAGATTAAAGAATCCCATTTTCGGAAACATGTAATCGATAAAGTCGAAACTTGGGTAGTTTAAGTCATTCGTAAAACCATACATTGTCTTTACATAGTATACTACCGCCGTGGTGTATCAGCGGAAATGGACGATCGAAAGTTACAGTATAACCTCAATTAATGACCAACCCCAATATTAATCAAAGCACAGTAGGTGCTTTGGGAGGTACCACTCGTCTATGTGGCCAAGCTGGCAACTCGTTGCAATCTTCCGTTTTGTAACTAATAGTTTTATAATATCAAAGCATGTGTAAATATGTCAGATGGTTTGCATGGCATATGGAATAAAACAAAAACATAAGACAGAAATGCGGAAAAGAATAAAAGTTATTGAAAAAAAGTAAATCTAAACATTTTTGCAAGACATACGCAGATTTCCGTGCCTTTTAGCTGGCTTATCGCAGCGGATTGTCTCCCTTGAATTGACCCGAAAATCGATATCGAGTTTCCAGCTCTACCAGCTCTTATCAATAGAAATTTATTTCATTGCAAACATTTCAGTTTACTGCCGTATAGAATTGCATTTCAAAATGTTTAAAGCTTTAAAATACCTTTAAAATGTGCATTCAAACTAAAACGGACGGGGGAATCTTTTCAGTAATTTGAATACGTTCACTTGAGGATGTTTGCATAAACGCGACGCAACATTATACCTGCATTCATTTTTTATTTCTACATTATAAAGTCATAAAGAAACTTTCATAAGATATGCAAACTTGAAAAATAAATAATTAGTTACAAGACACCAACACAATTGTGCTCCTTTCATACAAGGAAATTTTGCAGTGCGATATGCAAAATACATATACTGTGTTAATGTTGGTTGATATTTTTGTCCATGTATCGTTCTAACCTCGAATCTACCATAAAATCTCGAATTTTGATAATTTTAGGATCATTTTCTGTCATCGTTAAAGGTAAAACTATTAGAGGTCATTTCTTGAAAAATATGCTTAGTCATAAACATGACAAAATGCCTCAAAACAGTTGTACTCTACAAAACTGCATTGTGATTTTTTAGTACACGTTTGCCAAAAACACAAATACACGAGTCTGATACAAGAGCTTTTATCAGATGTACGCGCCGAATTAGCTCTTGCATAGAAAGTATTTGTTTTGAAGTTATGGGAATCTATTAAGAACAAGTATAATGCAGTGGTTTAGCTTATGCATGTATGAAGGCATTAACGCGTCTTTTTCAATTTTATTTCTTGGTGTGTTTAAATAAATATAAGACTATCTACCTTTGACCGTGTAATTAATACGTCAATTTCAAACAAATCTTTAAACGAATAATTGAAATGGGTTACAAATATAGCCGCAACTAAGTATGGGTATGTCGCGACGTGACCGTCCATACAACATGACAAACTATAGACAGGTATGGTGTAATATAGCTGCCACTAAGTATGGGTATGTCGTGAGTTGACCGTCCATACAACCTGACAAACTATAGACAGGTATGGTGTAATATAGCTGCCACTAAGTATGGATATGTCGCTATACTGGTAGTATACAAGAGGAAATCGACCATAAATCAACGTATTGTATATAAAGTGCTAAAAGAATAGTAACATTAACACCTAATCAGTCATTCAGTGGGTATCATTTTATATTAGGAATATAGAAAAAGGTCACTCCACAGCCGATTATATAGGGAAATTATTTTTATACGTAAATTTAAACACTTTATCTTAATACTAGAATATTTTAGCAATTATGACAATATTGTTCAATTTCCTCTCTTTCATTTAGTGTAAACATATTTAAAAATCTTCTTGTGTCCAATTTGATTTTAAAAGTATCGCCTTTTATAACATAGAACAAGAGTAAAAATGCGTAAAATTGTCCATTTCCAAAAAACTAGGGGCTAATAAATCATTTTCTCCAAGAATTTTAGCAGTTATGTCTGTTTTCTTGATTAAATGAACAATACCATATAATAAAACTGTCTAGTTACAAAACGCAAACTTGTATACAACGAGTTGCCAGCTTGGCTACAGAAACGAGTGGTACCGTCCCACAGCACTTTTGTGCTTTGATTAATATAATACACCATTTTACATGATTTATACATCATTTTATATGATTTAGAATCGTTCTTGTCACGGCGGAATATAATATTATTGAATTATGAAGGGAAGCTCTTTTCAAACCGTTAAAAATCAAATCTGTTTAAATGTCTTTCGTGCGCAAACAAACGTAACAGGCTTAACTTTTAATATTTTATCGTGATGCAAATATTATGTTTCTGTAATTTCATCATTGTCCTTATTTCAAGTTTTGTATGGTCACTTAATCATATTGAAATAAGGAACGGCTAAAACAATAATTTATATTTTAATTTAAACACCTTCCAAAAGAGGTAGATACAGTGTGCACAGATATATTAGTGTTCACAATATATCCTTTCGATGGCACTTTTTTGCTGTAAATGTGGATTATCTTTCATGCTAACCTTTAAGTTTTTAACGATTTTTGTTGAGAATAGTCATGTGTAGTCATCTGAGATCTTCAATCCGACTTGTTCTAGAAATGCTAGATTTTCAAACCGAAATAAAGAAAGAATGGTCAGTGATAATAGTAGAACCTTAAGCTTGTAAAACAAGTGAAATGTTTGTTACGATTGTAAATAAATGAAATACAAATTTATCAGACCCTTTATGCAACGTTTGTGGATATTTAATTATACAACGACAAATAAATAATATCAGCACTAAATTAGAGTAAACACTGATTCTCAATAAGTAAGTCCGTTACATAATCAAAGCACTGCAAGTGCTGACAGCAAGGGACTCACTGCATATCACAGACGTCACTTTGACATAGATTTATCTATCACAATTAGTCTTTCAAGAACACTTTGTTATGTCAGTATATTAAATAATATAGGAGTTAAACACCCAAGATTGTATACAAAGACGGATGGATGGAGTAGAAGTGAACAGTACCTTAATGTTGATTATATGCCATGTTTCAATGCAAGCCATTGAAAACTAACGTATTTTGCAACATAAACTATAATGGTATTACATGTGTTCTAAAAGGAGACTTCAGTTCAAAGGGACAGAATTCTTAAACATGTTGATGGATGCACAGCAAATGTATGTCTTCCACATATACCAGGCGCGTAGCGTCCTGTACGCAGAGTACGCAGCTGCGTACACATTGTCTCGAAAAATCAAAAAAATAAAAAGTTCAAATCTGCATTAAAAAAACTTCGTTCAATTCAGGGATAAGAATGCGCCCAGAAGTCACTACAGACAATCTAGAAACAATTTTTTTTCCGGGGGAGTACCACCGGAACCCCCGCAAAAAGGATCTTGCGTACACATCACAAACCTCCTAGCTACGCCCCTGTATACAAATCATGTATCATGGTACTTGTATTATCAAATTGAATTACAATTCCTTGAAAACTGACGAAGTAGTTAGCCACACAAACTACATATGTTGTATATTGAACAGAAAAACCAACCAACCGACCTACATACAGGATGACAATAAAACGAAAAGTATGTGAATTTATATAATTTAGAACAGTTTCCGTAAATCGTAGATCTATATACAAGAAAACGGTGCAACATATAATTTATCCAATGAACAATTAATCGTATACTGAAATCATGGGAAATGCAATTTCCCGTCATCGTTCCGTTGAATATCGACTATTTACGGAAACTGTTCTAAATTGAATACATTTACTAACTTGTTTTATTGTCTACTGTTAAATAACGATTGAAATGTTTATAACGACAGGTAAAAAAGTGCAGTTTAACAAAAACAAAATGATGAAATAATATTTCCCATGTAGTGAACAAAATGGCGGCGTCCACGAAAACGCACGACAACGGAGAAAATACGTGAACTACTGTGCGCAGATACGATGTGTTTGAACAGTCGCATAGAAACAGAACACTGTTGTTTCGGTACTTCATTTTACAATGAAAAATAATGCAGTAATGATTCGTGTAACTTGTACAGAAAGTGCAATTAGGTGACAGTTGTCAACCGCGTACTCCTGGGACAGATTGTCGAGTTTGACATGATGATGATGATCCATCCTTCTGACTGTCTATACCAATTCTTTGTATACAATCTTGTGTGTTCAACTCCTATATTATTTAATATACTGACATTACAAAGTGTTCTTGACGGACTATTGTGATCTATGTCAAAGTGACTTTCAGTGCTTTGATTCAATAACGTGTCTACATTATTGTCGTATGGAAGATTGTATTACTAACATACTTTATAAATTCGACTATAAGTTGATCGTAGATGTCATTGCTTTGCTTTAATTAATTTATTTACTAGCAAACATTGTCTTAAAGTCTGATATACATAGGTAACGGAAACTTTAGAAAAAATAACTGAAAGTTCTCACTTTCTGGATGACAACTGGAAATAGCCGAGCTGAGAAACAGCAAGCATGTGTTGTCATAACTTCATGCCTGGGCAGAACGTTCATTGTCCGATAAATGTGGCATTTTCAATCAAGGTAATGAAAAAGTCTTAAGTTGTTTTTCCAGCATGTATCATAAATTCACCATAAATCTCGTAACTGCGAGGAATTTCGAGCGTCACGAGCAAAATATGGGAAATCAGCCCATACGTAAAAGCAAGCGATCTTTTTGTATAAATATGGCTCACATTTTGATCTGGAGCCGTATTCAATAAACTTCTTAGTTTTTTTCGAAGAAAATTTCTTAGTTGAATTTTTTTTCTTAGCTAAGAAATTTTTCTAAATCCTTATTCGATATCCAACTTCGAAATTTCTTAGCTAAGAAATTTTCTAAGTTGAAAACATTTCTAAGTTGAAAATTTTCATCTAAGAAAATTTCTTACAATGGTTGTTAGGGATTCTCGGGTGTTTTCCTGTCTACATATAGTAACAGTGCGAGAAATGAGAAATGAAAGTTGATAAAACGTGACGTGTTATCGGGAAATACACGGCGTTTTTGTTGTAAATAAAATTCATGATTCAAAATTGTTATATAGATAATCGTATTGATAAGTAAACAGTGGACACTTCATTGTTTTCTTATGTTTTATTACAAAAGGACAAAATAACTATCACATAAACAGTGGAAGTGTTGTTAATTATTTTTATCAAAATCAAAACAATGATTTTACTATTCTTGTCAAATTTCAATTGCTTTTCAACATTAAGTCATATTTGATACAATGCAGTTTTCATGTTACAGTGTATTCCATTTGTTCATGTTGCTAAAAATATCGGAAACACCATGCTTTTCCGACATTAATATGTTATAATATAGCATAATTGAACTTAAACATGTACATGTATAACCTTGAACGTGTACAAAAATATTGTATTGGTAAGTTCATAAGGATAAAGTATATATGACAATGAGTATAAGTAATGTTATTTAGTAATTGTAATTTTGCTAATCAATCCTGTAAAGTTTGGTTTAAGTCCAAACAGTGGTATTGGAGATTAAGCGCAGACAAGCTGAAAGTGGACGGACGGACAGAAGGACGGACATACACCAAAGACAAAAACAATATATCTCCATCAGAGAGAGAAAGACATAACACACATTTTTTACAACATTATGTATTTTCTGCTGTTGTGTATATGAACCAATCAATTCGGTAAAAAATGTTCACGAGTTTTGTTCAGTGTCGCACCTTTACAGGGAAGATAATTCATCAAGTTCATCCTTTCCAGCTGCCTGGGGTGCATGACTGCTAATCATTAGTATCCTGTATGAGATGAAAGTCCCTAAAATGAGAAATTTTCACTAAGTATTATGTAGTGTTTACATGTCAAATATTTGAGTGATGAAATGTTCTACTGACTTTTGATTGTTGTTTAACTTAAAATGCAATGTGATTTTTATGCTGATAAAAGTGTAAAATGTTAATTGAATATTTAAATCTTACTGACAATGTGATTTAGTTTGGATGAACTTGAAAAACTCCTTTTTTCAATATTGAATATAATGTTAATAAATTATCTATTGATATATAAATATGAGTTTGAATGTTCATTTCAGGCAGGCAGGTGGTTACACAACATCTGCAAATAAGCATGTACTGTCAGAGTCAACATATATACATACTATAATTTTATATTCTGTGTATTTAAAATGAAATACCAAAACAAGAAAACTATTTTTAGTTTCCAAACAAAATGAATGGACAAGTGGTTCAAGTGAAATACTCGTCTTTGTTATTTCAAAAAACCTTTCTCCCGAGATCATTGATAATGGAATTGAGTTTCTTGTTTTAATGTCCATAAGAAAATCTTTATATACTTATATTTATTTTACTGTTTCGGCAGTGAACATTATTTTTAATGAACACATAACTAGTCACTTTTCAACAGTTTCCTTCAAAGTTTATGCCTTTATGTGTGTATATTATATACCTACAAAAATCAACCATTTCCGTTTAAAATTAGCATTCTAGGGGTTAAACAATATTATTTTAATTAAGACGTTTAAAGATGCGCAATAGAAGCGTAGTAGGAACGACAACTCCGGACTGATGTACCAATATACCGTCCCCTTTAAAGGCGGTGTTTTCAGTGCACTTCATTTACCACACGATCGAATTTGGCGATGTAAAATATTATTTCTACCCCATTGCCATATCCCACTAAATTCCAAACAGTGGAGGTATCCAGTGCATATTATATTCCATCGACTGGCAAGGCGGTGTAAAAGATTAATTTCTACCCCACAGCTCCTCATGGGTTACTATCGAGTACTTGTGCAAATTGCAGGGATTGGGAAAAGAGAGAAATAAGTTGCTACAGGGAACGCCAAATACGTATAAGCCAATGCCTCCCCACACAGACCTCCGAGAAAAAAACAATCCATAAAACATAAGGCACTTGAGGAGGCTATTATTAAAGTGTACATACACTAGGGAACAGAGGCGCAAGGAATGGCCTGGCAGACCATAAGGAAAAACTAGGAGCATCAAAGAGGACACAACATTATCCATTAATAATGGATGGAAAAGATCACATGACAAGTCAAGACAGCTGGCACAAATAAGCCGAAAGGGGTAGAAAATAACATGAACACTATATCAAATGAGTATTGCCAATGGGGAAAGGCAACTATAACATTCATCTAAAACACAAATAGAAACAATTACCATACAGCGAGTAACCGTCTTGAAACTGTCAGTAAAAATATTGGGGGTTTAAATCGATTTAACAGCTAGCTAACCTCACACTTAATCTCTATATGGTCATTGATTTCCAACATATATACATACAATGACTAAGTTTGGAAGATCTATCCATGCTCAACATGATGCTGCACTCCACGCTCTCCCCATTGACTACGACCGGGAACTTTGGAATAGAACTGTTCAAGGACTAGACAGGCATGTTGGGATGAATCGTCTCTATAGGATTTTACTTTCACTCTCTCGGATGGAACTTCTATACAGTATATCTATACTCCAAATTTGCGGATGTATTTAATATCTTAATACATGGACTAGGACATTTTTTAACCATTTACCTATTTTCATGATATTCTTTCGCGTCTCCTTAGCATTAAATTAGGAACTGAACTCCCCTGGCATCATAGAAACAAAATACACTTATATCAAATATATTTATAACTCGTTTATATAATACAATAATAAATGACACTCATGAGTATTTTCTTGATGCAACCTAGCTGGTACCAATATATATATAGACATTGGTTCCAGATGCAACCTCTCCAGAGCAACATCGTATGGGAAATGCCGGCCGTTGTGGAGAGCGTGTTACTCTATAGAGGTTAGATTGGTATAAACTATTTAATAAGGAAAACTTAATAATGTTGTTGAAGACACGTTGTTTCTCAAGTGACGGTCACCCTCGAGAGATTACACTGCATGTTGATGGTAGGACGTGGTAGGATGGACGATGAATTTGGAACTTTGGTAGATCTACCAGTGGCGATTTCTTATTATCTCCCTTTTAATATTACAGCGTTTTGCCTGTGCAGAGTGGTGGCCGTAAAAAGTCGCCCCGCACTTGCATTAAATGCTGTTATCATATCAACCATTAGGGACAGCACTTCTACATTCATAATACTTATCCCTCCCCACTCACATCTGTTACCAGGGGCGTAGCTTCCTATAGGCCGTGTAGGCCGCGGCCTACACATTTCCCCAGAAAGTATACGCCAAAACGCACCTCTGACATTCTAGGGTCAACATTTTTTCTGGGGGAGCATGCCCCCAGACCCCCCTACATCTTGGCCTACACATTCATTTCATCCAAGCTACGCCCCTGGTTACTATATTAATATATATACCATGTTTATGGATTGTTGTTTTCTTGACACATTAAATATACCAGGTGTATCGTACATATATTAGACTATATGTAGTATGCCCAGATTTGATATGCTAATTGCATTGTTATGATAAGGTCTTAAAATTTTATAAAATTATAATGTCCCCATGAAGAAGATCTAATTAATTAATACGCCGTTTATATTCAATAACCAGTTTAAAATTTCACTAAACTCCACCTTTTCAAACTAGCGATTTTTTTAAAAACAATACTTGCAAATCCAATTTACGCGTACGGGCGTAGGTCTACAGAAGTTCGCACGAGTAAGTTTTGTATAATAAAAGTAGGCTACTCTAAAAGAACCGTGATTCCGGATAAGTTGATTTAACCGTATTATGACGTCATGAAAATGTGTTCGCTGACGTCATGTTATCCTGGAAAAGTTTCCTCAATTACAGGAAATGTCAAGATCGTATGAGGATCAGAAAGATGATTTAAATTTGATTTTGCAGTAAAGCTCTCAGGTAGGGTTGTACGTGTTTTATTCATTACATTGATGAAATATATTTTAGATCTTGTTTACATTTTCAAGAAATGCAGTTTGTTTTCTGAGAATAGTTCAGAAATTTCATATTTTCTGATCGTTCATCTCAAGATTGAGTTTGACATTAAAAGTCTATGACTATGAGTAGGACCATTTAACTTTCCTGTCTTTAAACTACTAAAGACGCCTCTAGAGTTTCTGTGATTCGTATGGACGTGTGAAAGTTACCACTAGCATTAATAATGAACTAAGCAAAGCCGTGATTCAGTATTAAAACGTTTGTGAATACGGGATCTGTTCTCGTAAGGAAACAACCGACAAATGTAAGCAATATACTTCGTGTTTTCAACCGATTGACAACTGTCGTCTGCTAAATTATGAAATCTCTATGTGATGTTGCCTTCCGATTAGTATTAGGTGGTCAATGGATTGGAATGGATAAAAATGTAGTCAAAACACAGCTTGTCCCTCATGCAGTCATGGTCGGCCAGGCCATTCCTTGCCCCCCCCCCCCCCCTGTTCCCTTACCAACCGGTATGTACACTTGAGCCTCCCCAAATGCCTTATGTTTTATGGATTGTTGTTTTTCCCTCAGGTCTGTGTGGGGAGGCACTGTCTTATTTATGTGACGTTCCCTGCAGCAACTTATTTTCTCTCTTTTGTTATTTTTTATTTGTAAACTTTACCATGACCAACATACTGACAGTTTGCTGAACGAGCATAAGTCATATCACTTTACAGGCGTAGAAACTAATACTGGAAGATTTTAGAATTAGGCTCTCTGATAGATGTAGGAACTGGCGCCATGAGGGCATGAATATTCCGGTAAGCTGTGAATACCCCTCCGATGCCCATTTTTTCGAATACCCCCTCCGATGCCCACCCCTACCATGCCCCATTGTCAAAATACTTCCTACGTACGCCTCTGTGTCTGCATACTTCAGTGCCAACCTGGAGTCTTAAACTCTGTGAGGGGTGTGTTCTCAAATATTACAATGGAGTTGAAGGTAATAAGTTTATTAGTTATAGTTCTCCACTTATGAAGGAAAGTTGTCCGTTGCTTGCCAATTTAAAATGGGTAATTTATATTTGGAAGCGCAGTGGTCCAGGGATAGAGCACCTGACTCCTGATCTGGTCGTGAGTTCAAGCCCTGCGATGAGTCCTGAATCTCATCCTTTAGGTATGCAAGATGGAATGGAAATATCTGGCAATCGGGTAACTGTTTACATGGTCTCTCGCCACCAAAACGGTAACCCTTGACGTAATGCCAGGTATTTTTAACTGTACTGAGATTGTTATATTGCTGTTGAAGAGAGGTTATTGGTCATGAGAGAGCTGCTTAAAAGCGGTTGCACTGAATATTGAATGCAAAAAAAACAAAAAAATCATCATTCAAGTGATATAAATCTTGGTCTGGTGAAATTAATAAAATCCTCTGTTTATTGAACTTGACTCAATTTTTATATCCTAGGTATGAGCCAGTCCCCTTTAATATTATTGTACATAATTTCTTTTGACTGTTCTCCTGGAAAACGGGGCTTAATGACAAAATTTTCGATAAATACCTAGAACTGATGATGTCAAAGTTTAACTAGAAATTCCCAATTACTTTACAAGCGTCAATAAGCCCGGTTTTCCTGGAGAGCGGTCCATATGTGATTTGGGATTTTGTACAGGTGAATTACTCTCATTTCACATTACATTAATTCCTTCAGTTTCTCTACTATACGCATGCAAGCAGTCCTATTATCCTAATTGAAAATTTGTTTTCCATTCCTTGTTCAATATTCTAGTTTATAAGTATTCAGATTTGTTTTTCATGGGGCCAATCAATTATTGTGTTAGTGAAACATAATACCTTGCTATTATAACAATATTTCCATAATAAAAATGAGCACTTAGTGTCTGAATAATTAATTTGTATTATTAATGAATTCCTTTCATTGCATATAACTAGTGCATAATGAAGAATATATTTTTCCAACTAATATCCGGGTCCAACAATAGATTTATTTGTTTGTTATGGCTGACTTTAGTGTTTAGTGCAATTTATTATGGACCAGTGATAATAGCTTAGTTTCGAAACAATGGAGAATTTGTAACGGATGTTACACAAACAGTATCATAAGATAACGGATGTTACACAAACAATGTTGTGAGATATTGATGTTACACAAACGGTATCATAAGATAACGGATGTTACACAAACAATGTTGTGAGATATTGATGTTACACAAACAATGTTGTGAGATATTGATGTTACACAAACAGTATCATAAGATAACGGATGTTACACAAACAGTATCATAAGATAACGGATGTTACACAAACAATGTTGTGAGATATTGATGTTACACAAACAGTATCATAAGATAACGGATGTTACACAAACAATGTTGTGAGATATTGATGTTACACAAACAGTATCATAAGATAACGAATGTTACACAAACAATGTTGTGAGATATTGATGTTACACAAACAGTATCATAAGATAACGGATGTTACACAAACAGTATCAAAAGGAAACTGATAATACACAAACAATGTTGTGAGATATGGATGTCACACAAACAACGTCATAAGATAAGGGTTGTTACACAATCAGTATCATAAGATAATGGATGTAACACTAACAATGTTGTGAGATATTGATGTTACACGAACAGTATCATAAGATAACGGATGTTACACTAACAATGTTGTGAGATATTGATGTTACACAAACAGTATCATAAGATAACAGATGTTACACTAACAATGTTGTGAGATAACGGATGTTACACAAACAGTCTCATAAGATAACAGATGTTACACTAACAATGTTGTGAGATATTGATGTTACACAAACAGTATCATAAGATAACGGATGTTACACAAACAATGTTGTGAGATATTGATGTTACACAAACAGTATCATAAGATAACGGATGTTACACAAACAGTATCAAAAGGAAACTGATAATACACAAACAATGTTGTGAGATATGGATGTCACACAAACAACGTCATAAGATAAGGGTTGTTACACAATCAGTATCATAAGATAATGGATGTAACACTAACAATGTTGTGAGATATTGATGTTACACGAACAGTATCATAAGAAAACGGATGTTACACTAACAATGTTGTGAGATATTGATGTTACACAAACAGTATCATAAGATAACAGATGTTACACTAACAATGTTGTGAGATATTGATGTTACACAAACAGTATCATAAGATAACAGATGTTACACTAACAATGTTGTGAGATAACGGATGTTACACTAACAATGTTGTGAGATATTGATGTTACACAAACAGTATCATAAGATAGCAGATATTACACTAACAATATTGTGAGATAACCGATGTTACACAAACAGTATCATAAGATAGCAGATGTTACACTTACAATGTTGTGAGATAACGGATGTTACACTAACAATGTTGCATAAGTTAACTGATGTCACACAAACAGTGTCATAATATAATGGATGTCACACAAACAGTGTCATAAGATAATGGATATTACAAAAACAATGGCATAAGTTAACTGATGTCACACAAACAGTGTCATAATATAATGGATGTTACACAAACAATGTCATACAATAGGGATGTTACACAAACAATGTCATACAATACAGATGTTACACAAACAATGTCATACAATACGGATGTTACACAAACAATGTCATACAATATGGATGTTACACAAACAGTGTCGTAAGATAACGGATGTTACACAAACAGTATCAAAAGGAAACTGATAATACACAAACAATGTTGTGAGATATGGATGTCACACAAACAATGTCATACAATAGGGATGTTACACAAACAATGTCATACAATACAGATGTTACACAAACAATGTCATACAATACGGATGTTACACAAACAATGTCATACAATATGGATGTTACACAAACAGTGTCGTAAGATAACGGATGTTACACAAACAGTATCAAAAGGAAACTGATAATACACAAACAATGTTGTGAGATATGGATGTCACACAAACAACGTCATAAGATAAGGGTTGTTACACAATCAGTATCATAAGATAATGGATGTAACACTAACAATGTTGTGAGATATTGATGTTACACGAACAGTATCATAAGATAACGGATGTTACACTAACAATGTTGTGAGATATTGATGTTACACAAACAGTATCATAAGATAACAGATGTTACACTAACAATGTTGTGAGATATTGATGTTACACAAACAGTATCATAAGATAACAGATGTTACACTAACAATGTTGTGAGATAACGGATGTTACACAAACAGTCTCATAAGATAACAGATGTTACACTAACAATGTTGTGAGATATTGATGTTACACAAACAGTATCATAAGATAGCAGATGTTACACTAACAATGTTGTGAGATAACCGATGTTACACAAACAGTATCATAAGATAGCAGATGTTACACTTACAATGTTGTGAGATAACGGATGTTACACTAACAATGTTGCATAAGTTAACTGATGTCACACAAACAGTGTCATAATATAATGGATGTCACACAAACAGTGTCATAAGATAATGGATATTACACAAACAATGGCATAAGTTAACTGATGTCACACAAACAGTGTCATAATATAATGGATGTTACACAAACAATGTCATACAATAGGGATGTTACACAAACAATGTCATACAATACAGATGTTACACAAACAATGTCATACAATACGGATGTTACACAAACAATGTCATACAATATGGATGTTACACAAACAGTGTCGTAAGATAATAGATGTTACACAAACAATGTTATACAATATGGATGGCTACACAAACAATGTTATAAAATATTGATGTTGCTCATACAATGTCATACAATACGGATGTTACACAAACAATGTCATACAATATGGATGTTACACAAACAGTGTCGTAAGATAATAGATGTTACACAAACAATGTTATACAATATGGATGGCTACACAAACAATGTTATAAAATATTGATGTTGCTCAAACAATGTTATAAAATAAGGATGTTACACAAACAATATTATAAAATACGGATGTTAGGCCAACAGTTTTATAAGATATAGATTTTACACAAACAATGTCATAAGAGGATGGATGTTATACAAACAGTGTCAAATGGTATCCCGACCCTTTTCCATCCTTGGCATTGTATTGTCTGATTCAATTTCCTCTATAGAGGAACATAAGAAACATTGTTTGTCACCCAGTACATCACTGTGTTATATCATGAAATTGTAACGCTGTTGTTCAAATTGATATTTAATATACTTTAATAGATTTTATAAAAGGGATCCTATTTAAATGGTAATTTTTGTGAATTTTATACAGCAGAATGATATATGATATGTTTTTTTGTGTTTGTTTTCATATATGTAAATATAGATCCGTTGAGGACCAATGGTTTGTACATGACTTTGACAAACTGTTTTTCAGTGTATGAAATTTTCAAGCTTTTTTGTGCAAAATGGATTGTTTAAAACTAAGCATTATACTTGGCATGAGCTTGTAGCTGGCTGTACATGACTGTGTGTATGTGTGTGTGCATGTGTATGTTTGACTTTTATATTGACATGCACAGGGCAATCTGTAAGCAAAGGGGAAAACTGTTTACCTCAGTGAGATCTTTTTTGCATGCAAGATTTAGGGACCTGTCTTCAAGGTCAAGGTCGAATGTTATGTCTTTGCATCAAAATCATATAATAGAATGAATCTTCTGTAGAGTTGCCCTTTCTTGAACAACAATCTCTCTTTAACAATTTATATCAGTCAAATCATGACAGTCTTACTGCAATAAGTAACTGTTGAACGTATTTTAATTAAAAATTCTTATTGCAAACAATTACAGGTTTGGCAAATAATTTTTTTAAATTTTTTTTTTAAAGATAATTTTGCACTAAATGATCAATATATTGTACCAGTCGCTCAGCATGGATTTATTCAGCTACATTGTCTGTAATAATCTCCAATGGCGGGGTCTCAGTTTACAGAGTACAATTAGCGCTTGTGCTCACAGACAGAATCAGATATAAAATTGGACATAATATGTCATACCCGTCATCCTTAGCTTTTGTCATAAGTCAGCGCCATAGAGAAACATTGTTATTATCTTGTGTATCGGTCATATCTAGAAAGTTGGTATTAAAAAGTGACTGTTAAATATCTGGTGACATTAAATTCTAAATATGGTTTAATAACTGCATATTTGAAATCAAAAGTGTTATATGTGAAATCTGGAGTTGATAAAAAGTCCTACTTCAAAATTTGAATCAATCTTACTCTAGTACAAGACTTTCCGGTTATGAAGAAGTACCGCTTTAGGAAATGAATTTCAATCGGAATGAATTTTTGTGAAAACTTGTATATTGGAAATTAAATTGTGGTGAAATGTTATATTTCAGACAATATGAGATTTTATGAGGCATTGGTACTCTTATCTTTGTTTGGAGCGTTTAAAGATGTTTTTGCTACGACTAATGTAACTGTTGGCGTACTGCTGATGTCAAATGTACCGTGGCCATGGGACGTTCGCAGACTTGGTCCAGCAATAAAGATAGGAGTTGAAAATGCTAAAGATGTTTATGATGTTGATATCAAGCTTGAGTATCATACTTACCCTGGTGAATGTCCGCTGGAAGCGTCCATAGGTATGTATAGTCAGCAGTGATTTTTTTATAAAATAATTTTAATGCCTGTGCAGCCTGTTGGGTAAAAAGGCCTATAAATCCCACATTTGGGAAAATAAGGTAATGGTTGTTTTTATTATAAAAGTAACTTTTCAGCTGTGGCTGGTGTTTGTTATATGAGGTGGTGTAGGAGCAAAGATTCCTCTATAAAAGTTTAATACACAAAAACAGTCGGGGGGGGGGGGCAAATGAACAAAGAATTGGAAAAAATGGAAATTTTTGGTAAGGGGAAACCGCCTATATTCGGCAGTAAAAAAATCACTGTTAGTTTATACTCATTAAGTTACATTGATTGTGAAACAAGTTTACAACTTATATTAATAGAGCTGTCATCGATAGAAAAGCTATGGATGTATCATTGATATTTTTCCATCGACTGATTATCGATACCTATTTTAAAAAATCGATTCTTAAGAATAATTAAAACACATGCCTGAAAATGACGAAAATTCACCCAAAACAAAATTGGAAGCTTTGCACTGTCAAAAGGCTATGTTTAAAATTTCGCCGTACAAAAAAATTAATAACTGAAGATTATACAGATTTTTAATCAGGTTTTCAAAGAAAACCATGTTATCACAATGGTGTGAGTCATTGGGCGGGTGGGGGGTGGGCCGGGGGAATCGGGCGTCGAACTGGGGGTTTCCGGCAAATAACTTGAGTTCCATTGATCATATTATAACCAAACTTGGTGTATAGTAAGAACATGCGGACAGCTCGCTTAGGATTGCTTTGGGATTTGGTCCACCGTTACGAAAAGTACACTTTAACTTTAGTTTCGTTGATCATAGTTACATCAAACATGGTTTAAAGAAAGTACATGTGGAGAGCTTGCTTGGTATTGCTTTTAGACACGTTCTGTCAAAGGTGAAGGTCACCATTACTAAAAATAGCAATGTGGTTTCCAGCGAATGACTAGAGTTCCGTTGATCATATTGTAACCAAACTTGATGTATAGTAAGAACATGTGGACAGCTCGCTTGGGATTGCTTTTGGATTCAGTCCGCCAAAGGTCAAGGTCAGCGTTACTAAAAACAGCAATTTGGTTTACTTAAACTTTAAAAATCAGTTTCCACTTAATATCTTCGCTATGCGTGGGTGTATTGACATCAAACTTGGTGTATAGTTGTATAGTTGTTGCATATATATATAATATATCTAAGTGTGAGTGTGTGTATGCATGTATCACCTCTGGCACCTTTGCAGCATTGATGATCATCATGTATTCATTATACAAATAGAGCCTTGGTTACAAATAATTAGGTTTAAAACCTGGTTTGTGGATATATTGCCTATTTCTTGTTCTTATTTGTTTTGCCAAAAAACAAACATTCTTCATAAAAGAGAGGAAACAAAATGGTCAAAGTAATCCGTAAGCATGTAAAAGACATAAATAGAAGTGAAATATATAAAATCATACTCTGCAAGCAGGTAAATGGCATTTTAGTAAACGATACTTGATCAATCGATGTATCATCGATATTTCTCATTCAATATATTGATATCATCTATATGCATTTTGCCGAATCAATGACAGCTCTATATATACATATATATATACATGTATGTATTAATTACTCTCGATGACCGCTTCCTTAGTTGCTATCCAGTATGCTTGCCATATTTAAGGATTATGAAGTTCTCAGTTTGCCTCATGTATGGCAGTATTATCAACTATATAATCAAAAAACTAAACATTTAGAGAAAATATTTCACCGCCACTGGCAAAATGCTACACAAAATTGCTCTGTCTAAATTCTGCAAAGGGATGTTCAGAATGCAGTCAGCGTCTGATTCCCCATGTATCCAATGCAGCCAGCGAAGCTAGGAAACAGCTGCTTCCATATTGTTGGTTCTGGCATTACTGCATACTGGAACATTTAACAATCGCAGCTGGGACCATATTAAAGTCTTTTTTACAGTCGGACCTCGTTCATTCCAATTCATTGGGTTCAAAATTTATTTCAAATTATACATG
Source organism: Mactromeris polynyma (assembly GCA_032209605.1). Taxonomy (NCBI): domain Eukaryota; kingdom Metazoa; phylum Mollusca; class Bivalvia; order Venerida; family Mactridae; genus Mactromeris; species Mactromeris polynyma. Next base: position 1,381,610 of record JASFXZ010000032.1, read on the forward strand.
GTTTCGAATAGCCCATTCCAATTCGACGTGCCTAATGATATACAACGGGACCTGATATTTATTTTCTTTCCTGTCGAATAAACGAGGTCCTATTGTATCTATAGATGCAAGCTCCGTAGAAAGTGAGATTCTAAAAAGATAATGAATTACATGTATTACTTAATCTAAATTGTTTCTGCTCATTCTTGTTTCAAATGCTTGCTTTTGAAACCAAAAGTATGTATAATATCCATGGACATTTGAAATAAGCTCTCGAGCTTTCAGGGGCCATCCAACGTTATTACACATTCTTGCATCTTACCAGGCCTTCTAACCTAAGTATTTCTTTTTCGGCGCAGCCGTACTAACTTGGCTTTGCTTTTTGCATATCAGCATTGTGTAAACCAATCAAATCTTACGTTTACCTCTCAACATAATTCTCTCCAATAGAACAACGTTTGTGACATTGACGCGGATTGGTTAATTTTTTGTTCAGGCCTAAATTTTTCTTTACCAAACCTAAAAACAATAACTAGTTTATTGTTATGTATTTTTTCTTCCGAAGCAAAGTAATGTACACAATTATCGCAATGGTGTTATATTGTTATGTATTTTTTCTTCCGAAGCAAAGTAATGTACACAATTATCGCAATGGTGTTATGTTTGCAATGTATTTTTTCTTCCGAAGCAAAGTAATGTACACAATTATCGCAATGGTGTTATGTTTGCAATGTATTTTTTCTTCCGAAGCAAAGTAATGTACACAATTATCGCAATGGTGTTTGGTTTGCAACGAACACATTTTGAGCACGATAGAAGCGTTATTGTAAGCACGACAGTGTTGTATGTAAACTAGATGAACATTGTTAACCTTAACAACTGCATCTGAAAGTAGATCTATATTATATTTTAAGATTTATCTAGTGAGTAGTGTTGTTAGTCGACCCCATGGGAAATTGCCTGGCATTAGAATACAGAAGACATTCTAGGTGTTCACGGACATTTATATTGTTTAAATCTGACAAATCACAGACATATGGTTTATATTGTCCGTGGACAAATCCATTTGTAATAAGTTAAATAACATGAATATGCGAGTTCACGACTGATACAATGAGTACTGGTGAACTATATTGAAATAGACTTTACTGTCTACATATATATGACTTGGCATACTACAGAGTTATTTTTATCCAATCTCCTACGCAGTGTTCTCCCCTTGTAGGTATCAGAGCTGTTATCGAGTGACCAGCAATCGTTACATCTCTGCAATTTTATATATTGTACAACAAATCATAACCTTCAGTTTGCAAAGATTTGCTTGCATCAGATTGCGTCCATCATCTTTTTTAAAGATATTTCTTGTTACTAATATAAAAAGTTAGATAAAGATAAATTTCCATGATTTGAGGGTTTTTCAGCTAGGGGTCCTTGGACCCTCGTGTTTGACAAATTGGGGATCCTTAGTAAATTTGTAGAGTCCTAGATATGCAGTTTATACTTCACAAAAGTTTATTTTAGGGGTCCCAGGGATGCACATTAAGTTGAAAATGGGAGTCCATAGAAAGAATAGGGAGTCAGGGACTCAAGATTTCTGCGTTTACAAGGGAAATCCCTGATGATGTATATTAATTATACTTCGTTCTTATGCTAGTATAATTAATGATATTATGTTTTGAATAACCAGACATTTGTGATTTATACTGTGATAATATAAATTTTAGTAAGCAACAACTTTGAGATTTTCATGAAAAATCATATTTAACCATTTGCAATATCCATGTGTTGCTTGTGTGATATCTATGCTTCAGTGTATTGATATGTTGTTAGGACTACCTCATTCATTCGAATTCATTGGGAAATTTATTTCGAATAAAACATGGTTTTGAATAGCCCATTTCAATTTGACGTGCCTAATGTTGGAGCCTGATAGTTATTTCGGATGATACCAAGTATTTGGATAGAAAGTCGTTGAAGAAACGAGGTTCGACTGTATATCATTGTGTGTATCAACGTGAATAAGTCTGTCCATCTATAACTGAATAATAGATACACAGTCGACTCTCGTTATGTCGAATGTTTTGGGACCGTAGAAAATAGTTTGGCTTTACGAAAATTCGACATAAACGTCGGGAGGCCTTTCTGTCGGTGTTTCGTGAAAGTTTGTGAAAATTGCTTAAATTGCACTTTATGTACTTCTCATTAAGAATGATGTGTTTAATAATCTATATGCGTGTGTATATGATGCCTCTTTTAATTCAAACATGATATGGTGCAATCATCTCAAAATATCTAGAAGGAGATTCTTTTAAATATCAGCTTTATGGAGGGGTTTGACAATAATCGTAAATCAGAGCTTAGATGCCGAAAGATGTCATTTTGATAAACGGTCGTTGACGATAACGAGAAGTTTCGTTCCCGTTTTATAGTGATGATCAACAAAATTATTTTCACAACTTTCTCTTTGAACTCCAAAATTACGTTATCGAAGACAAAAACATGTACATGATAACTTACACAGCCTCTAGTAGTGTGGTTAACACAGTTAACTCCCTGCGAAGTAATTCATGTAATTGGCTACTATCATCCATAATCATGAAGCAAGCAATTGGTTCGCCGATATCTTTATATTTTCGGATGTGAATGTAATTAAAAATTCGATCCGACTTTGTATTAAACAATAGATTTGAGGTGCGAACTTGTTAAGCGTGACTTTTGAAAAAACTTCGAGGTAACGGAAAATTCGTCTTAAGAGAGTTCGTCATAACGGGAGTCGACTGTATTTGACGGATAGGTAGAAATATGAGCTATTGAAAGGTAACAATGAAATTTATTATGTACAATATAAATCATTGTAAAAAATTATAGTATTATTCGCATTTTTAGGACATTTGGTGGAACTTTTTTACGAAAAGAACATATCAGCTGTGATAGGGCCCGCTTGTTCAGAGTCTATTGTTGGTGCAGCCCGGCTTGCTGAGTACTTAAATGTACCAATGGTAACCGGGGTTGGTGATCTTGTAGTACGGCGTACATTTAGTGATGACATGTTTGAGACGTTGACCATTTTATCTTACAACATCGGTAAACTATCAGGTAAGACATACATTTTGACTAGTTTTTTGCTGCGAGGGCCCTTAGTCCCCTTTAGGGCACTAAGGGGCCAAGGGGCTCTTGGTTTCAGGGAATGTTGCATTGTTTTGAAGGAAAAGGGGAATTTTATGAAATGTTTGTTACACAACATAAAAGCAAATGTACTTTGTTCAGCTATTATTAACCTCTTCTGCTTTTACTTTCAGAAATATGAAAATCTTATTTAAACTAGTATAGTACATTAAAACAGTATGGAACGCCAAATCTACATAAACTCAAATATTTGAAGCTGTTCAATTATTTGGAGAGCTCACTTCAATTGAAGATATCTCCAAAACAACTCAATTGAAGATATCTCCAAAACAACTCAATTGAAGAGCTCTTCAATTGAATTAGAGCTCTCTCCAAATCAATTAGAGACCTCTCCAATTCAATTGGAGTCCTTAAACGCGGTTTTACTGTATTATTATTGTTGTACATTTGAGACTGCTCATCATATCAACATGTTTGTTTTTCTTTACAATATTGATAAATGTGAATGTTTCCTGTTTGATTAAACCTATACAGTCATGGCGAATGACTTCCAAGACTTGTCATTCATTTGGTCTGACAACCTTGAAAAACTTGTCGGACTGAATACAAACTTGTCAGACCGAATACATGTTGTTAAAAATTACCGCTTATTTCAAAGTGAAAGTAAACAAATCAAACACAAATGGGCAAATAATTGGCGTATTTCGTTAAATAACAGTTAAAAATTATTATTTACTTTAACATACACCCCTGAAATGCCTTTTTGACAACACAATCAAATTTCAAATGTCTGAAAGACAAGTGAATGTACAGACAATCGGTGCGCGTAAGAAGACCGCATTGTGTAAACTGCAACGCATGTTTTAAAACCCGTACCGTATCGGACATACGGACCGACGCACAGGCCTTCTGTATCGGACCTGGCCATTTTTTATCGGTCAGGTCTGACTGTCCGATGGGTATTCGCCATGACTGCCTATAGACCGTTTGTATTAAACTTGACATTTTCAACTAATTTTAAATCAACAGTGCTCCAAATTAGATTGATGCTGAAGAAATATGAATTTTTAGTGAAATGCTTAGAGCTTATGGCACTGTTATCAGATAATGTCCATATTGCTTTGTTACAAAACTCAACTCATCAATTATGTCATTTATTCAAACTTCAGTGAGTAACGAAATTTAATCTGGAAAATGTTGGATATCAACAGGCAAATATTGATTGGAAATTGATATTATACATGACACATAAAATATTAAATTGTTTTTGTTTCCATTTCATGGTTTAATTACATGTATGTTTATATTATTAGGCTTTGGTGCCAATGACAAATTTATGTATGATGTGTGAACATTGCATTTAATTTGCTGTTCCCTACATTCTACAGTCAAACCTCACTGAAAGACAACCTCAATAATAAGACCACCTCAAAATTAAGAACACAACTTTCAACTCCATTTTCACTGTTTTGCTCTTTATCCAACCTCAGTATTAAGACAACCTCAATATAAAGACCAGTTTTTACAGGTCCCAAGGTTGGTCTTATTATTGAGGTTTTACTGTATTTCATTAAAAATCTTGTACTTAATTATAAATTCTATCCTAGCTGCAAGCAGCTAGCAAAAAGCAGGGATCACATCTTTAGTCTTAAAGTCTTTGTTTCTGGTCCTAGAAAACTCCTTGAAAATGTCTAAAACACTGGAAATGGACTTGAATTTTGAAGAAATCTGCTTCAATATCACCTGATACTCCTTGAAATGTGTTCTGTTATTAAGTTTGCCTTTAGGAAACAATAAAGTAATAAAGTCTAGAAAAAAATGAATTAAAAAATGATAATACTTTGTACATGAATATAATACGGCACATATTGTGTATACTTTCTAGTGGGTACAACTCCTAGTGGGCACATCTCAGTTTCAATTTTCCACACTCAATAGGTTCGCAGCAGGGGTATTTTAGTCAGCCTTTGGTGGCAGTTCTAGTTAAATTCTATATTGAGCCTTCTTGCTAAATTACAGTGCAAACTCTCGAGAAGTTACATTGATAGTAAATTTTTAATACAGAAAAAATTTAATATGTTGTTGAAAAGAGGTTGTAGTTGAAGAAAGGGCCTCTTTGAAGAGAGGTTGTAGTTGAAGAAAGGGCCTCTTTGAAAAGAGGTTGTAGTTGAAGAAAGGGCCTCTTTGAAGAGAGGTTGTAGTTGAAGAAAGGGCCTCTTTGAAAAGAGGTAGTTGAAGAAAGGGCCTCTTTGAAGAGAGGTTGTAGTTGAAGAAAGGGCCTCTTTGAAAAGAGGTTGTAGTTGAAGAAAGGGCCTCTTTGAAGAGAGGTTGTAGTTGAAGAAAGGGCCTCTTTGAAAAGAGGTTGTAGTTGAAGAAAGGGCCTCTTTGAAGAGAGGTTGTAGTTGAAGAAAGGGTCTCTTTGAAAAGAGGTTGTAGTTGAAGAAAGGGCCTCTTTGAAAAGAGGTTTTAGTTGAAGAAAGGGCCTCTTTGAAAAGAGGTTGTAGTTGAAGAAAGGGCCTCTTTGAAGAGAGGTTGTAGTTGAAGAAAGGGCCTCTTTGAACAGAGGTTGTAGTTGAAGAAAGGGCCTCTTTGAACAGAGGTTGCACAATATGCTATATATCAGTCTGTTGCAACTTTAAGCCAGTTAGGTGGCCCTGTGGCTCAGTGGTTAACGCTGCTGACTACGAATCCGAAGGTCGTGGGTTTGATCCCTCGTCTCGCCGGATAAAACAGAAATACTTTTCAGTGTTTCCCACCTAACATAGTACTGGCATGTAACCAGGAAAGAACTGGGTAGATTCCAGGAAAATGGTAACTGTACGATGGGTCTCATTGGCACTGTGCAGTGACCGTATTTGGCTTCAAAAATTGTCTGTTTGACCTATACTGCTCTACTGGCAGGTAAATTTCCCCCTTCGGTTTCAAAAAGTCTATTTATGGTGTGCGGGGGACATACTGGGTCGACCAAAAATACCATAAATTGCATTATAAAATGTGCGCGGCGACGGGCGACCTCATAAACAGTAATACCAAACCACCTAAGCCAGTTAGGTACATGAATATTAACTGTTATGGAGTGCACATTAATTTTATCATTCGTTTATACTGACACAGGGATTATTTTCAGCTATTTTTATAGCTATTATTTAACTATATACCCAATAACAAAAAGTATATTATTATATTTCCCAATTTGAATGTAAAATTTCCCAAAAATCTGAAGAAAAAGGTTTGGCTCCATTAAGCCAAATATTGACCAAGTTAGAGGCTTTTCTCTCACAGGCAGTTTATATACAGTTTAAACTGCCTGAACAGACACCTGATGATAACAACAAACTGCTACATCAGACATTTCTAGTCGGTCCCGGCAAATCTGCTATATAGTCTATGTAACCTTAACCTGCTGATAACGGAAACTGCAAGTCCAGACATCCGACACTAATTGGCAGTCCCGCTAGCATACAATACATGTATTTCGCACCTTTTTATCCGCCCATTAAAAGTGCTGCATATGATTGCCTTACCCGAAAGCTTTGAGCGATGTGGGTAAATGTTTACTAGTATAAATCATTATTGAATAAAATTGTCGTCAAGGTCATTGTTTTGCATACAATTTATACCCTACCGAAACATTTGAAAATGAATCACTGATTGTTTGAATGCATTTGTACGAGCTCTGTTAAGTATCCAAATAAAAACTATTGACCTGTGTTGTTCTGTTTCTTTATGATAAATAGGGTATAGAACTGTGTTGAATATCACAATAAAATGTTAAAATCATAAACTGTTCAAGATTTTGCATTACAAGTTCAAACATTGTTGTTTCCACACGCGTGGAGATTGACAATGCTGACACTGAGGGTAAATTGAGGGTTCAGTGCAAGACTATACTAACTCCTGTATAAATACAAAGGAGTTAGGACAGTCGTGCGCTCGAAATTGATGTTGGTTCCAGTGTTGAACTTTTTTACAACATGCTATTCTTGTTCATATGCATACATACATATACATTATATAAAATTTCATTATTAATTATGTTACTAGCCATTTCACAACTTAACTGAATAAAGTTTTACCTCTGTGAGGTATCACATCGACTAGTATTTCTTTTGAAATTCGATAAACATTAATTTCAACTTCCTCTTGCCAAAATTACTGAGAACCTGTTTATCCGACAACCTGCTATAACCGACATTTTTACCAAGGACACCTGATGTCAGATACGACAGTTTACACTGTACATATATAGCAATAGTTGATTAATTTAAATCAACTACTTCCTTTAATTTTATTTCTAAAATTTTGCTGTCATTTCTAGACTTTTTTCCCAATTTCTAAGATTAACGCGCAAAAATTCCCAATTTGAATATTATGGCTCATTATTCCCAAAATAGCCAAAATAAATCCTGTGACATATTATTTACAGAATCCATTGCTTCTATATTGATGACATACAAATGGAGGCATACCGTCGTGCTGTATGACTTTCATCATACACTGTTCAATCTTGCTGGCGTCAATTTGGTTAACGATTTGAATGAACTAAGTGATAACTTCACTCACCCATTTCCCATTGCTTTTGATGCCGGGAAACTAACAACAGAAAGTGATTTTAACAAAATCCTCATTGAAGCAAAGCAATATGCCCGAGGTAAGACAATTACAATCTGATTGAATAAACTCTTTGTATTTTATCAAGATTCGCTGTTCTACCTATATTGTCACGATTATCATGGACATATAAATCATGGATTGGAAACGTCCTACTATGTGTGTGTAGGTTTTTTTGCCGTAATCGTCATATTTAAAGATTTCTGAAGTCTTAATTAATACATTTTTAAATTACTATATTTAGTTAATTAAGAATTAAACAGATCAATAAGTAATTACACAGACATTTAAGTGATAATCGGAGCCAGGAATAGACAGAAATGAACGGAGATTGTCGACTATCACCAATCAATAAATTTATGGAAATTCATGATACTTACCAAGTGCGCACTAAAGGATTGTGGGTAAATTATTTCTCGTTATAGTTTCACCAATATCGGTCAGTTTTGAATCCATGGTTTATATGTCTGTGCCATTATTATGAAATTACTTGTTACAAACAAGATCAATAACTCTGTTTATAGAATGTAGGATTAGTGGTTGATGGATAGATGCCTGACTTATGGTCCGACAGTCGTGACTTCAAACCATGACTTGGGACGTGATTGAACTACCAGCAACACAATCCCTGAAATTGGTGTGATTACTGGTTAGTAGTCCAGGAAGAGCTTAACTCATCAAGCCGATTCGTTATTTTGTAAAGCATGCAGCTCTTTTTGCGACGCACCTTACTAATATGGTTTTGCTATTTTCATATCAGTTTTGTGTTAACCAATAAAATCTTACGTTTACCAACGATAATTTCTCTTCAGCCGAACAACGTTTGTAACCTAGCATTTTTTTCTGTTGCACAACAAATCTAAACCTCCAATTTGCTCCGACCATCTTTTTTCAAGATATTTCTTGTTTCTGTATAATGCCATATTATCTTATGCCATTCTATTGACTTACCGAGTGTATCATGGCGTTCTTATTCAATGGTAATCAAGTCTCTTGGTACACCACTGAAAGGCCATGGTTATATTATTAGAAGACTGTAATTTTGCTGAGATCATCCTCGATACCAAGGCTATTCATATGATGCCCTTGGCAAACTGACTGTAAAAATCATTTCATTGGCAGAGAAATGCTAATGAATATTCATGCATTACAAAGTTTGGCTAGCCAATTTGCCCAGGGTATCATATATGTTATGAATAGCCTGGGTACTGAGGATGAGCTGAAAGTTGCAAATTGGAAACTGTTTATTAATTTGAAGAAATTTCAAAATTGCAATTTAAAAATCATATTACCATGTAAAACTGCACCAAAACTTCCCTGTTCTTATAAGCTTCTTCCTGTTTTAGTTTGTCTTTTTATTTTAGTTTTTATCTTCTTCTGCGATGCAACAAAGTTCAGAGATTTCATGTATTCGGCTCATACTAGCGGTCTGGCTGAAGGTGACTATGTGTTTATAACCATGGAACTGTTTCCTAGTGATTGGCTGGGAAATTACATGGAAATCACCAAAAGTATGTATTCAGTATGATATGGACAGTTCCACAACAAAACCTGTATTAGTGAGGAAGGTCATTACCTCAAGTATTTCATAATAAAAGTTTTGATATCACAAATTAAGTGCTTTCTCTGAAGTGTCTACATGAGCATGAAAATGTTTATAGGTGTTATGATATTTGTTTGTTTTTTTCATTTGAAAAAAAAGAGCTTTTTTTAGAATAATGACTACATTTGAATAAAGACATCATTTTGTAGATTACTTTTGTTCCTAACATTTAAATTGCTATAGGAAGAAAAGTAGAAGAAAAGTAGAGGTTTGATTTTAATATTTTTGGTATCAAAATTAACTAGTGAAATATATCTGTAAGAAAATGTAAAAACCTGAAAATGTGTTTTTGGTCACTAAAACAGGTTTTGTTGTGGAACAGTTCATATGGTTTATTCTCGTATATAAGACTTTGTGTCATAAAACAAATTACAAATCAATGTCAGGTTTATGTACATTTATCTTGAAACATAATTGTATAATATTCAAAACCAAGGATAACACAGAACAGAAGGACAAGTGTCCCTCTTCTTTCCATTGTGGCCCATGATATGGATCATACGACATTGGACAGGCATGTCATACACTGTGTAAAAGTGTTGATTATACCTTACATCATCCTCAGTACCCAGATTATTCATAACATATATAATTACTGGGCAAACTGACTTTAAAAATCTCATACTCATGAATCATTAATGAGGTGGAATCCAGTCGCTTGATTGGCCACATGACACACACCGCATTTGATACGGAATTTGCTGAGGACTTATGTATGAAAATCGCGGTTCTGAGCAATCCAATGAGATCGCGGCTTTCAAATTGTGTTAGGCTGCCATTTTTGTCGAATTTGCTGATAGCTCTTCACAAAGGAGATTCCTCCTTTTTTGTCATCATCCATTTCATTGGTAGAGAAATGCTAATGAATATTCATGCATTACCAAGTTTCGCTAGCCAATTTGCCCAGGGTATCATATATGTTATGAATAGCCTGGGTACCGAGGATTACCTTACATGGTATATACCCAACCTCTACAGGGCAACACCCTTTGGGAGACCGCAAATTTGAGCTGTTACAGAGAGGGCATTGTTCCAGAGAAGTTTTAAAAATTGGTTGTAAACGGTTGCCACTTTGGAGTGGATGCATTGAAGTCTATAATTGACATTAGTAGCTAAGTAGATAATTTATTGTGCCAATTAGTTTTAAAATGATGCTGTTTCATAATACAATTGGGAGCCGCGGCCGTGGTCCAGTGGTTAGTGCGCTGGACTTGTAACCCAGCGATCTGGGTTCCATTCCCGGTCGCGGCAGGTCATACCCTTCCATGAAAATTTGACAAAAATGTCGATTTTCCTCCACATGTGGAGAAGTTGCCAGCTCCTTGTGGAAGGGTAAGTTAGTACTGGTAAGAATTCAGTCCAGGAAAAACTGGTTAGGTGAACCGGCCGCCGTATATAACTGAAATATCGTTGAGAAACGGCGTTAAACCCGATGAAACAATCATAATACAATTGACAGAGCAAAAGTTATGTGTATGATTAAAATACAGACAGATGCAATCATATTTGTGTAGTGAGCAGTTCTAAAAAAGTTCACATTACACTAAGAATTGTTAACGAAATGCATTTGGCAAAAATCGATTTTTTAGCCAGATTTATCAGTGAAAAGTATCAGTTTATAGATTGGTGAAAACTGGGCAGGCGGTAGGGTAGGGGGTCTGTTCGGATGTCAACAATTTTGCATTAAAAGTTTTTATCCAATCTTCATAAAACTTGGTCAGAATATTTGTCTCCATGATACCTAATAGACTTTTTTTACCATCCTGAAAAGAGCACTTTGAGATGAAGAGGGAAAAGTAATAATACATTCAGCAAAAGCAGGGAATTAAAACATTTATAAGTAAAATAGCCATGCTCTTATTTTCCCAAATTTGGAACTTATCACGCATATTTTCCCAATTGAAAAGGCACAGGCAGTAAAATTATTTAAAAAAAAAAATCACTGTTTGTGTACTAACAATATGACACTTGGTTTACAGATGATGCTAAGGATTATGGTGTAGCTAAAGGATATGAGACGGCTCTCATACTGACCTTGCGTAAACCGGATAATCCGGAGTATGTGGCGTTTGCTGAGAGGGTTAAGACTGAATCCCAGCTTCCACCTTTCAACTTCACTTTCCCAGATAATGAAGATGTAAGATGGGTTCACATGTTGCTTTGATATTTTATTATTTGTTAAAGTTTATAATCACCTTACGCTAACTGCCTGATGGAACTCTGTGTCTAAAGTCTCTATATCCTTAGGATGTATAGATTCATCGTAAATAATGTTGCACCACTGATGCTTTTTCACTTTTTAGACCATTCTCACAGCAATATGTCCAATCAGAGGCCTCTTCTTCAACCGTCTATATCGTATATACAACGGTCCATGAAGTTCATGTGATCTTAGTCGGATAGACAATCTCGTGGCATTACTTATATGAGAGCGTCAGTGTGTGTTTAATATTATATGGTATAGATAATGCCACTTGTCTCACTCTGTCCTATATATATATACATCTGTTTTATGGTATTTTATGGCTTAGAATTGACGAAAATATTGTTGTCAAGCTAGCAAATGGTGCATCAATGTTGAGAAGTGTTCAAGGTTAAAAGACTTGAGATCAGTCCCCAGGCTCAATTTAAATAAATTTTCGTTCTCAATTTATTTCTTCAGATTTATTTGGAATTGGGGAAAATGTATACTATTTTTGGCATTGGGAATATAAAACAGAAAACTGGCTATAAAAACAGCAGGAAAGAAAACTGGTGTAATATTTATTGCAGGTGAATTACTACATTACGGCAACCTATGACGCTGTTACATACCTGGCCGCAGCATATAATAAGACGGTGGTTGATGGAGGAGATATAAAAAACGGAACATTGGTTGCTCAAAACCTCTGGGGAAGTTCCTTTCAAGGTATAAAATGTTGTACAGAGATATTTTGTTCGCTATGAGCAATTTTTTGAGTGAATATCTAAAAAAAAGATTCGGTTCTTTTTCCTGCTATACTGATTGGCAATCTTGGCCTCTTAGTTCACTTATGATCTCAGTTCTGGTCTCAATCTCCCAAAGTGTCTCAAATAGAAATCTCAGCTCAATATTGAGAAATTGTTCAAATCAGAGTCTGAGTTTGAGACAGATCTCTTAAAAAAGATTTGAGAAAAAAGTCATCTTATTTTGTGTTGTAATACCAATTTTGAGAAAAATTTGAGACAATATTTGAGCTGAGATTTTGTTCAGATTGAGATGGTTCGGGAGGTAGGGGGCCGTTCTGTCTCAAACTCAAATATTTGAGAATTTATATCACCAGTTACAATAGCTCCCATGTAAACTAGATAAGGACATACTAGCATATCCATAAATGGTGAGACTGTTTTGCGCTGTTTTATTTTACCAGAAATGAAATATTGAGTTGAGAACATTTTCAAAATGAGAAGTTTTGTTACATTGGGGTCTGCATACTCTGAGTGCTAAATTATCTTAAGTTATACTTGCATATTATTATGCTGTATAAGTGTATATTTTTGTGAGTCTAAAAGTAAACATATGGACAATGATTTCCGACATTTTACAAATGGAAATGTTTGAGGATCACAGAAATGGCGATTACATTTGTATAACATTTAATTGTAAAATAATTCTTAGAGTTGGTCAAGGAAATATTTATGCTGGCAGATATTTTCAAGACTTACTTGTATTTTTGAAGTTTGTGAACACGTCCATGATGTAAACACTGTGAATATACTTTTTTTTACTGATTAGTGCTTGGAAATCCTATCTTGTTCCTCATTTCAGGTATCACGGGATCTGTAGCAATAAACGAAATTGGTGACAGAAAGGCAGATTTCGATCTTTACGACATGGCCTCTCCAGAAACAAAGAACTTTGTTGTAATTAAACTTTTTTTTTAGTTTTTAGACACCTTGTTTATGCCACCCTGCCATTCGAAGAATGGTGAAGGGGCATAAAGTGTTACCCCTGTCCGTCTTTCCGTCCAAAAATTGATTTCCGATCAACTCTTCAAAGGATGGATGGATTCAATTCATATTGGGCCAATACATATAGGATAATAAAATACAGGTCAAGTTTTGATTTCGGTAACAATCTGCTGATTTTTGGAGAAGTTAGGGCCCTCTTTGTACTTAGAAAATTGTTTTTCCGTTTAATATTGCTTAAAAATTATTTGGCCTTTACAAACATTTTTAGTATCTGCATTCTACTAAAAAGCCCATAGAGGGGGCATCGGTGTCCTATGGATACATCTAGTTAATTCCTGTTTCTCCTTAGTCACTTGAGTCCAATATTCTAGAAAAATTATTAATTTAAGATAGCTCTTAAAAGCCTGAAAGCTTATTTCTAATGGGGTCCTTTTAATATTGATTATGTCCTTTTTGGAGTAAATACAGCATGGTTTTGAATGTATTGTTAAGGTTACACTGTTGATTATTTATTCTCTATTTGTATTTATGTTTATATCTGTAAAAATATCACCAACAGCGTACATTAGCTTAGGGACATACAGAACTGCTGTCCACCCGTTTGTCTGGAACAGTTTTATAATTATCTCCGTCTAAAGTGCTTTCTCATACAGTGCAACCTCTGTAGAATGACCCTCTCTTGAGCAACAACCTCTCTTCAACAACAGTCTCATTTTTCATATTGTAAGAATATACTGTAAATTTAACCTCCCTGGATCGTAAACCTCTCGACAACAATCGAAATTTACATCTCCTAGGGGGTGTCGCTCTTAGAGAGGGTGCACTATATTTTGTTCAGACAATAATTGTGGAATTACTTAAGACATTTTATCATATAATAGATGGAAATGCAAGAAATGCAGCATTAAAGAAATGTAACTCTTTCTGAAAGAAATGAAACTATCTCCCTTTTTAAGATCAGCTGTCCAATTTTTGTTGGGGCGATTTAGCTCAGAATCTTTTCCATGGTAGTTATGTTACGCATTGTAAGGAAACAGAGATGGGTAAGAATGTCTTTAACATCGCTTCCTTGTAACATGATGTGCCATAAAAACTGACCCAAAAACCGCAATGAAAAGAAGAGCAACTCATTACATGTAATAAGAAGAGATTTTCATTGACAAGTTTTTAATTTTTCTTCCATATTTTAACTCGATAATCAGACCAACTCACCACCAAGACTGACTTTCTTCAGAACCAGTTGTGGTCGTATTATCGAGGTGTAACTGTATTTTGTTTTGTTTTAGAGGGTTGGTCGATTTCGAGGTGCCACCCATATGTACACAGAGACATTACCCATTGCCTGGCCAAATGGAGTGCTACCTGTTGACATTCCAGCTTGTGGTTTCAGAGGGGACCTTTGTCCACCTGTCGAAAGTTAGTAATATGATACAATACAATACAATACAATACGAAAGTGTTTTATTTGCATTATAAGGTCTCTGGTCCAAAAAACAAAACATTCTGCATGATATTTCATACTGTTTAATATTGTTCATTAAAGAAAACATTTCATTTGCTTTAGTACTTGCTTGTTTTGGAAAAGGTTTAAAAAATTATCATTATTATAGGCAGTATTGTAGATGTGATTTATTCCTCATTAAGTCAAAGATATTGTCTTTGTTGGTAAGTCTAATGAAACTGAAATGAGCGCTGCTGTGGGATTTCCAACCTTATTTTAAGAAAACGTCACATGTGATGTCACTATAAAAAATTTGCAAGTATTGCTTACCATCAGTACATGTGACGTCACATGTGACGTTTTCTGGAATTGAAGTCACAGAAGCGGTTGGAAATCGTACAGCAGCCCTCAAATGTTACTGAACTTCTTTACAGTAATTTAGTTTTTCATGAATGCAAAAAAATATATTTGAAGTATTATTCTTGTTTCTTATTTTCCAGCTGATTACACAATTATAATAATTGTCCTGATTTCTGTGATTGCTTTTGCAACTATTGTTGGTGTCGTCTCCTTTGTTCTTTACAAGTAAGTGACTTATATTACCCTAGAAATGCCTAGTTATAAGCTATAATATTGTCATATCCCTCATTCAGCTATACTTAAAATATGTTTTTTTCAGGGAGATAGAGAAATTTTTGTTCACTGATCCTAGTTACTTGTCCAAATATGCTTTATTTTCAGGAACCTGAAATAAGTCTTATACAATCCTCCGTCCACTAGCATAAAGCCTATGATCAGGGGTTCCACTAGTTGCTGAGGGTCACTTTGATAATTTTTTACCAGATTTTACCATTTTATAGCCAAAATACGTAAAATTGACCCTTCAGCAAGAATCCTGAGAGTCAAAATATGGCTTTTTGGAAATTCCAGGGGTCAAAGGGTCAAGTCAAGGGTCAAATGGAACCCCTGCTATGAGTCGGTTTAGAATTGTGACATTTATAGTCAAAGTGAGCTCAATTGAAAATCATTTTATATTATATTTTCATCTGAACATTTTCAGTACTAATGATGTTTTCTTTATGCAAAATATTTTTACCAAATCTATTTTTTTCTAAAATTGTCAAGTATACTCAGATGTGTTATTGTCATGGCAACAAAAAGTATTTTTCTCATTTTCCTAACCAATTATATTGGTGCAACAACCAAATAATTGTTTGGTTAGATCTTCCAATTGGTAATACATGTTTATTTACATGTAAGAAGTCACAGGAATATACAGTAGACTTCGAAACCTTGAACAGTTTTGGCTCGAACACAGATACCTGGAACAAAGTCTTTAACCCCTTCTTGTTTCATATTATCTAACAGTAGATTACTCTAACAGAGATAGGTCGAACACTTGAACATGACTTGCAGTCCCAGCTACCGTTTAGTTCATTTTTGGACGGTACCGCTCAGGTACCGTCAATAGTAGTGGCAATTTGAGAGGCATACAACAATTGGTTCCCGTTTTCAAAACACGAAAAAGACTGAAAGCCGGTAACATGTAAAAAACGTCCACATCGGCCTAATTACTACGCAAACAAAATAGTCCCAAAGTTCACCGGACGAAATAATATCATAAACGTTTCAATAAAATGCTATCATTCAATGTATACAGTATCTGTCAAAATTTTCAATACACAACACCCGACACCGTTTACAGTTTTGGATTTATCGTAGATATGGTCTCGTTGCGCACGACTACGAAAATTATCGGTGTCATCTTTCTATGTACACCTCACTCTGTGCTTGGAAAATTAATTGGAAAATACCCCACTACAACAAGATAACTCATAATCTATGACAAGCTAGTGATATCATAACTTTATGCCTGGGCATACTGATTTTACTCCAAGTCCGTGCTGACATAATTTGATATGTCATTTTATAATTAAATATCCACAAACATTACATAAAGGGTCTGAAATCTTTGTATTTAATTTATTTTACAATCGTGACAAACATTTCACTTGTTTTATAATTTTAAGGTTCTACCATTATTACTGACCTTTTTTCTTTATTTTGGTTTGAAAATCTAGCATTTCTAGAACAAGTCGGATTGAAGATGTTTTGGAAAAAATGTTTACTATTTTTCAATAAATTTTTATTCTTTTTCGCATTTCTGTCTTATGATTTAGTTTTGTTTCATATTCCATGCAAACCATCTTACCTATTTACAAATACTTTGATATTAAAAAACTGACTAGTTACAAAACGGAAACTTGTATGCAACCAGTTGCCAGCTGGGCTACAGAGACAAGTGGTACATCCCACAGAACTTTTGTGCTTTGATTTACCATAGATAGGTTGTGCAATACAGTACTTAACACCTTTGATTTATCAGTTGAAATTGAGGGTGAAATTTGCGGCACTTTTCATTTGCATGTCTTACTCGACTGTTGTACTACATACATGTACTTATGTGACAAACAAATCAGTTAATAGATCTATTAAATATTAAATGAACACCAAACTGGAATTGTAATTGTTAATTATCCATTGAATTTCAGAGTAAATCAAATTCTAAAACAGCAGTTTATGGTCTTAATAACTTTCTTAAACAAAAGCGCAAACTTCATTAAGTAAAGTTCATCTAAGTCTCCAAATTGGTATAAATTCTTCCCAAAATTTATTATCTTAACCATTCATAATGCATAGTTACACTCAGTACTGGGAACAGTCAGTTCGTACAGACAAATGTATACCATAGATGCATAGAACAATAGATGGCTCAAACAATAGATGGCTCAAACAATAGCTGCCTCAAACAATAGATGCCTCAACAATAGATGGCTCGAACAATAAATGCCTCAAACAATAAATGCCTCAAACAATAGCTGCCTCGAACAATAGATGCCTCAAACAATAGATGGCTCAAACAATAGCTGCCTCGAACAAAAGATGCCTCAACAATAGATGGCTCGAACAATAGATGCCTCAAACAATAAATGCCTCAAACAATAGCTGCCTCGAACAATAGATGCCTCAAACAATAGATGGCTCAAACAATAGATGCCTCAAACAATAAATGCCTCAAACAATAGATGCATTGAAGAATAGATGGCTCAAACAATAGATGGCTCAAACTAATTGCTAGATCTGATGGCAGTTCTAGGTTTGGAAGTTTTATGTACTTAAATGTGATGTTGTCTCAGCCATATACATTTTCAAATTCATTGTATATTTACACTTCAGGCGACACTTATCTGAACAAGAAATTGATAAAAAGACATGGATTGTTGAATTTCATGACATTAAGCCAAGGAAAGGGAAATTCAACGACTCATTTATGTCCAAATCTGTGCTAAAAATAGAAAGCCAGGTAAAATGGTATTCCTCTTGTGCTTACCCCTCCCCAATTTCTACTTTCCCTTTCTTCATTTGCCCTACTTTAGTTTTGTTTCATACCTCCTCCCTAATCTTGAATAGTTTGCCCCCTAAAAATCTGCATAGGGAGAACCTTCTTGCATTACTTTTTGCCTCATACATTATTAATACAACCAGACTTGATCTAACTCAAATAGATGTGTTCATTACTAAAATAAATCACTTGATAATATAATGTTGGACCACCTCAATAATAAGAATGCCTCAAAATTAAGAACTCAATTTTCAGGTCCATTTTCACTGTTTTGCTCTTTATTCAACCTCAATGTTAAGACCATCTCAATAATAATACCAGTTTTCAAGGGTCCCAACGTTGGTCTTATTATTGAAGTTTTACTGGATATATTTATGATGCATCAAGAATTTCTGTATTGAATTTAATTGCAGGATGAAGATAATACAACAAACTTTTGTAGGACAGCTTTCTGTATGAGTCACGTTGTAGCTGTGAGGGATCTTAACATAGAGACTGTAGAAATGAGCCGGCAGTTGGCTGTAGAATGTAGACAGGTTGTATTCATTACAAATAATTATGTTTATTATTAACAATTGTTATCACTAAACAAATTTTTATTTTATTGTTTATTCATAAATTAAAGGTGATCATATTCAAGGAAACCACAATTATTTTCATGATGAATTAAATGTGTTTGACAATTTACTTATTATGTAAATGTATTTTTTCATGCATCATAATGTTGCCTAAAGTAATTGCCCGTTTTTCATACAGATGCAAATAATGGCACACGCAAACATCACAAAATTTATTGGAGCCTGCCTAGAGCCAGGAAAGCTATCTATTTTGATGGAATATTGTCCTAGAGGAAGCTTACAGGTAAATTTTCAGTTGTAAAATGCCATTCACAGCATGACTGAGTATATCAGGGTGTCGAATGAGCAATATAAGAAAATGATGGCTATAGACTGCTCCTTGACTCTTAGGGATCCAATGTGGTCGAGGGGCCTGATCTGAAGGCAGACTGTCAAGTGGGCCCTACTTATCCTACATTACCTACTTTTTCCTACTATTTTACTTGCTCCCTACTTTTTCTTGAAGGAGCCCTACTAATCCTACTTTATTTTAAATCTGAGGCGTTAACTCAATGCTGGGGCATCTGTGTCCTATGAAGGCATCTACTTCATTGAATAAAATCCGTTGAAGTGTCAGAATTTGTATAAATTCGACACAAAATTTATTATCTTAAGCATTTCCTTAATGCTTAGTCGATTTTACTGGGGATAGTTAGTTCGTACATACACATGTATACCATAGATGCCTCAAACATTAGATAGCTGGGGCATCTGTGTCCTATGAAGGCATCTACTTCATTGAATAAAATCCGTTGAAGTGTCAGAATTTGTATAAATTCGACCCAAAATTTATTATCTTAAGTATTTCCTTAATGCTTAGTCGATGGTACTGGGGTCAGTCAGTTCCTACATACACATGTATACCATAGATGCCTCGAACATTAGATAGCTGGAACTAATGGCTTGGTTCGACGACCACAGAGACTAACCTGTAGTTCCTTCTATATTCTTTAATAATTATAATTTCAGGATATTATCCACAATGAAAATATAGCACTAGAGTGGGACTTCAGGTATTCCTTGATCTTGGACATTATTAAGGTAATATGACAGTATGGAATAATGATATTAGATTGAATTATTAAGTGCAGAGTTATTACCCTTGACTTTGTAAAAATAGCTTGTTTGGTTAAGGTCAAAGGCAGAACTAAATATCAAATGTTCTAGCCATTTGTTTTGTATTTGACTGAATGTCCAATCTGCAGTTGAAAAACCCATCGCTCTTAAGGCTAAAAGTTTGACGTACATAGTTGCCATTACTTGCTCCCTACTTTTTCCCCAATTGTTCTTGAAAGAGCACTATTAACCCTACTTTTTTTCAAATCTGAGGCATTAACTCCAAATATTTATTTCCCCTGTATGAAGTGCAATCATGGAGAATGTACAGTACAGTGCATTTTTACCATTTTTGATATTCCAAAAGTATGGAATCATCCCTTTTTTAAGCAATAAATTCCCTACTTTTTATAAAAAAATAGTCCTACTTAATCCCTACTTTTTGACAAGAGGTGAGTTGACAGCTTATGAAAGTGTTGTCTTTTACTAGAATTAGCTTGTTATAACAGGTAAAATCTGCACAGTCCAGTTTATCATTGTAGCAACATCTGTTTGTTTTTCAGGGAATGCAATACCTACATGGAAGTCCTTTAAGTGTACATGGTCATTTGTCAAGCACTAATTGTGTGATAGACAGTCGATTTGCCTTAAAGATTACAGATTATGGACCACCTGCACTTATAGCTCTGGACCGAACAGCTCGGCAAGACCAACAAGTCGCTGAAAATATCTTCAATAAACGTCGTAAGTGTTGGCGAATGAGAAAGCTGTAACGATTTTTTATCGTCTGTACCAGGGATCGTATATGAACTATAGTGTGTTCCAGTCTGTACTTAAAGATAACATTATTTTATTTCATGCTTTCCGCTGGTTTACCTGTGAGCATCTGACTTAAATTTTCAGTGTTAGCTACGCCACACGTGAAAATATTGTGTCCGCTGCTCACTTGGTGAAATAACTTCCTGTCGAAAAACCCATCGCTCTTAAGGCTAAAAGTTTGACTTACATAGTTGCCATTACTTGCTCCCTAATTTTTCCCTAATTTTTCTTGAAAGAGCACTACTAACCCTACTTTTTGTCAAATCTGAGGCATTAACTCAAAATATTGATTTCCCCTGTATGAAGCGCAATCAACAAAGTGTTCTACTTCGGGACCAGCTATATAACAAGGAGCAAGGTGAAAATTACATTGAACGGGATCTTATTCTTATATTAGTTCCGACCATCAATTTAACCATTTACAGTAAAACCTCAATAATAAGTCTACCTTTGGGACCTTTGAAAACTGGTCTTCTTATTGAGGTGGTCTTGATATTGAGGTTGAATAAAGAGCAAAAGCAAATCAGTGAAAATGGACCTGAAATGTGTGTTCTTAATTTTGAGGTGTTCTTTAAGTGAGGTTTTACTGTAATACTTTCTACTTAAGGTCAACTATGGACAGCTCCAGAACATTTACGATCAGCAGGTTACTCACAGAAAGGAGATGTCTACTCATTTGCCATCATTTTACAGGAGTTGATCAATAGAACTGAACCATTTGGTGATGCAGAAATGGAAGTTGAAGGTATTATTTCTTTCTCAGTGCATTAGAAATTGATCAACAATTGATAGTGTTAGGTTTGTATATGGCTGTTTAATTTCCTTGAAGTGCAAACCACAGTTGGACCCTGTTTTTCGACAACCTTCTCTCTGAATGCTTCCTATCATCCGAAATAAATATCGGATCCCAATCTCTTCCCTCCATATTTCTATATTAAAAAATGTTGGTCATAATTAAACACCTTGTTAAATTCGAGACAATCACATAGTACCAAAATTATAATAGCGTATATTTTCACACCTGCCATTTGAAGTCGTCTGTCGGTCATCGTAACTTCCTTAAAGTGCCACTTGTTTATGCAGCTTCCTTATTCAGTTTTCCAGTTACAAGTTCTGTCTACAAACAATAGACTCTTGTTTCTGTTGCTTCATTGTTGTTGAAACTATTCCATGGGGTATTGTTAGTATAAAATTGTAGTTGAAAATGATCTTTTATCAGATATTTTGGCTTCTTCCTCCTTGTTTTGCTGCTTACATTACAATAGGAGGGGGTATGTACTCTTGTTTGACCTCCTGTCCCACATACGTTTGTGTCACGGTTATCTAGCAAAGTACAGTCCGACCTCATTTATTCGAATTCATTGCGCCCATTTCGAATAATACATAGTTTCGAATAGCCCATTTCAATTCAACATTCCTAAGAAGATACATCGGGTCCTGATATCTATTTTGGATGACATTACACCAAGTATTCGGATAGATAATTGTCGAATAAACCTAAGGTTCGACTGTAGTAGCAAACTTCATAGGATAGGTAGCCATCACATAGAGTTGTACACATGGGAATTTAACTTTGGATTCAGTAAATAAGACCAAGTTATGACCCATGGCCTGTTGGAAGTTTGTCACAGATATGTTGAAAGTATGATTAATTATAACTTAGATTAAATGTGCATGAAGTTGTATGTATAAGAGTTTTCACCCTTGGATTAAATCTGTAAGTGCTGAGTTGCGGTCCTTGACAGAGTGTGCATAAGTCAGCAATTTAATTTTAAATTAATAAAAATGGAGACTTTAGGCTGTCAGTTGTATCAAAATGGATTGTTGCAGCATTGGGCATTGTTTTATACATGTCCCAACAAGTATGACTTGTATGCTTGAAAGTTGACCTGTTTTAGTGATTCCTAAAGGTGAGTTTGTTAGTACTTGACTACCTGCTTATCGCTGGAACAAGCTACCTGGCACTATGGGGCCTGGCTGGTTAACAAACAACTCTTGTTTAGATTTATGGCAAATATATTTCTTTACAGTCAATTTTGAAAAATGAATTTGAAACTTCTTTTAGATATTATTGCCCAGCTGATCACAAAGAGGCCAGAACTATTAAGACCTACAATTACAGAAGAACAAAATGCATCTGACTTGATCTCATTGGTGGAAACCTGTTGGGCTGAAGATCCAGAAGAAAGACAATCTTTCAATGATATAGATGAAGTTTACAGAAAACTTAGACGGTAAACACCAGTTAACATGACTTAACTTGCATTACAGACTGACAAGTGGGTCCTACTTTTCCTATATTTCCTACTTTTCCCTACTTTTATATTTGCTCCTTACCTTTTCCGTACTTTTTCGTTAATTTTTCTTGAAGAGCTCTACTAATCCTACTTTTTTCAAATCTGAGGCGTTAACTCTAAATATTTATTTTACTGGCGTGTCAAGTACAGAGGTCTAATCATGGAGAGTACAGTGTGGTGATATTTTACCATGTCATATATTCCAAAGGTAAGGAATCGTCCCTACTATCCTTACTTTTAGGCAATAAATCCCTACTTTGGGCAAAAGTCTTTTGCCCTACTTTAAAAAAAAATAACGCCACTTTATTCCTACTTTTTGAAAAGATGCAAGTTCAGACAGCCTGTGCATATTTACTATAAAACAGCTTTGCCTTTATATATGAGAGACCAAATTAATTTGTTTATCCTGATGCTATTTACCACTGCTGGGTTAGCTCAGTCGGTAGAGCGCTAAACTGCAAATTTTGAGGTTGTATGTTCGGACTCTGGATGAGGTGCATGTGCTCTGTGAAAATTTGACTGCAGATAATGCATCCAAAGTCATTTGTCCTCCACCTCTGATTCAAGTGGAGAGGTTGTCTGTTGCTTGCAAGTAAGTACTGGTTGGTCACCAAGGAACATAAGTAAGGTCAGTTGACTGTCGTACATAACTGAAATACTGTTGGAAAACCAGCTTAAAATTTCAATGCACAATGCCATCCAGTGTCATTCACCATTTAGTAATGTTTCATGGTATTCATTGAACGTTCTATCTCATTTTCTACCTTTTTCGAAAATTATATATAAAAGTCGAGGGTTATTATTGCTTGCTTAAACTGGAATAAAGCTGAATTCTGATTAAGATTGAAGCTTAGTACAGTAAAACCTCAATAGTAAGACCACCCTTGGGACTCTTGAAAACTGGTCTTCTTATTGAGTTGGTGCTAATATTGAGGTTGAACAAAGAGAATAACAGTGATAATGGACAAAATTGTGTTCTAATTTTGTGGTGGACATACAGTGATTTATTTTGTTAATTTTACTGCCGAATATAGGCTGTTTCCCCTTATCAAAAAGTGTCAATTTTTCCAAAAAATCTCCATTTTTGCCCAGTTCTTTGTTAATCGGTCCCCCTATGACTGAATTTCGTTTTATTAAGTCAGGTTTTTGTGTATTTACCTTTTATAAAAGAATCTTTGCACTTACATCACCTCATATATATAATAACAAACACCAGCTGCAAAGTTACTTTTATAAGCAAAACAATCATTACCTTATTTTCCCAAATTTGGGATTTATCACGCCTATTTTCCCAATTGAAAAGGCAAAGGTAGTAAACAAATTTTCAAAAAAAATCACTGACCTACTATTGAGGTCTTTAAGAGAGGTTTTACTGTACTTTATTTTGTGAAATGTTTTAGGGGTAAGACAACAAACATCATGGACAACTTGTTGTCGAGAATGTCTGACTATGCCGATAACTTGGAACAACTGGCAGCAGAGAGAACCAAGGCTTATCTTGAAGAAAAACAAAAAGTCGAAGAACTGTTGAACCGACTTTTACCCGAGTATGTTGCACTTACCTGTCTAAAAGATGATTTCAACACCATTCAATTATGTATGACAGAGTATTGGCACTTTGTTAATTTCAATTAGGCATTTTCTATATGAAAAAATGAAGATTTTAGGTTGTTGATGAATTCATTTAAACTAATTACTTTTCCATAGTTGTTACAACTTGCCCCAATCACACTTGATGACTGCTACTTGTAGTCATTTTTTTAAGTCTGTATGTTTTAACTTGTTTGATCATTTTTATGCATGTTTTTTTAAATTTAAACTGAAATTACTGAATATCTAACTATAGCAGTCAAACTAAAAATAAAACTTGAAAGAAACATAGCTTGCCTCACCGATTGCTGAACATAGCCAGTCAATACCTGTCAACAAATTTTAAGCCCCCCTTCGAAGAACCCCTTGACCTATCATCCTCAAACTTGGTCCACACCTCTTGGGTAGCAGAGGAACCCTATATATTTTGGGGTCAAATGTCAAGGTCACAGGGGTCAATTGTTCACAAACCTTGTCCGATCAATAACTAAACCATGAGGGGGCATAATGTTTTACGAACATCTCTTGTTTTCTTTCGTTATCATAAATTTCCAATATTAAAATTCTTACACATCAGTCACATTTGGCATACTGTTATGTCTTCTATGATGCAACACTCTGTCGGCGACAGTTGTTTTTCAGTAATAGTCAATTATGTACATTTAAGAACTGTGTCTAAACAGCTCCAACTTGGACAAAAAGTAGTACCAGAGACGTTTGACTGTGTCACCATATACTTCTCTGATATTGTTGGTTTCACTACGATATGTGGTCAGAGTTCACCTATACAGGTAAAACAATAATTAATGTCTAAATTTGTTCCTATTTGTTTTGTTGCAGTGTTCTTACTTTGACGTACACTCTGTGTCAGGTATTCAATCTAACAAATGTACAGGACAATATTTTTTGCTTAATCAAAACTAGGGTAAACAAGGTTTTATGAATTTCTAAGATGTTGTCCAAAGTTTTCAGTTTCTTCAAAATTGACTGTGGATTTGAATATTTACATTTAATTGTTTGACAGAATTATGCTCCTTTGTTTAACAGGTGGTCTTAATATTGAGCCTGAATAAAGAGCAAAATATTGAAAATGGACTTAAAAATTGTGTTCCTAATTTTGAGGTGGTCTTATAATTAAGGTGGTCTTTACTGTATGTGCATTATATAACTTTGTTTCTGATGTTCAGGTTGTTGATCTTCTCAATGATTTGTACACCATGTTTGATAGTGCCATAGACAAGTTTAAAGTATATAAGGTAAGGTTACATGTGAGACTGCCTTGGGTTCAGTTACTGCTAATAATTGCGAATGTTACAAAACTGTTTTGTTTTGTGTCCCTCACTCATCGTATCACATTCACTGCACACGGGAAACCAAATTGCAAACAGTACGAAACGTTGGCCGCACAAACCTTTACTGAACACACGGTTGATGTTGATTTCTAGATTACAGGTATTGTGGTTTTCGAAGTATCGTGCATTAGAGACCCTGCAGATTGATCTTTCAAGTAATGCTTGAAATGTATGTCAAACTAAAAGCATTGCTCACTCTTTAAACTGAAAGCAACAATTAAATAAAAGTCCTATGTTTGATACAATGTCCCTGTCTTGTTTAGATATTCATGGAGAGAAGCTAATAATTGTATGATGAGTTCAACTATGAAAGCTCATGTTCTGTCAAAGTTGGATTGATACTTTTGCATTGTCCCGTCAATTTCATGTCTGTTCAATAATTCTGAGAACCTGTTAAGGACCTTTTCATAAATGCGGGACATTTTGTTAGAATGACCATCCTTTTTAAAGATATTTCTTGTTTGTATTATTTTATTGTAACATACCTTTCAGGTTGAAACTATTGGTGATGCTTACATGTGCGTGTCAGGCTTACCAATACGTATCGGAGATTATCATGCATCGGAGATCAGCAATATGTCACTGGCTATTCTCTACTATGTTAAAGGATTTAAGATCAGACATTTACCAGATGAACCTCTGAAAGTCAGAATAGGTCTACACTCTGGTTAGCAAGTTTAAATATTTACTTACTTCACCTAGATTTTGAAACACAAATTGACAAATTATAGTAGTTTAAATTACTACAGATGACTGCTTTATGGGTTACTAACCAGTACTTGTGCCAAATTCAGGCATTATTAAGTTTGTGATCAAACTCCGCTTAACATGACTTTCCTATCAGGAGTCAGACTTTCTACCCTATGACCCCAATGCCTCCCTATTTTGATCTGTCCATTTACATGGTCGTAAAGGTCCAGGGTAGGTTTCCATATGCAGCACACAAAGGGATCACATGAAGATTACCCAGGTGAGCGATATAACAAGTACAATCAAACCTCAGTAATAAGACCACCCTTAGGACCCTTGAATATTGGTCTTATTATTGAGGTGGTCTTAAGTGAGGTTTTTCAAAATTTTATTCCCAGCAAATATTGATAATTTCAGGCCCTGTAGTTGCTGGTGTGGTTGGTCTTACTATGCCTAGATATTGCTTGTTTGGTGACACAGTAAATACTACGTCTAGAATGGAATCCAACTCTATACGTAAGTATTGAAGTTGATTAGACTTCCAGTTACTTTCTATGAAATGAGTTGTGCCACGACAAAATTTTCAGGTTTTTACAATTTCTAACATATACTTTTCCACTTTCAGGCATGAGAATCTGCAGATTTGATGCTCGCAATGTCTGTTTTTGAGACAATTTAAGTCAACTTAGATGCTGAAAAGCCATGAGCTTCAGGACGGGTATCCTGTTTTACCACTTAGGTTATCAGCTTGATAAGTAATTTCAGCGAACCAGTCGGGAATGAACCAAAAAATTCCCCAAAACGAAAATTTACGATGTTTACTTTGAAAATCAGGAGATTGTGGCTCCCGGCCAGGAGAGCGCGAGTTAGCTGTCAAATCCGGTCATGTATGACTAAAATAAAGACTGCTACATTTGCTTCGAAATAGAATCCGATTTATCATGTTAAACACATGCTCTATCATACTGATACATATTTTTTCAGCATACAGGATTCATATATCTAGTACAACTAAAGTATTGCTAGAAGGATCTCCTGAGTACAATATTGAAGAGAGAGGGACAATTGAAGTCAAGGTTAAACTTTAATTATTCATAATATATATACAGTTAAACTTCGGTAACTCGAGGACGCTGGGGTCCGTCAGAAAAACTCGAGTTAACCGGTGTTTCGAGTGACCCGGGGTTTCCATCATGTCCCATCAGTGTTTTTTTATGAAATGTTTATTTTCATAGTTTGTAACACGTGTACCAGTTGTTTCATAATTTCATATTTCTATTCACTATCTTTCCTCATTAAAATAAAAGTAAAGACAAATTATTAATAAGAGTTGTACAGTTTACATAATGTACTTGTAGTACTTATTGTTGTTTTACAGACGACATAAAGTTCATGAATATACGTGTTCAATCCGGATGTTTGCACCGTTATATTTATGCATCGTGAAAATCGCTCCTTAGTTGAAATGTTATTGTATTCATATGTACATGTAGATGTGAAAATAAAAATAAAACAACTCTAAATCGTTTTATCGTGTTTTATTGTTTCATCTAAAATTAATACAGCTGATCATAGCAAATATACATTTGACAAGTGAGCACAATATGGTACAAAAAGCCCATAATAGATTCCGATGTTTGTACGGTAAGGCCGGGTTTTAATCACATGTGTTTTACTCTCTAAAGTCTCGTAATTACAGTCTCATCATTATCTCAATTGGCCTTTTTAATTGATATCTGTATGTTTTGTGAAAACTTCGCTAATCGTTTTTGACACCTCAATACTTGTCCTTTTGACCGTGATTTTGCAAGTTTTACAACTCGTCGCGAAAATTTTAACACCTTTTCATTGTTTGTTTATTTAGAGCTCCCTTTTGAAAAATGTGTGAAAATGTGTCCTCGAGTTACCAGTTAGATATTGTGTATAGTTTGTGTTCTGGGGACCGGCATGAGTGCTCGAGCTCTCGACTTATTTCTGCTCGAGGTATCTGCGGTAAATTTATATGAAAATAGTAGAAAAAAGTTCGGGACTCTGCCATTTCCTCGAGAAATCCGGGGTTCTCGAGTTGTCGCCTGTTCGAAAAATCGAAGTTTAACTGTATACCTAAAATTAACAAAATTTATCAAATGTACCTGCTAGAATTTCATATTTTTTATGCCCTCATTCTGAAAAGGGGGGGCATATAGATTTGCCCTTGTCCGTCCGTCACAAAATCTTGTGTCACTCATATCTCCAAAAGAATATGAGCCAGAGTCATAAAACTTTACAGGAATGTTCACCAGTCTATGTAGTTTTGCACCTGGGGTTTTATGTTTAGTTGTGTCCAGTAAGTGCAGAGTTATGTCCCTTGACTTAGTTAAAATTTAACCTACAGAGTATGCAATCTATGAGGCAGATTCATAAAACTTTACAGGAATGTTAACCAGCATGTGAAGTTTTGCACCTGGGGTTTCATGTTTGGCTGTGCCCAGTAAGTGCAAAGTGATGGCCCTTGACTTAGTTAAAATATAGCCTACAGAGTATGCAATCTTGCGTCACTCATATCTCCAAATCTATATGAGCCAGGGTCATTAAACTTTACAGGAATTTTCACCAGCATGTGAATGTGTGCACCTGGGGTTTCATGTTTGCTGTGCCCAGTAAGTGCAAAGTTATGGCCCTTGACTTAGTTAAAACATAGTCTACAGAGTATGCAATCTTGTGTCAATTATATCTCCAAAATTATATGAGCCACAGTCATAAATCTTTACAAGAATGTTTACCAGCATGTGTAGTTGTGCACCTGGGGTTTCATGTTTGGCTGTGCCCAGTAAATGCACAGTTATGGCCCTTGACTTAGTTAAAACATAGCCTACAGAGTATGCAATCTTGCGTCGCTTGTATCTCCAAAAATATATGAGCCAGTGTCATAAGACTTTACATGAATGTTCACCAACCAGTATAGTTGTGCACCTAGGGTTTCATGTATGTTTACGCCCAGTAAGTGCAAAGTTATGGCCCTTGACTTATCACCATAATCAGTACAGTTGTTCACTTGGTAATTTTGATATCCATTCACAAACTTTGAGCAGAATAATAGCACTTCCTTTTGTGACAAAGGCTGCAAGTGGGGGCATCTGTGTCCTATGGACGCATTCTAGTTGTCATTAATGTGACCTAACATTTTATTATACAATCGGACCTCATTCATTCAATTTCATCAGGTCTGAATTTTTTTTGACTAATACATGGTTTTGAGTAGCCCATTTCAATTTGACGTGCCAAAGAAGATACATCAGGACCTGATTTTTATTTCTTATGATGCCAAGTATTCAGATAGAAGATTGTCAAATAAACGAGGTCAGACTGTACATGTTAACCAGATGAGCTCAGTAGACCGAGCGCTCAATATGGTGGTCGTAGGTTCGACTCTGAGTGAGGCATATTTTCTCAATGACATTTTATCTGATGATCATACATTAGAAGTCGTTTTTCCTCCACGTCTAATTCATATTGAGAAGTTGTCAGTTGCTTGTAGATGAAAAGGTAATTACTGATTGGTCACCTAGGAACACTAGTTAGGTCAACTGACCTGTCATGATTGAAAAAAGATGGGCTGCGCAATTTGAAGGTTAAGATTTGTTGTGGGACATAAAATATTGCCTAGATGTTATGATTGCTGGTCACTCTAGATCCAAAACGGATTTCAGAAAATTCACGAAATTCAGTGGATTTTGGTAAAGTAAGGTACCCCTCCAATGAAAGATTAACCAAACTGCATCAAGGTTACAAACGTTATTCGGTTGAGGAGAAGATTTGATTGGTTTACCCAACACTGATACGCAATATATTTTTTGGCGCAGCACTGTATATTTTATTGCTTAATAACTGTAGGTATAACAATGATTTTTTCAGGGTAAAGGACAAATGACAACATACTGGCTGAATGAGTCCAAACCTGGTGAGCCAATATTTCCTGGAAGTGACATTCTGCATTGATCAATTATGTGACAGCCCAGTTTAATTGTTAAGTTAGAGTTTGTGTGGAAGTTCAAGTTTTGAGACAGACATTGTTAATTTAGTTGTTATTGTATGGAGCCAAGAAATGAATTTAATGCATAAATTTGACTTTTGTTGTTGCTTTTATTTTTACCTTTGTGTGATATTTTAATATACAATGTATATTGATGTATTGGTGTCAAGTCTTGTGAATGATGAATTTAAACCGATTGTGTCGATTTCTCTATTTGTGTTTATAAAATTGAATATTTCTTGTATAAGATTGGCCTTTTAAAAGGCACAAATTGAATAAATTGTTCATAGATTGTTTGTATATTCTATGAAGTGAAAATATGAGGGTCGGAAATGAAAGAAATGGATCACTTTCTTTATTCATATGAAGATCATCGAAATTCACTTTCACCACTGGTATTACATACAAATACAACAAACATGTACAATAAGGCCCCGATCTCCACAAGCATCTCAAATAGAAATCTCTGCTAAATGTTAAATCGGAGCAAAAGTTTGAGACAATCTCACTTGGATATCTAAAAAACTAACCTTTGTTTTCATTTTGTAATACCTATTTTTGAGTACAGTCTCAGATGAGAAAAATAAGTTTGAGACATTATTTGAGCTGAATTTTAGCTCAGATTTAAATGTTTCGGATGATAGGGGCCTGGACGTGACTCATAAATAAAATTTGTTTCGAACTCAATTTTCAAGAAGTTATCAGGCTGTTACATGTACTTTTCCCTGTGAAATGTTTGACTTGAGAAAATCTCAACTAAAGAAGAAGTTTTGAGAAACTAAGGCATGGTCCAGAGCTCTCAAAACATCTCGAGAAGAAATCTCATCTCAGTATGAGATTTTCTCAAATCATAGTCTAAGTTTGAGACAATCTCCTCTTAGATCTCTTGAAAAAACTCATAGTTTTTGTTTTGTAATATAGATTTTGAGTCTGGTCTCATCTGAGAAAAATCTCAGCAGTTTTGAGACAAAATTTGAGCCGAGATTTAGCTCAGATCAAGATGAATTGGGAGATCGGGGCCAGATTGTGTGTCATGATTATTATGATATGTAGGCCAAGATTTGCATTGAGTGATTGGACAACTTTCACAAGAAAAAGTTATACAAATTGTTAACTTAAGATTGTAGTTATATTGAGAGATAATGTCAATTCTGTTGGTTACTGTCGCCATAGAGATTTCTTAGACAGGGATCTCAAGTTTAAATGGTGACAGTTAGAGCACATATTGTAATTCTGTTTGAGTTGATGAGATAATTCATTTAAATGTTACAAGATGCTTGTTGGAATTTGGGTGACAAGAAATTTTACTGAGAAAATAAATTATTTCAAATTCTTTGAATATTGTTTTTTTATTCAATTTGGATTTACCATTTTCAGTAGCAATGTGTATTTCATGTGCTTTCAAAAATACATGTATATCACACTCAAATTGTAGTTAGAACTATAGCTATCACAGGGAACATCCTATTTCAACTCCCACATGTACAGAGTATTTGTAACAACTTGTTTTTAATCAAGTTTTATCTAATGCAACCTGTAACTATGATTTCATGCAAAAAAAAATAGTAAGCTATGAGTCTGATTTACACTATAATTATATTCAACTTCAAAACTTAAGAACACATTTATTGTTATAACTCATTCCCACCAAAAACTGACAGAAAAACTGATTGACAAAGATTTCACAAAATGCCAGTACTTTGGAGGCATATATAAAATCTCACCAGTTCTAAGAATGCATTCCTTATATTCAGCCTCTGCAAACATTGGAAATAGTTCATAGTCAGGGTTTTCTAAATCTACTTGACTTGTATTTTTCAACAATGTGCCATCATGTGGATATAGTTTAGCCGATTCTGTGTGCGGATAAATACGGATGTACTTTTCACCAATCACTTGAGAGAGAAAGTTATTCTTTGGATCATAATGTAATGGTGACACAGTGCCTTTTGGTCCAAACCAAGCATTTATATCAACATCGTCACTGTTACCAAGGTAACAATAATCAGGAATTATCAAATCATTCTGTAATTCTGGAATCTGGTCAAATAACTGATGTTGAGCAAGATATCCAACTTCAGTATCGACAGACTTTTGCTCAATGTACTTTTGAATAAATTGTTGAACAGTCATCAATTTTTGAGACCAAGCATCGTCCGTGTATTTAGAACCTATTTCTATCGGAACTGTTCTACATCCAGCCATGTTTTTTATATAATCAAGTGTCCATTTTCTACAACTTAATGCCGGCCAACCATCCATAGCTTGCGTTATGATCACAGGGGTCTGTGTAGAAAAATAATCTCTAGTAAATGTTTCTAATGAAGGACAAACCATTCTTTCAACACATTTGTCTGCATGGATGTTATCTGCAAACTTGTCTTCACTGATCTTCACCTTTTTATTAGCATCAATCATGCAATCATCATTGTCCACATTTCTTTTGGTTAAGTTGTTTGCAACCATCTTTGTCTTTAAATCATTTTTCAAACCAAATTTCGTAGATTGTTCATCAAAATCTGCTGGTAAAGCACTAGCTAACCGTGATAGAATATTATCTTCCACAGGGGCTCCCATGAGTAGCCCCATATCACAAGTTTTCATTACCTGGCTAAACTCAACACTTGAACTGTTGGTCAATGTATTTGAAGATTCAACTATGTTTCGGTCCGACAATAATGGTTTCTTGTTCATTTCTGTCACACAAATAGCATATTCACTAAGAGCCTTTACAGCCGATATAATTGTGTAAGAATAACGCCAATCCATAGAAACATCCTTCCAATGTCCTTTGTTCAACTGTTCCCAGACATAATCTGTGACAGTGTCACAAATATCTCTACAATCTCTGTAACAATGCTTTGATAATAAAGTTGTAGCTAAATACATCTTTGATAGCATGGCATCTCCAGTAGTTTGTACGTCTATTCTGTCTCTGATGATGCTGGTAAAATCACTCTGATAGAAGCTTTCCAAATCTTCAGACACCATTAAAAATGACATTCTGTATCAAATCTGAAAAATAAAAGGGCAATATATTATAAATATGACTCAGTCAATGTCATAATTTCCATTGAAGAAAAACAGGTGCTAGGCAAGAAATCTCGCAAATGATGTTTATATTTCTGTGACTGAACCTCTACCGAGCTCCATCTCAAATATAAAACAAAACCATGATGCGACAGGTTGCTGGCACATTGTAATTTCTGAAAATCCACAATAATTGATCAAATTCCTAATCCTATAGTCTTCCAATGCTGCTTTTTAACACATCTTAATCATCTCATAGTAAATGCTGTGTGGTTAATCATTTATGTTTATAGATGTACTGTGGTATCACTTAAATTACCTGGGGTCAAATAGTGCGCAAACGACAAAAAAGGCAGTTTCGTGAGGGCCCAAATTCGCGCATTTAAAAAAATCAGACAAAAATGAAGGTATAGCAGCGCGTGTCATTATTTCATACATGTGAACCTTTTCTGAAGGCAATTCAGGAGAGACCTTAAATTGAAAAGCAGAGATTGAGACTCAAAATGGGAGATTTTTTTGCGTGACTGAATTTTGTCAATATCATGTCTTCATCCTTATCATAAGCTGTTAATAGCAGTATTCTGTGTATTAACTCGTAATCTGGGGATTATCTCTTAATAGAGTCGCCAATTTGCAATTTTATTGCCAATTGTCATGTCTGAATACAATAGAAACGTGCAAAACTTGAATAAAAAAAATGACAAGCGAGACTCATGTCGTATTTCAATTGGTATTACCAAGCGCTTGATTCCATGGTTGAGAGCGGCTATACAACCCAAAAAACGTGATTTTCGGACTGGTATCCAAATTTTTCACTTTCGGTTATCAGTTTGACAAGTAAATTCAGCGAACCAGTCGGGAATGAACTAAAAAATACCCCATAACAAAAATTCACGATGTCATTTAGAGCGGTCCCCTTTGAATAAACAATATGACAGGTCCAACTGTTAATTGGTGTTAATTGACCCGACTGTACAATGAAAATTGTAGTAACATCAAAAGATCGATAAACAATATAAAGGTGTTGGCGATCTTTCATAAATGGCGCCCGGGCAGTTACTCTTAAACAACAATGACGAGTGCGAATAATTCCTTCACACCTAATTATTACTTTTCGGTAAAATATTCCATTTTTCTAAGTATTCCACAAAGATTATCAGAAAACACGGCAACATATTATGAGAAGAAACGTAAGTGCATATACACACATTTTCGGACAGTTAAAATTTTTCTGATAGCCATGTAAGTTTCGGAAAGTTTAATAATCGTGCGGACTTAAATTTGCGCTTCCTGCACGAATTTAAGTGATACCACGGTATGTTAAGTTCCCCTTTCCCATGTCCAGTTCTTTTACTTGATATAACATTCATGTTATTTTCCCCCTTTTGACCTATTATTACTGACTTTCTTGACTTGTTCCATGATGTATTCCATCTTTTGTACTTTTCCCCTAAATTGTCCTTAGTTATTTTTATAGTCGGCCAGACCATTTCTTACAAGTGCCCCTGCTCACATGCATGCATGGTTACCCTTGCACCTCTTCAGTTCCTTATGTTTTGTAGACTGTTGTATTTCCAGGGATCTGTGTGTAGAGACATTGTTTTGTGTATGTGGCATTCCCTGTAACAACTTAACCTCTCTGCCGAATATAGTAAGGACCATTTTAGATAAGCTTTCTTTACTGGCTAGTTTCATAACAGTGCTGGTTTAAATCATGTAATGGCAATTTTTAATATTAAGAAACATGTCAAAGACCAGGACCAGTACTTGCCTCGGTGGCTTCAACCAATCAGAAATATCTGCGTCCCTTTTAAATGACAGGAGCTGGAACTGATCAGATTCAGGCGTAACTAAATACGAGTTTAGCAAACTTTTTTGATGAAGCCTGAAAGTAAATAAACACATCTTTATACGCTGTAATGCACCAATCAATTGTAACCACAGCCCCCCAGGTCCGGGGAATAGCAGGGACTTTGACTTTCGGTCCAGCCAATCCCAGGTAAAATCCCTGCCCTGCGGGTACAAACTGCTGGTAAAATCCCCGCCAAATGCCCCTGCACCCCGGGGACATCCTTTTTTAAATATCTCGCGAGATCTCGTTAAACTCCGGGAAAAGCTTGGCTAAAACGCGGACAAATCCTGTTTTAAAAAAGAACGGATATTTCCCAGCACAAAGCCACGGCCCATTCCCCGCTATTTTCGGCACAAAAACAAAACCACCGCATTCACTTGGCACTGCGGGGCCACCTGGAAGGTAAAAACATGGCCCATTTCCGCTGCTATACCCCCGGACCTGGGGTTACAATTGATTGGTGCATAACAGGAAACATCTATAATGAATTTGTTACAATTTCCACATAGATCGAAACCCTGGAGTATTTCCTACGCGACTTAGTCCTAAAAAAAACCGACCCTACCTGTCGAAAAACCCCGACCCTAGAGTTTTTTACTCCCCTGGAAATCAGTTTTTTCGATTTTTATTTGTTTGAAAAAAAATAAATTGTCCCTACCCTACCTAGCATTTTTGAGACCGTTTCCCTAAACACAGATTTTTTTTTTGGCCTTATTCATGGAGCCAAAACAATTGATTGTAAACCTAAAAGTAAGCCTGCAGTGTAAACATAAACTTTGTGAACAAAAATGGTAACATTAAAGAATGACATTCATCATGTTCACTACTCTCCTTTAGCATCAGGCGCTTATTCCGATACCTTCATATTCACCCTCTGCTTTATAACTCCCGCGCAACTGATATTTCTATATTTAGACAGTCGAGTCAACATGCGTCCACAGCCATTCAGCGAGCCGCTTACAACGACTCACTAATGTCCCAAATGTAGAACAGTAAACATTTGTAAATAAAGTTTATTCCAGTGTGCATTGAATCCACAGCTTTCAGTTTCATAATAATGCCGCTGTGACTATGGAAATTGGTAGAAAAACTAAATAAATCGAACGTAAGTGACTATCGTTTCGTCGGCATGCTAAAATTATTTCGATGCCTGTAAATGTGTAGTGATTTAAGGTCACTTAAACAACTGTATGTGCGGAATCAGGGAATATTTTAAAATGCGTCATATAGTTACTTGGCATCTTGTTACTTAGATGTGCCTCACTATTTTTAATACGTATCAGTACAATCCTCGATGAATGAACGAAACAGACTGCCTTCTGTAATTGCTAAACTTTTAATGACATGAAATAAAACCGATTAGCCAGATAGTCAAAATTCCTTCGACGCGAAAGGCTATACACTGCATACACATTTTATTGGTTTAACACTGGAAAATACCCATTTATTATAAACCCTGTAGTCACGTGATTATGCCGACCAATGGCATTTAGTATCAGGAACGAACGGTGATTTTGTAAGGTCAAATGTCAAAATATACTGGGTAATACAGCAGCGTGTGAATGTAACGGTAGTGGAATCAAAGCGAAGTGTGGGAGCATACATGTTCACAGGTACTAGAACAAACTATTGAACAGTTCTATATGGCCTATTTACTAGACAGACAGGAACAGTACGCGGACACTTTTTATCGCATTTTCTAACCTGTGTAAATTTGGCTGTGATTCAAATCATCTGGTCTTCGCAGCTTTTCAGAAAAATCCTTGCTCTAAAATTTGCGGCAAGTCACGATTGTAAACAATGCACTGTTTGGCACATGTGCTACAGTCGCGGCCAAAATAATTTGTGCTATTTAACCAGTACGCGGACACCAATATTTACTGAAGAAGATTTTTTTTCAAAAACTGGAACTATGCATTGGATGGCAATAGTAAGAAAATACATTTGGCGCATACCTGTACAAATCGCGTCACATGCATGCGCCCAAATGATTAGGATGTACAGTTCAGGAATTGTAACGAACAAACCGGTGATATATTTCAGGCTTCGTGTTGAATATTTTGGCGAGATTTTGTAAAAATTCTATTTATTAAAACCCTTGAATGCGCTTTCTCTTTTATTGATTTAAATATGATTTAAACAAACAGTGATAATTTATTTACCCGTTTACTGCGACAACAATGTTCGTATACGTTTGTTGATCCGAGTTCGTCTGCTCGACAGTTAAAAAACCGGAAGCTTACGTATAAGCGTCCGATACCGGCATAAGAACAAGTACCGTGCAAATAATTGTGAGTAATATCGACGTCAGGCAAGATAGTTTAAATGTTTTAGGAAAGGATAAATATGCAGGTGTCCACGTACGTGTAGTGTCCGCGTACTGTTCCGGTCTGTCTATATGAACATTAAAATCGTTTGTTTGAAGTATTAAACTGTGTCTGTTGTTATGTTCATGACACCCAGCTCACTGGCACCAGATTAACAAACTGAAAGCCGTTATATACTGTTCTCTATTATACACATGGTGTTGAATCTTTTCGACAGGGGCTCACATCTTTGCTCATTTTTTCCCATTCAAACGAGTTTCCGTAAACAACTAGCGCGGTGCCAGTGACCCAGCTTTGTAGCACTACATTCACGATATACGACGTTTTGAGTCAAACAGACTTACAACTCGTATATTTGACAGAACAATTGAATAAAAAAGTTTCACCTTTTACCACGCAGCATCGTCAAGAAGTCTAAACATATGAATTAAAATCACTGCATCGTTTGTAAATTTGCAGAGAGAAATGGTAAAAGGGAAACAACTGTGCGTTCAATGTTAAAGCTAACAACCAACCTATCCGGTTCAGAAAATTAATCGGAACAGTTTAGACAATTAAAAGAACTCCCCGCAGCGCTTACTTCCCCTTACCAGTACAGTAATCACTGCCTTCACAAGATTTTTATCAAGATTTTGATAAATTTATTTTTCACATTGAGCTTAACCTGAGGTTAATATTCACTTATAATTATATTTGTTCCAAATATCCGAATTAAGTCTTGTTTTCTAAGAAAGTTGTTTTAGCTTTGAAGAATAGATGAATAAAAGATTTATAGTTCCTTGCGTAGTATCACAGTCGTAGTTGGGTTTAGAATATCAACAAACATGGAGGTAGATAGATAGATTTAATTCAACATAATTATATACAATTTACATGGCAATATAAAATTAAGACATATATTAATAACAACAATATGCATGAACCAATACAGTCATATCAATCAACATTATATGTTAAGGATAACACAAAAAAGGGTACAAGTACTCTTATTTCCATTGTGGTCCTTAATATTATAGGTTCTACCATTATTACTGACCATTTTTCTTTATTTCGGTTTGAAAATCTAGCATTATAGAACAAGTCCGATTGAAGATCTCTTGGAAAAAATGTTTACTATTTTTCAATATTTTTTTATTCTTTTTCGCATGTTTTAGTTTTGTTTCATATTCCATGAAAACCATCTTACCTATTTACACACACTTTTATATTATACAACTGTCTAGTTACAAAACGGAAACTTGTATGCAACGAGTTGCCAGCTTGGCTACAGAGACGAGTGGTACCGTCCCACAGCACTTTTGTGCTTTGATTAAATAAATGGGTAATGAGATATTTAAAGTGACAACTTCTAAGCGTGTATTGTTTAATTCTATATTACACTGCGTACCTTGCCCGCGTTTGAGCTAAAACTCGTATGTAACGAAAACCAGAGACCCACATTCATTTTTTGCATGTACTTACCTTCAGTTAACTATGTGTACGACGACTATATAGAGTGTATCGACGAACTGCAAACCATATACAATACATATGCGAACGAAGGACATATCATATTGTGTGGTGACGCAAATGTACACATACTTACTGCTGCTGAAGCAGGCGCGTAGGAAGGTATTGAGCATTAGGGCCGCGGATGGGGTGGGTGCGGGAGGGGATACCCCCCGATGACACAGGCGCAAAATCCATCACTTTTAAAATGATATTTTCCAAAATTTGTTCATTACATTTATTCATACATATGTGTAATTTTGTAAAAAGACACGGGATATATTTTGGAACATCCATTTCAAAGTCTACTTTCATAATGGAGATTCAGAATATGTATTTAATTTGTATCTGTGTGTACTGATAAAACAAATTTTGTTGTGAGTAAATGAGATAATCGCCATTTAATTGATCGTCAAGTAAATGTAATTATCCCCATTTTAAGCAACTAGCAACGGTCCCTGTCTGGTAGCGATGATAACACTTGGTCATGCGTATTAAATATATTGGCTGAATGCCAATAAGATGTGTGACTGGTTTTGACTAGTTTAAGATACAGATGAGAAATAGGGGTCATAAAATGTCCGCGGCCCCATCGCCACCGCGGCTCCTGCGACCCCAGCTCCTACACGCATGTGAAGACGGACGCACTCGAGCTTTTATGAACTTCATGTCAAACTAGAATGCGTCCATAGGACACAGATGCCCCCACTTGCAGCCTTTGTCACAACAGCAAATGCTATTATTCTTCTCATAGTTTGTGAATGGATATCAAAATTACCAAGTGAACAACTGTACTGATTATGGTGATAAGTCAACGGCCATAACTTTACACTAACTGGACACAGGCAAACACGAAACCCCAGGTGCACAACTATACAGGTTGGTGAACATTCCTGTACAGTTTGGTGAGTGTAGCTGATATACTGCTGGAGATATGCGCGACACAAAATTGCACGCTCTGTATGCTATATTTTCAATAAATCAAGGGCCATAACTTAACACTTACTGGGCTCACCGAATTATGAATCCCCAGGTGCAATATAACACAGGCATGTGAACATTTCTGTAAAGTCTTATAACTCTGGCTCATATACTTTTGGAGATATGTGCGACACAATATTGCATACTCTGTAGGCTATATTAATTGGAATAAATGTACTGATTTGCATTTACAAACATATTCTACCTCATTAAATATAGAACTGTCCAAAATAGCTATACATGAACTAGATTGCAATTTTGTTGACATTGAAAGATTGTATACCCATATTGTTAATGCAATGATAATACGTGCTGAATCCTATTTGCCAGCAAGTAAATTCAACGAGCATTCCAAACCATATTGGTCAAGCGAAGTAAAAGCCGCCTATAATTATCAAAAATCTCAGAGACAAAAGTGGATACGTGCTGGTAGACCAAGAGATAGTCTAAATATTCGTTATAAGCAATATGAAGGTGCAAAACGAGATTTCATTAATGTACAAAAACAAGCAATTGCCAACATTGACGAACAGTATTTTACTGAACTAAATAGTGCCGCGAAGTACGATATTAAGTTTTTCTGGCGCCTAATTAGAAAAAAACGCAACTCGTGGACCAATCCAGTTACGGAATTAAAAGTCGGAGGAAGGATAATAAGACATCCGTTTGTCATTGCTAACGCATTCAGGGATCATTATGCCGATGTTTTCAAACCAAAAGCCAAACCTAACGTTGCCAACAATTTTTTAAATCATCTGAACGAAGAAATGAACTCTTTTGTACGTTCGAGTGACTTCTCCAAGGCCCCTTCTTATCAAAGAATGTTAGTCTAACTGAAATTGAAGCTGCTCTTAGAGAAGTAAAGCTAAATAAGCCCCTGGATTTGACATGGTTACACCTGAACATATAAAACACGGCGGCATTGTGCTAAACAACTACATCTCCTCCCTCTTTACCATGATGATTGACTGCGCTTATATACCGGAAAATTGCAAACTTGGTATTGTCATACCCATTCACAAGGAAGGAAAGGCAAATACAGACCCTGCTAGCTACAGATCGATAACTCTACAGTCATCAATATATAAACTGTTTGAAAGAGTTATCCATACTAGACTCACTACCTGGTGTCGTATTGAAAAGAAACAATTTCCAAACAAACAACAGAATGCCTACCAACGCCACTTAGGGTCAATTACGACTTCCTTCGACCTTCAAGAAGAGGTCTTTTATAGTCTAGAAATAGGTTCGACAGTGTATACTGCTCTACTGGACACAGCCGGGGCCTTTGACAATGTCCGGCATAGTGCTAACATAGCTAAAATGAAAGAAAGGGGACTTACTGGTTCATTCCTAAGATTGGCTGCAAATATGTGAACATCACTGAAAGCTTCAGTGATGGTGAACGGAGTGACGTCTGAAACTTACCCAGTGTTACAAAGCGTTCGCCAAGGAGGAGTACTCTCAACATGGACTTATCTTCTCTTTATAAATGAATTACTTGTCATCTTGGAAAACAACGGCAACGGGCTAAACATCGGTAACATTAAATGTGGAAACCCAACACTAGCAGACGATTTGACCATCATTACCCCAAACAAGACCTGTCTCGAAAATCAGTTGAATATCGTTCTTAACTATGCTAAGAAATGGGGCTATGAATTCAATGTCAACAAATGCAAGGTTTTAATCTTTCAAAATAGCAGTGCGATACACGTTGGGATATACCTACAAAACTCATTAAAATGCACAACTACTATAGATAATCGTTTGAGTAAAGGTAGATCAGCATTGCTCAGCTTATTATCAAACAGCAACGCAAAGGTGATATCAACCCATTGACTTTAAGCAAACTAGTTGAAAAGGTCGCTCTACCATCCGCACTGTACAGCGCTGAGCTCTGGCATACTGTCTCAAACAACTCGCATGCACAGACTTCTTCATTGACAAGCAAAAACTCTCCTTTCTC
Source organism: Mactromeris polynyma (assembly GCA_032209605.1). Lineage (NCBI taxonomy): Eukaryota > Metazoa > Mollusca > Bivalvia > Venerida > Mactridae > Mactromeris > Mactromeris polynyma. Next base: position 1,423,783 of record JASFXZ010000032.1, read on the forward strand.
CAGAAAATGTGTACGATGTCTACGGACCTACTGCCTAGACGAATATTCAATTTCAGATTTAATTTGTACGTGCTCCTAGGATACTCTTATCAGCAATGATTCATATCTCACATATACGGTGTTCCGTTAGGGCCATCGTGGCATCGCCCCTTCGCGCACTGGGCGATGGCACGATGACACGATACGATGCGATCGCATCGTGTCATCGTCTCATCGTGTCATCGTACCATCGCAACGTGTCATCGTCTCATCGTGTCATCGTGCCATCGCATCGTGTCATCGTCTCATCGTGTCATTGTACCATCGCATCGTGCCATCGTACCATCGCATCGTATCATCGTACCATCGCATCGTGTCATCGTACCATCGCATCGTGCCTTCGTGTCTTCGCATCGTGTCATCTTGCTATCGCATCGTGTCATCGCGTCATCGTGCGTGCCATCGCGTCATCGTCTCATCGTGTCATCGTCTCATCGTGCTTTTGACTTAGTTGAAATATAGCCTACAGAGTATGCAATTTTGAGACGCTCATATCTCTAACAGTATATGAGCCAGAGTCACTTTACAGGAACGTTATTCAGCATGTGTAGTTGTGTACCTGGGGTTTAATGTTTGGCTGCGTCCAGTTAATGCAAAGTGATAGCCCTTGACGTAGTTAAAAAAAGCATACAGAGCATGCAATCTTGTGTCGTTCAATTCTCCAAAACATGCATGTCAGAGTCACAAAACTACACAGGAATGTTAGCCGGCATATGTAGTTGTGCACCTAGATTTTCATGTTTGGCTGCGCCCAGTAAGTGAAGTGCGAGTTATATATTTCGTTGGTCATCTACAGTTGTACTTGCACGACTTATACTAATAAATGTACGCTCGAATATCATTAATTAAAAACATTGTTCAACATGTCTATTTATAAGCTATTCACTAAAATCAATGGGTTGATTTATAATTTGTCGTGCATACATTGCAATTTAAATACAGTAAAACCTCAATAATTAGACCACCCTTGGGACCCTTAAAAGCTGGTATTAATATTGAGACTGAATATTTAGGTTGGATAAAGAGCAAAACAGTGAAAATGGACTTGGAAATTAATTAATTAATTTTGAGGTGGTTTTATTATTGAGGTGGTCTTCAAGTGATGATTCACTATACTGTGCAATACGGTGTTTAACATATGTATGTACAACATCGTTATAAAGTCACTAAGAATTATCCAACACTAAATCACGATGCAATATCCGGTGCTAGAAATAGAGTGGAATCTATCGGAATAAGGTGACATAGCAATCAAAGTGACGTGATATTTAGTATCTTCATCACGCACTTAATCTGAATGAAAAAGATCATGGAACATCACGCCTAACATATATTGTTTCGACAAGTATTGTATGAAATGCATGTTCAGAACAATTGAAAAAAACCCAATCATTTCCTTTGACACGTATACACGTCATTTGTCCTATATGAAACTATTACTTTGAATTCTTAAATAAATGTTACGAGGGAATTTTACTAAAACATTCTTTAATTGAATTGTTGACAAGTCTTTGCAGAAACGATCGAAAATTCGAGCTGAAAAATGTGTTTTTAGCCATGCGCGCATTTTGGTGTATTTCTGTGGAGAACTCGCCGATTCTTGATGGATTTATTCATGCGTAGAATGCGGGGCATATCTTTGATATATTATCATGTTTGAAGTGCGATTTCGGCCACGATAAGAGGTCAGGCATATACTATATTAGGGATAAAGGGAGAGAACTCTGGGTCAAAGGGAGAGAACTCTAACAGTCTTGCATTAGTTCTGATCTCTACTAACGTAAATAACATCATCTAAACCTACAAGAAACCACCATGACGCATACACACGTAATCCGGGATATATGCATATTAAAGCCAATACATTAACGGATTTACTAAAATAATATTTCATATATTCATTCGAAACAACGTTTATTATAAGAAACAAGGGAAAAAGTGCTCCGAATAGTATCCCTGCGACAGTCACATTCTGTAGTTTCTAGTTATTCAAGCTCATTATCCCTTGATATACACTTTTATCATTGCCGTGATTCACAATACTTTCGAAAATATATCGATTCAATATTACTTCTGATAATAATAACAATGGGTCGATGTTGTTTGATGACGAAATAGATATTGACATTACCGTCATTAATTAGTAAATATTTGTGGATTTGTCATATTGTGCAATAATTAGTTGTCCAAATATTTTTATCGGCTCTATATATGGCACGATGACACGATGCGATGGCACGATGACACGATGCGATGGTACGATGACACGATGCGATAGCACGATGACACGATGCGATAGCACGATGCGATGGCACGATGCGATGGCACGATGACACGATGCGATAGCACGATGACACGATGCGATAGCACGATGCGATGGCACGATGACAAGATGCGATGGCACGATGACACGATGCGATGGCACGATGACACGATGCGATAGAACATCGTACCATCGCAACGTGTCATAGTACCATCGCAACGTGTCATAGTACTATCGCGATGCCGCGATGGCCCTAACGGAACACCATAGACATATCTGTCAGCGTATTGCACAAATATGACCTTCATTACCTGAACAGCTACATGAAAAGTGCTAAAATTCCAAGTACGCTTCAGTGGGAAAAATTGTATATTCCGCTCTTGTAAATTTTCACACCCGTGGATTGAACACGCGAACATTAACTGACTGTACCTCTCGACGGTTTAGACAAATTCACAGCAAAATTACCCAATCAATTATTTGGATCAATTGTGATTCCCGTGCAGATATCATTAATGCCACGAGTGCAATAAACGCCCTCGTATTCAGACAATTCCAATACAAGAACAAATGACTTAATGAAAGAAAGTCATATTTGTGGCTGCATAATTCATGATTACCTCCCGTATTTGCTAATATATTCACCGTGTGTATTTTATAGTGTCCGATATCCACTTTATATTGGGAATCAATGACCATATAGCGGTTAAGTTTGAGGTTAGCGAGTTGTTAACTTGATTTAAACCCCAGTTTTATTACTGACAGTTCAAAGGCTGAACATCTCTGTGTGATTATTGTTTCCATTTATGTTTTTAGATACTTATTAAGTTTTCTTCCCCTTGATATAATATTTATGTTCTTTCCACTTTCTGTCCGTGACCAACTTGCTTTCTTTTCTTGTCCTGTAATGTATTCCCTCCACTCCTTCTTTCCCCTTGTTCTCCCTTTTAATTTTCCAAGGTTGTTTTTGATAGTCGGCCAGATAATTCCTTACTTCCTCATTCCTATAGATGTTTGCTACTACACCTCCTCATTTCCCCAGGGGTCGGTGTGGGGAGGCATTGTATTGTGTATGTAGCGCTCCCAGTAACAACTTAATCCTTCCTATATCTTCCATGTTCGCCTGTTACTTAAAGACAACTATGTAGATCATTTGCACAAGATTGACTCGATATATTCTAGTAATCAATGAAAGGGATTGCCGATTTGCCATCTCTGATGATCGGCGTATCTCCACGTACGGTGGATTTACCCGGAGAATCAAACGAATGCATTGTCGACTGCCGACGGTATGCGTGCGTGCGTGCGTGCGTATGTTTATACATATACATGTATGTATTCACGTATAACTGTATTCGCTGTTTATAATTTTAGTGTCAATTTAAATATTGTTATAAAACAATTTGTAGACAAATGTTGTGTATGTACCACATGGGTCTATGACCTTCTGGTTGTTTGAAATAACAAAATTGTAAACTTGTAAACCTGTATAAAGTAACATTGCACATACTGGTACATGTACTTTTTGCTTTCTGCCATCGTTGTTGATGAATGCTCTTAAAGTACATCGGGAATTGAATCGTCTAGACTATTTCCATTCAGGTAAAAAAATAATATAAAGCGATTTTAAAGAGAATCTCAAATTTGTTCGAATTTCGAAAACACCAATATCGAATTACGCAGCGCCTGTTTGAATTTCTTTGCTATCACGAATGAAGTATAATAGACATGTTTTGTATGTTGAATAAAAACAATTCGAATGAACGAATGCACAAAGCTTAACAACTGCAATATTTAAACATAATATGTTCATAATGGAGTCAGAGTGGGCGGTAAAATAGAAGATATTCTATATGCCCGTGGTTTTACACATCTGACTGGTTAGATTTTTTCCTATACAAATGTACTATAATACACAACAACACAATTTGAAATTATTAAAGAATAGATTTATTTCAACATAAAATGTACAATTTACATGGCAAAATAAAATAAGGACATACATTAGTAAACACAATATATATGGATTAATAAAGCCATATCAATCAACATTATATGTAATGGATAACACAAAAAAGAGTTTAAGTTAAAAAACTCTTATTTCCAGTGTGGTCCTTAATATATAGTATTGTGTGACATAGAAACGTGTCATTTCGAACGTAAGCATAATTGAAACCCTCGTTCTTACATATTACACGCTATTTCGGCGTTTCAGAAATTTTTACAAACATCAGTTTTTAATTCTTAAATCAAATCTACGGAATGCTTGTAGTGTCACAATGAACGTCGTGTCGTCTGTCGTGTGTCGCGGTCCAAGCGCGACACACGACATTCATTGTGACACTTACCGGATTCCGTACATATCCTCGATGGTCTACCATATGCCCTAGGTTTAGTCGCCGACATAATTATGGTCTACATGCAGTCTGATTTTTGACATTAATTATTTAATCTACAGCTGACGTTTTGATGAAAGAAGCTGACGTTACGTCGTCAGAAAGATTAAGCAATCTATAATCGTATTTGTTCTGCTACCCGGTGTAATGCGCCTATACATGTGTATTATTGAATGCTTTATCTGCAAGCTGCTAAATTCATGGGCAGTATTTATACGCACCTTTACAATAATTAGCATGAATCAGTTAACAGTGAAGAAAGAACGGCAACGCAAGAATTTTACTAAAACAGTGTGTTTGCATAATAGGTGTACAGCGCTACCTCTCAGTGGCCCTTTTTTAATTTGAACTTCAATCCCTTCAAAGCGACTCATGCTTGAGCAACAACATCTCAACAACTTCCAACATTTGTTATTTCTAAAGAGTGCTGAACCAAAGAGTACGCGATGTATTTACGACTTGTACACATGTTGTGATAGATGTTTAAACCGGCGTTATAAATCAGAACAATGGAAAGCGTATTACATAATAATATCCGGATGACAAAGATCCATTTCCAAGTAACAGATATACACGTATGTACTACACGAGCTCTTCTCCAAAGTGTCGTCTTACAGACATAAGTAGGCGCATCACATGCGTTAAGGACACTTTTTATAAGGCAAAAAGCCGATGAGAAATGTTTGTCCGAGCGAAGCCTCATTTTACCTCAGTATTAAAGGTACATAGTCTTGATTAATTTGATCAAAATATGCTTCGTCGTAAATATGAGAAACGTGGTGCATGTGTTTCATATAGATTTTCTCTGCAACATTGCATTGTCACTTTTCTTACACAAATACACAAGTCCGATACAATTTCCAATGCGCCGAGTTAGCGCTAGCGTAAGAATTACATGTATCCAACTCGTGTTTTGTAGTTCCATGATTTATAAGGAAAATATAATGCAGCCATTTTGAGTAGGTCTGTAGGCTGGCATTAACGTGACATTTTCTCTAAATTATTACTAAGCTTAATTTGATAGAAACTAAAAGACTATCTACCTTTAAAGTAAAACTATACAGAGAAGTGAAAGCGACACTTATAAAGTAAAGACAACAATGAGTAGTTGTATCCGAATCATAAATACGACAATGAAGTATGAATTCGTACATGAAGTTGTATGAGAAAGTTTAGCTATTGCTGATAGTCTATTCTTATAACCGTGAGAGGACACTTTGTAAATACATGTAGATCTGTCGGAGTCATAGTTTAATAAGATTGAATAAAAAGGAAAATAAATAAAATTCATGTACGACGGTCTCCTGTACATTGTGCTTAAATAGTTGGACATGACTCCGAATGGTGACTTTGCCGAACTGACAAGCGCATTCCATTCACATACTAAATTGTCACACTTCGACATAAACATATCGACATGTATTTAAATTAAACTACATACATGTATTGATATATCTGATTACAATGACTTTGTATTTGTTCAGCCTGCATTGTTAGCACTAGTCAGCCAATCTGAATATCGTAGGTTCAAACCCCGAGTAAGGCGTATGTTCTACATGGGGTTTTGACTGAAGATAATGCAATCGAAGGCATTTGTCCTCTACCTCTGATTCAGGTTGGGAAAATTGTCGGTTGCTTGAGACAGAAAAGGTTAGTATTGGTTGGTAACCCCAAGGACACTGGTTCAGATCAACCAAATGGTTTTGCTGTGGTTGGGTTGCACTGTATTTGGTAACTACAGTTAAACATCAATAATAAGACCACCCTTGGGACCCTTGAACAATGGCCTTAATATTGAGGTGGTCTTTATATTGAGGTTGAATATAGAGTAAAACAGTTAAAACGGACTCCAAAATGGTGTTCATAATTTTAAGGTGGTCTTGTTATTGAGGTGGTCTTTAAGTGAGGTTTTACAATGGTCTGTCCTTCAAGAATACGTATGTACGTCCCGCGTATTTTTCTATTCGTATGTAAGCCAATAAATGAAGTAACCGTTTTAAATATATGAAGCTTTATTTCCGAATCCGTAATAACACGCCTATACCGTCTCACGTGACTGTGGCCTCGTCCCGCCTACATTGGGACAGGGGTGTAAGTTGAACCGTGTACATATATCCCAGGTTCTGTTTAGAAATAGATATTGTACTCTATATTGCTTGACACGTTTCAGTTTTGTCTGTTAAATTAATACTAGACATTAAGTTCGTTATATTAGGTTAAGTACAAAAAATTGTAAAACATACGTGTTTAAGGTTAACTTTAATCAAATCATTAAACCTGCATGTGATGAATGGGCTATATGTATACGCTCATTAAAATTTTCAAAACATTGCTGTATTGTGAGTATAGACTATAAAGTGATATACCAAACCATTGAAGCAGTTTTGTGACCTATCAGTTTGATTTTGAGATTAAAGAATCCCATTTTCGGAAACATGTAATCGATCAAGTCGAAACTTGGGTAGTTTAAGTCATAAATTATTTTTATACGTAATTTTAAACACTTTATTTTAATACTAGAATTTATTAGCAGTTATGAAAATATTCTTCAATTTCCTCTCTTTCATTTAGTTTAAAAATATTCTTGCTTCCAATTTGATTTTAAAAGTATCGCCATTTATTACGTAGAACAAGAGTAAAAATGCGTAAAATTGTCCATTTCCAAAAAAATAGGGGCTAATAAATCATATTCTCAAAGAATTTTAGCAGTTATGTCTGTTTTCTTGATTAAATGAACAATATCATGGTGTTTTTATAATTTTAAATAATCCATTTCTTCTTGCTTCCATTCTTTGTTAAAGTTAGTAATGTACTAAAAAAATCTCAATTTTCTTTCATTATTCTCGTCATATTATGGTATGTTGTTATTGTTGTTGTAGCTATCAAGGTTTTAAATTGATTGCCAGTTCTTAATAATTGGTTTTTAATATTATACACCATTTTATATGATTTATTAATCATTTTATATGATTTATAAATCATTTTATATGATTTAGAACCGTTCTTGTCACGGCGGAATATAATATTATTGAATTATGAAGAGAAGATCTTTTCAAACCGTTATCAATCAAATCTGTTTAAATGTCTTTCGTGCGCAAACAAACGTAACAGGCTTAACTTTTTATATTTTATCGTGATGCAAATATTATGTTTCTGTAATTTCATCAGTGTCCTTATTTAAGGTTTTGTATGGTCACTTAATCACATTGAAAGTAGGAACGGCTAAAACAATAATTTATATTTTAATTTAAACACCTTCCAAAAGAGGTAGATACAGTGTGCCCAGACATATAAGCGTTCACAATATATCCTTTCGATGGCACTTTTTTGCTGTAATGTGGATTGTCTTTCATGTTAACCTTTTAGTTTTTAACGATTTTTGTTGAGAATAGTCACGTGTAGTCATCTGAGATCTTGAATCCGACTTGTTCTAGAAATGCTAGATTTTCAAACCGAAATAAAGAAAAAATGGTCAGTGTTAATAGTAGAACCTTAAGATTGTAAAACAAGTGAAATGTTTGTCACGATTGTAAATAAATGAAATACAAAGCTATCAGAACCTTTATGCAACGTTTGTGGATAATTAATTATAATGACAAATTGAATAGTATCAGCACTAAATTAGAGTCAATAAGTAAGTCCATTACATACTAGTCAAAGCACTGCAAGTGCTGACAGCAAGGGACTCACTGCAGATCACAGACGTCACTTTGACATAGATTTGTCTATCACAATTAGTCTTTCAAGAACACTTTGTTATGTCAGTATATTAAATAATATATGAGTAAAACACCAAAGATTGTATACAACAAATAGGTGTAGACCGTCAGAAGGATGGATGGAGAAGAAGAAAACAGTACCTTAATTAATGTTTATTATATGCCATGTTTCAATGCAAGCCATTGAAAACTAACGTATTTTGCAACATTTACTATAATGATATTACATGTGTTCTAAAGGAGACTTCAGTTCAAAGGGACAGAATTCTTAAACATGTTGATCGATGCACAGCAAATGTATGTCTTCCACATATACAAATCATGTATCATGGTACTTGTATTATCAAATTGCATTGCAATCCCTTGAAAACATACGTAGTAGTTAGCCACACAAACTACATATGTTGTACATTGAACAGAAAAAAACGATCAACCGACCTACAGACAGGATGACAATAATGGGAAATGCAATTTTCCTTCATCGTTCCGTTGAATATAAATCTACGATTTACGGAAACTGTTCTAAATTGAATAAATTCACAAACTTGTTTTATTGTCTACTGTTAAATATTAACGATTGAAATATTGATAACGACAGGTACAAAAGTGCACTTTAACAAAAACAAATGATGAAATAATATTTCCCATGTAGTGAACAAAGTGGCGGCGTCCACGAAAACCCACGACAGCGGAGAAAATACGTGAACTACTGTGCGCAGATAAGATGTGTTTGAACACTCGCATAGAAACAGAACACTGTTGTTTCGTTTTTTTTTATTTTACAATACTTTATAAATTAGACTATAAGTTGATCGTAGGTGTCATTGCTTTGCTATAATTAATTTATTTACTAGCAAACATTGTCTTAAAATCTGATATACATAGGTAACGGAAATTTGAAATAAAATAACGGAAAGTTCTCCCTTTCTGGACGACAACTGGAAACAGTCGAGCAGAGAAACAGCGCGCATATCAGAAAGATTGAAGCAGAAAAACAAAATCGAATATCTTAGATGATGTAGATAATGTCATCTCAGAAGTAAAGAAATTAAATCCAGCGTTAAATACAATTCATTAGTGGAGTGACTAGCGGTAAATTCGCTAAGCGAACGCACACAGAAGAGTGTACTCGTGTTCAGACTGCGTTTAAAAGATATATATATTGGTCGATGACAAGTAATACTTATTGTTGCTGTTGTGTTGTTCTTTATTGCTATTTATAGTAGCTATGGTCTCGTTGTGCACGACTACGAAAATGATTGCTGTCATCTCTCTATGGACATACCACTCTGTGCTTGGAAAATTAATTGGAAAATACCCCACCACAACAAGATAACCCATAACTTATGGCAAGCTATTGTTATCATAACTTCATGCATGGGCAGAACGTTCATGGTCCGTTAAATGTGGCATCTTCAATCAAGGTAATGAAAGAGTCTAAAGTTGTTTTTCCAGCAAGTATCATAAATCTCGTAACTGCAAGAATTTCGAGCGTCACGAGCAAAATATGGGAAATCAGCTCATACGTAAAAGCGATCTTTTTGTATAAATATGTCTCACATTTTGATCTGGGACCGTTTTCAATAATCTTATTAGTTTTTTTCTTAGATTGTAAGAAATTTTCTTAGATGAAAATTTTAAACTTAGACATCTTTTCAACTTTGAAAATTTCTTAGCTAAAAATTAAACTAAGAAATTTTCCGAGAAGTTTATTGAATACGGCCCCAGATCAAATTGTGAGACATATTTATACAAAAAGATCGCCTTTACGTAAAACATAAGAAAACAATGAAGTGTCCACTGTTTACTTATCAATACGATAAGGGATTCTCGGGTGTTTTCCTGTCTATATATAGTAACAGTGCGAGAAATGAGAAATGATAGTGGCTAAACGTGACGTGTTATCGGGAAATACACGGCGTTTTTGTTGTAAATAAAATTCATGATTCAAAATTGTTTTATAGATAAACGTATTGATAAGTAAACAGTGGACACTTATTGTTTTCTTATGTTTTATTACAAAATGACAAAATAACTAACACATAAACAGTGGAAGTGTTGTTAAGTAATTTTATCAAAATCAAAACAATGATTTTACTATTCTTGTCAAATTTCAATTGATTTTGAACATTAAGGCATATTTAATACAATGCAGTTTTCATGTTATTCCATGTGTTCATGTTGCTAAAAATACCGGAAACACCATGCTGTTTAGACATTAACATGTTATAATATAGCATAATTGAACTTAAACATGTACATGTATAACCTTGAACGTGTACAAAAATATTGTATTGGTGAGTTCATAAGTATAAAGTATATATGACAATGAATATAAGTAATATTATTTAGTAATTGTAATTTTGCTAATTAGTCCTGTGAAGTTTGGTTTAAGTCCAAACAGCGGTATCGGAGATTAAGCGCAGACAAGCTGAAAGTGGACGGACGCACAGACGGACGGACATACACCAAAGACAAAAACAATATATCTCCCTCAGAGACATAACACACATTTTTACAACATAATGTATTTTTACTGTTGTGTTAATTACGTTATGACCGGAACACTATTTGGATATGAATATACGAACCGATCAATTCGATACAAAATTATCACGAGTTTTGTTCAGTGTCGCAACTTTACAGGGAAAATATTACATCAAGTTCATCCTTTCCAGCTGCCTGGGATGCATGCCTGCTAATCTTCAGTATCCTGTATGAGATGAAAGTCCCTTAAATGAGAAATATTATGTAGTGTTTACATGTCAAATATTTGAATATTGTTTAACTTAAAATGCAATGTGATTTGTATGCTGATAAAAGTGTAAAATGTTAATTGAATATTTAAATCTTACTGACAATGTGATTTAGTTTGGATGAACTTGAAAAAATCATTTTTTCCATATTGAATATTATGTTAATTAATTATCTATCGATATATTAATATGAGTTTGAATGTTCATTTTCAGGCAGCAGGTGGATACATCACATCTGCAAATAAGCATGTAGTGTCAGTGTCAACATATACATTTTATATTTTTATTTTCTGTGTATCTAAAATGAAATGCCAAAACAAGAAAACTATATTTAGTTTCCACTTATGCAATGCTAATAAAAACAAATGCCACAATAGCTAGAATGTTTTTTTAATAAATAGTAAGTTGTTTGTGGTCGCAGTGACTAATAATTAAGTCAAATTTATGTATTGTTTTGTATTATATAAATTAAGAAATCACTTCCCCTGTAAGAAAAATAATCAAGTCGACAAAATCTCATGTTCACTGTAAATTCCAACAACATAGTTCTACTATTTTCTTAAGGTTATCAAATTATGTCTTTGTAACTAGCCATTCTTTCAAATTGATATGAAAACCAATATAAAACATTTAATATGTAAATCATTTTTTATTACAACCTTCAATTTGAACTCGTCTTTTTTCGGAACAACACTGAGCTGGTGGACTATCGTCAGCTGACCAACTTCATACTTAGATGTATCAGGCAAGCAGGGGTTAACATCACATCTGCAAATAAGCAGGAATCATTAGTGTCTAGACCTTTTAAAAATATACACAGAAGTAATGACATCACAAACCAAAGAATATAAATCTTCACCAAGGTGCTTAGTGATAACGTTTTTATTTGGTAAAAAGTGACATACGCTACACTGACAAACAGCCAACAAACTATCGAGTAACTTTCACCAAACTAATACATTACATAAAATTCCAAACTATTTCGAGGTACGATGATGCATTGGGACGAATCACCACCCCCAAAAATATATTCAAATTTACGTCTTTGATATGATTAGCTTTATTTGATATAAACGTGAACGGGAATAGGTACATACCATGTTCAGCATACATTCGCTTTTTTTAAGAAATATTTCGCCATTTTAAAGAAATTTCTTGAAAAGTAAGGTATCTTGGTTGATACCTTAATTTTTAAGGAAAAATCGACAATTTCATGCCAAATAAGAACATTTCTCATTTAAAAGTTTATTGAATGAGACTTAATAAGAAAATGTCTTGTAATTTTAGAAAAAATCTCACAAACTAAGAAATATTTTCAACCAATATGGATATTGAATACGGCTCCTGGACAGTAGTTTTACAGATCATGTGATTCATCGGACCTATGGTGTATAGTCATATCACTTTACTGGCGTAGAAACTAATACTGGAATATTTTAGAAGTAGGCTGTATGAACTGGCGCCATGAGGGCATGACTATTCCGGTAAGCTGTAATGTGGTGGCCACAGATATGTGGCTTTAAAATATTGATAAACTTAGACATTTTTTCGAATACCCCTCCGATGCCATTTTTTTCGAATCCCCTCCGATGCCCAGCACCTTTGCTGCCCCAGTGTCAAAATACTGTGAGGGGTGTGTTCTCAAATATTACAATGGAGTTGAAGGTAATAAATTTGTTAGTTGTTAGTTCTCCACTTATGAAGGAAAGTTGTCCGTTGCTTGCCGATTTAAAATGGGTAATTTATATGGGAGGCGCATTGGTCCAGGGGTTGAATCCGGACTCCTAAAGAAAAAGAATCTTTTGCTGGCCTCGTGTGTGGATGGAAATATCAGGCAATCGGGTAACTGTTTACGTGGTCACTCGCCACCAAAACGGTACTTTGCCTGGTATTTTTATCCGTAATGAAAGCCAGTGAAAGATTGTTATATTGCTGTTAAAGAGAGGTTATTGGTCAAGAGAGAGCTTCTTAAAAGCGGTTGCACTGAATATTGAATGCAAAAAACCCAAACAATTCATCATTCAAGTGATGTAATCTTGGTCTGGTGAAATTCATAAAAATCCTCTGTTTATTGAACTTGACTCAATTTTTATATCCTAGATATGAGCCAGTCCCCTTATATTATTGTACATAATTTCTTTTGACTGTTCATCAGGAAAACGGGGCTTAATGACAAAAAGTTCGATAAAGACCTAGAGCTGATGACGTCAAAGTTTAAGTATAGATATTCCCAATAACTTTACGAGCGTCAATAAGCCCGGTCCATATGTTATTTGGTATTTTGTACAGGTGAATTACTCTCGGTTCACATTACATTAATTCCTTCAGTTTCTCTACCATACTCATGCAAGCAGTCCTATTATCCTAATTGAAACTTTGTTTTCCATTTCTTGTTCAATATTCTAGTTTATAAGTATTCAGATTCGCTGAACATAATACCTTGCTATTATAACAATATTTCCATAATAAAAGATGAGCACTTAAGTGACTGAATAATTAATTTGTAGTATTAATGAATTCCTTTCATTGCATATAACTAGTGCATAATGAAGAATATATTTTTCCAACTAATATCCGGGTCCAACAATAGATTTATTTGTTTGTTAGGGCTGACTTTAGTGTTCAGTGCAATTTATTATGGACCAGTGATAATAGCTTAGGTTCGAGACAAATTGTTAAGTGAATAATTACTGATATTAGAGCATTTCATACCAGTTGCAAGAAAGATGGATGTTACACAAAAAATGTTGTGAGATATGGATGTTACACAAACAGTATCATAAGATAAGGGTTGTTACACAAACAGTATCATAAGATAGCAGATGTTACACTAGTAATGTTGTGAGGTATGGATGTTTCACAAACAGTATCATAAGATAACGGATGTTACACTAGCAATGTTGTGAGGTATGGATGTTTCACAAACAATGTCATAAAATAACGGATGTTACACAAACAATATCATAAGATAACGGATGTTACACGAACAACGAACAATGTCATAAGATAACAGATGTTACACAAACAGTCACATAAGATAACGGATGTTACACAAACAATGTCATAAGATAACGGATGTTACACAAACAATGTTGTGAGATATTGATGTTACACAAGCAGTATCATAAGATAACAGATGTTACACAAACAGTATCATAAGATAACAGATGTTACACAAACAGTATCATAAGATAACATATGTTACACAAACAGTATCATAAGATAACAGATGTTACACAAACAATGTAATAAAATAACGTATATTACACAATCAATGTCATAAGATACCCGATGTCACACAAACAGTATCATAAGATAACAAATATTACACAAACAATGTCATAAGATAACGGATGTCACACAAACAATGTCATAAGATATGAATGTTACACAAACAATGTCATACAATATGGATGTTACACAAACAGTGTCGTAAGATAATGGATGTTACACAAACAGTGTTATACAATATGGATTGTTACGCAAACAATGTTATAAAATATTGATGGTTGCTCAAACAATGTTATAAATTATGGATGTTACACAAACAATATAATAAAATATGGATGTGAGGCCAACAGTTTAATAACATATGGATGTTACACAAACAGTGTCATAAGATATGGATGTTACTTAATGTTGTAAGATAAGGATGATAAATGGTTTCACGACCCTTTTCCATCCTTGGCATTGCATTGTCTGATTCAATTTTCTCTATAGAGGATCATAAGAAACATCGTTAGTCATCCAGTACATCACTGTGTTTTATCATGAAACTGTAACGCTGTTGTTCAAATTGATATTAAATATACTTTAATAGATGCTATAAAAGGGATCCTATTCAAAAGGTAATTTTTGTAAATTTTAAACAGTAGATATATGATATGTTTTTTGTGTGTTTGTTTTCATATTTATAAATATAGATCGGTTGAGGACCAAAGGTTTGTACATGATTTTGACAAACTGTTTATTTTTATCAGTGTATGAATTTTTCAAGCTTTTTGTGCAAAATGGATTGTTTCTAAGCATACTTGGCATGAGCTTGTTGTAGCTGGCTGTACATGACTGTTTGGATGTGTGTGTGCATGTGTATGTTTGACTTTTATATTGACATGCACAGGGCAATCTGTAAGCAAAGGGGAAAACTGTTTACCTCAGTGAGATATTTTTTGCATGCAAGATTTAGAAACCTATCTTGAAGGTCAAGGTCGAATGTTATGTCTTTGCATCAAAATCATATAATGTTTTGTTAGAATTTACTATATTTACAAAATGTATATAATTTATATCAGTCAAATCATAACAGCCTTACTGCACTAAGTAACTGTTGAACGTATTTTAATTAAAAAATTCTTATTGCAAACAATTACAGAAGGTTTGGCAAACAATTGTTTTTAATGTTTTTTAATGAACTTAAGTATTCAATAGTTTTGCACTAAACGATCAATATATAATACCAGTCGCTCAGCATGGATTTTTTCAGCTACATCGTCTGTAATAATCTCCAATGGCGGGGTCTCCGTTTACAGAGTACAATTAGCGCTTGTGCTCGCAGACAGAATCAGATATAAAGTTGGACATTATGTGTCATCCTTGTCATCCTTTGCTTTTGTCATAAGTCAGCTTCATAGAGAAACAATATTATTATCTTGTGTATCGGTCATCTGGAAAGTTGGTATTAAAAAGTGACCGTTGAATATCTGGTGACATTGAATTGTAAATATGGTTTAATAACTGCATATTTGAAAACAAAAGTGTTGCATGTGAAATCTGGAGTTGACAAAAATCCTACTTCAAAATTTGAATCAGTCTTACTCTAGTACAAGACTTTCCAGTTATGAAGAAGTACCGTTTTAGGAAATGAATTTCAATCGGATTGAATTTTTGTGAAAAGTTGTATATTGGAAACTAAATTGTGGTGAAATGTTATATTTCAGACAATATGCGTTTTTATGAGGCATTGGTACTCTTATCTTTTTTTGGAGCGTTTAAAGATGTTTTTGCTACGACTAATGTAACTGTTGGGGTACTACTGATGGCAAATGTAACGTGGCCATGGGACGTTCGCAGACTTGGTCCGGCAATCAAGATAGGAGTTGAACATGCTAAAGATGTTTATGATGTTGATATCAAGCTTGAGTATCATACCTACCCTGGTGAATGTCCGCTGGAAGCGTCCATAGGTATGTATAGTCAGTGATTTTTTTATAAAATAATTTTACTGCCTGTGCAGCCTGTTGGGGAAATAGGCGCGATAAATGCCACATTTGGGAAAATAAGGCAGTGGTTGTTTTTATTATCAAAGTAACAAAGTGGCTGGTGTTTGTTATATATATGAGGTGATGTAGGAGCAAAGATTCTTTTATAAAAGTTTAATACATAAAAACAGTCACGGGGGGGGAATGAACAATGAATTTGGGAAAATGGAGACTTTTTGATAAGGGGAAACCGTGTATATTTGGCAGTAAAATTTGCAAAAAATCACTGTTAGTTGATACTCATTAAGTTACATTGATTTTGAAACAAGTCTACAACTTATAATAATAGAGCTGTCATCGATAGAAACGATATCAATGTATCATTGATATTTTCCGTCGACCGATTATCTATACATATTTTATAAAATCGATTCTTATAAATAATAAACACATGCCTGAAAATGACGAAAATTCACCCAAAACAAAATTGGAAGCTTTGCACTGTCATCAAAAGGCTATGTTTAAAACTTCGCCCTACGAAAAAATTAACAACTGAAAATTATTCAGATTTTTCTTATTTATTTTGCCAAAAAGAAACATTCTTCATAATAGAGAGGAAACAAAATGGTCAAAGTAATCTGTAAGCATGTAAAAGACATAAATAGAAGTGAAATATATAAAATCATACTCTGCAAGCAGGTAAATGTCATTTTTAAGTAAACGATACTTGATCAATCGATGTATCGTCGATATTTCTTATTCTATATATTGATATCATCTATATGCATTTTGCCGAATCAATGACAGCTCTATATGTACATATATATATATTATGTATTAATCACTCTCGATGACCGCTTCCTTAGTTGCTATCCAGTATGCTTGCCATATTTAAGGATTATGAAGTTCTCCGTTTGCCTCATGTATGGCAGTATTATCAACTATATAATCAAAAAACTAAAAATTTAGAGAAAATATTTCACCGCCACTGGCAAAATGCTACACAAAATTGCTCTGCCTAAATTCTGCAAAGGAATGTTCAGAATGTAGTCACCGTCTGATTCTCCATGTATCCAATGCAGCCAGCGAAGCTAGGAAACAGCTGCTTCCATTTTGTTGGTTCTGGTATTTCTGCATACTGGAACATTTAACAATCGCAGCTGGGACCCTATTAAAGTCTTGTAATACAGTCAGACCTCGTTCATTCCAATTCATTGGGTTCAAAATTTATTTCAAATTATACATTGTTTCGAATAGCCCATTCCAATTCGAAGTGCCTAATGATATAAAACGGGACCTGATATTTATTTTGTAAGATTCTAAAAAGATAATGAATTACATGTATTACTTAATCTAAATTATTTCTGCTCATTCTCTGCAATACATATGAGAAAATGCTTATATTTTGCCACACCTTGATTATTGCTGCACTATCTGGGACAACTGCTGTCATGAACTGTCAAATAAGTTATATAAATTCCAGAAAAGAGCAGTTCGAATTATTCCTAACCAGACATATGATCATATGATGCACCAACACAAACTTTATTCAAAGAACTGAAATGGATGAAAATGCAAGACCGTATTCAATAAATAAAATATATTTCCTAAATACATGTGTAACTAGTTAAACGAAAAAACCAACACATCTTTAAGATCTTACTCAAGCAACACTCTATACATTCCAAAACCCAGACATGAAATTTGTAGAAAATCTCTTGCATTTTCTTGACCAAAAATCTGGAACAAAATACCACTTAATATTAGCCAGTCAAATTCTTTAAATGTTTTCAAAAGATCATTCCTCACATAGTTTTACTCTGGTAGTCAGCATACTGTAACATTGTGAATTGCATCATGTCTATTGTTATATATTTATGTATGATCTCATAAGTTGTTTTTTTTTCAGGTTAATTTTTAATTGTCTGTTCCATGGACATTTGCAATAAGCTTTCGAGCTTTCAGTGGCCATCCAACGTAATTACACATTCTTGCATCTTACCAGGCCTTCCAACCTAAGTATTTCTTTTTTGGCGCAGCCGAACTAACATGATTTTGCTTTTTGCGTATCAGCGTTGTGTAAACCAATCAAATCTTACGTTGACCACACAACATAATTCTCTACAACAGAACAACATTTTGAGACATTGACTCGAATTGGTTATTTTTTTGTTCAGGCCAAACTTATAAAACAACAACTTGTTTATTGTTATGTATTTTTTTATTGCGTTAATTGTGTACATTAGTACACAATTAACGCAATGGTGTTATGTTTGCAACGAACACATTTTGAGCACGATAGCAGCGTTATTGTAAACATGACAGTGTTGTATGTAAACTAGATGAACAATGTTTACCTTAACAACTGCATCTGAAAGTAGATCTATATTATATTTTAAGATTTATTTTAAGTGAGTAGTGTTATTAGTCAACCCCATGGACAATTGCCCGGCGTTAGAATACAGAAGACATTCTAGGTGTACACGGACATTTATATTGTTTAAATCTGACAAATCACGGACATATGGTTTATATGTCCGTGGACAAATCCATATGTACTAAGTTAAATAACATGAATATGTGAGTTCACGACTGATACAATACGTACTGGTGAACTATATTATCCCCTTGTAGGTATCGGAGTTGTAATCGAGTGACAAGCAATCGTTACACAAATTTGCTTGCTTCAGATTGCGTCGATCATCTTTTTTTAAAGATATTTCTTGTAACTATATAAAAAGTTAGAAACCATAAATAATTTCCATTATGAAGGGTTTTCTCTAGGGTTTTTCAGCTAGCGGTCCTTGAACCCTCGTGTTTGACAAATTGGGGATCCTTAATAAATTTGTAGTGTCCAAGATATGCAGTTTATACTTTACACAAGTTTATTTTAGGGGTCCCAGGGATGCACATTAAATTGAAAATGGGAGTCCCTAGAAAGAATAGGGAGTCAGGGACTCAAGATTTCTGCGTCAGGGAAATCCCTGATGATGCATATTAATTATACCTAATTAATTATACAATATCCATGTGTTGCTTGTGTGATATCTATGCTTCAATGTATTGATATGTTGTTAGGACTACAGTTGTACATCATTCATTCGAATTCATCGGGAAATTTTATATCGAATAAAACATGGTTTTGAATCGCCCATTTCAATTTGACGTGCCTAAGATATGTAGGGATCTGATAGTTATTTCGGATGATACCAAGTATTTGGATAGAAAATTGTTGAAGAAACGAGGTCTGACTGTATATCATTGTGTGTATCAACCTGAATAAGTCTGTTCATCTATAACTGAATAATTGATATACAGTCGTCTCTCGATATGTCGAATTTTTCGGGACCGTAGAAAAAAGTTCGTCTTAACGCACTTTATGTACTTCTCATTAAGAACGATTTGTTTAATAATATATAAGCGTGTGTATATGATGCCTCTTTTAATTCAAACATGACATGGTGCAATCATCTCAAATTATCTAGGAGGAGATTCTTTTAAATATCACCTTTATGGAGGGGTTTGACAATAATCCTAAATCAGAGCTTAAATGCCGAAAGATGTCATTTTGTCAAACGGTCGTTGACGATAACGAGAAGTTTAGTTCACGTTTTATAGTGATGATCAACAAAAGTATTTTTCACAACTTTCTTTTTGAACTCCAAAATTACGTTATCGAAGACAAAAACAGGTAGATGATAAATTACACAGCCTCTATGTAGTGTGGTTAACACAGTTAACTCCCTGCGAAGTAATTCATGTAATTGGCTACTATCATCCATAATCATGAAGCAAGCAATTGGTTCGCCGATATTTTTATATTTTCGGATGTATATGTAATTAAAAAGTCGAGTGATGCCGACGAATTGTGGACAGTAATGTTGGTTTACCAAACAATGACATAAAACATTGACGCGTGTTGAATCAGTGAGTGCTAACATACCATGTGCAAACTGTGTAGAATTAGCGAGTTTCGTTTGGCAAAGTTGACAGGCGATAGACTCCGCCTACGGATACAGTTGTACACACAGGTACTGTGCATGTATCGACATTTACGATGCTGCTTGAGGGGCGATCAACGTAATATGAAGCGATAAATTGATCGCATTTTATCATCATCTTTCAGATTATATGCATTTTAAAGCAGGAAATAGCCAAATTCGCAATTTTCTATCACCACTTTGATCGCAAATTTTCCAATTGGCTCTGATGGCGATCTGAGACATAAAAACAATTGTTGAAGAAGACGAGTTGTAATTAATTGGTTTGATCGCAGTTTTGAACAATTTGACATGTTTGCATTAATAGTCTAACATTTTGCAAACATGTACAAATCCTTTCATTGTGTAAATAATCGATAATTAAATGTGCGAACATACAGGTAAATCATCTCAGTGATGTGTGAAACATCCGTCGCCAGCATGATACGATCCGACTTCGTGTTAAACAATAGATTTAAGGTGCGAACTTGTTAAGCGGGACTTTTGAAAAAAATCGACATAATGAAAAACTTGGAGACAAAAATTCGTCTTGACCGACAGAAATTCATATAGACAAGGAAAGATAAAATCGGGACTTTTGAAAAACTTCGAGGTGTCGGAAAATTCGTCTTAAGAGAGTTCGTCGTAACGGGAGTCGACTGTATTTGACGGATTGGTAGAAATATGAGCTATTGAAAGGTAACAATGAAATTTATTTTGTACAATATAAATCATTGTAAAAATTATAGTATCATTCGCATTTTTAGGACATTTGGTGGAACTTTTTTACGAAAGGAACATATCAGCTGTGATAGGGCCTGCTTGTTCAGAGTCTATCATTGGTGCAGCCAGGCTTGCTGAGTACTTTAATTTACCAATGGTAACCGGGGTTGGTGATCTTGTAGTACGGCGGAAATCTAATGATGACTTGTATGAGACATTGACCATTCTATCTTACAACATCGGTAAACTATCAGGTAAGACATACATTTTGAGTAGTCTTTTGCTGCGAGGGCCCTAAGTCCCCTTTAGGGCACTAAGGGGCCAAGGGGCTCTTGGTTTCAGGGAACGTTGCATTGTTTTGAAGGAAAAGGGGAAATTCATGAAATGTTTGTTACGCGACATAAAAGCTAATGTACTTTGTTCAGCTATTATTTACCTCTTCTGATTTTACTTTCAGAAACATGAAAATCATATTTAAACTAGCATAGTACATTAAAACAGTATGGCACGCCAAATCCACATGAACTCAAATATTTGAAGCCCTTCAATTATTTGGAGAGCTCTCTAACTCAATTGAAGAAAGCTCCAGTTTAATTAATTTGAATTACAGCTCTCTCCAAATCATTTGGAGAGCTATACAATTCAATTGAAGATATCTCCGAAATCAACTCAATAGAAGAGCTCTTCAATTGAATTATAGCTCTCTCCAAATCAATTAGAGACCTCTCCAATTCAAATGGAGTCCTTAAACGCGGTTTTACTGTATTATTATTGTTGTACATTTGAGACTGCTCATCATATCAACATGTTTGTTTTTCTTTACAATATTGATAAATGTGAATGTTTCCTGTTTGATTAAACTTATAGACCGTTTGTGTTTAACTTGAAATTTTCAATTAATTTTAAATCAACAGTGCTCCAAATTAGATCGATGCTGAAGAAATATGAATTTTTAATGAAATGCTTAGAGCTTATGGCACTGTTATCAGATAATATCCATATTGCTTTGTTACCAAAATTAAACTCATCAATTATGTCATTATTCAAACTTCGGTGAGTAACGGAATTTAATCTGGAAAATGTTGGATATCAACAGGCAAATATTGATTGGAAATTGATATTATACATGACACATAAAATATTAAATTGCTTTTGTTTCCATTTCATGGTTTAGTTATGTTAATATTATTAGGCTTTGATGCCAATGACAATTTATGTATGATATGTGAAAATTGCATTTAATTTGCTGTTCCCTACATTCTACAGTAAAACCTCACTGAAAGACAACCTCAATAATAAGACCACCTCAAAATGAAGAACACAACTTTCAACTCCATTTTACTGTTTTGCTCTTAATTCCACCTCAGTATTAAGACAACCTCAATATAAAGATGAGTGTGAAGTTGGCAGTAATAGCAGTAACAGCAGTAACAGCAGTACTACTGCTCTTACTGCTACTACTTCCAGCAGTAACAGCAGTATTACTGCTGGAAGAGGTAGAAGTATTACTGTTGTTTATCAACAATACTAACAGTAATAAGCATCAATGCAGATAATATTGGTAGCAGTAAGAGAATGTATATGAAATGAAAACGTCGAAGCGAGGGTATTAGGAATGTTCTACTGCTGAGTATTACGCATCGCGATATGATTAATAAGTGTTTGAGTTCAAATTAACAAGATATTTGCTTAAACAAATACATGTGTTGTTATCCCGACGGAATTTGAATACGCCGACGACAGGCAGTCAAATATTGTCAAAAATTTCATTTTCTTTCAATTTTACATCCTTGCTACTGCTGTATTTTACAGCATGCAAACAACATCATTCCGGAAATTGAGCACATTGCCGCTTAGGCGGTGGTTAAACGTTCACTTTGATACCAATAACATCCACGGCTTAGACCTATTCCGTCGACAGCGCGAT
Source organism: Mactromeris polynyma (assembly GCA_032209605.1). Taxonomy (NCBI): domain Eukaryota; kingdom Metazoa; phylum Mollusca; class Bivalvia; order Venerida; family Mactridae; genus Mactromeris; species Mactromeris polynyma. Next base: position 1,446,784 of record JASFXZ010000032.1, read on the forward strand.
TTCAAAGTAGCGACAATGTTTGAGTTTTCAGAAATTTATATGAAAACGTCGAAGAGGGGGAGATAGGAATGTTCTACTGCTGAGTATATCGTATCGGGAGATGATTAATAAGTGTGTGAATTCAAGTGAACACGATGATTGCAAAAACAAATATATGTTTTTTTATCCCGACGGAATTTGAATACACCGACGGCAGGCAGCCAAAATATGGTTATTTTCTCCAATTTTACATCCTTGTTACTGCTGTATTTTACGGTACGAATGTAACATCAATCCAAATATTAAAGGGTATACCAATTATGCCGACATTTCAATGTTCTCTTTAATGCAAAAATCGTTCACGGCACAGAAATATTTCGCCGACAGCGAGATTTCAAAGTTTCGACAAATTCCGAAAATTTGAAAATTACACGAAATGAAAACATCGCAGAGGGGGTGATAGAAATGTTCTACTGCTGAATATCATATATCGTCAGATTATTAATAAGTGTGTGATGTCAAGGTGACATGATGTTGGCAAGAAGAAATTTATGTGTTGTTATCCCGACGGAATTTGTATACGCCGACGGCAGACAGTCAAATATTGTCAAAAAAATCATTTTTTTGCAATTTTACATCCTTGTTACTGCTGTATTTTACAGCATGCAAATAACATCAATCCGAAAAACTGAGCATATTGCCTGTTAGGCGGTGTTTAAAAGTTCACTTTTATACCAATGACATCCATGGTTTAGACCTATTCCGCCGACAGCGCGATTTCAAAGTAGCGACAACGTTCAAATTTTCAGAAAGTTATATGAAATGAAAACGTCGAAGAGGGTGTAAAATTTCGTTCTGAAAATAGCAAATCTGGCTTTGTCCACATCATGAAGGGCTGGTTTAACGTAAATGGCACAAACATATGATTCAAGTACACTTTCTGTTTCTGTTTTTACGTCCTCACTCGTACCAAGATCAGCTAGAGCCTCCAAGTATTTTGCTGACTTTTCTGCCATACAGAATGGCCTAATTGTTCCTTTACGAATAAACGCAGCAGTGTAGTCGCATCCAGTTAAGGCGTGTATTGCTGGTAATGCTTTACAGACCTCCCACCCAAGAACAGTACTCAGCATCTTTCATGGATGTATGATTATAGGTGTCGCATACGAAGTCAATTCTCTTTGACAAAGTGGTCAATCGTGTAAGAATTACGTTGGCAATCTCACCAAAAGTACCTTCATCAATCTAGCGAGAACATTTGTATCTGTGAGTATATGAGGTCCTCCTGACACATCAATTATGTAACCCAATGATCCAAAATATGCCAGCTGTATATGAAATGGTCCAAAGCAGATGAATACGTTGTCAAATTTTGGTGATTCAACTTGTTGAATTTGTTTGGCATGCTTAGCTATAGCAAGGTCATAGTGGACAACAGCATATTCTTCTTGGCATTCCTCGGCTACCTTTTGGGAAAGTCGCAAAGTCTCTGCAACAACGTCTAGTCGGGTTGGAGGGAGTGTCAAATTCTCCATGTAACAGATGGTATGTAGTGGAAGGTGGTTCTACTGTGTCATGAAGGCTTCCAGTTCCATAAAGAGTCTCATTCATTTCATCATAATTGTCCCATGCTAATGCGGTTGCTAACCCGGGTACTTTCAGTATTCCATCTGGAGTAACCTGACTTTTTCAGAAACCGACATTGCTAGGTCTGTTTCAAAGCCTTCAACTGTGTGGTAACCACAGCAATGCCCAAGGTGATTTAATATTTCTATTACTTTACGACTTCCTGTAAGACTTTTTAAACCTAGTCCAAGGCAGACATGCTTCGAAGGTTTTAAACAGCCTTTTGTACAAGCGAAGAGACAGTCATCGGATACAGACTCCACATATCATTGTACTCTGTCCTCCGGTTTATTATCTGACCCAGTAAATAATATGCGGAAAAAATTCATAGTAAATCTGGGGGGGGGGGGGGTGCTTGACCTTTCATTAGTGTTTCTGCTGATAATGGATATGGAAAATCTTCACTTGAATTCTTAAGTTCAAGTATCAATTTCCTGAGGTGCATTGCCATTTCATCAGTTTTCACTTCAATTGAACCTGCCCGCAGCAGGACAGATTTTACTGCGTCTGATTCCTCAATGCATGATGGATAAATTACATTCCCCTGTCGATTGCTTAGTTTGCCAATCTTCAGTCGTCCTTCGAACTGTTTTATTACCTTTTGACCGAGGAAATACGCATTGAGGTTACCAGAACAACAATCAAATTCAGTCAAAAACGTTCTATAAAGCTCAAACAGAGATGTAAGCATTTCAGGTGTTTGTTTAGATATGATATGTGTATCTATGTAACTCTTCAGCTTGCCAAATGCTTCTACATGCCATTTTCGTGTATGCAAATTATCTGAATAATCGGTTTCACAATCATTTGTATGGTTGGTTGTTCTTCTTTTTGCTCTGTTAATGTACTGTGTTCGACAGCTGTGATGGTACTGAACTCCTTTGGCTATAAAGTCAACACTACACACTTTGGCAATCATTTGTTGATCATGAAGAATTTTTGCTGTGAAATTTTTATAGCAAATACTATGGTAACCACAATCATTTGAAAAATTATCAGGTATGCACAAACATAATGATGAGTATTTTGAAAAGTTCCAGTTGGGTTTAGATTTCCTAATAACATAAGCTCTTTTAACTGTAGCCCATGATTCAGTGTCAAATAACTTAATATCTTCCGTCAGCATTGGTGGGCCTGAATGTAATACACAACGCAGTTCCATCTTTGGACTTCGGTTTTCCCCGTCATTTGATGCTATCATTGTGACTGAAATGAAATTTTAAGTCAGTGTTGCAAATGATAATGAATTTCTCTATTTAAATTATGATCATTTCCAGTCTCAGTTACAAAATAATTTAAAATTGAAATTATTATCTGAAAACGTTAGTCTACATTTATCACTATTACTACTACATTGCAAGTTTTGCAAATGTATTCCTTGTCAGGTGAATTGTACAAAGCTTAACATTTCAATATGAAATTTACCTTTATAGATTCATGTGTAGACCAATGTCTCATGTACCGCATAAAGCATAGCTATTCCACTTACAATATGCCATATTTTTCACTCATGTTCACATTCTGTAAACAAAGTAAGCAAAGCAAAATTTAACTATCAAACTTCAACTTTATTAAAATCCTCCCTTGAAATGTTCCAGCTCATAGTGCACACGCACTTCATAATGTATATCAAAACAAAATTGGGATAGCATCAGATATATTCTGTACCTTTTTGTGCTTTTAAGTACTGTGTAAGTGTATTGATAATGTACTTGAACTAATTTTTAACTATTTCATATATGAACACAGTTCTATTTCAAATGAACCAAACATGCAACCATCACTCCCTAGTATGATTTTCTCTCTTTAATTGAATACTGACTGATAACGCTTCCTGTTAAGAATAATAGCAATGTATAACATTCAAAGACACTACTTAAACACCAAATTGCACCTGAATATTTTTATGATTTTGAAACAATTAACCCAACTTCATATTTCAAATTCAGCAGACACAATTTATGAGTTATTTAACAATAATGATGTTTGAAATAAATGTATAAAAATGCATCATATTATTTGAAAAGTTATACCCACATGTAAGACGATATTTGATATTACCTTATTTATATATTTGCAAGGATCTGCTAATGGAAGCACAGCAACAAAACCAACATCTGAAATACATAAATAAGCAATATTAACATTATTTTATAAATTCAGTTTAACATAAATCTATACCTTATGTACACTGTACTGAGTGGAACATATATGGTCATGTATATACCACAGGTTTACAAGGAAAACAATTATTATACAGACCAGCTTAAAATAATTAATATAAACGATCATATTCTTTTAACAAATTAACATAATTGAATATTACCTTATAAGGCTTAATTGAAAAGAGAGATAAACTATCTGTAAAATTCTGCTCCTGTAAACACTGCAACAGAAACAAATTTCTGAAACACAAAAATATACAGTATTAATATTTAACCATTAAGACAATATATCGTAATATCAACATCAAAATTTAAGCTTTAATGACATGAATTTGCACTTGTAATATGAAGAAAGAAATTTACGTCCGAAAACGTGTACATCCGAATACTATGACACTTTCAGGGAAAAAATGAACGTATTTCTCCCATAAGTGCTATATTTTATATTTTTGTTTAATCTTGTTGTTTCAAACATATTTTTAGATACTGAACATCATAATTATGCCTATTATATGTGTTAGTGATCTCTAATTTATCAAACACTGAGATGTTCTAACATGATCATGGATATGGACTGCTTCTTACAACTATATTATTAAAACATAAGACTAATATATAATCGTAATGACATTTGAAAAAATAAACATTTAAAGATATAAATAAAGGCAACAAACCTGTATTTCACGAACTGGAAGTGACTAGAAAATTCGTTTTCCGTCCCAAAAAATGCAGACGACCTTTCGTAGACAATAATATAGATGGTGTCAAATAAAATCAAGGGAGGTAACTTTATTGACCTTGGTATGTTAAAAAGATGTTTTTACACTTAAATACTACAGGACATGTGTTCAAAATTTGTTTATGTCAATTATTTACGATTAATGGAAGTGAATAACAAAAATAATGAATATGAAAGTATGAATCTGTGTTCCATGGAAAGACATAATGGAGGCAATTTGATGTATAATAGAAAGCGCAGGTAAATTGTACTTCGAAAACACGACTTTTTTGTTAAATTAGACGCATTTTCATAAAAATTGTTCCGAGTTCCACATAAAGTATACATATATGAATGAAACTGCGCAAAAAAACATAATGTTGGGAAACATTGAACATTTAAGTAAAATTAGTTGGGAAAGTTGGCAAAATTTGACTGATTTTTCACCTTTTATTGACCTTTGACCCCAGGTTAGTATGTACTTACAAATCAGAGGCTTTGATTTTTTTGTTTTATAAGTATTGCTGAATATGTTATTTACAAAATTTGCAAACATTCCATCATAAAGTTCATTTTTATCATATTGACGACAAAAACATAACCCTACCCCCTCAACAAATTTATGCTACTTTTTACAAACCCTCCTGGTACAAATGTGTGAGAAAAATATAGTTACGCACGGCTTTGACGCTTAAGAAATGGGTTTTCAGGTAGTATATATAATATCCTTTCAAAAACTATGCAAATTGCTTTTGGCCTCATTTGTTGCAATAAAAGTCCACGGGCTCTCGGACTAAATGTTCTACCGCTGAGTATAACGCATCGCGAGATGATTAATGAGTGTGTGAGTTAAAGTTAACAAGATATTTGCAAAAACAAATATATGTTGTTTTATCCCGACGGAATTTGATTACGCCGACGGCAGGCAGTCAAATATTTCCCCATCAGTCCGCTGTCTGCTTTGATTTATAATACACGCATACATTTCTATGATGTATTGTATATGTACGAGTATTCCATTTGAACACCATAAAACCCGGTGTGATAAATGTTCTACTGCTGGTTATGAGAACTCATCAGACTCTCAGGTTGAATTAAGTTTATTTGTTTAGGGATGACCAGTCTTGTGTTTTATTTATGTTCCCGACGGTATGAGAATGCATCATACCGTCTCAAAATATAGCTAAAACGTTCAACAAGTTTACGTCCTTTCCACTACTTTGCATGTACTTGCACTGAACCATTAATGCTGTTAAATGGAATACATAATTATTATATTTCTAGTCATTCATGTTAGAATAAACTGTGATAGTGTCATGCCAGGACAGTGAAATGTTAGTGACAAGTTCATGGTATGAGAAACACATCTTGTTTTTTTTAAATTTCGATATCTAAATTGCAATACACGGTCGCACAACTTTAAACCCAGCTGTACACGGGGCTCGAACTCACGAGCTTCGGTCAGGAGTTCAGGCGCTGAACCCTTTAACCACTACACCACAATGCTTTATTATACGCATCCAAACTACTTCCTATTTATGATCTAGTTGAAATATTAGGACGTAAGTATATATAAATTACAGTTAACAAATTATGTCATTCAGACCAAAAAACCGTGCTGGGAAAAAAGTATTGTACTCACAAACATGACCTACACAAATTCCAAATAATTATAATCCAAAAATGAATGACGACACAAAACAATGCTTCTATAACTATGGATAAATTTCAACACTGCTTTCACACATATATTTTAAATAAACACTTTTTTAACATACACAAACACATGATTGGTGTGTCAAGGCAAGAAGGCCCGGCGCGATCCCGCTCTGTCCCATAGTATTTCAACACCTTCCCTCGGCGCGATCCCGCTCTGCTATAAAGTATCCCAACACATTTCCCCAGCTCCATCCCGCTCTGTCCTATAGTATCCCAACAACTTTCCCCGGCTCGATCCCGTTCCCCGGCTCGATCACGCTATAACCTATAGTATCCAAACAAATTCCCCAGGTTCGATCACGCTCTGCCATATAGTATCCCAACACTCTCCTCCGGGTCAACCCCATTCTGTCCTATAGTATCCCAACACTCTCCTCCGGCTCAACCCAACTCTGTCCTATAGTATCTCAATACTCTCCTCCGGCTCAATCCACTCTGTCCTATAGTATCTCAACACTCTCCTCCGACTCAACCCCACTCTGAACTATAGTATCACAACCCTTTCCTCCGGCTCAATCAAGCTCTGTCCTATAGTATCCCAACACTCTCCTCCGGCTCAAACCAGCTCTGTTCTATAGTATCCCAACACTCTCCTCCGGCTCAATCCAGCTCTGTTCTATAGTATCCCAACACTCTCCTCCGGCTCAAGCCAGCTCTGTTCTATCGTATCCCAACACTCTCCTCCGGCTCAATCCAGCTCTGTTCTATAGTATCCCAACACTCTCCTCCGGCTCAATCCAGCTCTGTTCTATAGTATCCCAACACTCTCCTCCGGCTCAATCCAGCTCTGTTCTATAGTATCCCAACACTCTCCTCCGGCTCAATCCAGCTCTGTTCTATAGTATCCAAACACTCTACTCCGGCTCAATCAAGCTCTTTTCTATAGTATCCCAACACTCTCCTCCGGCTCAATCCAGCTCTGTTCTTTAGCATCCCAACACTCTCCTCCGACTAACATTTAATTAGAATCCAATGTATGAGGCTAATTCCTATTTGAAATATGTGTGCAGATCAAACGATACTAATTAAATATTTTCTTAATGTACTTCAGTGTTTTTTTTCTTCCTTTAAAACAATGATTTTGGTAGTATTTTTATTTCAATGAATTTTGTAAAATTAAAAAGTTATCATGTCTTTAAAATGAGCAGAACATTCATTTCTCTATCATATGGAAGGTGTAATCTGATCCCTATGTTCTGACCACAAGACTGACCAGCGCAGAGAGATTAATGGGCCCTGCTGATAGAAATAAGTGATATCAATTACAAGCATAATAAACACTAAGCTGTGAAGAGAGGCTTTGAAAACTGGGGAAAATCCAGAAAGCTGGTATAAACTGTAGGACTGCACAGCCAAATTTTACACGGTCCAAATGGTCCCTTAACACTATCCAAACAATGGTCCGCGGTCTAAATTGTCTGTATTCCGGAAAATAATAACTATGAAAAACTGACATATTGGCAATACATTGTACAAGTATTTTTGTGTTGATGGTACGCGCGCGTAGTATACATAACGGATTGAAGGAAATAAATGAATTAAGATAGAAAAGCAGCTGTTCGATCAATATAAAATTAACACATCAACATTTTTGCGATATAAGAGACTTATTTGCTATGAATGTCAGTAATAGAACACATAAAAAATGAAAAATAATATTATATAATGCTTCCGACATCGTATTCGATTTCCTTAACTTGAAATGAGACACTCAACAATGATCTGGCTATACTTTATATAATTAGCGGAGCCACCCGGTCGATGTTTTCATTTTGTGTAATTGAAAACTGAAATATCTCGCAACTTCAAAAACCCGCTATCGGCGGAATAAATCTATGCCGTGGATGTTACTTGCATTAAAGAGAACTTTCAAAAAATCGTCAAACTGGCTATACATTTGATTGATGTTACGTTCGTGCAGTAAAATTCAGCAGAGACAAGGATGGATGTAAAATTGGAGAAAATGACCATATTTTCACGGCCTGTGGTCGGCGTTTTCAAATTCCGTCGAGTTAACAAAACATCTGTTTGTTTTCGCAAATCTCTTGTTGACTTGAATGTACACACTTATTAATCATCTCCCGATACGATATATTCAGCAGTAGAGTATTCCTATCACCCCCTCTGCGATGTTTTCATTTCGTGTAATTTTCAAATTTTCGTTGCCGCTACTTTGAAATCTCGCTGTCGGCGGAATATTTCTGTGCCGTGGATGTGATTTGCATTAAAGAGAACTTTGAAATGTCGGCAAACTGGATATACACTGTATTATTTAGATTGTAGTTACGTTCGTGTCGTAAAATACAGCAGTAACAAGGATGTAAAATTGGAGAAAATGACCATATTTTGGCTTCCTGCCGTCGGCGTATTTAAATTCCGTAGCGATAACAAAACATATATTTGCTTTTGCAAACATCTTGTTAATTTGAATTCACACATTTATTAATCATCTCGCCATACAATATATTCAGCAGTAGAACATTCCTATCACCCCCTCTTCGACGTTTTTATATACATTTCTGAAAACTCGATCGTTGTCACTATTTTGAAATCGCGCTGTCGGCGGAATAGGTCTAAACCGTGGATGTTATTGGTATCAAAGTGAACGTTTGAACACCGCCTAACAGTCAATATGCTCATTGTTCGGATTAATGTTATGTGCATGCTGTAAAATACAGCAGTAGCAAGGATGTAAAATTGAAAAAAATGTTTTTTTTGACAATATTTGACTACCTGCCGTCGGCGTATTCAAATTCCGTCGGGATAACAAACATACATTTCTTTTTACCAACATCATGTCAACTTGAAATCACACACTTATAAATGATCTGACGATACATTATATGCAGCAGCAGAACATTTCTATCCCCCCCCCCCCTCTGCGGTGTTTTCATTTCTTGCCATTTTCAAATATTCCGAATTTGTCGCAACTTTGAAATCTCGCTGTCGGCGGAATATTTCTGTGCCGTGGATGTGATTTGCATTAAGGAGAACTTTACAATATCTGCAAACTGAATATACACTGTATTTTTTGGATTGTTGTTACGTTCGTGCCGTAAAATACAGCAGTAACAAGGATGTAAAATTGGAGAAAATGACCATAGTTTGGCTGCCTGCAGTCGGTGTATTCAATGTCCGTCGGGATAACAAAACATATGTTTGTTTTTGCAAACATCTTGTTAACTTGATTTCACACACTCATTAATAATTTCGCGATACGTTATACTTGGCAGTAGAACATTCCTATCACCCCCTCTTTGACGTTTTCATTTCATATACATTTCTGAAAACTCGAAGGTTGTCGCTACTTTGAAATCGCGCTGTCGGCGGAATGGATCTAAACCGTGGATGTTATTGGTATAAAAGTGAACGTTTGAACACCGCCTAACAGGCAATATGCTCATTTTTTTGATAGATGTTATGTGCATGCTGTACAATACAGCAGTAGCAAGGATGTAAAATTGAAAAAAATGACATTTTTGACAATATTTGACTACCTGCCGTCGGCGTATACAAATTCCGTCGGGATAACAAAACAAACATTTCTTTTTGCCAACATCATGTCAACTTGAAATCACACACTTATAAATGATCTGACGGTAGATTATATGCAGCAGTAGAACATTTCTATCACCCCCTCTGCGGTGTTTTCATTTCTTGCCATTTTCAAATATTCCGAATTTGTCGCAACTTTGAAATCTCGCTGTCGGCGGAATATTTCTGTGCCGTGGATGTGATTTGCATTAAAGAGAACTTTAAAATGTCGGCGGCAAACTGGATATACACTGTATTATTTAGATTGTAGTTACGTTCGTGTCGTAAAATACAGCAGTAACAAGGATGTAAAATTGGAGAAAATGACCATATTTTGGCTTCCAGTCGTCGGCGTATTCAAATTCCGTCGCGATAACAAAACATATATTTGCTTTTGCAAACATCTTGTTAACTTGAATTCACACATTTATTAATCATCTCGCCATACAATATATTCAGCAGTAGAACATTCCTATCACACCCTCTTCGAAGGTTTTCATATACATTTCTGAAACTCGAACGTTGTCGCTACTTTGAAATCGCGCTGTCGGCGGAATAGGTCTAAGCCATGGATGTTATTGGTATAAAAATGAACGCTTGAACACCGCCTAACAGGCAATATGCTCATTTTTGGATAGATGTTATGTGCATGCTGTCAAATACAGCAGTAGCAAGGATGTAAAATTGAAAAAAATGATTTTTTTGACAATATTTCACTGCCTGTCGTCGGCGTATTCAAATTCCGTCGGGATAACAAAACATATATTTCTTTTTGCCAACATCATGTCACCTTGAAATCACACACTTAGTTATGATCTGACGATATTTGATATTCAGCAGTAGAACATTTCTATCACCCCCTTCTGTGGTGTTTTCATTTCGTGTAATTTTCAAATTTTCGGTATTTGTCGAAACTTTGAAATATCGCTGTCGGCGGAATATTTCTGTGCCGTGGATGTGATTTGCATTAAAGAGAACTTTGAAATATCTGCAAACTGAATATACACTGTATTATTTAGATTGTTGTTACTTTCGTGCCGTAAAATACAGCAGTAACAAGGATGTAAAATTGGAGAAAATGACCATAGTTTGGCTGCCTGCCGTCGGCGTATTCAAATTCCGTCGCGATAACAAAACATATATTTGCTTTTGCAAACATCTTGTTAACTTGAATTCACACATTTATTAATCATCTCGCCATACAATATATTCAGCAGTAGAACATTCCTATCACCCCCTCTTCGAAGGTTTTCATATACATTTCTGAAACTCGAACGTTGTCGCTACTTTGAAATCGCGCTGTCGGCGGAATAGGTCTAAGCCATGGATGTTATTGGTATAAAAATGAACGCTTGAACACCGCCTAACAGGCAATATGCTCATTTTTGGATAGATGTTATGTGCATGCTGTAAAATACAGCAGTAGCAAGGATGTAAAATTGAAAAAAAAAAATTTGACAATATTTCACTGCCTGTCGTCGGCGTATTCAAATTCCGTCGGGATAACAAAACATATATTTCTTTTTGCCAACATCATGTCACCTTGAAATCACACACTTAGTTATGATCTGACGATATTTGATATTCAGCAGTAGAACATTTCTATCACCCCCTTCTGCGGTGTTTTCATTTCGTGTAATTTTCAAATTTTCGGTATTTGTCGAAACTTTGAAATATCGCTGTCGGCGGAATATTTCTGTGCCGCGAACGGTTTTTGCATGAAGGAGAACTTTGAAGTGTCGGCAGACTGGGTATACACTTTAATATTTGGATTGCTGTTCGGTTCGTGCCGTAAAATACAGCTGTATTTAGGATGTATAATTTGAGAAAATGACAAAAGTTTGGCTATGTATGACTTGCCGTCGTCGGCGTATTCAAGTTCCGTCGGGGTAACAAAACACACATTGTTGCCTCGGGTGAATCCTATATATGAAACATACGTTTTTACTATAATACTGTCATGACGTATGGCGGTACTAGCAGTAATGCTATGTTACTGCTGTTACTGCTGAAGTTGAAGCACTAGCAGTAATAATAATATTTCCGGACTTTTGATTCTCTAAAACCTGTTATCGAAATACAGTTAGGTTATTGCTCATGTGCAGTCATATGCCTATTTTGTAATGTTAATACTAGTAGTAAACTGCAGTATTACCCTAAATGTTTTGCTAGCTCCAGTACACACCCCTCACGCATATTCGTCTTGTTGTTTATAGTATCAACAATGACTCTGAATCTGACCATTCTCTTACTGCTACCAATATTATCTGCATTGATGCTTATTACTGCTAGTATTATTGATATACAACAGTAATACTTCTACCTCTTCCAGCAGTAATACTGCTGTTACTGCTGAACGTTGTAGCAGTAATAGCAGTAATACTGCTGTTACTGCTAGAAGTAGTAGCAGTAAGAGCAGTAGTACTGCTGTTACTGCTGTTACTGCTATTACTGCCAACTTCACACCGGTAATATAAAGACCAGTTTTTAAGCGTCCCAAGGATGGTCTTATTATTGAGGTTTTACTGTATTTCAATAAAAAATCTTGAACTTAATTATAAATTCTACCCTAGCTGCAAGCAGCTTGCAAAAAGCAGGGATCACATCTTTAGTCTTAAAGTCTTTGTATCACCTGATACTCCTTGAAATTTGTTCTGTTATTAAGTTTGCCTTGAAGAAACAATAAAGTAATAAAGTCTAGAAAAAAAATGAATTACAAAATGATAATACTTTGTACATGAATATAATACGACACATATTGTGTATACTTTCTAGTGGGTACAACTCCTAGATCCTTCATACTAAATTACAGTGCAAACTCTCGAGAAGTTACATGGATAGTAAATTTTAATACAGAAAAAAATGAATATGTTGTTGAAAAGAGGTTGTAGTTGAAGAAAGAGCCTCTTTGAAGAGAGGTTGCACACTATACTATATATCAGTATGTTGCAACTTTAAGCCAGTTAGGTACATGAATATTAACTGTTAAGGAGTGCACATTAATTTTATCATTCGTTTTTACCGACACAGGGATTATTTTCAACTATTTTTATAGCCATTATTCGGCTATATTCCCAATAACAAAAAGTATATTATTATGTTTCCCAATTTGAATGTGAAATTCCCCAAAAATCTGAAGAAAAAGTTTGGCTCAATTAAGCCAAAAATTGACCAAGTTAGAGGCTTTTCTCTCACAGGCAGTTTGTATACAGTTTAAACTGCCTGTACAGACACCTTGATAACAACAAACTGCTGCATCTGACATTTCTAGTCGGTCCCGGCAAATCTGCTATAATTGTCTATGTAACTTTAACCTGCTGATAACAGAAACTGCAATTCCAGACATCCGACACTAATTGGCAGTCCCGCTAGCATACAATACATGTATTTCGCACCTTTTTATCAGTCCTTTAAAAGTGCCACATATGATTGCCTTGAGGGTAAATATTTACTAGTATAAATCATTATCGAGTAAAATTGTTGTCAAGGTCATTGTTTTGCATGCAATTTATACCCCATACCGATACATTTGAAAATTAATCACTGATTGTTTGAATGCATTTAACGAGTTATGTTATGTATCCAAATAAAAACTATTGATCTTTGTTTTGTTGTTGTTTCTTTATGATAAATAGGGTATGGAATTGTGTTGAATATCACAATAAAATGTTAAAATCATAAACTGTTCAAGTGTTTGCATTATAAGTTCAAACGTTGTTCTTTCCACATGCGTGAAGATTGACAATGCTGACACTGTAAATTGTGACACTTGATTTTGGTTCCTGTTGAACCTTTTTGCAACATGCTATTCTTGTTCATTTGCATACATGTACATTATATAAATTTCATTATTAGTTATGTTACTAACCATTTCACAACTTAACTGAATACAGTTTTACCTCTGTGAGGTATCACATCGGCTAGTATTTTCTTTGAAATTCAATAAACATTAATTTCAACTTCCTCTTGCCAAAACTCCTGAAACCTGCTATAACCGACATTTTTACCCAGGACCACCTGATGTCGGATACAACAGTTAACACTGTATATAGCAATAGTTTATTAATAAATCAACTACTTCCTTTAATTTTATTTCTAAAATTTTGCTGTAATTTCTAGACTTTTTTCCCAATTTCTAAGATTAACGCGCAAAAATTCCCAATTTCAATACTATCGCTCATTATTCCCAAATTGGCCAAAATAAACCCTGTGACATATTTTTTACAGAATCCATTGCAGCTATATTGATGACATACAAATGGAGGCATGTCGTAGTGCTTTATGACTTTCCAAATACGCTATTCTATCTTGCTGGTGTCAATTTGGTTACAGATTTGAATGAACTAAGCGAAAACTTTTCAAACCCATTTCCCATTGCTTTTGATGCCCGGAAACTAACAACAGAAAGTGATTTTAACAAAATCCTCATTGAAGCAAAGGACTATGCGCGAGGTAAGACAATTACTATCTGATTGAATAAACTCTTTGTATTTATCAAGATTCACTGTTCTACCAATTTGTCACCATTATCACGGACATATAAATCATGGACTGGAAACGTCCTACTATGTGTGTTTAGGAGTGTTTGAACTTTCGCGGCTGCCAAGTTTCTTCCGTGATCAAATCTACAATGAAAATTTCGCGACGTCCCCCATTTTGTTTCTGAATCGAGAGAGGTAACATTTTGATCTGCCGTAATCGTTTAAAGATTTCTGAAGTCTTAATTGATACATTTTTAAATTAATATATTTAGTTCATTAAGAATTAAACAGATCCATAAGTAATTACATGGACATTTAAGTGATAAACGGAGCAACGACTAGACAGCAAAGAACGGAGATTGTCGCCTATCACCAAACGATAAATTTATGGAAATTCATGATACTTACTTGAAGTGCGCACTAAGGATTGTGGGTAAATTATTTCTCGTTACCGTTTCACCAATATCAGCCTGTTTTGAATCCATGGTTTATATGTCTGTGCCATTATTATGAATTTACTTGTACATACAGGATCAATAACTCTGTTTATAGAATGTAGGATTAGTGGTTGATTGATAGAAGCCTGACTTTTGATCCGACAGTCGTGACTTCAAACCATGACTTGGACGTGATTGAACTGCCAGCAACCTGGAATTGGTATAATTACTGGTTTAGTAACCCAGGAGGAGCTTAACTCATTAAGCCGATTTGTTATTTTGTAAAGCATGCAGCTCTTTTTTCGACGTACCGTACTAATATGGTTTTGCTATTTGCATATCAGTGTTATGTGCACCAATACAACCTTACGTTTACCATCAAAGCCTTTTCTCTGCTGCCGAACAACGTTTGTAACATTGACGCGTATTGGTTAAACTTTCGATAAAGGGTATGTTACTTTACCAAAATCCACTGAATTCTGGTGAATTCACTAAAAATCATTTTGGATGTAGAGTGACCAGCAATCGTTACATCTCGGCATTTGTTTCTGTCGCACAACAAATCTTAACCTGCAAATTGCACCGACCATCTTTTTTCAAGATATTTATTGTTTTTATATAATGCTATTTCATTTTATGCCGTTCTGTTGACGTACCCTGTATCATGGTGAATTTATTCAATTGTAATCAAGTCTCTTGGTACACCATTGAAGGCCATGGTTATATTATAAGAAGACTGTAATTTAGCCGAAATCATCCTCGGTACCCAGGCTATTCATAACATATATGATACCCGGGGCAAACTGACTGTAAAAAAACTTATACTCAAGAATAATTAATGTGGTGAAATCCAGCCGCTTGATTGGCCACATAACACACACCTCATTCGATATGAAAATTGCCGAGGAGTTACGGATGAAATCGTGGTTCTGAGCGATCCAATGAGATTGCGGCTTTCAAATCGTGTTAGACTGCCATTTTGTCAAATTTGCTGGTAGCTCTTCACAATGGAGATTCCTTCTTATTTGTTATCTTCCATTTTATTGGTTCAGAAATTCTAAAGAAAATCATGCATTACAAATTTTCCCTAGCCATGATTTGCCCAGGGTGTCATATATGTTACGAGTACTGAGGATGAGCTGAAAGATGGAAATTGGAAACTGTATCAGTTTACTTGAATTATTAATTTGAAGAAACTTCAAAATTGCAGTTTTAAATTCATGTTATCATATGTAAAACTGCACTACACATTCATTGTTCTTGAATTAATTTGTCTTTTTATTTCAGTTTTTATCTTCTTCTGCGATGCAACAAAGTTCAGAGATTTTATGTATTCGGCTCATGTTAGCGGTCTGGCTGAAGGTGACTATGTGTTTATAACCATGGAACTGTTTCCCAGTGATTGGCTAGGAAAGTACATGGAAATCACCAAAAGTATGTATTCAGTATGACATGGAAAGTTCCACGACAAAACCTGTATTAATGACGAAGGTCATGACGTCAAGTATTTCATAATAAAAGTTTTCATGTCACAAAGAAAGTGTTTTCTCGGAAGTGTCTTTTGTTGCTTAACTTTGATTTATAGATTTACAGGAGCATGAAAAGGTTTGTAGGTGTTATGATATTTGTTTTTTTTTTTTTTTCATTTGAAAAAAAAGAGCTTTTTTAAGAATAATGACTACATTTGAATAGAGACATCATTTTGTAGATTACTTTTGCATTCTGTTCCTAACATTTTAATTGCTATAAGAAAAAGTAGATGTTTGATTTTAATATTTTTTGTATCAAAATTAACTAGTGAAATATATCTGTAAAAAAATGTAAAAACCTGAAAATGTGTTTTTTGGTCGCTAATACAGGTTTTGTTGTGGAACAGTTCATATGATCTATTCTCGTATATAAGACTTTATGTCATAAAACAAATTACTGATCAATGTCAGGTTTATGAACATTTATCTTGAAACATAATGTTTTTAATAATCACTGTTTGTGTACTAACATTATGACACTTGGTTTTCAGATGATACTAAGGATTATGGTGTAGCTAAAGCATACCAGACGGCTCTCATACTGACCTTGCGTAAACCGGATAATCCGGAGTATTTGAAGTTTGCTGAGAGGGTTAAGACTGAATCCCAGCTTCCACCTTTCAACTTCACTTTCCCAGATAATGAAGATGTAAGATGGGTTCACATGTTGCTTTGATATTTTATTATTTGTTAAAGTTTATAATCACCTTACGCTAACTGCCTGATGGAACTCTGTGTCTAAAGTCTCTATATCCTTAGGATGTATAGATTCATCTTAAATAATGTTGCACCACTGATGACTTTTTTCACTTTTTAGACCATTCTCACAGCAATATTTCCAATCAGAGGCCTCTTCTTCAACCGTCTATATCGTATATACAACGGTCCATGAAGTTCATGTGATCTTAGTAGGATAGTCTTTATTAGACAATCTCGTGGCATTACTTATATGAGAGCGTCAGTGTGTGTATAATGTTATATGGTGTAGATAATGCCACTTGTATCACTCTGTCCTATATATATATATACATCTGTTTTATGGTATTTTATGGCTTAGAATTGAAGAAAATATTGGTTCACATGCTACTTTGATATTTTATTATTTGTTAAAGTTTATAATCACCTTACGCTAACTGCCTGATGGAACTCTGTGTCTGAATTCTCTATATCCTTAGGATGTATAGATTCATATATATGGCTTTTTCACTTTTTAGACCATGCTCACAGCAATATGTCCAATCAGAGGCCTCTTCTTCAAGCGTCTATATCGTATATACAACGGTCCATGAAGCTCATGTGATCTTAGTCGGATAGACAATCTCGTGGCATAACTTATATGAGAGCGTCAGTGAGTGTATATATGGTATAGATAATGCCACTTGTCTTTCCTATACATATAAAAAAAAAATTTGGTATTTTATTTTTTCGAATTGAAGAAAATACTGTTGTCAAGCTAGCAAATGGTGCATCAATGTTGAGAAGTGTTCAAGGTTAAAAGACTTGAGATCAGTCCCCAGGCTCAATTTAAACAAATTTTCGTTCTCAATTTATTTCTTCAGATATTTGGGAATTTCACACTCAAATTGGGGAAAATATATACTATTTTTGGCATTGGGAATATAAAACAGAATAATGGCTATAAAAATGCAGGAAAGAAAACCCTGGTGTAATATTTATTGCAGGTGAATTATTACATCACGGCAACCTATGACGCTGTTACATACCTGGCCGCAACATATAATAAGACGGTGGTTGATGGAGGAGATATAAAAAACGGAACATTGGTTGCTCAAAACCTCTGGGGAAATTCCTTTCAAGGTATAACATGCTGTACAGAGATATTTTGTTCGCTGTGAGCACTTTTTAAAGTGAATATTAAAAAAGAAATTCAGTTCTTTTTCCTGCTATACTGATTGGCAATCTTGTCCTCAAGTTCACTTATGATCTCAGTTCTGGTCCCAATCTCCCAAAGCATCTTACATAAAAACCTCGGCTCAATATTAAGAAATTGTTCAAATCAGAGTCTGAGTTTGAGACAGATCTCTTAAAAAATTTCTGAGAAAAAACTCATCTTATTTTGTGTTATAATACCAATTTTGAGAAAAATTTGAGACAGTATTTGAGCTGAGATTTTGTTCAGATTGAGATGGTTCGGGAGATCGGGGCCGTTCTGTCTCAAACTCAAATATTTGAGAATTTATAGAACACATCACCAGTTACAGTAGCTCCCATGTAAACTTGATAAGGACATACTAGCATCTCCATAAATGGTGAGACTGTTTTGCGCTGTTTTATTTTACCAGAAATGAAATATTCGAATTGAGAAAATTTCAAAATGAGAAGTTTTGTTACATTGGGGTCTGCATACTCTGAGTGCTAAATTATCTTAAGTTAATTTGCATATTATTATGCTGTATACGTGTATATTTTTGTGAGTCTAAAATTAAACATATGGACAATAATTTCAGACATTTCACAAATGCAAATGTTTGAGGATCACAGAAATGGCGATTATAACATTAAATTGTAAAATAATTCTAAGAAGTGGTCAAGGAAATTAATGCTGGCAGATATTTTTATGACTTACTTGTATTTTTGAAGTTCGCGAACATGTCCATGATGTAAACACTGTGAATATACTGATTTTACTGATTAGTGCTTGGAAATTTATGCTCCATGAAATCGTATATTGTTCGTCATTTCAGGTATCACGGGATCTGTAGCAATAGACGAAATTGGTGACAGAAAGGCAGATTTCGATCTTTTCGACATGGCCTCTCCAGAAACAAAGAACTTTGTTGTAATTAAACTGTTTTTACCACTTTCTTCAGCTGAAATACAGGTCAAGTTTTGATTTCGGTAACAATCTGCCGATTTTTGGAGGAGTTTGGGCCCTCTTTGTACTTAGAAAATTGGTTTTCCATTTATTATTGCTTAAACACTATTTGGCCTTTACAAACAAAGTATATGCATTCTACTTAAAAGCCTCTAGCGGTGTCCTATAGATACAACCAATAGACGAAATTGGTGACAGAAAGGCAGATTTCGATCTTTTCGACATGGCCTCTCCAGAAACAAAGAACTTTGTTGTAATTAAACTGTTTTTACCACTTTCTTCAGCTGAAATACAGGTCAAGTTTTGATTTCGGTAACAATCTGCCGATTTTTGGAGGAGTTTGGGCCCTCTTTGTACTTAGAAAATTGGTTTTCCATTTATTATTGCTTAAACACTATTTGGCCTTTACAAACAAAGTATATGCATTCTACTTAAAAGCCTCTAGCGGTGTCCTATAGATACAACTAGCTAACTCCTGTTTCTCCTTAGTCACTTGAGTCCAATATTCAAGAAAAATGATTAATTTTGATTGTCTAGGATAGCTCATAAAAGCATGACAGCATATTTCTAATGGGGTCCTTTTAGTATTGATTATTTCCTTTTCTGGAGTAAATTCAGCATGGTTTTGAATGTATTGTTAAGGTTACACTGTTGATTATTTATTCTCTATTTGTATTTATGTTTTTATCTGTAAAAATATTACGAACAGCGTACATTAGCTTAGGGACATACAGAACTGCTGTCCACCCGTTTGTCTGGAACAGTTTTATAATTATCTCCGTCTAAAGTGCTTTCTCATACAGTGCAACCTCTGTAGAATGACCCTCTCTTGAGCAACAACCTCTCTTCAACAACAGTATCATTTTTCATATTGCAAGAATATACTGTAAATTTAACGTCTCTGGATTGTCAACCTCTCGACAACAGTCTAACTTTAAATCTCGTAGGGGGTGTCGCTCTGAGAGAGGGTGCACTATATTTTGTTCAGACAATAATTGTGGAATTACTTAAGATGTTTAATCATATGATAGATGGAAATGCAAGAAATGCAGCATTAAGAAACTGTAAGTCTTTCTGAAAGAAATGAAATCATCTCCCTTTTTAAAATCAGCTATCCAATTTGTGTTGGGACGATATAGCTCGGAATCTTTTCCATGCTAGTTATGTTGCGCATTATAAGGAAATAGAGATAGGTAAGAATGTCTTTAGCATCGCTTCCTTGTAACATGATGTGCCATAAAAACCGACCCAAAAACCGCAATGAAAAGAAGAGCAGCTCATTACATGTTATAAGAAGAAATATTTATTGACAAGTTTTTAATTTTTCTTCCATATTTTAACTCGATAATCAGACCAACTCACCACCAAGACTGACTTTCTTCAGAACCAGTTGTGGTCGTATTATCGAGGTGTAACTGTTTTTTGTTTTGTCTTAGAGGGTTGGTCGTTTTCGAGGTGCCACCCAGGTGTACGCAGAGACATTGCCCATTGCCTGGCCAAATGGAAAGCTACCTGTTGACATTCCAGCTTGTGGTTTCAGAGGGGACCTTTGTCCACCTGTCGAAAGTTAGTAATGTGATACGATACAATACAATACGAAAGTGTTTTATAGGCAATGTAAGGTATCTGGCCCAAAATACAAACAATTCTGCATGATATTTCATGTGTAGTTGTTATTTAGATATAATTTAAACAATGATAGTTAGAAGAAATACATATTAACAAATATGCAACATATCAACATAAATATAGACTATAAATATCATGGGGTCATTACTATTTTGATAAAAGTGATCTGTGAGAATAAGGAATCAATGAAATTAGAACGTTTTAGAACATAATAAAATATCTGCAAATATACATATTTATAACAGCATACTTGTAGAATATCGATATCCTACCACATTTATGTAGTGAATTCAACTTGTAAACTGTAAACAAAATGAACATATTTCTTACATGAGTATGCAACAACACTTTGGTGAAATTAGGCTGTATGCTTTAAATAATTTTACATAACATTCATAGTCCTTATACTGTTTGATATTGTTCATAAATAAAAACATTTCATTTGCTTTAGCACTTGTTTGTTTTGGAAAAGGTTTAAACAATTATCAGTATTATAGGCAGTATTGTAGATGTGATTATTTCCTCATTAAGTCAAAGATATTGTCTTTGTTGGTAAGTCTAATGAAACTGAAATGAGCGCTGCTGTGGGATTTCCAACCTTATTTTAAGAAAACATCATATGTGATGTCACTATTTGCAAGCGAAAACACTATTTACTCCATATGGTCACTTCATTTTCATATTGCCATATGGGGCAAATATTGCTTACCATCCGTACATGGTGACGTCACATGTGACGTTTTCCGGAAATGAAGTCCTAGAAGAGGTTTGAAATCGTACAGCAATGCTCAAATGTTACTGAACTTCTTTACAGTAATTTAGTTTTTCAAGAATGCAAAAATCAAAGCACAAAAGTGCTGTGGAAAAGTGCTGTGGGACGGTACCACTCGTCTCTGTAGCCAAGCTGGCAACTCGTTGCATACACGTTTGCGTTTAGTTACTAGACAGTTTTATAATATCAAAGTATGTGTAAATAGGTAAGATGGTTTGCATGGAATATGAAACAAAACTAAAACATAAGACAGAAATGCGAAAAAGAATCAAAATTTATTGAAAAATAGTAAATATTTTTTCCTAGAGATCTTCAATCCGACTTGTCCTTGTTAAACAAGTGAAATGTTTGCCACGATTGTCAATAAATTAAATACAAAGATATCAGACCCCTTATGTAACGTTTGTGAATATTTAATTATAAAATGACATATTAAATTATATCAGCACGAACTAAGAGTAAAATCAGTATGCCCAGGCAAAAAGTTATATTATCACTAGCTTGCCATAGGTGTTGAGTTATCTTGTTGTAGGGCCACACCAAATTATTTTTTTGTTCTTCGGACTTTTCCCCCCAAAAATGGTGCGAGCGAGCGAAATAAATACTTAAAATATAATTTTTTCAAACTTTTATTCGAGCGAGCAAAAAAAATGTATATTATGATATCAGTATGAAGCTGAAAAGGGTAATAGAAACTATACAACAGGATAACCACACAAACTGACTAGATACCATGATATGGTAATTAAATGCCAACATTTTAAAGTAAGGAAACATGATAGACAGAGTTGACAAATGACATTATAAAGGTAAATTTGATAGAATTTGTTATGCCTGTATATACGTTTGAAACTAATGAGCCTTCGCGTATATATGTTATTAATGTGTTAAGTGTTTTACTGGCTTTAATAAAAGCCCATTTGGCCACACCAAATTGATCATTAGTTCTTCAGATTTTTTAAGAAAACGATGGGGCGAGCGAGCAAAATATGTATTATTTGTATTTTTTTTACTTCTCAAAATTTCACAGGCGACAGGTCTTTATTTATCATTTCATTTTTCTTATATTTCTAAAACTTTCACTGACAGTGCTTTTTTCTCCAATTATACCCGTTTATTGAGTAACAAAAACATTGAGCATTGCTGGCTGCAAACTTAAAACTAGACATCAGTGAGCCACCCACTTAGACTTGAATGTTACCATGAGATGCACAACTAGTTTCTGTTAATGGGTCATAACTCCTTAATGCCTTGATGGGGATATGCCTCAAAGATGGCTAACACAATCGGTAAAGGGTCATCTCGGCCCACTTACAGTCTCGGCCCGGTCCGACTCGGCCCACTTTTGAAGTGCAATTCGGCATATTAAAGAATGTGATAGAAGTCGTCTTTTTAATAGCAATGAAAAGGCGAAGATATTCCAGTCATACTGTGCTATTGTGATTTATTGTCTGTGTATGTGCTTATTATTTGTTACATTTACTGTGAGTGTTTACGGAATTTTGTGATTTTTGAGAATTTGTCGCGATGTATCCGTGAAATTTATGAAATAAATATTAAACTTTTTCGTATGGTCTACTTTATTATAACATGTATCAATATAAATTTCACGGGGAAATTTCCACTGTACCCCGAATCTTCAATGCACTGAGAATATTCAGTAATGTTTTCAACTTACATTTAACTTAAATATTAACGATCAATGTATCAAAAATAAACACTTAGAATGTTCATACATATCGCATCAATAATGTGAACAACTTTGCCTATTCATTGCACTTCAAAAGTGGGCCCAGTCGGACCGGGCCGAGTCGGACCGAGACTGTAAGTGGGCCGAGTCGGACCGGGTCGAGACTGTAAGTGGGCCGAGATGACACTGAATCACATAATCTACACTTCTGATAGCTTCTGTTTGCCAAGTTACATTTCCTTGAAAACTGGTTACGTATTTCTTGCCTTAAACTAAATACATGTATGTTATATCTGGACACAACCACTGACAGACAGGGTGATTCTGAACAATGTAAAACTAAAACTAAATAAGGGGGCTTACCATTGTCTGTTCTAAATTCAGTTGTGTAGCTATTCTTCTATGCTATCCTAGATTAATGCATTTTCCCAATCAAGACGTTTATAACGAAGCATCGAATCGTACACATATGTGTTGATCAGAATTATAGACAGACCAAACAAATATTATACAGCTCCATGCTCGCTTTATTCTATCCGAATTTGATTCATTTCCTATTATCCGTTTTCGCTACTGCATGCATTTTTCAGTATTTGTATATGACTTTCCAAGCTAGGGCGCTGCCATCTTGAACTTTGCTTGATTCTAAATGCGATCGAATATTACAAAATTTTAACCGAACAAACTGTTGCTACAGGTCTGCAAGACAGTCTACCGATACGATAACGTGGTAGTCGCTGGGAACATGTTCTTCCATTTGCGGATGATAATAAACAAACAAAACCTCGATAAATTACATAATTATTTTTCGTACCGGGAAATTTCGACCCAGCGCAAATCCGACGAACGTGAGATCAATTTAGTGTGGCCTAGTGGGGTATTTTCCAATTAATTTTCCAAGCACAGAGTGAGGTGAAAGTAGAAAGATGACACCGATAATTTTCGTAATCCAAAACTGTAAACAAACACGTGTGTATTAATACATTGCTTTAAACCCATCTGAACTCCACAGAAACAGCTAATTAGTTCACAAACCACTTTAGCAGGTCAACTTTTCAATGTTTCATCTTATTAAAACGTTTATGATATTATCAAGGTCGGTAAACTTTGGAACAACTTTTTCAATGTAATTAGGTCAATGTGTACGATTTTGACCTTATTACCGGCTTTCAGTCTGTTTTGCGTTTTGAAAACGGGAACCAATTGTTGTATGCCTCTCAAAATTGCCACTACTATAGACGGTACCTGAGCGGTACCGTCCAAAAATCTATTTGAAGTATTATTATTGTTTCTTATTTTCCAGCTGATTACACAATTATGATAATTGTCCTGATTTCTGTGATTGCTTTTGCAACTATTGTTGGTGTCGTCTCCTTTGTTCTGTACAAGTAAGTGACTTTTATTCCCCTAGAAATGCCCAGTTATAGTTGAATTCCCCAACCCCAAAAATAGGAATTAGACAAGGGGGGGGGACACTTTGATTTACCTTTGTTTTATGTCTGTGTCACTTATATCTAAAATAACTTTATGACATAGGATAATGGAACATCATAGGAATTAGTCATCACATGAAATTGTGCACCTGGGATTTCTTGATTGGATTAAGTTTTAAGAGCAGAGTTATGCCCCTTGATTGAGTTTAGTGGGGGCACCTGAAGCCTATGGACACACTTCTAGTATATTAACAATAGTTGCATCGAACAATAGATGGCTCAAACAATAGATGCCTCGAACAATAGATGCCTCGAACAATAGATGCCTCAAACTAATTGCTAATCTGATGGCAGTTCTAGGTTTGGAAGTTTTACTGTACTTAAATGTGATGTTGTCTCGGCCACATAAATTTTCAAATTCATTGTATATCTACACTTCAGGCGACACAAATCTGAACAAGAAATTGATAGAAAGACATGGATTGTTGAATTTCATGACATTAAGCCAAGAAGAGGGAAATTCAACGACTCATTTATGTCAAAATCTGTGCTAAAAATAGAAAACCAGGTAAAATGGTATTCCTCTTGTGCTTACCCCACCCCAATTTCTACTTTCCCTTTCCCCATTTGCCTTACTTTAGTTTTGTTTCATACCTCCTCCCTGATCTTGAATAGTTTGCCCCCTAAAAATCTGCGTAGGGAGAACCATCTTGCGTTACTTTTTGCCTCATACATTATAAATACAACCATACTTGATCTAACTCAAATAGATGTGTTCATTACTAAAATAAATCACTTGATAATAAAATGTTGGACCACCTCAATAATAAGAATACCTCAAAATTAAGAACACAATTTTCAGGTCCATTTTCACTGTTTTGCTCTTTATTCAACCTCAATATTAAGACCACCTCAATAATAAGTCCAGTTTTCAAGGGCCCTAACGTTGGTCTTATTATTGAAGTTTTAATGGATATATTTATGACGCATCAAGAACTTCTGTATTGAATAAATTGCAGGAAGAAGAAAGTACAACAAACTATTGTAGGACAGCTTTTTGTAGGAGTCACGTTGTAGCTGTGAGGAATCTTAACATAGAGAATGTAGAAATGAGCCGGCAGTTGGCTGTAGAATGTAGACAGGTTGTATATTCATTATAAATAATTATATTAATTATTAACAATTGTTATCACTAAAATTGTTTTTATTGTTTATTCATAAATTAAAGGTGATAATATTCAAGGAAACCACAATTATTTTCATGATGAATTAAATGTGTTTGACAATTTACTTATTAAGTAAATGTATTTTTTCATGCATCATAATGTTGCCTAAAATAATTGCCCGTTTTTCATACAGATGCAAATACTGGCACACGCAAACATCACAAAATTTATTGGAGCCTGCCTAGAGCCAGGAAAGCTATCTATTTTGATGGAATATTGTCCTAGAGGAAGCCTTCAGGTAAATTTTCAGTTGTAAAATGCCATTCACAGCATGACTGAGTATACCAGGGTAATGTTTGAGCAATTTAAGAAAATGATGGCTCTAGACTGCTTAACGACCCTTAGGGATTCAATATGGTCGTGGGGCCTGATCTGAAGGCAGACTGTCAAGTGAGCCCTACTTTTCCTACATTTCCTAATTCTCCTTACTATTTTACTTGCTCCCCACTTTTTCTTGAAGGAGCCCTTCTAATGCTACTTTTTTTTTAAATCTGAGGCGTTAACTCAAAGTGTTTCATTTGACCCCTGTCTTGAAAGGATGGATTCAATTCATATTGGGCGCATTAGAATAGAATAATTAAATACAGGTCGAGTTAAATTTCAGTTACAATCCTCCAAGTTTGGAGGAGTTATGGTCCTTTGTCACCTTAAAAGCCCAAAGCTTAGGCATCCGTGTCCTATGAAGGCATCTACTGCATTTAATAAAATGCGTCGAAGTGTCAGAATTTGTATAAATTCGACCAAAATTTATTATCTTAACCATTTCCTTAGTGTATAGTACATTTGTACCGGAACAGTTAGTTCGTACAAACACATGTATACCATAGATGCCTCGAACATTAGATAGCTGGAACTAATTGCTACGACGACCACAGAGATTAACCTGTAGTTCCTTCTGTATTCTTTAATAATTATAATTTCAGGATATTATCCACAATGAAAATATAGCACTAGATTGGGACTTCAGGTATTCCTTGATCTTGGACATTATCAAGGTAATATGACAGTATAGAACAATGATATTAGATTCAATTATTAAGTGCAGAGTTATGAACCTTGACTTTGTAAACATAGCTTGTTTGGTTAAGGTCAAAGGCAGAACTAAATATCAAATGTTCTAGCCATATGTTTTGTATTTGACTGAATGTCCAATCTGCAGTTGAAAAACCCATCACTCTTCAGGCTAAAAGTTTGACGTACATAGTTGCCATTACTTGTTCCCTACTTTTCCCTAATAGTTCTTGAAAGAGCCCTGCTAACCCTATATTTTAAAACTGAGGCATTAACTCAAATATTTATTTCCACTGAATGAAGCGCAATCATGGAGAATGACAGTACGGTGAATTTTTACCACTTTTGATATTCCAAAAGTATGGAATCATCCCTACTTTTAGGCAATGAAATCCTTACGTTTTGCCCTACTTTTTATAAAACAATTGCCCTACTTAATCCCTACTTTTTGACAAGAGGTGAGTTGACAGCTTATGAAAGTGTTGTCTTTTACTAGAATTATGTTGTTATAACTGGTAAAATCGGCATAGGCCAGTTTATCATTGTAGCAACATCTGTTTGTTTTCAGGGAATGCAATACCTACATGCAAGTCCTTTAAGTGTACATGGTCATTTGTCAAGCACAAATTGTGTGATAGACAGTCGATTTGCCCTAAAGATTACAGATTATGGACCACCTGCACTTATAGCTCTGGACCGAAAAGCTCGGCAAAACAAACAAGTCGCTGACGATGGCTTCAATAAACGTCGTAAGTGTTGCTGAATGATAAAGCTGTTAGGATTTTTTATCGTCTGTACTTAAAGATAACATTATTTTATTTCATGTTTTCCGCTGGTTTACCTCGTGAGCATCTGACTTAAATGTTCACTTGTGGCTTCGCCACACGTGAAGACATTGTGTCCGCTGCTCACTCGGTGAAATAACTTACACAGAAACATACAAATATCCTCTATATGTTCAAAATCACTGCCAAAATAATTAAAAGCTGACTTGATAGTTGAATTAGGGAAAATCACCAATTACACTTACCAATTACATGAAACAAATGCCATCAAGATAAAGTGTATATATAAATCGTAAAACATTTAGTAACAAATTGATATTTTTCAAATACCTGCCATTTCCGCTAAAATTGTCTTATTAAGCAGTGAGAAAAAATGGTTTTCTGTTTGACTTGTGGACACATTGTGTAGGGCACAGTGTTAGAGGATATTTTCATGTCAAAACAGTCTGAATCGGTGATCTCAGATGCTTTGTGGGCGGAATTGATTGCGAATCACCGAAATAAGTATTGCTACATTTAATTGTCATGCGTTTGAAAATGTGCTCCCGACAGTCAAATTTGTGCAGAAATGTTTGTGGCTCTCTTGAATTTGCAGAATTCGCAATCATTTTCACATCATGAGCCTTTCACAGATGCAGTATTTACTGGACACAAATGCAGTTTCTTCGTACTTTGCAATTACAGGATTTTAATTACTTTTAGCCTCCTCTAAATGTACTTCGTCAATTTTTCAATACCAAATACATAGATGTGAATTTTCAGATTTTAGGCCTTCAGGACCATTTTTAAGACCAACGTACAGCAGAAATTCATGGTCCCCTTGATCCCGGCAAAGTTTTCCTCTTATTTCACACTTCACTGTTGGCATCCCTGTAAATAGTCCCACAAAGTAAAAGCAGCAGTACACTAAGCAGATTCTTTGTTACTAGATAACATGAGCTAACAAAGTGTTCTACTTCGGGACCAGCTATATAACAAGGAGCAAGGCGAACACTACATTGAACGGGATCTTGTATTAGTTCCGACCATCAATTTAATCATTTACAGTAAAACTTTAATAATAAGACCCCCTTTGGGACCTTTGAAAACTGGTCTTCTTATTGAGGTGGTCTTAATGTTGAGGTTGAATAAAGAGCAAAAGCAAATCAGTGGAAATGGACCTGAAAAGGGTGTTCTTAATTTTGAGGTGGTCTTATTATTGAGGTGATCTTTAAGTGAGGTTTTACTGTATTTTCTTTTCAAGGTCAACTATGGACAGCTCCAGAACATTTACGATCTGCAGGTTACTCACAGAAAGGAGATGTCTACTCATTTGCCATCATTTTACAGGAGTTGATCAATAGAACTGAACCATTTGGTGATGCAGAAACGGAAGTTGAAGGCATGTTTTTTTTCAGTGCATTGCAAATTGATAAACAATTGATAGTGTTAGGTTTGTATTTGGCTGTTTAATTTCCTTGAAGTTCAAGCTAAAGTTGGACCCTGTTTTTTCAACAACCTTCTCTCTGAATGCTTCGTATCATCCGAAATAAATATCAGGTCCCAATCTCTTCCCTCTATATTTCTATATAAGAAAATGTCGGTGTTGAACACCTTGTTAAATTCGAGACAATCACAAGACTACCAAAATTATAATAGCGTATATTTTCACATCTGCCATTTGAACACGTGTGTCGGTCATCGTAACTTCCTTAAAGTGCGACTTGTTTATGCAGCTTCTTTATAAGTTTTCCATTTGCAAGTTCTGTCTACACACAATAGACTCGTGTTTCTGTTGCTTCATTGTTGTTGAAAATATTCCATTGGGTATTGTTAGTATAAAATTAGTAGATGAAAATTCTCTTTTATCAGATATTTTGGCTTCTTCCTCCTTGTTTTGCTGCTAACATTACAATAGGAGGGGGCATGTACTCTTGTTTGACCTCCTCTCCCTCACACGTTTGTGTTTTCACCCTTGGATTAAATCTGTAAGTTCTGAGTTGCGGTCCTTGACAGAGTGTGCATTAGGCAGCAATTTAATTTTAAATTAGCCTGTCAGTTGTAACTAAAAGGCTTGTTGCAGCATTGGGCATTGTTTTATACATGTCCCAACAAGTATGACGTGTATGCTGGAAAGTTGACATGTTTTAGTGCTTATTGCTGGAACAAGCTACCTGGCACTATGGGGCCTGGCTGGTTAACAAACAACTCTTGTTTAGATTTATTGCAAAAATATTTCTCGACAGTCAATTTTAAAAATGAATTTGAAACTTCTTTTAGATATTATTGCCCAGCTGATCACAAAGAGGCCAGAACTATTAAGACCTACAATTACAGAAGAACACAATGCATCTGATTTGATCTCATTGATGGAAACGTGTTGGGCTGAAGATCCAGAAGAAAGACAATGTTTCAATGATATAGATGAAGTTTACAGAAAACTTAGACGGTAAATACAAATTAACATGACTTTACTTGCATTACAGACTGACAAGTGGGTCCTACTTTTCCTATATTTCCTACTTTTCCCTACTTTTATATTTGCTCCTTACCTTTTCCCCTACTTTTTCCATAATTGTTCTTGAAAGAGCCCTACTAATCCCACGTTTTTCAAATCTGAGGCGTTAACTCAAAATATTTATGTCACTGGCGGGAAGCACAGAGGTCTAATCATGGAGAGTACAGTGTGGTGATATTTTACCATTTTATATTCCAAAGGTAAGGAATCATCCCTACTATCCTTACTTTTAGGCAATAAATCCCTACTTTTGGCAAAAGTCTTTTGCCCTACTTTAAAAAAAAACCCGCCACTTTATTCCTACTTTTTGAAAAGAGGCTAGTGCAGACAGCCTGTGCATATTTTACTATAACACAACTATGCTTTTATATATAAGAAACCAAATTGATGTGTTTATCCTGATGCTATTTACCACTGCTCGGTTAGCTCAGTCGGTAGAGCGCTAGACTGCTTTAATTTTGAGGTTGTATGTTCGGACTCTGGGTGAGGTGCATGTGCTCTGTGAAAATTTGAGTGCAGATAATGCATCCAAAGTCAGTTGTCCTCCACCTCTGATTCAAGTGGAGAGGTTGTCTGTTGCTTGCGGAAGGAAAAGTTACTACTGGTTGGTAACCAATGAACATAATTAAGGTCAGTTGACTGTCGTACATAACTGAAATACTGTTGGAAAACCAGCTTAAAACTTCAATGCACAATGCCATCCAGTGTCATTCACCATTTAGTAATGTTTCATGGTATTCATTGCACGTTCTATCTAAATTTCTACCTTTTATCAAAAATTATATAAAAAAGTCAAGGGTAATTATTGAATGCTTGCTTAAACTGGAATAAAGCTAAATTCAAATTGAGATTGAAGCAGTACAGTAACACCTCAATAATAAGACCGCCCTTGGGACTCTTGAAAACTGGCTGCCTTATGTTTTGAGGATTGTTGTTTTCCCGGAGGTCTGCATGGGGAGGCCCTGTCTTGTCTATGTGGTGTTCCCTGTAGTTACGTATTCTCTGTCTTTTCTTAATGAGTTGGTGCTAATATTGAGGTTGAACAAAAAGCAAAACAGTGATAATGGACAAAATTGTGTTATTATCTCTGTGGTGGAACTTCAGTGATTTTTTCCATTATCAAAAAGTGTCCATTTTTCCAAAAAATATCTTAAGTTTTTCCCAATTCTTTGTTGATTTGTCCCCCTCTGACTGAATTTCTTTTTATTAAGTCAGGTTTTTGTGTATTTAACCTTTTATTTGCACTTACATCACCTCATATATATAACAAACACCAGTCACAGTTGAAAAGTTATTTTTATAAGCAAAACAACCATTACCTTATTTTCCCAAATTTGCGATTTATCGCGCCTGTTTCCCAATTGAAAAGGCACAGGTAGTAAAATTTATTTTCAAAAAAAATCACTCACCTACTATTGAGGTGGTCTTTAAGTGAGGTTTTACTGTACTTTATTTTGTGAAATGTTTTAGGGGTAAGACAACAAACATCATGGACAACTTGTTAAAGAGAATGTCTGACTATGCCGATAACTTGGAACAACTGGCAGCAGAGAGAACTAAGGCTTATCTTGAAGAAAAACAAAAAGTCGAAGAACTGTTGAACCGACTTTTACCCGAGTATGTTACACTTACCTGTCTAAAAGAAAGATGATTGTACCATCATTCACTTATGTATGACAGAGTAATGGCACTTTGTTACTTTCAATTAGGCATTTTCTATAGGAAAAAATGATGATTTAAGGTTGTTGCTGAGGTGTTTAAGCTATTTACTTTTCCATAGATTGCGAACAAGTTGTTACAACTTGCCCCAATCACACTTGATGAATGCTAGTCATATTTTAAGTCTGTATATTTTAACGGATTTGATCATTTTCATGCATGATTTTTAAAAATTTAAACTGAAATTACTGAATATCTTACTATGGCAGTCAAACTAAAAATATAACTTGAAAAAAACATAGCTTGCCTCATCGATTGCTGAACACAGCCAGTTATTACCCGACAACAAATGTTTATGCCCCCCCTTCGAAAAAACCCTCGACCTATCATCTTCAAACTTGGTCCACACATTTATCTTGGTTAGCATAGGAACCCTATTAATTTTGGGGTCATGGGGTCAAACCTTTTCCGACCAATAACTAAACCATGAGGGGGCATAATGTTTTACAAACATCTCTTGTTTTCTTTCGTTATCATAAAATTTCCAATATTAAAATTCTTACACATCAGTCACATTTGGCATACTGTTAGGTCTTCTATGATGCAACACTCACTAAAAGTCAATTATGTACATTTAAGAACTGTGTCTAAACAACTTCAACTTGGACAAAAAGTAGTACCAGAGACGTTTGACTGCGTCACCATATACTTCTCCGATATTGTTGGTTTCACTACGATATGTGGTCGTAGTTCACCCATACAGGTAAAACAATAATTAATGTCTAAATTTGTTCCTATACGTTTTGTTGCAGTGTTCTAACTGTGACGTACACTTTGTGTCACATATTCAATATAACAAATGTGCAGGACAAGATTTTTTGCTTAATAAAAACTAGGGCAAACAAGGATTTATGAACTTCCACGACGTTTCAAAAAATTCAATTTCTTCAAAATTGACTGTGGATTTGAATATTTGCATTTAATTGTTTGACAGAATTATGCAGCTTTGTTTAACAGGTGGTCTTAATATTGAGGCTGAATAAAGAGCAAAATTTGAAAATGGACTTAAAAATTGTATTCCTAATTTTGAGGTGGTCTTATAATTAAGGTGGTCTTTAAGTGGGGTTTACTGTATGTGCATTATATAACTTTGTTTCTGATGTTTAGGTTGTTGATCTTCTCAATGATTTGTACACCATGTTTGATAGTGCCATAGACAAGTTTAAAGTATATAAGGTAAGGTTACATGTGAGACTGCCTTGCGTTCAGTTCAATAACTGCTAATAATTGCGAACGTTACAAAACTGTTTTGTTTTGTGTCCCTCACTCATCGTATCACATTCACTGCAAACGGGAAACCAAATTGCAAACAGTACGAAACGTTGGCCGCACAAACCTTTACTCAACGCAGGTTTGATGTTGATTTCTAGATTACAGGTATTGTGGTTTTCGAAGTATCCTGCAAGAGACCTGCAGATTGATCTTTCAAGTAATGCTTGAAATGTATGTCAAACTAAAAGCATTGCTCACTCTTTAAACTGAAAACCAACAATTAAATAAAAGTCCAATGTTTGATACAATGTCCCTGTCTTGTTTGGATATTCATGGAGAGAAGCTAATAATTGTATGATGAGTTCAACTAATGAAAGCTCATGTTCTGTCAAAGTTGGATTGATACTTTTGCATTGTCCCATCAATTTCGTGTCTGTTCAATAATTCCGAGAACCCGATAAGGACCTTTTCATAAATGCGGGACATCATGTTAGAATGATAATACTAAAAACGCCTTTATTTATTGAGACCATATCCCTTGGCCATGCGGTTAAGGCATCTGTCTTGGGAGCGGGAGGTCGGAGGTTCGAATCCTGGTAGGGGTCCGATGTGGCCCGTTGATGAGCCGCCAGCTAGTTAAATAATGGTAACCATGCGCTACCTGCCTGTGCCTGGAATAAAAGGATAGGAATTGGGAAGTAAATGTGCTCCGAAGGTAAATGCCTCATAAATCAGTAATGGCTGGCCCTTTAAGTAGGGTCGACGCTATAATGAATAAACACTTCACATATGGACCTATTTAAATATTTCATGTGGGCCTCAAGGATGACATAAATAGTTTCTTGAAAAGCTTGTATAAAAACCAATTATGTGCATGATACCCATGTGGAGATCTTAGTGATTTATTACTTTATTGTATAATTTTGTATTATTTTATTGTAATATACCTTTCAGGTTGAAACTATCGGTGATGCTTACATGTGTGTGTCAGGGTTACCAGAACGTATCGGAGATTATCATGCAGTGGAGATCAGCAATATGTCCCTGGATATTCTCTACTATGTTAAAGGATTTAAGATCAGACATTTACCAAATGAGCCCCTGAAAGTTAGAATAGGTCTACACTCTGGTTAGCAAGTTTAAATATTTACTTACTTCACCTAGATTTTGAAACACAAATTGACAAATTATAGTAGCTTAAATTACTATGGATGCCTGCTTTATGGGTTACTAACCAGTACTTGTGCCAAATTCAGGCATGATGAAGTTTGTGACCAAACTCCAGTTAACACGACCTTCCTCTCAGGAGTCAGACTTTCTACTCTATGACCCCAATGCCTCCCTATTTTGATCTGTCCATTCACATGGTCGTAAAGGTCCAGGGTTTGTTTCCATATGCAGTACACAAAGGGATCACCTGGGTAATGATACAACAAGTACAGTAAAACCTCAATAATAAGACCACCCTTAAGACCCTTAAATATCGGTCTTAATATATAGATGGTCTTAAAATGGAGTTTGAATATAGAGCAACTTAGTGAAAATGGACTTGAAAAGTATGTTCTTAATTTTGAGGTGGTCTTATTATTGAGGTGGTCTTAAGTGAGGTTTTCAAATTTTATTCCCAACATATATTGATAATTTCAGGCCCTGTAGTTGCTGGTGTAGTTGGTCTAACTATGCCTAGATATTGCTTGTTTGGTGACACAGTAAATACTACGTCGAGAATGGAATCCAACTCTATACGTAAGTCATCGGTTTTATTTCACAAGTTTGTCTAAATTTCTCCTTGTTGGCCTTCAAGTCTTACTGAACTAAGACCATTGGAATGATGTCAGAATCTTTATCTGTTCTATCACTAATGTCTCATAGAATTATTTATCCTTGTGAACGGGTGTTGAAGTTGATTAAACTTCCAGTTTCTTTCTAACAAATGAGCTGTGCCACAACAAAACCTGTAACGCTCGCTCGCTCGCTGTTAAATGCTGAAAAGCCATGAGCTTCAGTGACCCCCTGTACCCCTTGTCGAATTTTCAGCTAATTTTGATTTTTTTGCATTATCATGCCTGTTTAAAACCAAAAGTATTAAAATCGGACGCCTACTTTTTCTTTTGATAGCAATTCGAACAAAATGAAACAGTAAGCTACAAAATGAAGTTGCGTCAGAATGTACATAATTCAAAATATTCTGCTCTTCAAATGGAAAAGCAAATCAATCAGTACATGTGCATATTTCTTTGTTCACTACATTCTATAAATTACAAGCCGCAAAAACATCTTCAGACAAAGCGTCAACATTTAGATTGGGAAATACTGGACGTCATAAAAATGTCACTAACACAGTTTTTGTCATGGCCGCACTCAAATGTATTATCATTTTTTAGCAAAGATTTGTCTTGTATGACAAACGTTTGATAAATTTTACTCAAGTAGTGGTGTAGAGAAATAGTTTCTTTACATGATGCGGACACCAACACTGACAAGAGAAGTGGCAATGGTGTGTCTTTGTTGCTCTGGTACAGGGTTTATTTTCAGCTGTTTTTATAGCCCTTAGTCGGCTGTTTCCCAATGACAAAGAATATACAGTTTTTTCACTACATACAATTTTGCTGTAATTTCTGGACTTTTTCTCTAAATTCCAAATTTGAAGTGTCTTATTCCTAAAATAGTCAAAATCATACAGGTCTAAGAACCTTTTCAGAAGGCAAATCGGGATATTGAACCCCGAAAAGCGGGAGATTGATACTGAAAACAGGATATTTTGTTCAAAGGCTGATTTTTTTTTCAATATTTATGTCTTTATCCGTATCATAAGCTGTTAACAGCAATATTCTGCGAATTAACTCGTAATCTGGGGGTGATCCATATAACAAAGTGGTCAATTAACAATTTTATTGCCAATTGTCATATCTGAATACAACAAAAACGTGTGAAACTTGAATAAACAGCATGACAAGCGAGGGTCGCATAATATTTTGATCAGTGTCACCAAGCGCTTGATTCCATGGTTGAGAGGATCTATATAACCCTAAAAACGTGGTAAATACGATTTTCGGACGGGTATCCCGATTTTACCACTTAGGTTATCAGTTTGATAAGTAATTTCAGCGAACCAGTCGGGAATGAACAAAACAATACCCCATAACAAAAAATTACGATGTTTACTTTGAAAATTTGGAGATTGTGGCTCCCGGCCAGGAGAGCGCGAGTTGGCTGTCAAATCAGGGAGTCTCCTGCAGAAATCGGGAGAGTCCACATGTATGGTCAAAATAAACACTGTGATACATTTTCTTCGAAATAGAATCCGAGTTATCATGCTAAACACATGCTCTATCATACTGATACAAATGTTTTCAGCATACAGGATTCATATATCTAGTACAACTAAAGTATTGCTAGAAGGATGTCCTGCGTACAATATTGAAGAGAGAGGGACAATTGAAGTCAAGGTTAAACTTTAATTATTCATACTATATACCTAAAATTAACACAATTTAAAAAAAATTACTTGCTAGAATTTCAGCTTTTTTGTCATTAATGTGACCTAACATTTTATTATTCAATCGAACATCATTCATTCAATTTTATTGGGTCTGAAATGTTTTGATTTGAGTAGCCCATTTCAATTTGACGTGCCTAAGAAGATACATCAGGACCTGATATTTATTTTGTATGATACCAAGTATTCGGATAGAAGATTGTCAAATAAACGAGGTCAGACTGTACATGTTAACCAGATCTCGGTCTGAGCGCTCGACTTCCAATATGGAGGTCGTAGGTTCGACTCCGGGTGAGGCATATTTTCTCAATGACATTTTGTCTGATGATAATACATTAGAAGTCGTTTTTCCTCCACGTCTAATTCAAATGGAGAAGTTGTCAGTTGCTTGTAGATGAAAAGGTAAATACTGATTGGTCACCTAGGAAAACTGGTTAGGTCATGACCTGTTATGACTGATTATTAAGAAATATCTTGAAAAAAGATGGTCGGCGCAATTTGAAGGTTAAGATTTGTTGTGCAACATAAAATATTGCGGAGATGTTACGATTATTGGTCATTCTAGATCCAAAACGGATTTCAGAAAATTCACGAAATTCAGTGGATTTTGGTAGAGTAAGTATCCCTCCAATGAAAGGTTAACCAAATTGCGTCAAGGATACACACCTTATTCGGTTGAAGAGAAGTTGGTTGAGTGTTTAACGTAAGATTTGATTGGTTTACTCAACACTGGTATGCAATATATTTTTTGGCGCAGCCATACTTACATGGTTTCGTTATTTACACCATGTTAGTATGGCTGCGCCAAAAATATCTACCTGATTTCCAGTCTGTATATTTTATTGCTTAATAACTGTAGGTATAACAATAATTTTTCAGGGTAAGGGACAAATGACAACATACTGGCTAAATGAGTCCGGACCTGCTGAGCCAATATTTCCTGGGAGTGATATTCTGCATTGATCAATTATTTGACAGCCCAGTTTAATTGTTAAGTTAGAGTTTGTGTGGAAGTTTAAGTTTTGAGACAGACTTTGTTAATTAAGTTGTAATTTTATGGAGCCAAGGAATGAAATTAATGCATAAATTTGACTTTTGTTGTTGCTTTTATTTTTACCTTTGTGTGATATTTTAAATGCACAATGTATATTGATTTATTATATACCCATAAATGTTCTGTCCAAAATACACCCAGTTTTTTTAAAACAAATACGGACCGCCGGAATAAAAATTCCGTATCACGTCAGTGTGGTTTTCAAATTCCGTATCACCCCTGTCTGACGTGTAACATATGCCGGACTACTTTCTGTGTATTTCAATCGTGCGTCTCCGTACATTTCCGTCACGGAATATTGGAAAACCCTGCTATTAATAGAATGGGCGGTACGCTAAACTCGTAAGTTGTCAGATAAATATCAATAACTACGAACAGTCGCCAAAACAGAAGAAAAGGCGAATTCGAGTTATAGACAGCGATAGCGAGTGAGTTTCACGCCACTGTTTACCTGTTGTTGTACGTTTGGACTATTTTGTTGTCTTTTAAAACGAATAAAATTGTTATTTCTCGTAAATGTGTATATTTTTGTCGTTTGTAGGTATACAATAAAGGAAAATTACGTTAGTGTGGTGTTCTGTGGGTTTGTATCACTTCTCGTTGCTTGTGAAAAGTCGTATCGCCACTCGACCTTCGGTCTCGTGGCGATACGACTTTTCACAAGCAACTCGAAGTGATACAGACCCACAGAACAACACACTAACGTAATATTCCCTATGTATTTGTGTCAAGTCTTGTGAATGATGAATTTAAACTGATTGTGTCGATTTCTCTATTTGTGTTTATAATATTGAATATTTCTTGTATAAAATAGGCCTTTTGTTTATAGATTGTTTGTAATACTATATTGTATGAAGTGAAAATACGAGGGTCGGAAATGAAAGAAATGGATCACTTTCTTTATTCATGTGAAGATGAACGAAATTCGCATACACCACTGGTAATACATACAAATACAATAAACATGTACAATCAGGCCCAATCTCCACAAGCATCTTAAATAGAAATCTCCGCTAAATGTTAAAATTTGCTCAAATCGGAGCAAAGGTTTGAGGCAATCTCACTTGGATATCTTGAAATTTTTCTGAAAACAAAACTAAGCTTTGTTTTCATTTTGTAATACCAATTTTTGAGATGAGAAAAATCAGTTTGAGACAATATTTGAGCTGAATTTTAGCTCAGATTGAAATGCTTCGGAAGATAGGGGCCTGGACATGACTCAGAAAGTCTCAAATAAAATTTGTTTCAAACTCAATTTTCAAGAAGTTATCAGGCTGTTACATGTACCTTTCCCTGTGAATTGAAATGTTTGACTTGAGAAAATCTCAACTAAAGAAGAAGTTTTGAGAAACTAAGGCCTGGTCCAGAGCTCTCAAAACATCTCAAGAAGAAATCTCATCTCAATATGAGATAAATCAGAGTCTAAGTTTCAGACAATCTCCTCTTGGATCTCTTGAAAAAACTCATAGTT
This sequence comes from Mactromeris polynyma, assembly GCA_032209605.1. Classification (NCBI taxonomy): domain Eukaryota; kingdom Metazoa; phylum Mollusca; class Bivalvia; order Venerida; family Mactridae; genus Mactromeris; species Mactromeris polynyma. Next base: position 1,485,806 of record JASFXZ010000032.1, read on the forward strand.
TTTGTTTTGTAATATAGATTTTGAGTCTTGTCTCATCTGAGAAAAATCTCAGCAGTTTGAGACAAAATTTGAGCTGAGATTTAGCTCAGATCAAGATGAATTGGGAGATCTGGGCCAGATTGTGTGTCATGATTATTATGATATGTAGGCCAAGATTTGCATAGAGTGATTGGAAAACTTTCACAAGAAAAAGTTATACAAATTGTTAACTTAAGATTGTAGTTATATTGAGAGACAATGTCAATTCTGTTGATCTCTGTCCCCATAGAGATTTCTTGGACAGGGATCTCAAGTTTAAATGGTGACATTTTGAGCACATATTGTAATTCAGTTTGAGTTGATGAGATTATTCATTTAAATGTTACAAGATGCTTGTTGGAATTTGGGTGACAAGAAATTTTACTGAGAAAATAAATTATTTCAAATTCGTTGAATATTGTTTTTCATTCAATTTGGATTTGCCATTTTTCAGTAGCAATGTGTATTTCATGTGCTTTCAAAAATACATGTATATCACACTCAAATTGTAGTTAAAACTATAGCTATCACAGGGAACACCCAATTTCAGCTCCCACATGTACATAGTATTTGTTCAAAAACTTAAAATAGTAAGCTATGAGTCTGATTGACACTGTATATATTCAACTTCAAAATGAAGAACACATTTATTGTTATAACTCATTCCCACCAAAAACTTACAGAAAAACTGATTGACAAAGATTTCACAAAATGCCAGTACTTTGGAGGCATTATAGGATAAAACGACCATTTTTTGGCGTTCATGCATGCGTTTAATCCTTATAATTCCAAATAGTACTTTGAAACGACTCCTAATGATGTTTAAGTAGACGATACACATCATGACCTCTATGCTTCATTACATATATGAAATGCGCGTATGAATACAACACATTTTATAAGATTGCAAATTTCATTTATTCGTCGCATGTTTACATAATGTCAATTGATCAAATTGATAACGCAATTATGAAAATATAATAATTCACATTCATACAAACGCACATAACCTGTTTAGGGTAAGTCCATTTCGTAACACTTTCGTGAACTAATCACATACCAGACCGCGCCAAAAAATGGAAGCTTAAATGCGACGCACGTGTGGTGGATTTAATTCACATTCCTCCATAGAAATTAAATGTGAAGCTGTTAATTGTTGCGTGTGAGGCGAACCCAGACCTAGTTACGTCATTATGAAGTTGTGAGTCGATGTTTAATGGACAAGTAAGTGGTGAAATACCGGGACTCGTTGGAAAGTGTGATGACTGAAGTGGGTGGGGTATATTGGGAGTGTGAATTATTGACTCAATACTGGGAACAGTGGACAGAACCGAATTGGATACCGAAGCATTGTCAACTGATGCGGAGGGTGTGTTTAAACCAGATATCACAGCTAAAGCATCGCTGATTTTTTGCTTTCTATTTGTGGTGAGCTGATTAGAGTAACTTTTTATAGACTCCTCTCGTTTATGGTCTGACATGAACGTTATAGATCTATAAAACCAGCATCATCTAGACCCTGAATGGCCGTTGCACGAATGGAATGTGCAGAGTATCGTTTACAACCTGCATTTTTACAGATGTCGGGCATGAAATTTGTGAATTGTTTTTTGCTAACAGGCTTGGAGATGTACCATATGGGTTCAAGAGAGGATTTTTTTTATAGCAGGTGGGTTGATGTGATTAAGTGACTGACTTGTCAAGTTTGGAAATGAACAGTTTCAAAGAGTTAACGGGACAAAGGAGACCACCGGTGGCATACATTCATTTGTCTGGATTTTCTGATGTGTGTACATTGATGTCCCCGTGGTGTTTTTTTGCAGTGTTTCATGACTGAGGGTAACATATTCCCTGTTATTTTCATCTACCCGAAACACCAATGAAGATGCCTTCAATTGATGGTGGAATTCACCCCTCGGGAAACAAAGTGAAAGCACAACTGGTACCACACTCGCAAACGTAAGGCGATTGGATTTTCACACTGGATGTAGACATTTATTAGTTTGCGGTCAATGGATTCAATTACCGGATAGTGTTGGACTGGTCTGGACAAAAACCACCTCTCAAATTACATTTTAACTTGGCATTTAACATTTTGTTGGAACTATTAAATTCCTTGTCACGAACAATGTCTATGTCACGAATATCTTTAAGATATCTGTTTATGGCTGCTCAAACATTCTTCATGGTATTTTTGTGGTACTCATTGGCTTGATCCTCGCTCATTATTGTAGCTCTCTTGGCGAATTATCAATTTTTGGTGCGGCCTCCGCATAAAATTGGCGCAGATATGAGTTAAGCATGTCAACACTGACCGTGGCTAAATCATTTTCTATGTTGAGAGATTCACAGCACCAAGCTGAAATTGACAAAAAGGATACTTACTGTCTATTTCCAGGAAAGAAGTACCGCAAACATATAGATCTAACTTTTTTCCTGAAGTTGACCATTTTACTCGATAGTGTACATTCTATTGGATTGTTATCAACCTGTTAACATTAAATTGTACTGGTTTTATTTGACATCATTTTAGTACTGCTACTATAGGATTCATTCTTATTGTATTTGAATAATACACAGTTATGGCATAGGGTCACTGTTTTCAATTCTGTGTCAAGCAAATTTATTATCCTCTCAAGGTACCATTTATTTTTACAATTTTACATATTGTTTGGTTATTAAATGTTGATAATTTCATAAATTTGACTCTAGTGATAATTTTATACCTCTAAACACGCCGATGCCCCATTTCGTGTTATTCTTAGTTGATTCGGAATAAACATTCCTTTCCATTTGCTGTAAATTTTCATTTTCAAGTTTTTTTCATCTTGGTTTTGATTGTTGGGGTTGTTGGGGATGTGCTGTCAATGCTGGTGGCTGTTCAACAGTTGAGTTGTCTTCCTGTTGTAACAATTTCAGTCATTATAACTAGTGAATATCTCACTTTCATATCAGTAAAACTTGATTATAACATGTACATAACAGGCGCGTAGCTGAGCCCAAATTGACTTTACGCACTCTGCTAGGGGGGTCCGGGGGCATGCTCCCCCGGGATTTTTTTTGTAATTGGAACGGTCTATGGTGTATTTTCGAGTATATTTTACAACATAGAATCACCCCCCTTAACTCCCAGTGTACATTTTTATTGCGTTTTTCGCATTTATTTCATTTTTATTTTTTCGACCTGTCTAAAATTATTTTACGCACGTGCGTACGTGCGTAAGCCTAGCTACGCGCCTGCATAATGATTATTTAGTATCAACAGGATCATTTTTTAATACTATTTTTCTGATAAACAATTACTAAAGCACTTAAATATGGTTATTAATATTTATAAATACCGCGATAGTGGTTTATTTGCGGAAACTCGTTTGATTGGGAAAAACTGAGCAAAGATGTGAGCCCCTGTCGAAAAGATTCAACACCATGTGTATAATAAAGAACAGTGTATACGGGGGTTTGACGGAAAACGGCTTTCAGTTTGTTACTCTGATGCCAGTGACCCAGCTTTGTAGCGCTACATTCACGATATACGTCGTATTGAGTCAAACAGACTTATAAATCGTATATTTGACAGAACAATTGAATAAATAAGTTTCGGCTTTTACCACACAGCATCGTCAAGTAGTCAAAACATATGAATTAAAATCACTGCATCGTTTGTAAATTTGCAGAGAATTGTTAAAAGGGGAAACAACTGTGCGTTCAATGTTAAAGCTAACAACCAACCTATCCGGTTCAGAAAATCAATCGGAACAGTTTAGACAATTAAAAGGTTAAGTTATTCATAAGCTAGTATATTGAACGGTGCGTAAGAATAACTTTACCGTTTCGAATTGTAAATTAAACGGTGTGGGCCTGGTGAGCAAGTACTTCCGGGTCTTTGTAGCCTAGGATGTAGTTCTTAGAAATGTTGAAGTCCCAGATTTAAAGCTGTCTCTGGCTGTACTGATTCATTGCCTGCTGTATTAATTGCTACTGTGCAACTTTTGTGTCATTTCTGATCACTAAAACAGTGATTTTTCTTTGTCTTGCAGAACTACATGTTTCGGCCATGTTGACAGTTGTGTATTGAAAATTTTGACAGATTCAGTATACATTGAATGATAGCAGAAAAGTTACCAGTCCGTGGTGGTGTTATCTTGGTGTGGATTTACTGTGCTAGTGTTGTATTTGAAGACTTGATATTGCAAATAGCTGGGGCCAAATTGTGGAGTTCACAATTCCAGTGCAAATCTTGTAGTTTTACTATAGAATAAAGAGGGCGAAAAAGCACCGGGCCGACACCAAACGGAACTGTCAGTCTTACGTTTAGTGTATTAAACGCTGCGTAAGAATAACTATACCGTTTCGCACGAAAGAAATAAAACGGTACAGTGTCATTAAACTGTGCGTAAGAACAACTATACCGTTTCATGATTTGACCATGTGGCACAAGTATTCTATGCATCCATAAACGTCTCAATTATAATAATCTTATTAAGCCCCTAAAATGCAAATTTTGAAAGGAAATGGTTGATTTCTGTATGTATATAATATATTACAATACAGTATAGGCATAAAAAACTTAAAATAGTGTTAACTGAAACAGTATATATAATAAATTTAAGGATATAAAATAAGATTACTTATGGACATAAAAAACAAGAAACTCAGTAATTTCTATCCTTACGAAATACAGTGATTAGCAACACTACTATTCCATTATCAATGATCTCGGGTGAAAGCTTTTTGAAATAAAACAAAACGTGTATTTAACTTGAACCACGTGTTCATTCATTTTGTTTACATTTAGGAATGACACACCTTTTGTGTAGTGACAGTGTTTTTATCGCCTACGATGCCACAGACCGAAGAAGGGGCGTGTTTTAGCCGACTCGCCGACAGTGCATAGCTGTTTGGTTCTCAGACGAGTCCAAATTCAACGTTCGAACTACTGTGGCCGTACACGTATTTAACGTGAAAAGGGGTAGATACTTTTAGAACAATGAGCACATATACATAATCATGGAGGTGGAGGAAGTCTATATGTATGGGTGGGAATGACGCAATTCGAAAAAAACTGTATCGATAAAGGTTTTATTCTCCAGGGCAATTTTAATGAAAGACGTTATATATTTAAGGTTTTACGTCCAGTTGCAACGTTTTCGTTTAATTTTGCAGCATGACACTATGCTCCTGTCCAATCTGCTCGTTTGACAACTCAATTCCGTGCAAACAATGTCGTTCAAACGCTTCATTGGCCGTCTATGTCACCAGACATGTCACACATAGAGCATGCCTTGGACGAGCTTGGACGGCGCGTTAACGCTCGTCGTCCAAGGCCTAGAATAGTCGTTCTATATTTTATGTGAATTTCGACCTGTTATTTTGTATAAATAAATGAGGAAAAGAACTGCATTCCAAACAAGTCATTTCAGTTCATAAACATTTCGAGCATTGCTTTTCATGCATTTCTACAGTTCTTATCATTTATTTAGCCGTCTAGGCTAGTTCGAAAGTCAAGGGGCTAAACAGTGTGTCATTTCCGTTACATGACAAAACTCTCCTATAATTCAATTATCTAACCAGTGAATCACATTAGATATGATCTAATATACAATAAATAAAATGTTTATGGCGTTCTTTATTTTTAAGATTAAAAACAAAAGAAATGTAAGACATCTGAATTATTCATCTTCAAAATATTAACTGTTTGTGATCCTTCGAATGTCCCCTACAATTGACCTTTCCGCAGACACTTCGTAACCACGCCCCCCTCAGTAACAGGTTGTCGCTGTAACCACGTTAGACAAGCCATGTCAAATATGGCGTCGAACAAAGAACAATAACGGGCTGATTTAGATACTAATCCATCGGATTTTTCCTTATTATATGATATTTTGACTTTAAACCATATCTTGACAAAATTAACATTACTTAATATAGATGTGCTTTGACTAGATAAAGAGTATCAAGCCACAGACTGGAAATTGAAACGGGAAGATGGAATAAACCTTAAATGCTATACCACGATCAGAAAGAAACTGTCAGCTATGTAATATTTTAGAAAACTAATTTCATTTTATATTAGAATGTCCTTTATATCAAGTACATTTCGAAATTTTATTTTACATGTGATCATTATTATTCTATGTAAGTCCATGCTTGCAGTTTATTGCGGATTTACAAGGGAAATATTTTCCAAAAAAAACATGAAACGTTATCTGTAATGTTCGTCCCCTTATGTGTAATGTTAGTAAGTGTGAATGAAAGTCATTTTAGTCATCAAGTTTAAGTAAATATTTATGTTTGTGTACATAAACCACCTTTATATTGTGTGGAGATGGACATGACAAAAAGGGATGAACATTAGCATATCAGGATTATTTCTTAAATCCTGCAACATGTTATATTTCTACAAATTTCAGAAATCATACTTTAAAGATACTATGACAAAAATAGAAACAGAGGCAGCCACAAAGCCAGTATAAGGTTGGACAAATTATATGTTATGCAATAAACAATAATGTCCCCTGTGTGCACTATCTAGATGTAAATCTTATCCAGTCCCATAATTAGCATTTCAGTCTGGCCCAGTGGGAGTCCAATATACATCCAATCACTACTTGCTGCCACCATCTGACACATATACAGCAACGTTGAGAAGATTAAATTCTTTTAACGCCTTTAACTAAATCACCATTTATAAAAATAAATGATCAGACTTGTGTTGAATTTAGAAAATAGGTTTATTTATTTTTAAAAATCAACATACTCGTAGGTCTGATGTTTAGGATTTTAAACCAGATATATTTCTCATTTCTATACTTACAGAAATTGTAAACCCCCAATGCAATTGAAATAATGAAGAAATAAGAACTTTCTGACATATAAATTACTTTCGAAAGAAATACTTGACGGCGAGTAAGTAAATACCAATACTTAGGTCTTTGGAGTAACTAATACCCGTAAATCACATGTATTTAGATTTTTCATCAATATCAATTATTACCAAAATTAAGATATTTTTCTCCATGTATTTATGTTTATAGCAATACATGTTTCAGTTTCATATTTTTTTATCGCAATAATTATTGATTATGGTAATTTTTAGTTATACAAACTCAGCTTTATTACAAATTTATAAAGTAATGTCCGTCCTAAGCAAAGAAAAGTCAAAATACTTGCTTGAATGCTGACATAAGTCAATTATTTCAGTTCAGAAAAATAATATTATGTTCCCTCAACATGCACATAAATAGTTGATTTCATACATTGTTCACATAAATAAATTACAACTGATTAAAACCAGAATACGAGAAAGCGGTATTTCCGAGAGAAAAAATGTGGACCACTTCCAAATGATTGGTTGGAATAATATGGCAAGAATTTTAGCTAAATAGTAAAAATTGTATATGAGTATGTTATTTCTTGGATACTACATAGTTCCTACATGATGTAACATCTACAATAGTTACCTCCCTTGTCCTTTACTGTCGGTCATTTTGGTAGGCAAAACTGATAAGCCATTATATAGGTAATTTCCAAAAATGAAATAATTGAAAAAATACCAAGAGAATTTGCATGTAACAACCACTTTTTCTCCAACTTACTGAGCCAAATGCCCACATGAGCATAATTAATAAGTTATTTTTTATTTATCAGATTAGTTTTATCATCGTTTACATTATATTCCCTATAAACTTAAAGGAAATTTGCCTATCAAAATGGCCGACAATTCAGAACAAGGGAGGTAAATAATGTAGATGTGGGAACTATGTATTATAAGAAAGAACATCCTGTAATTTGCTTTCCCGAAAAATATCACTCTAAGACAAATTTGTTGACATTTGTAGCGCTTGTCTAACAAAACGGCGTCGATAAATCAATGCCGGAAGTGTGCGCGAATACTGCAACGCGATTGGTTTAATGTCAATTGATCCTTCCTCAGATATTTGATTGACAGGCCGATTTGCCAATCAGATAACGGGATTTCGACACACTCCCAGCAGCTCGCTTACCTTTGACAAACCTTAGACAAACAGGAAGAGATTACCGCGCGACAAAAAAATAAGGTTAGCTATATTTCTGATGATGATAGCATTTTGATTATATTATATTATGTTAATATGTGACAAGGATGAAAAGATACAGCTACGGATTGTGTTATTCGGACAGTAGATATTCGGAGACTAGAAAAAATCAAATATTTATTTATATCGGCTTTACCGGGAGGGGGCAGACATTAGACATTAATAAAAAAGTATAGCCCTAGAAGATGAAGAAACACGATGTAACAACTTAAAATTTGTTTGTTTTACAAACATATGCATCAACAACATGCTATTAAACAATTTTACACTGATTAGCTAAATTCTTGCTTAATTATGTCATTCGAATCAATAATTAGAAAAGGGTGAAGGTTTAATTCGCCAAACTATCCTTCTCATCTTCTGGTTTTAAGAAGTTGCAATTTATACAAATGTCTGATATGTTCAATACATCTGCGTGTTGAATGAACATTACAGTAAAACTTCGAAACCTCGAACAGTTTTGGCTCGAACACAGTAGATACCTCGAACAGGTTCTTAGGTACCGGCGAAACCCCTTCTTATTTCATATTATCGAACAGTAGATCACTCGAACGGAGATAGGTCGAACACTCGAACAGGGTTTGCGGTCCCTAGAAACCATTTCATTCATTGTTCACCATAGATAGGTCGAACAATGCAATAATTCACACCTTTCATGGACAGAGCGATATTCAATTGTTTGCTGACAGGTAAGAAAGTTCACATGTGTAATTTGCACGTAGTGATAATTACCCCAAACAATAAAGTACACATGTACTTATGCGACAAACAGATCACTAAATGGATCTATTAAACATACATAATTGATAGTGCTTAATTCAAGTGTTCTTAAATGATGTGCTTCTTACGAAACATTAAACCTTTGATTGTGAGAGTTTGTTTGTTCGAGTTTATTCATGTTTAAATTATGCAAATATTGTATGTCTGCCACGAATGACAATTGTGCTAGTACTGTTTGTTTAAAAATAGAACATCGTAATTGTTTACTATCGTGTCTGTATCAATTATATTATTCATGTATGTACGAATAAATCAGGCGCGTAGGAGATATTGAGCAATGGGGCCGCGGATGGGATGGGTGCGTGATGGGTATCCACTCGCGATGAGAATTGTTTTAGGAAATCAGCTTTTTCAGACGCAAAATCCATCACTTTTAATATATTAATGATAATTTCCGAAAATTTGTTTGCTGCTTGTAAGTTATTACATTTATTCATACATATTTGGGAAGAAATGGGACTGTTAAGGATATAACAGTTCAGTCGCATTTTAAATAATGTATTTATTCAGGTACATGGAACATTGATATATAGCCAATCATCAGTAGCAAATGCGAAATCACGAAAACAATACGTGCACTAGTTCACAAAACACAAGTGCAACAGATGTGTTATCTACAAGGTTAAAAAACAAATGAGTAAATTAGCATATGTCGTATTTAATTATACAAAGAAATGTAATCACATTCGGTGGCATTGGATAGTCAACGCATATTCAGAACGTTTAAAACGAATCATTTATTTATTCATTTTTTAATTATTATTATTATGAATAATGCTGTGACTATTGATCGACGTGCTTTCAGTATGAAAACACTAACAACACACACACGCCATGCGTTCAGCATGCTTAGTACACTTGCACCGGCGACAGTCAGTTCGTACATATACACGTATACAGTAGATGCCTCGAACAGGTAGATGGCTCGAACTAATTGCTCGTTCCGACGGCAGTTCGAGGTTTCGAAGTTTTACTGTATATTATTTTGATAAACTACAATATTTGACTTTTACCAGGATTTAGGTAAGTATTTGAATATTGTATTTGCTTAGGGTGGACATTACTTTATAAATAAGTTATAAAGGCCTAGTTTGTAAAACTAAAAATGCCCAGAAACAATCATGACATCAATATTTATTGAGATTAAAAAATAGAATAGCCACAAACATATATGCAGAAAATCGCTTTTTATTTTTGTTAATACTAGTGAAAAAATGAAAATACCGGTGATTTACTGGTATTGGTTACTCACTATTGAGTATTTCTTTTAAACGTTATTTATAAGAGTTAGAAAAGTTCTGAATACTTCATCATTTCATTTTCACTGGTGTTTACAGTTTATGATAGGACAGAAATGAGTAATATATCGTGTTTAAACACTAAACATCACACATATGTTGAATTAAGTTCTTAAATAATAAACATTTGTTAACATTCAAAACAGACCAGATCAGTGGTCTTTTAGTTAAAGTCTAAACAATATTTGACACTTCTCAACTGTACTGTATATATGTGTCAGATGGTGACATGAAACACTGATTGGATGTATATTGGATTCCAACTGGGGCAGACAAAGAGAAATGCTGATTAGGGGTCTGGACAAGATTTATTGTTGTCGGTCGCCATTTTGTAAAACGCTTGTAACGTAGTTACAACGAGCACCTGTTGCTAAGGTGAGCGTGGCAACAGAGCGAATGAGGAAGGGTCAATTATCTAAAGCGCTCAGGTCTGTCAAAAATATCCCCAACGGGGCGCATGTAACAGACAAAACATATTTAAACAGTTCTTGTCAGATCTGTTTCTGGGGATTTTTCTGTGTCAAGTAAAAGTGATTGTAACGGAAATGACACCATGTGACGGCAATGACAGCAGACGAACGGAAATGATGCTTGGAATCCTCAATTAGCAATTTGATCTATTTTGTTTACATATTTTACCCTCTGATTGTGATACTACGCCAAGCATCCATCGGTTCTACCGATATTCTTATTTTATGAATGTAGCTGTAGATAATAGTAATACTGGTACATGCTAAATATGCATCATTTCCGTTACGATATTTTGATGAGAGATCATTACCGTTACAATTGTAATGAAGATGACTGTAACGGAAAAAATGAATCAACACTAAATACCCCTGGCAGGGTCGACTACTCATTTTGTTGGTAACATGTCATGTGCAACAGCAACGTTTATACTTGTACATTTCATGAATGGATTCCAGACTATAATATAAATGCATAAGAATATTGTATGGTGTACGGTAATGATGAATTGAACCGTCATACTGTAATTTATCTATACTTACTAGCGATTTTCTCTTAAAGTTTGAACGCCATGCCTGACATGCCGCCTTTTTCAAAACGTTTGCGCGTAGCGTACTTAGTGATGTCAAAGATGAAGTTTGTTCAAGGGACATAAACTGTTCCAATTTAGCGATTTTTTTGTTGTAACGGAAATGATGCGAAAACAGCGGGACAGTTAAAACGACTCAATTTATTCGATCATATGATTGTTTTCAAGAATAATTTTGTTACTTATGCAAAGTAAATCATAAGGCAATAAAACGAACTAAGTGATAACTTGTTATATTACAATATTCTTTCATTATCGTACTTATATTACTCTTACCCCCATGAAGCGACACGGCGATTTTCTTCAACTGTAGGAAAACCGTACAGTTTAAAATTCAGAGTTTGACACTATGTTTCAAATTGTTAACTTAATTTATACCGACAATATGCCAATACTGTTGACGGAAAACAATATTGTATTTCATCATTTGCGCTGTAATTCAGTATTATTACCGTAAAGGGACACGTGATGCACTTAAAATATAGAATGACCGAGAAACGTTCACGAGCTTTCTCACGTTTCGGTACAATGGTGGAACATCATTCCACAGCAAACAATTTCCACACTTGAATTGTACTTAACCTAAAGCAACTTAAACGAAATTAATGTCTTGTATAAATTTAAAAGGACCAACTTGAAATGTGTCAAGCTGTATAGAATACAATGTTCAATTCTAAATAGAACCTGGTAGATGTGTTACGCTTGTTACACCCCTGTCCCAAAGTAGGCGGGAAGAGATCACAGTGTAGGCGTATCGTTAACAGAGGTTTTGTACGGCTTTATATAAATTGGTTACCTCATTCATTGGCTGACATATGAATAGAAAAATAAAAAAACACGGGACGTGCATACGTATTCTTATAAGACATACCATTGTAAAATAATAACCACCATGTCGAGAAGTAAAAATCTTTTGAAGAACCACTGCGCTAGAGGTAAGGCCAGTTTATTAATTTGAAAATAATAGGTATTTGTGATGTTCATGTATAAAGGAATGTAATAAACTAACAACTTGTTGAATTTGGGATTAAGTAATTATACACATAATTACATTTCTGCAATGAACAGTCTTATTATTTGTATACCATCGCTGACCTTAAAAGCTGCATTATCACATACTTAAATCTTGCCGAAGATCAATGATACATCACCTGCTGTTTGTTTTTAAATTTTATTATTTAGTTATTTTTCATGAGTTTACCGATAATTTTAGTTTGATTCATATTTCATGCCTGTAGTTATTTTATTAATTGACGTCCTTTTCCTTTGAAGATCTTCTTACTTCAATTTATTTTATGTGTATTTGTCCGTTCCCTAGATATGGAACTGTTTGGGAGATCCTAGTTTTTGTGAATGTGTTTGTCCCTGCCCAAAATTTACAGGAAACCGTCATACATGAACTTTTAAACTTTCCTTCTTATTCAATCTTATTGGATTATTCCTCCGGCAGATATATTTACGAATTGTCTACTCACGGTTATAAGAAAAGACTATCAACAATAGCTGAACTTTCTCATGCAACTTCATGTACGGATTAATACTTCATTGAGATAACAATTACTCATTGTTGTCTTTACTTTATAAGTGTCGCTTTCACTTCTCTGTATAGTTTTACTTTAAAGGTAGATAGTCTTTTATTTTCTATCAAAATAAGCTTAGTAATAATTTAGAGAAAATGGCACGTTAATGCCACCCTACAGACCTACTCAAAATGGCTGCTTTATATTGTCCTTATAAATCATGGAACTACAAAACACGAGTTGGATACATGTATGTATTTGTTTACGCTAGCGCTGACTCGGCGCATAGGTCCAGGGTTGGCAAAAAAGAGACAGGAAATACTCGTATGCCTCGAGCAAGCAATGACCCCAGTACACTTCCTCGCAAACATTCTTCATCTTAAATATAAAAAATGTTCAGTTATCGTTGTAAGAAGAGTTATCAGCATGAACAATGAGAGGATAATGTACTGATTTCAGTGCAACACACACTGTTTTATCTAAAATATTTGCTACAATAGAAATAAACAGTCAATCAACTTGTTCTCATGAAACGCGATATGGATGACACAACATGTGGCCTGTATCATCCAGACAAGAATTTCATTCAAGTCTGTTGCATGCAGGAGTTTTTGAGTTATACATGGAACAACAACATTATGACGTCATCTTCCTAGGAACCGCTTGATGGATGTTCACTGAATCTGGTCCATGACATCATCGCTTGAATATTTCTCAAGTTGTTCAATTTGTTCTGCTCCACTGCCCATAGTTACCACTTTGCAATGTCCTTCTTATAACTGCATGGTTTGTGTATTCAGGCGATCGACAAAGTGTCTCGTTATTGATGTATTTAGACGAGCGAACAAGGGTCTCGTGGCCTTCTTTGACAAAATGTTACATTTGAAATGATCATATTTAAGATGGGCTTAACCACTGGAGAGTTGTCAGTTCTGGCGGTAATGGTTTCAGATGTGAGAATGAGCCTACAGGATGTAAGAAAATCAATGAATGTACCCACATTAAAGGTATGTTGTCATTACAAAAAAATACCAAATTTGACTCATTTGTTTTTGGCGCTATGTGCCTTGCATGTGTATGTACTGTGTATTTGATATCCCAGCTAGACTTTTTCATTCATTTTTGTACATATGTGACGCAGTTTCAAAGTGCAAGTTAATATTCTGTCAAGTGGGTCTCTAGGCAATACTTCACACAAGAAGCTAATAGTTGGTTCATCATTTTGTAGTAATTTACGCAGTTTTAAGCAAATATATATCAGCAGAAATTTATTCAAAACAAACGTGAAATTGTGTACATAGATAATTTCATAACCATGGCTTCAATTTTTGTACCCATTTATAGCAAGGAATTTTGAGGCAAATATGTTAATATTTTCACAATGATTGAAAATCCTGTAATGTTGTTTTTCCTTAAGAAACATCTATGATAGTATAACATTTTAGCAATAAAAATTGTCTACGTGAAACAATTGATATAAACAAGTTACATAACTTTTGTCATTATTGTTAAATGCGTTCTTTTTCACAAACATGTAATATTTGAATATATTTCTGCTGACATTTATCCATGCTAGAAGGTAAACAACTGCTCTATGAAGAAACAAATTAGAGGTGGGCTAAACATAATTATTTAATTGTCGAAGTAACATTGACACAATGTATGGCTTTGCAGATATAAGGGGGTATCAAATGACAAAGAATTATTATACCTATAATATTATAATTAACAGTTTAAGAAAAGTCGAACATATCATTGGCAACAACAAAACATAATTATTTACTCTTGCAATGTTTAATCAGCACTTTTCATGAAACACTTACCTCGATATGCTCGTATTGTGCCACAAATATGTAAACCTGTGATTTGATCTATCTAAATTCAACACAGGAGCGTTTTAGACCTTCTGGTCCTCTTACGAGTAAAATATAATCCGTTCAAATACTGTCAGGACATATTATCCTAGATCCAAACGTTTGGAATTGTCAAAAAATTGTGCTATATGTATGAGCTACTAAACCTTAACAAAATTGAAAAATATGGTGTTACTGATCGCGTAAATTACATAAGATGTTGAATATCCACCCTATGTTGAGAATTCCACCATGGAATGCAAATTCCTTGTGAAAAATGGTGTGCATTAAATTCTAACAATCTTATCTTCTTTCAGAAAATTTAGGATGCTGGGCAACCAGTCATGGCCTTTGTGCTAAGTATCAGCTGATAGATCTACGAGCTTGTGGTATTCGTGACAGAAGACTAGACAATAGGAAACCTCCTATAACTGTGCGAGACTGGTATGTATCAATAAACAACATAAATTATATATGTTCTGTGATAAGAATGTATTCATAAACAACATTTTAGCTGTTCTATGATTCGTATGCAACTAAACTAGATTTAATTGCTCTTGGATTGGTATGTATTAATAATCAACATAAGTATTGTTGTTCTGTGAATAAAAAGTACATGCATTTAATAAAAGTTGTACTATGGACCATGTGTAACCGTTCAGCAACAACAAATCATTGTTCTGTAAATAGTATGCTATCATAAACAACATGTACCTTGTTCTATTATTCGTATTTATCAATAAACAGCATTTGGTATTTCTGTTCTTAAGTTTAAAGTTGAAGATAAATGTGAAATCAGCACAAATGTAATACATGTAAACTAATTTAGCTAATTATTTCCATGTTAGGTATTCTGCAAGAAGTGACTGTGGTGGTGAATATACACTTGATGTACAGCTACTTGCTGATGATAAACAAACTGTACTTGCTGCTAGTAGATGCAAAGACAGAAAAGAAGAGGGAACTGTCTGGACGAAAGTAAGTAATACCAACATAGTGTATTTACTGATCAAGATAAAATAAGGCACTATACACCACATGTATCAATGACAAATAATTGTCATAGTGATTGCTGGTAGAATAGGTACAATAGACGAAAACTTGATCATTACACTAAACAAGAATAATTATATGATGGTTCTTCACAAATATGCATGCTTGTATGTGCTGGTTTTTGACTCAAATATGTAGTTTTGTTCCATTGATGCCAGAAACATTTCATAGAAAATATATTTGATCCAGTTCCCATGACACCCAATTTGTATTTTGGTCCCTTTGACACTCGTACAGGCATGCCTGTTCCATTTACACACAAAGCATGTATTCCTTTGTAATGGAAGCTTAATTTATGTGGTCATGTTCCAATGATGATTGTTGTACAGTTATACCTCACTTAAAGACCACCCCATTTATAAGACCACATCCAAATTAAGAACACACTTTTCAAGTCCATTTACACTGTTTTGCTCCTTATTCAACCATTATATTAAGACCATCTAATATTGAGGTTTTACTGAACATGATAATGTTCCATTTACACCAAATTTGTATTACTGTTCCTTTGACAACCATGGTATGAATTCTTGTTCCATTGACGCCTGATTGATTCATATGTTCCTACTCTAGTGATGCTTGATGAACACGTTCCTTGGTTCCTAAGGAATGTGTTTGTATTCCATTGGTTCCTAAGTTATGTGCTCATGTTACATTGGTTCCTTAGACATGTGTTCGTTTTTTATTGTTTCCTTAAGTATTTGTTTGTATTCCCTTGGTTCCTTGGGTATATGTTCGTATTACATTGATTCCTTAGGTATGTGTTCGTGTTCCATTTGTTCCTAAGGCATGTGTTCGTATTCCAATGGTTTCTTAGGTATGTGTTCGTGTTCCATTGGTTCCTAAGGTATGTGTTCGTATTCCAATGGTTTCTTAGGTATGTGTTCGTGTTCCATTGGTTCCTGAGGCATGTGTTCGTGTTCCAATGGTTTCTTAGGTATGTGTTCGTGTTCCATTGGTTCCTTAGGTATGTGTTCGTTTTCCATTGGTTCCTAAGGCATGTGTTCGTATTCCAATGGTTCCTAAGGCATGTGTTTGTATTGCCATGGTTCCTTAGGTTTGTGTTCGTGTTCCATTGGTTCCTAAGCCATGTGTTCGTGTTCCATTGGTTCCTAAGGCATGTGTTCGTATTCCAATGATTCCTTAGATATGTGTTCGTGTTCCATTGGTTCCTAAGGCATGTGTTCGTATTATATTGGTTCCTAATGTATGTTTCGTATTCCATTGGTTCCTCAGGCATATGTTTGTATTCCATTGGTTCCTAGGCATGTGTTCCTAATGCGTCTGTCTGTGTTCCATTTGGGTGAAAAAAGCACGTGTTAGTTTTCCATTGGCATTGCATTGCAATTTTATGCATGTGCTCCATCGATTCTACGATTAAATGCACGACGTTTCTGATCATGATTAATTAATGGGCAGTTATGTTGTGACCCCTAAATCCGTATTTCAGAGTTTTGTTTGTACCATTAATTTTTATTTTGCCACTAAGTAATTTTGTGCGAAAGACCCTTAAATTTGTGAAATTGTCTTTCCTCTGCTACTATTAAGTCTTGTTCTATTATGATGATAATTTCACTGGAGGTATTGTAGTGATGATGGTGTTGTTGTTTATAAGCAATAAGGCTTTTAATGTTATTAACAAGATTTGAAATGTTCTAATAAAGGTGTCTATGTAAAAGATAGAGCAGGAATAATGTCATTTGAAAGTTCATGTAAGATGATCTCACAGTTGGGATTTGTATATTGATTTTTGAATGGGAGATTTTGAAATGCATTCATGAAAGCTTTAAGGGATTGACTTTCAGAGCCTTTATGTGAAATATTTATTGGAAAAGTATACTTCTAGAGTAAGAACTAGAATAAAAAGTTTGTGACTATTGCTTTTAAAACAATGTTCAAGAATTTCGCGTTCGAAATCAATGACTTTATTAGTACTATTGAGTTGCTCCTACTTATTCTGTACAAAGCAATATTCATTGAATACATTCACGTCGGCTACATTTTCCCCTTGCCCTATAATATGAACCTTTCACTTTAAGTTCACATTAATGTGGAGTTTTGGTGTAAAGTTTGTACATCCTTTAATTATAAGAGTCATCTTCTTCCTTTTCAATCAATTGTTTCTATAATGACGGTTGATAACAATAGATTCTTAACAACTTTTCATCTTAATTGTTAAAAGCAGTCATTTGAAGTGGCATTGATTATAGATTTTTGATAAGATAGCTAATGAAATAAGTTACAAGTTTTCATTCCATGAATAATATGGAACATGTTGTTGTTAATTGTGCTTTAAATTGATTTAATTTTCTTCTCCAATCAGGGTATTTTGTGTGCTCTTAAAAAATATCTTAATACATGAAAGTTATGTTCAAATACTGACTGATGTCATATATTATGAGTTTTTTATGTTTATCCTGATTAAATGGAAACTGACAATAGGATTTTCATATATAGGGCTTGAAATATTTACTTTATTTCTTAGAGAGGTATAATTTGTGGGCAAAATTCCCCGGCATGTCTTGGGCAGTACACTACCATAATTGCTTAAGCCCTCGTGATTGGTAGAACTTTGTTTAATTAAAGTATGTAAATCTGATGATGAAATAAATCAATAAAGGTCCGAACATAAGAAGACACATTATCAAACTCTATTCTTTCCCATGTATGACATATTAAATGCAACAAGTTCATATTTTTAGATGAAACACATTTTTAAAGACTACCCTTCTGGTGTACGTTTTGTCAAATTTCAACATGGCGGCAAAGATACTAAAAATTGGGCTGGACATTTTGGTATAAAGATGACAAACTCGGGAGTCTTTGTCGGACAAAGAGGAGGCAAACGAAGTAGACGGGTAAACAAATCAAAATAAATAATTAGGCCATCCTTAAATATCGTTTGTTTGCGGTTATTTTACCTGGCATTTTAACCATGGGTAGGTAGGTAGGTGTTTTTAGTTTAGTACTGTAATGGCTAAAAGACTGAATTTTTGTTTCAATGTTGAGCCCGAAAAATCGGTCGCGTTACTGCAAACAAACATGTTTTTAAGGATGGCCTTACCATTCTTCATTGGTAATTGAAGTGAATGACGAGTGTGTTTGTATTCTGAGTGCAATATAACGTGTCCATAGGAGTACCCTTTGGAAGTTGCAAGTTTTGGCTGCTGTGGAGAGGTTGTTGCGCTAGAGAGGTTAATCAATGTGTTCAGTTTCTTTCTGGATAGCATTTTTGATATGATTTCTAATAAATGCATGGTAGGATGGTGCACAAGGCTTCTTACCATCTGATAAAGAATATTTAATGAGGTAAAAGTTTTGACGTAGAAAGGTTCAGTACTGGTGAATTCAAGAAAGAATTAAAAATATTAGCCAGTGTAAAGTTTCTAGTGGACAGACATGCACTTGTTAATGTATTAACTGATTTAACAATACAGTAAAACCTAACGACCACCTGAATAATAAGACCACCTCAAAATTAAGAACAAAATGTTCAAGTTCATTTTCACTATTTTGCTCATTATGCAACCTCAATATCAATAATAATACCATTTTTAAGGGTCCCAGGGGTGGTCGAATTATTGAGATTTTACTGTACCTATTTTGATAATGCGTCTTTTGAATTATTTACTTATACAGTAGTAGCTTCATTATCATGAAATATTGTGATGCTGGTATGTATGATTTCTTTATGTTACCAGTTTGACCTTTCACCTACTCAGTCTTCTTATTTGATATCTGACTGCCACTTACAAATTCTTATAGATGTGCTTTCATTCAAATCTTTTTCGTTTTTTCAGGAAGTGCTTCCAAAACTGGGAGGGAATCTACTGAACAATCCATCTGGCAAAGGTTTGTCTATGTTATGTGGTTATTTCCGATTGATATGAATACTATAGATATATTATCTGCCTACATTATTATGTAATGCTAAATTTTTAAGCAGCACAGAATCATTTGTCAGCTCTAAATTATATGTTTAGCATGATAAATAAACTGAAGTATTTATACTGCTGGTAACATTGTTTTAACTGGTTGGTTTTGAAAAAAGAGCTACTGTCGTAGCTTGATGATCGTTGTCTGCATCCATGTTCACAAAATGTTAAATATTGTGTTTAGTTCAGTTCCTGAGAAAATATAAGTTCCAATGGTATGTAATGTTACCTGCAGATGAGCGTCTGCAAGCTCTTATAACTGATACTAATCACTCTCAGTAACAACTTTCTGACTGCCAACCTATACTCGGGCCAATTTTAGGGTTTGTTAAGTTTGTGAACAAACCCTGCTCAACGCTGGGCTCAAACTCACGACCTTTGGATTTTAGTGGTTGTAATTCTTATTCAGATGGACTAGATGATTGGGAAGTAGTTAAAAATGGTGGCAACGGTTTTAGGTGTGAGGAGACGCCAGGTGGTTGTAAACCAATCAAAACAGTAAACACAGACGCTGAATGTAAGATGTTCACCAATAGTTTCTCTCGTCTCTTACATTTTGTATTTCCTCGATGTTGTTTTACATGCATTTATAGCCAAATTCATACGACACGCATTGTAGATATTGTATACTAGTTGCAGATATGGTGACCTATCATATATGGTGACACGATACTTTAGACACGTGACATGATACCACACCCAGTCACATTTACCTTACAACAGTGTCTTGAATTATAACCAGCACTCAGCATTCTGCACTCCACACTCTGCAACAGTTGTTTAGGATGCATTTCTACATGTCCATATCTGGTCTCAATTTAAATACAATACAATACAGTTACAATGAAATTCTAGTTCAGATAGTTCGCTAAACTACTAGCTATAATGTTTATAAAATGGGAAAACTCGGTTAAGTGAAAACTCGGTCAATTTGAACTTGAGAGCCGCTCAGAATGAGATTGTAAGTATGTGGTAAGAGCCCTTAAGATGATGTCTTGCTTTCACTTACATTCCTGTCTGAAGTGTATTAAGTTTGTGTGTTTTTTCTTCATATAATTGTTGATAAAGTTGAATATTAACTTCAAATATAAATGCACAAGTTTTGTCAAGACTTAACTGGCCCAATTTCTCACAAAGAATTCGATGATTAATGACAAGACACAAACAATTGAGATTAATTCAATGACTACATATTGTTTTTGATACAAATTCCTAGAGTAAAAATGCTACACATATTATAACAGATGACTGTTGCTGGTCTACATCCCATGGGGAGTGCGAGAAGAAACAGCTGATTGATCTGGCCGAGAATGGATTCAGTTCAGATTTCCTTGATGAGGATGACTTAGAAATTCAAATCTGTGAATGGTAAAACTACTTCATAAATATTATGAACTTAACAATCATTTCCTGATCATGATAGTTGCACATACCAATCATTTTCCGATCATAAAAGATACACTTACCAATCATTTCCTGATTATGAAAGTTGCAAATACCAATCATTTTCTCATAATGATAGTTGCACATACCATTCATTTTCCTATCATGATACGTTGAACTATGTTATTGTCAGGTAGTAATCATTAATAATAATCTTAAAACCTTATATAAACTATAGCTATGTGATCCATTATTGCTGTCCATGCGTTTTTGGTATGTTATAATTGTCAGTGAGGTACGTTTGTACTCTCTATGTCTGTGTAATGTTTGTGTACATGGTTGCTATCTATGTTAGTGACTATGTTTGTGTACATGGTTGCTCTCAATATTTGTGTACATGGTTACTCTCCATGTTTGTGTACTAGGTTGATGTCAAAGAGTGTGTACATCGTTGCTCCCCATGTTTGTGTACATGTTTGCTGACTATGTTTATGTACAAGGTTTCTCCCCATGTTTGTGTACATGGCTGCTGTCTATGTTTGTGTACATGGTTGCTGTCTATGTTTGTGTACTTGGTTGCTGTTTATGTTTGTGTACATGATTGCTCTCCACGTGTGTGTACATGGTTGCTCTTTATGTTTGTGTACATGGTTGATATCCATGTTCATATATATGTTTGCTTGCTCTCCCTGTTTGTGTATATGGTTGCTCTCAATTTGTGTGTACATGGTTGCTGTCTATGTTTGTGTACATGGTTGCTCCCCATGTTTGAGTTCATGATTGCTGTCCATGTTTGTGTACATGATTGCTGGTTACGTTGTTTACATGTTTGCAGTCTATGTTTGTGTACATGGTTGCCCTTCATGTTTTGTACATGGTTGCTCTCCATGTTTGTGTATTTGGTTGCTTGCTCTCCATGTTTGTGAACATGGTTGCCCCCCATGTTTGAGTAAATGTTTGCCCCCATGTTTGTGTATATGGTTGCTTGGTCTCCATGTGTGTGTACATGGTTGCTCTTCTTTTTTGTGTACATGGTTGCGTGCTCTCCATGTTTGTGTACATTGTTGTCCATGTTTGTGTACATGGTTGCTCCTTAAGTTTGTGTACATGGTTGCTCCCCATGTTTGTGTACATGGTTACTTTTCATGTTTGTGTACATGGTTGTTTGCTCCCCATATTTGTGTACATGGTTGCTGAATATGTTCGAGTGGTAAAAGGATTCTGTAAATTTATCTTATCCTGCATATCTGATCACTTTAGGTTTGGAAGTCGTAGTGATGCTGGTTGCGAATATTGGCTGAAAGTTCGTCTGCTGAATAATGACATGCAAGAAATGGGTGTCAGACATTACAAGGATTCTAAACCAGCAGAAGGAGATTGGTACAAGGTATGAGTTTCAGATACAATGAAATCTCAACAATAAAACTACTATTTGTTCCGAAGAAAGTCTGCCTGAATATTGAGTTAAAATAGAAAATGAATCTAAGACCGGTCCATGCAAGTATTGTCTTATTTATGAGGATGCCTCAATTTCAGGGTGGTCTTTAAGTGAGGTTTTACTGTACTTGACTGTCATATTTCCTTAAAGTGTTCAAAAATATTTTTTTATGTGACAAACTACTAGGGAATAGTTGCTAAGTGCTAGAGTGTCTGACTCCTGATTGCTTGGTCGAGATTGACGTGCAAACTTGAATATTCCGGAAATAGGGGCAAGTGGTGGTGAGTAATCATGGAAAAAATCATTGAAATTGACTTATACGAGCTGTTTTCACAATCAATGTGAAACGAATAAGTTGATATAAACGAAAACACAAATTATTAACTACTTTTGTGGCATTCAACATCATATTATTGTCTCCAGTCACTATATTGATATCTGCAATGTCTAGTTACATAACATACATGTATATGCAATAGTTAACAAAATAAATGGAATATGGCATTTACAACCTCAATTAGAACTGTTTTTAGCTCTAATGAGCCCAAAAGTTAAATAAAATAATATCACAATATGAAAAGAAAACATAGTACCGTTATCACTTGATTTGTACTTGGCAATAATGCCAGGCAATAATACAGTTTGTGTTAATGTACTAAGCAATGACAACAAACACACTTCTGATTACGTCAGTATTTTATCAGGCGAAAACGTTTGCAAAATGGCAGTTCCAGTCAAAATGAGTAGTGTTTCATTAAATACACAAGTGTGTTAAAATTATGATATTTCTGTGAATGAGAAAATGTATGCTGGCCAATTGTTTCCGGACATTCTTTGATTCCAGAAATTCACTATCATTATCATATCGCAAACTCTACCACTACAGTACAACATACTTTGAATATTTGTATTCGAGTTATTGCCTACACATGCTGTAGATCTGCACCACAGGAGATTGTCAATTTCCTGTGGTATGCACTTCAGTAAACTAGATTAAGGGGATATCTTCCGTGAGGGGAAACAATAAAGTAATAAAGTTGTTTCCCGATTTCAGGTGGAACTTAGTTTCAGTGATTTTGCGCCGGGAGCAAGATTTATTGAGTATTCTCATGGCGGCAAAGATAACTGCAAGTGGGATGGACATTATGGTGCAAAAATCGCATGTTCCAGTGTCAAGATATTTGCCGAGGGTTCTTCTGACTCTTCATCAGATGAAGGAAACTAATTGGTATAGCATACAACGGTCGGACCACATTTATTTGACATGTTTCTATCCGAATACTCGGTATCATCCAAAATAAATAGCATGTCCTGATGAATCTTCTATGCACATCAAATTGAAATGGGCTACTCAATACCATGTATTGTTCGAAATACAAATCGGACCCGATGAAATAGAAAGAATTAGGTCAGACTGTAATTTTATCCTATGGATTATGAACATTCATGCAAACAAATGCACTTGATATTCGTATGATATTTATATAGTGTTTGGTTTTTTGACGTGAGTACTGGTAACCCAGGAAGCAATCATCAAAAGTTAATAGTATACATAGCGTCAACAAAATGTTTCCAACCCAGAAACAAATGCAGACTGACTGCTTCCTCAGATAATGCAAGAGAGAGAATAAGTTGCTACAGGGAACACATAAGAAACATTTAACGATTTCTTCAAAGTGTTATTTATACCACGAGTGCCGGCCATGGCTTTTAGCTCAATTATTAATGTGTCGAAATTTGTTTTGCATGAGTTTGCTTTGTTTTGAAATCTTTAGGTCTAATAAACAAGGAACTCTAAAAGTGTACATTCTCTCAGACAATTTCGACTGCATTCAAAAGTTAGAAACAGATTTGCGGAAAGTTTCCCCCACAAAGCACAATGCATAATAGTTCGTGTTAATTGAGCATGACTTAACAGTTGTTTCCGAATGAAAGTTGTGATCAGAAATTAAATATAAGAAAATAATAAGTATGCAAAATATAAAGACAAAATGGTAGAAAAGTATTGAGCACTAATGCTGCTTTAAAAGTCACAAACACAACCCTCTGGATCTGAACATGTAGGTTGGTGTTCTAGTACGGCTAAATTAGTAGTACAATGTTTACTACGGGAACATTGATAACGTTGTTGAAGAGTCTCAGGTTGTTTCACTCTATCTGCATAATATTTTAGGCACAAGTCCTTTTCGGCGCACACCGTACTAACATGGTTTTGCTATTTGCATATCAGTGTTGTTCAAGACATATCTTGAAAAAAGATGGTCGGCGCAATTTAAAGGTTAAAATGTGTTGTGCAACATACAAATGCCAAGATATTACGAGTGCTTGTCACTCCATCCAAAATGGATTTCGGTAAATTCACCGAAATTCAGTGGATTTTGGTAAGGTAACGTACCATTTATCGAAAGGTTAAACAATCCGCGTCAATGTATCAAACGTTGTTCGATTGAAGAGAAATTGTCTTGGTGGTTAACGTAAGATTTGATTGGTTTACACAACACTGATATGCTAATTGCAAAACCATGTTAGAACCGTGCCGAAAAAAATATTTTACTCTTCTTAAAGCAGCTTTTTTCACAGTTAATACTTTTCTGTGTCATTTGAAGTAGAGCTACCAGTCGTATTTATTTTAAAAAAAATTGAAGTAATTCCCTGAATTGTAAATATTTTAATGTTTCATATTAATATCATTTTTCATCATGATTTAAGCTCATCCCATTTCAGATTTGACGATCCATGGCCACCAGGAATGTGTATACAACATTTTTCTGACCAAATCAATTCTTGTATATGACCAAAGATGTGATTGTTAATGAAAATAAAGATGCAAAGGAACTTTTTACTTTTCAAAGGAATGTCTTAAGAAATTAGGAACTATATAATATTTAAATCTTGGTTTTGTTAAAAATGTATTGCAAAATATCTTAAAACTGCAATGTCAAAACATTTGTCATTACTTAAAAACTAATACTAATGTAAACTTTTCAGCCTTGTGTTATTTTTTTATATCTATTCTTTATACTTTCTTGATTTTGTTGTAACTGATAGAGTATGCTTTTGTATATTAATTCCACAATGTTCACATGTATTCAGTTATATCAGTTCTCTATTATTACGAGGGGCATTCAATAAATTATATCACTGGTCTTCGTATGTTTCAAATTTTAACTGCATAGAAAATTTGTTCACGTCAACCCTTCAAAGTATTACCCCTGCACAGACACACACTTTTAAAGTATTGCTATACACGACCTAAATGCTGCAAAGTAGTCTCCCTCGGTATACTGTTGAGACACTGATAAATTGCAGTACCAAGGGCACTTCTAGTAGCATAGCGCTTACATGAGAGCATTTGTTTTAGCAAGGGAAATAGGAGAAAATCACAGGTGCTTAGGTCAGGGGAAATAAGGTGGGTGTTCAACCTGAATAACATTTTCTTGTCTAAGAAAGATTGTACAATTTTACTTTTGTGGGTTGAAGCATTGTTATCAATAAGATGTATGCCTTTTAAACCTTTACTTGGGCGTTGATTTTGATAGAATATTTTGACAGATGTAATTTCTTTATTTTTGTAAAACTTGACTGTGACGGTTCTACCCTCTTCGCAAGGAATTTGTACAACAGGGCCACTAGAATTGAAGAAAATTGCATATAAAACCTTCTTGACGCTTCTTGTCATCTTTTCAATGACCAGCATTGTCTGACTTTTACTAAGCCATTGTTTGTTATTTATGCGTAGCTGGGGCTAAAAATAATACACCCACGTTTCATCCCCAGTTAGCAACTCAAAATATTTACAAGGATTACATTTTTTATATTTTTTCAACAGTTTTTGGCTCAATCGAAACGCTTGGCCTTCTGGTCTGGTGTCAACAATTGGGGGATCCATCTAGCACAAAGCTTCTTTAATTTCAAACAGTCAGTCAGAATATGATGGACGGTCCCTTCTGAAATGCCTAGACTATTAGCTATCTGGGAAATAGTATATCGGCCATCTTTATCTACCATAGCTCTAACAGCAGCAGTGTTCCCTTTGTTGCTGCAGCAACAGGCCTACCAGGACGGTTACTGATTTGACAAAGATGTTTTACTAATTTTAGTGTTTCACTTATTGTTTTATATGTTTGATGTTTTTGAACAGTTTATGTATATTATAAAAGATCGTTTTATGTATTTTGTTTAATATTTGATGAAGTTAATTTTGTGCATACAGTTCTAAGTTAATCTGAAAGGTTTAGAAATTTATCTCCTGTATTATCCTAAAAGATTATCATTTACATGCAATTATTTAACACCTTCTATACAGAAAAGTTTCTTGTACATCACATTTTTTATTAAGCTTTTAATCTGAGATCATTTGCCTGTAACAAGTTTGTTCGAATCATGCAAGCAAGTTACTATGTAATTTAAACATAGTAACCAGGTTGGAAACCAAGAGTGACTGGTTAACAACCTGAGGATATATAAGGGACCTCCAAAAGTGTGTCTTTACTTATACTTTATACCATTTGCTTGTCAAAATAAAAATTGACTGAAATCGAACAACTTTGTTACAGGTAAGAACTTATTTTCTATTTACTAAAATTTACCTTAAACTATGTTTATTTATTTTAAATATTCATTCTAATATTTATTTTCAAAATTTGTCTTTATATTTGAAATTTATTAAGTAGAATTATTAGTTTCATAAATTGATAAATGTTCTCATTTCGGTACCTCTGCACAAGCGAGTTTAAATATATATTCCCATGATGTTATTTTATGTATGTAAGATAATTGCAAGTGTTGTTATTCTAATATGTCATACATGTCTTGATTCATACTTTATATCCTTTGCTTGTCAAAATAAAAATTGATTGATTTGTTACAGTTATATCCGGGAAAATGTATTTATACCACTTGAAGAGAAAAAGCAAATACTATTAAAACGAAAAAGAAACCAGAAGAAACAATACGAAATACAAACAGACAATAACTAAGAAATACAACAAAATTTGTACCAAGTTTACGAGAACTTAACACAAGGAAACGCAACGACTAGCCTTGTTAAACTCTCTTGCAGGCTATATAGACCTCTTAAAAACATTTTAACCCAGCGAAAAACTGTTCTTAATGTCACCGTAGAACTATAATGTATGCGACACAATTCAGAAAAAATCTCTTTTGGAGATACCCGCAAACTAGGGCTTTAATGTAAGCCCTGATTTCTAAGAATTGAAATATAGCCACTATAAATGAGTGTGTATAATTAAACAATAAATATCTTGGTCAATTTTAAGCGGATAAAATTTCACAGGTGTATCAAATAAACATCCTGAAATCAACTACATGAAATGCCAATGGTCTTATGCAACGTGGTTTCTATGGCAGGCCATTAGTGACATCATTTATTGAATGCTCCTCGTATATGCATTCCACAACAATACGCTGTGTACTATAATATGATGAACTAAGTAAATGTTTTCGATAAATTTCTGTCATTGGTTTACGAAACATTGCTACCTATTCAAAAACACACACAAAATCATGTGTGAATGGTGATTTATATAGTAGTTATGTTATGAAAATACCGTATCGGACGAACGGTAGGAAGTTGTTCGACCTAGCCATTCTTGATGTTTGACGAAAAAAACCCAGTATATTCTGTTCTGTTTGAGTGTATACACTGTCGACATAAATCCGTTGTGTGTATTTTAAGAGCTCAGTTATAAAATTCGGTTGAGAAATGGCTTTGAAAAGTACGTCAAAGCAAATGTTTGTATATATTTTCATTGTAAATACCAATGAAGTTGGACACCTTTTTCTTTCTATAAGAACACAGAGAAAAAAATATATTTTGTTTCGATGTGGGTTTTAAATGTCATGGCCACTCACCGGTCACCTATGCTTGAGACAAGCGATGATCAGATTGTGGCATCATTTCTGCAGCTGTAAGAATACGTCTGTATCTAACGAGTGTCAGAACAATAAATGAAACGTCTATTTCGAATCGATCTTTTATAGGGGTCTTGAACATACTCATATTTTGCAACTCAAAATGCAGATTTTTTCTACCCCATTGCCAGCCCCACTAAATTCCAAAGAGTGGAGGTATCTTAGAGCATAAAATATACCATTACATCGTCTTGATTGGCGGTGTAAAGTATTATGTTTACCCCATGGCTTACCCCAATAAATTCCAAGCAGTGGAGGTATCACAGTGCATTAAATATACCATGACACCGTCTGGTTTATTACGAGGAAGTTCGATCAGCAACTATAATGACAACTTTGACTATGATTGGATGATAAAACTCAGTCTAGTTCATCTATGGTCTAGTTAGTCTGGTCACTCTTCCACCTTGAAGGTTTGAATTCTGTATAGAGGTGTTCCGAACATTACCTATGGTTCATCCATTGATTTAGTACAGTTGAACTATAGTCGATATTCAGAACACCTCTATAGGGTTTTCAACCCTCCAAATTCTAAGAGTGACCAGAGTAACTATACTATAAATGAACTAGACTGAGTTTTATCATCCAATCATAGTCACCATAGTTGCTGATCGAACTATCTCAACGATTTGAATGCGCTCAGTACAATATGACGGGGCGTTTGCACTCGGAACGAATCGGCGTCCTGATATTCATATATTTTACATATAACACATATTAAATTACTAATATAGAAACGACAAATGTGTATATTGTACAAGATGTACATACATTTATTTGATTACTTGAAACTGTAAAAAGGATAGGATTGAAAAGTCAAAGACTTGTAATTTGATATTTTCCTGAACTCTATGAATATCAATATGGAGCATATTTACTGCTTAAGACTAAATTTGTTGCGATTGTTCGATGTTGTAGAGATTACTTTCAGCGTAACGCATTTACTTATGGTTTACTTCATAAACTCATAAATATTTGTAGTATGATATGAAATTTGTCATATAATGAGTGCACCATATTGAAATAAATATATTAGCAAAATAAACACATCGAGTCTTTGAAGAAAACGAACTAAGCGACGTCTTGTTAGTTAGTATAGAATTGTGAGCATTCAAAGAATACCATAATCGCATCGAATATCCAATGAAGGTTACGCTTCCGGTTAAGTTTATTTTTATACATGTTTAAAAACAAATTTTGCTCCGTGGATTTTCTCTGTTTCTAATTTTTAGAGGAATAATTATGGTCTAAATGTGGATATATAGTTAGAGAAGTGCTTTATATATCATATACTAACTTGTTAATAAAAAATGTTATAAAATGTGTATTTTGCACAATCCTTTGATTATATCGTGATATTTTGAAATAGTGATTTTCGCTCACCCCCATTTAAAGTTTTGACGTCACACTTGACTGATTCGCTTGTAATATTGGACTTTATTGGACTATCACTAAACATGGCTTCAAATTATATGGAGTTGGATGAGATTCCCAATACAGGGGTCAAAGGTTGTTGTGCGGTGAACACCTGTTTCAGATTCGAAACGATAGAACTGATATTTTCTCAATAACTAGAGTGCTTTCAACGATCAAACTTCGCAGAAATATTCAAGAATATTATATGTACAGTTTTCAATGGAACTTTGGTATAAACTGACCTGTTTAGAGTGTTATAAAGTTTTCTCTATCCCACCTTTGTTCGACTTGTAAACAAATACACTTCCGGTTTCCAATGTTCGGACAGTGAAATTTTCGGGTAGTGGTGATACATAGCATTGCAGAACATGTTTATTTTGACTTATACACTGTTGGCTCTTACCAGTGATGGTCCACCACCCATGCAGTTACCATCCGTTTACCCTACCAGTTGGAATTTCTTTTGTGATCATATATTAAAATCAGGTGATTGTCATCCAAACTCTGGTCTTACTTATAAGTTTCCGTGTGGAGTATGTGCTAAGCCGTATAAGAGTAACCAGCAGGCTTCAGCTTGTGACAGTTGTGATACCTGGTACCATACCGCCTGCATGAACATACCATTAGCTGTATATAAATGAATAACTGCTAACACCGGTTGGATTTGTTTCACATGTGAAATCCCACATTTTTCAACTACACTCTTTGACACACCACTTGCAGATTCCATAAACACATCTATAGCCACTGAGAACACATACAGATGTCCCATCAGACCAGACCACACCAGATCCCGAAGTTCTTCCTCTGTTAGGTCATTTGGGTCACCTTAACACACATCATCACCTATCCAGGTCTGCACTCCAGTACGACAGCCAAACATATCTGTCTTTCGTATTCCAAAGCATGAGAGCCAAGAAAGCATCCTTCTGGCTGACCTTAAAGGAAAGTGATCCTGACATAGTCTTTGGATGCGAAACCTGGCTACATCCTGGCATACATAAAATGGAGGTCTTACCAGGTGGATACCACTTCGTGGCTAGGAGAGATAGGAGGCTGAACAGATACGGTGGGGTCATTTTAGCAGCCAAAGACACTATATGTGGCACAAAAATCAACACCCGCACTGATACTGAATTTGTAGCGGCATCCTTTAATTGTCCAGGTACTACACCACTGATAATTGGCTCTGCATATCGACCACCCAGCAGTGACCTCACCTATATGGATGATCTCTGCACTGGCATCAGAGAGCTGCATGTGTCACACAAGAAAGCTACTGTCTGGATAGCTAGTGACCTTAACCTTCCAGATATTGACTGGACTTCAAATTCTGTTGTTGGATCTAATTATTCTAAAACTTTGAGCCAACGGTTTCTAGACATGCTATATGACATATCATCTGAGCAAATTGTAGACCATGATTTCGTACTTGTACAAGCGAGGACTAGAGTAATCCGAAGTAAACCTCAACGCAGAAAGATACTACTATGGAAAGAAGCTGACCTAGACAACTGCTGTACAGGACTTTGTTGACTAATTCACATTGACACCAACATCAATACTCTGTGGTTGGCGTTGGTAGAAGGCACATCTGACATCATAGAGAAAATGGTTCCATCCAAGATGACACGCACTAGGCACAGTCAGCCTTGGGTCACCTGAAAAATTAAACGTCTCTCCAGACGCAAGAAGAGAGCCTACAGAAGGGCCTGATTGACTGGGTCAGACAACCACATTAAAACCTACAAGAACCTCCAGAAGGAACAGCAGTATGAATGTCGAAAAGCAAACCATGTTTATGTCAGAGACCTAGTCTCAGACAGCCCCAATAAGCTCTAATCATTTGTCAAGGGCAAGAGATTGGATGGAAGTGGTATCTCCCCATTAAAGGCTGATGGCGTTGCTCACAACGACCCCAACATGAAGGCATCCATTCTCAACAAACAGTTTGCCGGGGTGTTCAACTCTGAGAACACATCTAATGTGCCTTCCATGGGAGAAAGCATCTATCCAGATATGCCTCACTTCACTGTAGGAATGTAAGGCGTGAATAAACTCCCTCATGACCTTAACCCATACAAGGCCTCTGGACCAGATAATGTGCCAACACGTTTCCTCAAAGAGTATGCAGATGACATCACTCAAACCCTTAAAATAGTGTTCAATGCATCATTAAAACAAGGTAAAGTCCTATCTGATTGGAAGAAAGCCAACGTCTCACATATCTTCAAGAAAGGAGACCGCAGCAATCAAGCCAACTACATGCCGATATCACTTACCTCTGTTTGCTGCAAAATCCTTGAGCACGTCATTCATAGCCAGATAATGAGACACCTTGACCACCACACTGTTTATATATGACCAGCAGCATGGCTTCCGAAAGCGAAGATCAACAGAAAGTCAACTCCTTCTAACACTTCAAGACCTATCATCAGCATTAGATGAAGGTGAGCAAGTCGATGCCACCATCCTAGACTTTAGAAAAGCATTCGATGTGGTCCCACATCAACGACTTCTTGCTAAGGTAGACCATTAAGGCATCACAGGCACCATCGTACGATGAATTTGCAGCTTCCTCTCACATCGCAGTCAGCAGGTTGTTGTAGAAGGTCATACCTCTGATCCATCACCGGTCACCTCTGGGGTTTCCCAAGGGTCTGTACTTGGAGCCCTCCCTTTTCTGTTATATATTAATGACCTCCTATAGTACGTCACTTTAACTATTCGCCTCTTTGCTGATGATAGCCTGGTTCATCGGAAGATGCGATCACTTGCAGACTATATTGCTCTACAAGAGGACCTGAACCGATTGCAGGAATGAGAAAGAAAATGGATGATGTCATTTAATCCAAGAAAATGTGAGGTGATCCGCATCACAAGAATGAGGAATCCTGTTAAACACACCTACAAAGTATATGGTAAAGATCTGCGCCAAGTGAAAGGTTGTAAATATCTCGGTGTCACCATATCACACAACCTGTCCTGGAAGTCACGTCGAGACCACAACCAAGAAGGCAAGTAACTCCCTGGCGTTCCTCATGAGAAATGGTAATGGTGTATCGCATCACACACAGTCTCATTGACATACCAACGGCCCAATGTTTCATCAACTGACATTGGGTGGACATGTTTACGGACACAGATTCCACCTACCATTTTGCCGAACAGATATCAATAAGTATTTTTCCTACGGCGATCAGAATGTGGAAACAGCTACCGGAGCAATTAGCCACAATTGACAGTCTGGAGGCCTTCAATTAGGGGTATTGTTGTGTGTTACTAAATTTAAAGAGACATACTGTTTTATCTTGTTTTTATCGTTTCTTTTTACCTACACATTTGTACGCAGCACAACACCTTTAGAAGTACACCTTGTACGACGATGCCCCAGAGTGGGATGTGTACAAAATATAAAGATGAAGAAGAAGAAACGCCGGAAGAGAAGCACAGTTGGAAAATCAACGTTTTTAATTGCGGATGCATCAATTGACACCAAATTGACACTTATATTTGATGAATTGATATCGATAAAACGGGACACTACTAATACGGATATATTGTTGTCAGTACATACTGAGCACATAAAGACTATACACACAAAAGTAAACGAGATGGTCACGGTGACTAATCACCGATCTGACGTTTTTAAAACATTGTCATATCGATCCATTGATAGTGAGGACAGGGCAAACAGAAATAATCTGCTGTTTTTCGGAATGTCTGAAAATCGACAAGAAAAATGGTTCTTTCAAGTAAGATCAGTCATCTTCAACCATCTAGGCCTTGATGCAGACAATATGTATATTGCTAGAGTCCATAAAACCGGACGTTTTAAACGAGATGCAAATAGACATTATCAGTGTGTGTTTCTGTGATTTCCCAGACATTGTGTTGAGTAAAGCCCATACATTGACAGGAGCAGGAATATCAATTGATAGAGATTACCCAATGGAGATAAGAATGGCACCTAAACGTTTATGACAACGCTTTCATGCTACTAAATCCCAGTAATCCGACTCAAAGGTACAGATTGTATACCCAGCCAAATTAATTAGAGACAAGGAGGTAATACGCGATGAATTTCCGGACTGGTTTGTAATTTTAAGCAAAAGTAGATTAGAAATATTAGAGACTGTAAACAAATTGGATGACCAATATTGGAACACCAGGCCAGATACCACAAGTGAATCATTTAGTGCCTTAAAGCTAGCGACGCCAAAGCGCACGCTCAATTTGAGAATAGTTCTCCGAACCTTACCAAAAGTGCGCATGCTATGAAACCCGATGGAAAACACATAATCGGAAAAAAACTCAAACCGTTCGTTGTTCTCGGTGCCAAATATTAGCATTCAGTCACAGCTTAACACCAACGTACCACCAAGTTTCAATTTTTTGAACACCTCACTCAAAATAATGGGTTGAAGTTTACAAGAACACAAGCAAAAACTCAAAATTCACGATCGAAAACACGTGATGGGGCCCAGCAAAGGAGCTATTCAAATGTTGTCAACAGTAATGTACGTCGTTTTGTTAGCAACGCTTCCAACATTCGTCAGTTGTTAACAAGTGCAAAATCAAATACGGTCAATAAAACTAAGCAGGTTGTTAATGCTGTGCCCATTTCCAAAACAGGTATTGCACCGTCACACCCAGTACACATTTAAGACAGTCATTCGCCATTATCACACGAAGACGAACCTTTACAACTTTTTACCACTGGAAATGACTCAACAAATGAATGGGATGGACAGGAGAAGATCACTCTGAGAATTTCGCTCTTAAATATTCAGGATCTAGTTACAAAACGGAACAATAAACTGAAAAGTCCTGAGTTAATGTCTGTTTTTAGCAAAAATGATACTGTTCTTCTTACCGAAACATGGTCTAATCAGTTTCTTGAATATACTGTTCCTGGTTTTGATTGTAATATTATGCTATGTGGTGATTTTAATAGTCGCACGTCGACATTACTAGACAGTGTACCATACGATACTCTGCATGAAGAATTACTAGAAGTAGATAATTATGTATCTGACATTCTTAAAAACCGTTTTTTCTCAAGACAAATGTACTAATAGTAACGGACGGTTGTTAATAGATATGTGTAGACTGGTTTGAGAATACTGAATGGAAGAGTAGGCGATGATTTCTTTTCTATTGGCCAATGGACTTACGTTAGTAACAGTGGAACAAGTCTAATAAATTATGTTTTAGCTTCAGAACAAATGTTTGAATGCATAAATACGTTTAGGGTCGAAGACCCAAGTATTTTATCTAACCATTGCAATGTTTATTTTGAAATAGAAAATATGATATCTGCTTCCAGCAAAATTGTACCAAATAATGATACGTATGACACTATTGACTACAAGTTTGTCTGGAATGGCGTTAAACAAAACCAGTATGTTTCAGAACTAAATAAATTAAATATTCAAAATAAATTATCAGACATTATCACTTCTATAGAAAATACAGATTGTGCAAATCAGAATGATATCAATACGTACGTAAATAATTGTGTAGGCATTGTTAATGAAGTTGTGTCTCCACTATTCAAGAGAAACTTTGAGCAGAAATCAAACACGAAGACAAATGGTACCATTGGCGGAGAATGGTATAATAAAGATTGTAAATTAAAAAAGAAATATTTTAATCATGCACTTAATGAATACAGGAATTTGAAATCAGACGCACAGAGAAAAAATCTTGTCCATTCCAGAAGTCAATAAAAATGTACATTAAGACTTAGTAAACTAGAACATGATAAGAGGAATAGTAAATATCTTGAAATGTTCAAGTATAAAAATGCAAAAAAATACTGGAATATGTCCGCTAGTGTTACGTTACAAACAAACAATATTCATATCTCATGTTGAGAGCATTAACAACCCATCTGATCATTTTTCACTCCAGATGAGGACATTTTATATTTTAATAAACGTATAGTAAAGAATGAATTTCAAACAATGTTTGATGAATTAGACGATGATATATGTTAATGAAATTATGTATGCAATAAAGCAACCTGGCCGAAGCTCTGGACCAGATAATATGTGGAATGAATTTCTAATACATGGAAAAAAACAACTTTTACACATTGTTTACATGCAATATTCAATAACGTGTTAGAACAAGGGTTATTTCCAGATAGCTGGTCCGAAGGTGTTATTGTACCGCTATATAAAAAGGTAATATTAACAATCCAAATAAATATAGAGGTATTTCTCGCATGTCATTTACTCGTATTCTTGGCAATATACTTGATAATTGGGCAGAATAGTATCTGTTTATGTTGAAGCCCAGGCAGGATTTAGAAAGCACATGAGTACTGTAGATAATGTATATGTTTTGCATGGACGTATATCACATATGTAAAATAATAATGAAAAGTTGTATTGTGGTTTTATAGATTTTAGTAAAGCTTTTGACTATGTTGTTAGACCTAATTTGTTGCAAAAACTAATAAGATTTGGCATACGCGGAAACAATGTTGACTGTTATTAGAAGTATGTACGAATGAAGCCCCGCTTCTCTGTACTCCGACTTTTACACGCGTCTTCGTAATAGAGCCACGCGCAAGCCTATAGACAAATATGGGATAAGGCCGCATGATTTTAACGGCACTCTTCTGGCGTCTTTATTAATTTTAAGAGTACGGACAATCTTTCACGAGTAGAAGCAAACACAAATCGAATTTCTAGCGCATCTGAGTGCCTCACAATCACTCCGACAAGAAGACAGGGGTCAGATGTTTATGACTGCATACATTGTAGCTTAAGGTATCTGTCAATCAAACGTAACTCCGCCCACGGTGCGCAAATAAACTATCTGCCTTACAAACTGGATGTTGACACTAGCGCTTCCGCCAATTTCGCCCGTTAAAGTAGCAACACATGATGGATTTTAACGTTGAAACAACTTTTGATCGGATTCGTGATAGATATCACTTTTAGTATTGGCTCAAGGAGGAGCAAATAAGAGCAATATCAACGGTGATCTTGGTAGGGTTATAACAAAGTACGCACCGCGTATTCATGAAAGTCTTGTGTTCAGAAAAGACAAATAAATCAACGAAAAGCTACAATTGTCTGTCGTTCAGTTTTTTATTGCATGCAAAGCATTTATATGTTCACGAAAATAAAAGTAAATGCAGTGGAAAGACCGACGGTGTCCAACTTCTTTATACTTTTGTGAATGATTTAGCAGGACGTTGTACAGCGACAGTATAGAGATGTGACGTCGGTAGCTGGACTACTACTACTATCCCTACTTTTTTAGGCAGTAAATTCCTACCTAGTCCTACTTTTAAAAAAATACAGCCCCACTTTATTCTTACTGTTAGAAAAGAGGTGAGTTGACAGCCTGTGCATAATTTACTATAAATCAACTATACTTTTTTATATGAGAGATTAAATTAATTTGTTTATCCTGATTGAATTTACGACTGCTCGGTTAGCTCAGTGGGTAGAGCGCTAGAGTGCAGA
Source organism: Mactromeris polynyma (assembly GCA_032209605.1). Lineage (NCBI taxonomy): Eukaryota > Metazoa > Mollusca > Bivalvia > Venerida > Mactridae > Mactromeris > Mactromeris polynyma. The sequence goes on from JASFXZ010000032.1 coordinate 1,523,053, forward strand.
TTTTGAGGTCGTTTGTTCGGACTCAGGATGAGGTGCATGTGCTCTGTGAAAACTTGACTGCAGTTATGGCATCCAAAGTCATTTGTACTCCACCTCTGATTCAAGTGGAGAGGTTGTCTGTTGCTTGTGGAAGGAAAAATTACTACTGGTTGGTAACCCAGTAACATAGGTAAGGTCAATTAACTGTCGTACATAACTGAAATACTGTTGGAAAATCAGCATACAACTTCAATGCACAATGTCATCCAGTGCCATTCACCATGTAGTAATGTTTCATGGTATTCATTGAACTTAAGCTCTATCTGAAATTCTACTTTTTATCAAAAAATGTATAAAAAAGTCGTGGGTAATTCTTGAATGCATGCTTAAACTGTAATAAAGCTGAATACAAATTGAGATTGAAATAGTACAGTTAAACCCCAATAATGAGACCACACTTGGGACTCTTGAAAACAGGTCTTTTTATTGAGTTGGTGCTAATATTGAGGTTGAACAAAGAGCCAAATAGTGATAATGGACAAATTGTGTTCTTATTTTTGTGGTGGACCTACAGTGATTTTTATTGTTGATTTTACTGCCGAATATAGGCTGTTTCCCCTTATCATAAAGTGTACATATTTCCAATTAATCATTTTTTCCCAATTCTTTGTTAATTTTCTCCTCTGACTGAATTTCTTTTTTTAAGTGAGGTGTTTGTGTATTTAACCTTTTATTAAAGAATCTCTGCACCTACATCACCTCATATATATAACAAACACCAGCCACAGATGAAAAGTAATTTTTATAAGCAAAGCAACCATTATCTTATTTTCCCAAATTTGGGATTTATCATGCCTGTTTTACCAATTGAAAAGGCACAGGTAGTAAAATTATTTTCAAAAAAAATCAGTGACCTACTATTGAGGTGGTCTTTAAGTGAGGTTTTACTGTACTTTATTGTGTGAAATGTTTTAGGGGTAAGACAACAAACATCATGGACAACTTGTTGCAGAGAATGTCTGACTATGCCGATAACTTGGAACAATTGGCAGCAGCGAGAACTAAGGCTTATCTTGAAGAAAAACAAAAAGTCGAAGAACTGTTAAACCGACGTTTGCCAGAGTATGTTACACTTACCTGTCTAAAGGCCCGGTCACACCGCCCGAACTTTGTTGGAGCGTTCCTTGAACGGTAGGGAGAGGGGACCGAATTTCGACAACGCTCGTCACCGCGCACAAAATGGGAAAAAAATCGAAAACACGGGCGTTGCCTTAGCGGTGCACCGCTGAAGCCGGCGTTGCTATAGCGTTGGCTTAACGGTAACGAGCGGTAGCGAGCGTTGGTTTAGCGGTGACGCGAGCGTTGATAGAGCGGCGTTCTGCGCATGCGGGCGTTGGCTCGGCGGGGGTTTAAAGTTCGTTTAGCGGCATACCGCTTTTGACTACGGAGCTGAACGGATCGCTTTGATAGAAGTTCTGATAGATTTTTGATAGAAGTCGATAGTTGAAGTTCATCATGTCACGTGGACAAAAGAAGAGGAAGGCTGGAGAAGGAAAGGCAGCAGCCTCCAAGAAGATCATTACTGAGCAGGCAGCTGAACCAATGGAGTCAGGTAAATATATGTGGCCCACTGGTTGTGTCAAGAAATATTTAACAACTGTGAAAAAATACTGTTATGTATTTTACTTCAACATTTTTAATTTATTATTCCATTGTTATATTTTGCAGAGACCAGTCAGGCCACACCAGAAGCCACTGCTACCACAGCCACTGCTAACACAGCCACAGCCACTGCTACCACAGCCCAGGCAGGGGCAGCTGCTGATGAAGGTAATCACCAATGAAAATGTATGAAATTTAATAATAATAATAATAATAACCATAATCTTTCTTTCACGTTGACATTGCTCATTTATTATTCATTTGTTATATTTTGCAGACTCTCATGACGAGCCCGAGGAGGCCTTGACACAGGACCAGCCTGACGATGAGGAGCAACCCCCTGGTGATGACCAACCTGAGGAGGGCCGTGCTGCTGCTGGTGCTGAAGGTAATTATAATGTGACGAATGCAATGAAAAATCAATACAAATTGATCTAAATAATATATGTTTCATTTATACATTTATTATTTTTATTCAATTGTTATATTTTTCAGACTCTGACTCTCAGCACCCACACTTGGAGAGGGACGATGAACAGCGTCAGCCTCAGAAGAAGTCTCGCCGCAAGGCCCTCCTGCTCGACAATGACACTCAGGAGCAACTCATCGAGTGGGTCCGGGAGCACGAACTTTTGTGGAGGAAGGGGACACTGACTAAAAGGATACAAAGATGAAGACGGAGCTTTGGACCAGGAAGGCAAGAGAGCTGGACATTGAGGAGGGAGCTGAAGCTCTCAGGACATGGTGGAAGTCAGTCCGGGACCTCTACGCTAAGCTTCTCTCCAAGAAGTCTGGCCAGGCTGCAGCGAACTTGACGGACAGAGAACTGTTCATCCAGAGGAACTGCGCCTTCATGCACAAGGAGGTGAAGCCCAGGAAAGGTCAGCCACTTAGAAGCATACTCCTCACACAGGAACCTGTAGCCATCCAGCCTCCAGCAGCCCAGCCCTCGGCCAGCACCTCTCGCCAGCCTTCCCACGACGTCGAGGAACAGGAAGAGGACGAGGGCTCCTTCTCGCTCACTGAAACTCAAGCGGCAGTCACGAGGTCCCAGGGCACCCCCTCACCAGTTCCCTCCTCCACCACCACCAGACCACGCCGTGCCGCCACCAGAGCCGAGCCTGAAGACTCCCCTGCGATGCTGGAGATGAGGGATAGTATGAAAGCCACCAACGCCCTCATGGAGAGACTTCTCCAAGCCCAGGAGATCAGCCATGCAAGGCAGCCCTTCATCACGTACATGTCCCAGTCTCTCCAACGACTACCTGAGGCCCAGTACCAGCTCACAGTGGAGAGGATGACGGCCATCCTCCACGAGATGCAGCGACCCATCCCCCACGCCCTTCCTCCAGCTCCACCACGTCCAGCATCAGCACTTTCACCCACACTCACCTTCTACCAGCAGCAGCAGCCGTATTACTTCCAGCCCCAGCCTCAGCATCACGGCTTCCAGCAGCAGCCTCTCGACTTCCAGCAACAGTCTCAGTCTGAGCATCAGACTCAGCACTTCCAGCAATTGCAGACACCCAGTCAGCCAGCCATCCTCCACCCCAAGGAGCTCCAACGAAGGACTCATGTTGTCAGACATGCAGAACTTTTCCTCCATTAACCACACCAACATGAGCGAGGGGGGGATTCTCCAGGACCTCCAGAGGCAGGAGATGAACGCTCCACCCATACCAATCACCACCTCAGCTCAAGGGACTGCTGATGTACTTGCAGAGATGAGGGCCACCACCGAGGAGAATTGAGACTGCTTGTGATGTGTTGAAGGGACTGCTCAGATATTTCATGTGATTTTTGTTTAAGGGAGGAGCTGGCCAGCTGTTTTGATGTTTGCTGTTTATTGTTTGCATGTGCACTTGTGTGTTTGGGTGGTCTCAAAAGCTTTGAGCTTTAATAAACAGCATTTTTATTAAACTATTCTTGACTACTTTTGTTTGTATCTTATATTTGTATTGTTGCTACTGTATTATTTTGTCCTTTTCAGGACCATGATGTAAAACAGCCATTGTGCTGATACATGTTTTTATCCTGAATAAATATTTTGAAACAACAACAACAACAAGATTAAAGACCTTTATTGGAACTTCTAACTTTAACAAAAAACCTTCAAGTATTAAACAAGACATGTTTTAAATATAAAGTGCTTTTATTAATGTAGTATGACATCAAGAATGAATCGTATCACAAGTTTCTTTAATAATCTCTCATAACATTTCAAACAAACACAAGCACAATTTGTTCATTGCATTTCCAATACTGGGGCCCCATTAACGTTCGAGTTCCTTTAACAATGTCAAATAACATTTACAACAAAGTAATAAACATGAGTACAATGTATATATAATATGTACAATGCACAAGTGTCTCCTCAGTGTTCTGCACAGTGTTCAGTTGATAGCCACCATTCTCTCCTGCCAGTCCACTGATCCTGTTGGGGAGTTGCACCAATGCTTGAGTAGGTTTCGCTGCCTCTTCCCATCACGTGAGGCTGTGTTGGGGCCTTGCACAACGATAGTGTCCTCCAAGTTCCGTCCTTCTCTCCATGCCCCAGGCTGCAGGTTCCCATCTGGTTGTGCACGGTCCACAAGTCTGTTCTGGAGCACTGGGAAACGGGTGCGCATCAGGTTGTGGAGGATGCAGCAAGCTTCCACGATGGTTCTGACAGTTTCATGGTGATGTTGCATGGTGGTGAGCAGAATCTGGAACCTGTTGGCCAGGATGCCGAAGGCGTTCTCCACGACCCGTCTTGCCCAGGTTTCTGGTGCTGTACGGCTTCATGGGGTAGGTCCGCAGTGAGAAGGCGTCATCCCCGATGATGAAGTAAGGCACATCCTGATTGTCATTGGGTAGGGGGTCTGGCTGAGGAAAGGCATGAATCCTGTTCTGGTCCAGCCCACGATGGAGATCACTTTCGTTGTAGATCTGAGCGTCTGAGGATGAGCCATTGCCCGATAGGTCAATGTAGGTGAACTTGTAGTCAGCATCCACCATGGCAAACAGGATCACGCTGTAAAAGCCTTTGTAGTTGTAGAATTCTGAGCCAGAGTTACGAGGAGCTTTACAGGCCACGTGCTTGCCATCAATGGCACCAACTGTGTGGGGAAAGTTCCATCTCTGGTACCATTGGTCAGCCAGGTCTCTCCATCCTTGTTCAGTTGTTTGCTTGTCATACAGTCCATGTTCAGGCCTTCTCAGTATCCACTGTCTGACCCACACAACTCTGTCTCTCCTTCTTCTCTCTCTTCTCCTTCTGTCAACAGCTTGTTGCAATCTGAGGAGGTTCTGATTCTGCTGCTGGACTAGTGCACCAATCATAGCAAGTCTCTCAGCATCCATGGTAGTACAGTTTTACTGTAACTTTGAGCAAATTCGATGTAAATGAGGTCTGCACTCAACGGCAGCTCGATTCCAAATGGGCTCCTGGTCCATTTCTCCCCGTATTTATAGCCAAATTCTGGTCCCGCTCCGACACCTGCATACCAACGCCAAACCAAAGTTCATCACCGCAATGGATCGCTGCTTTAACGCCCGATACCGTTCCAGCAATCCCGTGTCCGCTCGTAAAACGCTTACAACCGCTCCACCAAAGTTTGTGCAACGTTTAATCACCGCCCGGGCAAAGCTGGCGAAGCAGCGGTGGTCCAGCGTTCAAGATTTCTGCGTTGGCCTAGCGGACCCAAGCGTCCACGAACTTGCGTCTAGCGGTGCCAAACTTTGACTGGGCGTTGTTGGAGCGGTGGTGAACTTTGCCGGAGCGGAAAATTGCCCGCTCCTCACCGCTCGCAATATTTTGTGCAGCTCAAAACTTTCGGAGCGGTAGGAGGGACCATAAGCGGTGGCCGAGCGTATACGGCGTTGCCTTAACGGGGGCCAACTTCTGGTGAACGGTAACGAGCGGTGATGAAATGTTTTCACCGCTCCAGGAACGCTCCAGCAAAGTTCTTGCGGTGTGACCGGGCCTTAAAAGATGATTTCAACACCACTCACTTATGTATGACAGAGTTATTTCCTTTTGTTAATTTCAATTAGGCATTTACTATAGGAAAATATAATGATTTTAGGTTGTTGATGATTTTATTTAAACTTTTTACTTTTCCATAGATTGTGAACAAGTTGTTACAACTTTCGTCAATCACACTTGATGACTGCTAGTCATATTTTTAGTCAATATGTTGTAACTGATTTGATCATTTTAATGCATGATTTCTTTAAATTTCAACTGAAAATACTGAAAATCTAATTATAACAGTCCAACTAAAAATAAAACTTGAAAGAAACATGGCTTGTGTCATTGATTGATGAACACAGCCAGTCATTACCTGACAACACATTTTGTTCTTTCGTTATCATAAAATTCTTACCCAACATGTCAGATGATCAGTCACATTTGACGTACTGTTTCAGTCTTGATGTCTCGTGCAATTATTTTTGTTTGATGTAACACGTTTTTAGCAACTATTTGATTTATCTAGTACGAGCATGTTGCTAAATCTCAAATAATAAATGATAACAATTGACCTTTCTGCAGACGCTTCGTAGCCACGCCCCCCTTAGTAACAGGTTCTCGCTGTAACCACGTTAGACAAGCCATGTCCAATATGGCGTCGAACAAAGAACTATAACGGGCTGATGTAGATAGTATTCCTTCGGATTTGTCCTCATTATATGATATTTCGACTTTAAATCATATCTTGACAAAATAAATATTACATAATATAGATTTGCTTTGACTAGATTAAGAGTATTGAAACGGGAAGATGGAATAAACCTTAAATGCTATACCACGATCAGAAAGAAAATGTCAACTATGTAATGTTTTAGAAGACGAATTTCATTTTATATTAGAATGTCCTTTATATCAGATAAATTTCGAACCGATTATTGTGCAATACATTCACACGTGATAATTATAATTCCATATAAGTCCATGTTTGCAGTTTATTGCGGGATTACAGGGGAAGTATTTACCAAAAACAACATGAAAGTTATCTGTAATGTCCGTCCCCTTATGTATAATGTTATTTAGTGTGAATGAAAGTCATTTTAGTTATCAAGTTTAAGTATAGTTATGTTTGTGTACATAACCCACCTTTATTTTGTGTGGAGATGGACATTACACAAAAAGGGATGGACATTAGAATATCAGAATTATTTCTCAAATCTTCAAATCCTGCAACATATATTTCTACAAATTCCAGAAGTCATACTGTAAAGATACTATGATAAAATAGAAACAGAGGCAGACACAAGGCCAGTATTAGGTTGTACAAATTATATAATGTTATGCAATAAACAATAATGTCGCATGTGTGCACTATCTAGATGTAAATCTTATCCAGCCCCGTAATCAGCATTTCACAGTCTGGCCCAGTGGGAGTCCAATATGCATCCAATCAGTTTTTGCTGTCACCATCCGACACATATATACAGCAACGTTGAGAAATGTAAATACACACACATACATGTAAATTATTTTTATAGCCTTTTAAATAAATGACCATTTATAAAAAATAAATGATCAGACTTGTGTTGAATGTTAGAAAATAGGTTTATTTATTTAACAAAATCAACATACTCGTAGGTGTGATATTTAGGATTTTAAACCAGATATATTACTAATTTCTATACGTACATAAATTGTAAACCCACAATGCAATTGAAATACATGTAAATTACGTTCGAAAGAAATACTTGACAGTGAGAAACCAATACTGGTATATCACATGTATTTAGATTTTTCATCAATATCAATTATAACCAAAATTAAGATATTTTTCTCCATGTATATATGTTTATAGCAATACATGTTTCAGTTTCATGTTTTTTATAATGATTCTGGTCATGAAAAATATATAAAGTAATGGCCGTCCTAAGCAAACACAAGTCCAAATACTTGCTTAATTGCTGACATAAGTCAATAATTTTGTTTAGAAAAATAATATTATGTTCCCTCAATATACAGATATTATATAGTTGGTTTGATATATTTTCACATATATAATTTGCAACTGATTATGTGAAATAAAAACATTTTAAGTTGTAAATTTGTGTTTCTTCATGTTTTAGGGTACAGACTTTTCATTAACTTGTAATGTTTGTCCCCTCCCAGTCAAACTGATATTTAAAGGTAAAAATAACAAATACCAAACAAAAAGTCATCTTTTTATCAATGGGGCCTATCTGTTTGCGTTAATTTTAGACGGATTTAACTCGTGATGCGGTCAGCCGCACAACTTAATCCCCCGCATGCATTTTTTCCAAATTTGTCTTAGGTTTTGGAAAAGGTAAGAATTTCACGCCACCTATCAGTCTGGACATCTTTTGTCACTACACCTTTTCACCATTGTCAATAATAAACACCCTGTAATTTGCTTTCCCGAAAACTACCACTCTTAGACAAATTTGTTGACAACAGTGTAATTTGTCTAACAAAATGGCGTCGATAAAACAATGCCGGCGGGGTGCGCGAATACTGCAACGCGATTGGCTAACGCGAGCTGTCAATCAATATCTGCAGAAAGGTCAATTGTATACATTTAATATCTGTGTCTAAACAGCTCCAACTTTGACAAAAAGTAGTCCAGAGACGTTTGACTGTGTCACTATATACTTCTCTGATATTGTTGGTTTCACTACGATATGTGGTCAGAGTTCACCCATACAGGTAAAACAATATTTAACATGTATTTCTTTCCTATATGTTTTGTTTCAGTATTCTTACTTTGATGCACACTTTGTGTCACATATTAAATCTAACAATTGAACAGGACATTTTTTGCTTTATCGAAACTACGGCAGACAAGGTTTGTGTCAACTTCCATGTCTTTTCAAACAAAATTGACTGTGATTTTGTATTCAGTCAGTCCTCATTTGAATTCATCGGGTCCGAAATGTCGAATAGCCCATTTTAATCCGACGTGCCTAGGAAGATACATCTGGACCTGATATTTATTTCAGATAATACCAAGTATTCAAATAGAAGGTTGTCGAATAACAGAGGTCTAACTGTATTTACATTTCATTTTCTGACAGAATTATGCTTCTTTGTTTAACAGAATTATATTTTATTTATTACTTATATATATGAAAATCAATGATAAAGTCGAGCAGAAAATGTCACATACAAAGGGCATAGTCCACTTAAAGCGTAAGGAAATGTTTAAGGGGCTTTGTAAGATAAGCCTGATGGATGTCAGTACCATATCCTGCTAAAAGAAAAATAACAATGTATATGGGGAGACTTTTTGACACATGACATTGCATACAAATTTACTTTAATTATTCTTCATAGTTAAACCTCAACAATGCGACCGACTTTGGGACCCTTGAAAACTGGTCTTATTATTGAGGTGGTCTTTATATTTAGGTTGAATAAAGAGCAAAATAGTGAAAATGGACTTGAAAATTGGGTTCCTAATTTTGAGGTGTTCTTATAGTCGAGGTGGTCTTTAAGTGAGGTTTTACTGTATGTGCATCATATAACTTTATTTGTGATGTTTAGGATGTTGATCTTCTGAACGATCTTTACACCATGTTTGATAGTGCCATAGACAAGTTTAAAGTATATAAGGTAAGGTTACATGTGAGACTGATGTTGGTTTCCAGATCACAGCCCTGTGTTCAGTTACAACTAACAATCGCGAACGTTTTGTTTTGTATCCATCGTATCACCTTCACTGCACACAGGGAACTAAATTCCAAATATTACGAAACGAAACGTAAGCCGCATACACCTTTACTGAACGCAGGACTGATGTTGATATCCAAGTTACAGGTATTGTGGTTTACAAAGTATTAATCAAGTGACCTGCAGATTGATCTTTCAACTAATGCTTGAAATGTATCTCAAACTAAAAGCATTGCTCGCTCTTTAAACCTTAAAGACAACACTTAAATATAAGTCCAACGTTTGATACAATGTCCCCGGCTTGTTTGGATAAACATGCGTTCAACTAATGAAAACTCATGTTCTGTTAGATGTTGGATTGCATTGTCCCATCAATTTCATGTCTGTTCAATAACTCGGAGAACCTGTTGAGGACTTTTTTCATAAATGTGGGACCTCTTGTTAGAATGATATAAATAGTAACGTCTTTCTTTATCGAGACCGTCTCCTGCGGCCAAGTGTTTAATGCGTCCGCCTTGGGAGTAGGAGGTTGAAGGTTCGAATCCTGGTAGGGGTCTATTCTGACGTAGCCGGTTGGTGAGCCACCAGCTACTTATGTAATGGTTAACATGTGCCTGGTGTCTGGCATTAAAGATAGGAATCGAGAAGTAAATGTGCTCAGAAGGTAAACGTCTCATAAGTCAGAAATGGCTGGCCCTTTAAGTAGGGGTGACACTATAATAAATAAACACTTACATACGAACATTGATCCAATCTTCCATGTGGGTCTCAAGGATGACATATAGAGTTTCTTGAAAAGCTTGTATAAAACCAATGATTTAATTATTTCGTGATACCCATGTGGAGATCTTAGTATTTTGTTTACTTTATTGTGTATTATTTTATTTGTAACATTTATTTCAGGTTGAAACCATCGGTGATGCTTCCATGTGCATGTCAGGCACCCCAGAACGCATCGGAGATTATCATGCAGTCGAGATCATCAATATGTCACTGGCTATTCTCTACTATGTTAGAGGATTTAAGATCAGACATTTACCATATGAACCTCTGAAAGTTAGAATAGGTCTACACTCAGATTAGCAAGTTTAAATATTTATTTACTTCACCTAGATATTGAAACACGATCTGACAACTTGAAGCAGCATATAGATTTGCCCTTGTCCGTCCGTCCTTCCGTCCGTCACTAAATCTTGTGACCAAAAAAATATGAGCCAGAGTCATAAAATGTACAGGAATGTTCACCAGCCTATGTAGTTTTGCATCTGGGGTTTCATGTTTGGCTTTGTACAGTAAGTGCAGAGTTAAGGCCGTTGACTTAGTTAAAATATAGCCTACAGGGTATGCAATTTTGTGTCACTCATATCTCCAATACAATATGAGCCAGATTCATAACACTTCAAAGGAATGTTAACCAGCATGTTAAATTGTACACCTGGGGTTTCATGTTTGGCTGTGTCCAGTAAGTGCAGAGTTATGGCCCTTGACTTAGTTAAAATATAGCCTACAGAGTATGCAATCTTGTGTCACACATATCTCCGAAAGAATATGAGCCAGTGTCATAAAACTTTACAGGCATGTTCACCAGCCTGTGTAGTTGTGCACTCGGTGTTTCATGTTTGGCTGTGCCCTGGAAGTGCAAAGTTATGGCCCATGATTATTCTGAATGACAGAAAGCAAATATATTTAAAAATGCCGACATTTTATTGAAGACACTGAATACATGGTTGTGGTTGAAAAATTCATATGAAATAACAGTAATTAAGTATTATTATAAGGAATTTTCGCAACATACTTAAGAGTAATTTTAAGCGAAAATAAATACATTATTCACAAGGTGAGACGCTTAATAAATCTTCATGACGAGTAATTATTCATTAATTGCATTCTAGACGAAAACAAGGATTTAAGTTCACAAATCATTCTTAAACTATACCGTCCAGAATGGGACCTCAGAATCGGAGATTGTCACAATTTTCGTAGATTGTTCATCAAAATCTGCTGGTAAAGCACTAGCTAATCTCGACAGAATATTATCTTCCACAGGGGCTCCCATGAGTAGCCCCATATCACAAGTTTTCATTACCTGGCTAAACTCAACACATGAACTGTTGGTCAATGTACTTGAAGATTCAACTATGTTTCGGTAGTGGTTAGATTCAGACTTAACAAAAGATGCGAGTTAAGAAAACCTGTTTGATGAAGCTTGCAAGTAAATAAACATATCTTTATACGTTGTTAACATCTATAATACAATTGTTACAACTTTCACTTGGATCGAAACCCTGGAGTATTTACAACGCGACTAAATCATAGAGCCAAAACAATCAATTGGAAATGTGTAAGCCTGTAGTGTAAACAAAACTTCGTGAAACAACGTGGTTTCTTTAAAGAATGACATTCATCGTGTTCACAGTTACTTAAAACAAACTATTTTAATGTTCTATTCGACCTATTTACTACAATAATTAGAAATTTTGTTTCAAGTACCTGTGTCACTGTGATCATGTTCATGACACCATGCCTTGGAGCACTACATTCACGGTATACGACTTATATAGCGTATAATTGACTTATTAAATGAATAAAAACGTTTTGCAAACAATACAGCATCGCCAAGTGGTCAAAAGAGATGAATTAAAAACACTGCACCGAATGTAAATTTGAAGAGAAATGTTAAAAGGGAAACAACTGTGCGATCACTTTTCAAGCTAACAATAAACCTGGAAATTGCTAGAAAAACTAAATAAATCAAATGTAAGTGACTATCGTTTCGTCGGCATGCCAAAATTATTCGAATGCCTGTAAATGTTGTTTAAATGACATTATCATTTAAACAACTGTACGGGCGGAATCTGTGTATATTTTTAAATGCGTCATATCGTTACTTGGCATCTTGTTAATCAGATTCGCCAGGCTATTTTTAAAACTTATCAGTATAAACCTCGATGCATGAACGAAACACTGCCTTCTGTAAGTGTTACACTTTTAATGACATGAACTAAAACCGATTAACTAGATAGAGGTAGTTCAATCAGCAACTATAGTGACTATGGTTGGATGATAAAACTCAGTCTAGTTCATCTACGGTCTAGTTACTCTGATCACTCTTCGAACGTAGAGGTTTGAAAACTATATAGAGGTGTTCCGAGCATTAACAATGGTTCAACTACCGATTTAGTACGGTTGAAATATAGTCGATATTCGGAGCACCTCTATAGGATTTTCAACCCTCCAAATTCAAATGGTGACCAGAGTAACCAGACCATAGATGAACTAGACTGAGTGTTATCATCCAACCATAGTCACTATAGTTGCTGATCGAACTACCTCATAGTCAAACTTTCCTTCGACACGAAAGGCTGTATACTGCGTACACATTTTATTGGTTTAACACTGGAAATACCCATCTATAATAAACTCAGTATCCACGTGATCGTGTCGACCAATGGCATTTAGGGCAAATTTGTTTGTACCAAACCGGTTTGAATCCAAAACTGGTTTGTCAAACCTTTCATTTGTTTTAACCAACTGGGTTCAAACTAAAACAAGTTTCTGTATTTGTTTATAACAAATCTTAAACTGGTTAATCGAACTGACCGAACTACCTCCAGGTGCGGTTTGTCTGGTTTGATTTATCCGAATAATCGTATACAGTGGAACCTCCCCAAACCGGACCCTCTAAAAACCGGAATACTCCCCAAACCGGACATTTCTTGCGTTCCCGAATTTTCTTCTTCTATTTTTATTGTATAAGAACACTCTGAAAACCGGAACCTCTGAACTCCGGAAACCGGACGAAAGTTCAACTTAATTTGGTTCGATTTCTATATAATTTCACCTTCGAAAACCGGAACGACTTTCGACTGCGCGTGTCATCATGAATAAACTTTCATTACGTTGACACTTAGTGTATATATAATATACTTATGTACGTATTTGACAAACAATCGTTAAGTAGATCCTTAAATACTTGATAAACACTAGAAGCGAAATTTTAAACAATAGGGCAAACTTTATTGTCAAAGCCGATGTCATGACTGGTATGAATTCGACCGGAAATTTATTTGATTTGTAAGGTCAAATATCAAAATATACTGGGTAATACAGCAGCGGGTGAATGTAACGGTAGTGGAATCAAAGCGCTGTGTGGAGCGTAACTTAATGCACTAAGATACCTCCACTGCTTGAATTGAGTAAGGATAAACCTATACTGTTTTGAATTAACATCGCAATATTCGACTGTGTAGTGGTAAATTAAGTGCACTGAAAATTCACTCTAAAAAGGGGGAAGTGTATTGGTATCTCAGTACAATACATAGTGAGCAATTTCTGTCCAGAGTTGTCGTTCCTGCTACGCTTCTATGCTCATCCATAAACGTCTCAATTATATTTATCTTATATACCCTAATTAATATGCAAATTTTGAAAGGCAATGTTTGATTTTTGTAGATATATAAGATATTACAATATAGGCATAACAAACTTAAGGAAATTGTTGAAAAATGACTAGTTATGTGTTCATTAAGTAGTGTTAACTGAAACAGTAAAATAAATTTAAGGATATAAAATAAGAATTCTTATTGTCATTAAAACAAGAAATTCGGTAATTTATACCCTTACAAAATACAGTGATTAGCAACATTACTATTCCATTAGCACTGATCAATCTCGGGAAAAAAGTTTTTTGAAATAAAAGAAAAAGCGTATTTCACTTCGACCACGTGTTTACATTGAAGCATTAAATATATGGACACACATTTTGTGTAGTGACAGTGTGTTTATCGCTTCAATGTGCTTAGTGTAAAATATAAACAGTTATATACGTTATATATGTACATTGTGTAAATTTATTTTCTGTCTTTGCTATAAAACATGTTAATATGTTTTGATGCATTAAACCATTTGTAAGAACCTTTAAAAACGCAAGATATTGAAGTGTTTCAGTTTGAAATAAAATCACACAGGCTATACACCCTAGGATCAATGAATCACATGGTCTGTATAATTACTGTCCCGATAAAAATTTGGGACATATTTGTACAAAAATATCGCGTTTTACGTATGGGCTTATTTCCCATATTTTGTTCGTGACGCTCGAAATTCTTGCAGTAACGAGATTTATGGTGAATTTAGGGTACATGCTGGAAAAACAACTTAATAACTAACAACTATCTTGATTGAAAATGCCACGAACGTTCTGAGGCCTTGGGGATGCTGCGGGCCGAAGTAGAATTCCCGACATGGTAAGATTATACAATTGCCATCCCTCAACAATAGTTCGCCTCCGAGATCGACTTCTTGTGACATTTAGACGAAGCCCGTAACGTTTGTTTTTTGTTTCAGGTGACCAGTCCATCCCTGCACCGATAGGCGTAGTCTAAAGGAAGTTGGCCTACGATGCCAAAGACCGAACAAGGGGTGCCGAACCGAACGACGCTCGTCGTCCAAGGCCTAGAAACTTCCACAAGCTTTCTAAAGTTTTGGTACAAGGGTGGCACGACATTCCACAGCCAGGCGCGTAGCTAGGCTTACGCACGTACGCACGTGCGTAAAATAATTTTAGACAGGTCGAAAAAATAAAAATGAAATAAATGCGAAAGACGCAATAAAAATGTACACTTGGAGTTAAGGGGGTGATTCTATGTTGTAAAATATACTCGAAAAGACACCATAGACCGTTCCAATTACAAACAAATCCCGGGGGAGCAGGCCCCCGGACCCCCCTAGCAAAGTGCGTAAAGTCAATTTGGGCTCAGCTACGCGCCTGACAGCAAACAATTTCCAATATTGAATTTTACATAACCTAAAGCAACTTCAACGAAATTGATGTCTTATATAAATTTAAAAGGACCAACTTAAAATATGTCAAGCTGTATAGAGTACAATGTCCACTTCTAAATAGAACCTGGGAGATGTGACACGCTTGTTACACCCCTGTCACAATGTAGGCGGGACGAGATCATGTGCAGTCACGTGAGACAGTATAGGCGTATTGTTAACAGAGGTATTCTACGGCTCTATATAAATCGGTTACCTCATTCATTGGCTTACATACAAATAGAAAACTACGCGGAACGTATATATTCAAGACAGACAATTGTAAAATAACTGCCACCATGCCAAGAAGTAAAAATCTTTTGAAGAACCACTGCGCTAGAGGTAAGACCATTTTATTTATAAGAAAAGCATATATATGAATTTGTGATGTAGCTATGAAGGAATGTAATAAACTAACAGCTTGTTAATTTGGGATGAAGCATTTGTTTTGTTCTGCCATGAATAATTTGGAATGGCATGTGATTGTAGAGGTTCTTTGGGATTGGAGCTTCTATACTCCAGAAATGTGGCACAACTTAACATTAGTTATGTGATGTCATTGGAAATTCTCGGCCAGAACATTAAATCAATAAATGTGTCCTTCTCAGGGTCTTTTCTACTCCCATGTGACCTGCATAACCTATCTTTAACATATTTGACCTAAGTGCTTTAGATATCACTATCTTTTAACCTTTCATCAATAACTGACAGCTCATCGCGGAAATTCCAGAAGTCAATTACTTCTGTTTGACACTGATTTCTGTAGACTGACCAACCGTTTTGAATAACATTTTTCAAAACTGACAATTGTCCGTCTTGTTCAGTACATAATCTGATTTCCTGTAGTTTTCTGTCACTTACAGGTAGGCTGGACATGACCATATTTACATGTGCATCCAAGTTTTCTGACAAACTGGGATACGTGTCATTGACTGATTTTCTGGACAGTGTATCTGGTACTGGAATATCTTTTCCAGCACGGAAAGTGACCTCAATGTCATAGCGCTGCATCTGCAGTAACATACTCTGCAAGCGAGCTGGCGTTAAGTAAAGTGGCTTCTTAAATATGGGAATCAAAGGAAGGTGATCAGTTTCTATCAATACTTTTCTACCATATACCAAATGGCTGGAACGCTTCAGTCCAAACAATATGCCACTCTAATTCTATTTGGGCATAGTTTTGTTCACTGCTTGTGAGCGATTTTGACGCTTAAGTGATATGTTTACCATATTGCAATAAGATGCACCTAGACCTGACCTACTTGCATCGGTCTGTAAAATGAGCCGTTTCTTTGGGTCATAGAAACCTAATACTTGGCTCTTGGGTAATGATTTCCTTGACCTTTGTGAATGATTCAGCTTGGGGCTTACCTAAGTAAACTTCTACTGACTTTCCCAGTAATTCTCTTAATGGGCCTGTGACCTCAGCCAAATTAGGCGCAAACTGGGACAGGTATTTGACCTTTCCCAGAAATGTTTCTATTTCAGACTTATTCTCAGGTGGGGGCATATTCCTGGTAGCTGAGATTTTGGCGGGATCGGCTTTTAAACCATTTTCTATAACACGTGACCAAACTAAAAATATATGATTTCAGTCAGTCGCACCTTAAGTTTTTCCTCATTTAACCTAACGCCCCTTTCAAGTGACCTTTGCAAAACAGTCCTTAAATTCCTGTCATGTTCTCCTTGGTTTTACCATAAACCAATATGTCGTCAACAATAATGACAACACCAGACAACCCTTCAAATGATTTATCCATTTTCTTTTGAAAAAACGTACGACGCGTCTACATGCAGTAGGGGTCAAAATACAAAAATACACAAATAGCCGATAAAAACATGTAGTTTAATGTAAATAATTGTAGGTATGTCTATGTCGACGTGTGACATTAGTATGTGAATGGAATGTGCTTGTCAGTTCGGCAAATTCACCATTCGGAATCAAGTCCAACTATTTTTGCAAAATTTACAGGAAACCATCGTACATGAATTTTTCAACTTTCCTTCTTATTCAATCTTATTGGACTATGACTCCGACAGATCTACATGTATTTACAAGGTGTCCTAGCACGGTTATATGAATAGACTATCAACAATGGCTGAACTTTCTCACGCAACTTCATGTACGGATGCATACTTCATTGTCGTATAAGTGAGACAACAATTACTAATTGTTGTCTTTACTTTATAAGTGTCGCTTTCACTTCTCTGTAAAGTTTTACTTTAAATGTAGATAGTCTCTTATTTTCTATCAAAATAAGCTTAGTAATACTTTAAGAGACAATGTCACGTTAATGCCACCCTACAGACCTACTCAAAATGGCTGCATTATATTGTCCTGATAAATCATGGAGCTACAAAACACGGGTTGGTTGGATACATGTATTTTTTTACGCTAGCGCTAACTCGGCGCATAGGTCAAGGGTTGGCAAAAAACGGGAAATACTCGTATGCCCCGAGCAAGCTATATCCCCAGTACACTTCCTCGCAAACATTCTTCATCCTTAATATAAAAAAAATGTTCAGTTATTGTTGTAAGAAGAGTTATCAGCATGAACAATGAGAGGATAATGTACTGCTTTCAGTGCAACACACCATGTTTTATATAAAATATTTGCTAAAATAGAAATAAATATTCAATCAACTTGTTCTCATGAAACGCGACATGATTGACACAACATGTGGTCTGTACCATCCAGACAAGTCTGTTAAAATGTTTCCGCTCTGTTACATGCAAGAGTAACTTGGGTTATACATGGAACAACGCCATTATGACGTCATCTTCCTAGAAACCGCTAATGGATGTTCACTGAATCTGGACCATGACATCATCGCTTGAACATTTCTCAAGTTGTTCAAGTTGTTCAAGTTGTTCTGTTCCACTGCTCATATTTACCACTTTGCAATGTCCTTCTTATAACTACATGGTTGGTGTATTCAGGTTAGCGACCAAGGGTCTCGTGTGTGATGTATTCAGGCGAGCGACCAAGGGTATCATGGTTGAAGTATTTAGACGAGCGAACAAGGGTTTCGTGGCCTTATGGTCACTTACAAATGAAAGGAGTCAAATTTCTTTGACAATATATTACATTGGAAATTATTATATTATAGATGGGCTTAACCACTGGAAAGTTGTCAGTTCTGGCGGTGATGGTTTCAGTTTTGAGAATGAGCCTGTAGGGTGTAAGAAAATCAATGAATGTACCTACGTTAAAGGTATGTTGTCAATACAAAAAAATACAAAATTTGCTCTCATTTGTTCTTGGCGCAATGTGCCTTGCATGTGTATGTACTGTGTATGTGTACATTTATGTTCTTTTTCCCACAAGAATCAAATGGTTGTTCCATCATTTTGTAGTAATTTACTTTTAAACAAATATATATCAGCAGAAATTTATTCAAAACAAACGTGAAACTATATAGATACTTTTATAACCATAGCTTTAATTTGAGTACCCATTTACAACAATGAATTTTGAGACAAATATGTTAATATTTTCACAATGATTGAAAATCTTAAAATGTTGTTTTTCCTAAAGAAACATCTACGATAGTATAACATTTTAATAATTAGAATTGTCTAATTGATATTAACAAGTAACATAACTTTTGCCATGATTGTTATATGTTAAATGCGTTCTTTTTCACAATCATGTAATATTTGAATATATTTCTGCTGACATTTATCCCGGCAGCTAGAAGGTAAACAACTGCTATGTGAAGAAACATATTTGAGGTGGGCTAAACATAATTATTTTACTGTCGAAATATTAACATTGAAAAAATGTATGGCTTTGCAGATATAAGGGGGTATCAAATGACAAAGAGTTATTATACCTATAATATTATTAACATATTTAGAAAAGTAGACCATATCAGTGGCAACAACCAAACATAATTATTTACATTTAAAAATGTTTATCAACACTTTTCATGAATTAGGAGCGATTTAGACCATCTGGTCCTCTTGCGCGTAAAATATATTCCGTTCAAATACTGTCAGGACATATTGTCCTAGATCCAGACGTTTAGAATCTTCAAAGAATTTTGCAATATGTATGGGCTGCTAAACCTTAACAAAATTGAAAAACATGTTGTTACTAATTGCGTAAATTACATAAGATATTGAATATCCACCCTATGTTGAGAATTACACCATGGAATGCAAATTCCTTGTAAAAGATGGTGTGCGTTAAATTCTAACAATATTCACTTATTTCAGAAAGTCTGGGATGCTGGGCAACCAGTCATGGCCTTTGTTCTAAGTATCAGCTTATAAATCTACGAGCTTGTGGTATTCGTGACAGAATACTAGACAATAGGAAACCTCCTATAACTGTGCTAGACTGGTATGTATCAATAAACAACAAAAAGTATATATGTTCTGTGATAAGAATGTATTCATAAACAACATATTTAACTGTTCTATGATTCGTATGCAACTAAACTAGATATACTTGCTCTTTGATTGGTATGACGTGTATTAATAATCAACATAAGTATTATTGTTCTGTGAATAAAAAGTACATGTATTTAAAAACAACATAAAAGTTGTACTATGGACCATGTGTAACCATTTAGCAACAAACTAGCATTGTTCTGTAAATAGTAAATGTGAAATCAGCACTCCTGTAATGCATGTAAACTAATTTAGCTTAACATTTCCATGTTAGGTATTCTGCAAGAGGTGATTGTGGTGGTGAATATATACTTGAAGTACAGCTACTTGCTGATGATAAAGAATCTGAACTTGCTTCTTGTAGATGCAAAGACACTAAAGAAGAGGGAACTGACTGGACGATAGTAAGCACTACAAACATAGGGTATTTACTGATCAAGATAAATACGGCACTATGCCACATACGTGTTACAAATAAGTGGCACAGTGATTGCTGGTAGAATAGGTACAATAGATTAAAACTTGATAATTAAACCAAACAAGAATAATTATATGATGATTATTCACACATATGCATACTTGAATGCGCTGTTTTTTTACCCATATATGTAGTTCTGTTCCATTGATGCCAGAAGCATTTCATAGAAAGTATATTTGATCAAGTTCCCATGACACCCAATTTGTATTCTGTTCCCTTTGACACCCGATACATGCATGCCTGTTCCATTTACACACAAAGCATGTATTCCTTTGTGACGGACGCTTAACCTTTGTGGTCATGACGATTGTTGTACAGTTAAACCTCACTTAAAGACCATCCCAATTATAAGACCACCTCCAAATTAAGAACACACTTTCCAAGTCCATTTTCACTGTTTTGCTCCTTATTCAACCTTAATATTAAGACCATCTCATATTGAGCTTTTACTGAACATGATAATGTTCCATTTATACCAAATGTATATTACTGTTCCTTTGACAACCATGGTATGAATTCTTGTTCCATTGACGCCTGATTGATTCATATGTTCTGCTTAAGTGATACTTGATGAGCACGTTCCTTGGTTTCTTATGTATTTGTTTGTATTCCATTGGTTCCCAAGGCACGTGCTTGTATTCCATTGGTTCCTAAGGCACGTGTTCGATTTCCATTGTTTCCTTAAGTATTTGTTTGTACTCCATTGGTTCCTAAGGCATGCTTCATTTGTTCCTAAGCCATGTGTTCGTGTTCCATTGGTTCCTAAGGTATGTGTTCGCATTACAATGGCTCCTTGGGTATGTGTTCGTGTTCCATTGGTTGATGTGGTATGTGTTCGTGTTCCAATGATTCCTTAGGTATATTTCGTGGATCATTGGTCCCTAAGGTATGTGTTTGTGATCCATTGGTTCCTTAGGTATTTGTTCGTATTCCATTGGTTACTTAGGTAAATGTTCGTGTTCCTTTGGTTCCTAAGGCATATGTTCGTATTCCATTGTTTACTTAGGTAAATAGTCGTGTTCCTTTGGTTCCTAAGGCATATGTTCGTATTCCAATGGTTCCTAAGGTATGTGTTCGTATTCCATTGGTTACTTAGGTAAATGTTCGTGTTCCTTTGGTTCCTAAGGCATATGTTCGTATTCCAATGGTTCCTAAGGCATATGTTCGTATTCCAATGGTTCCTACGGTATTTGTTCGTATTCCATTGGTTACCTAGGTAAATGTTCGTGTTCCTTTGGTTCCTAAGGCATATGTTCGTATTCCAATGGTGCCTAAGGTATGTTTTCGTATTCTATGGGTTCCTAAGATATATGTTCGTGTTCCATTGGTTCCTCATGTATGTTTTCGTATTCCATTGGTTCCTAAAGCGTCTTGTTGTGTTCCATTTGGGTAAAAAAGCATGTGTTCGTGCTCCATTGGCATTGCAATTTTATGCATGTGGACCATCGATTCTACCATTAAATCCACGACGTTTCTGATCATGTTTAATTAATGGGCAGTTATGTTTTGACCCCTAAATCCGTAATTAATATTATTTTGTTGTACCATTGATTTTTATTGTGCCATTAAGTCGTTTTGTTTGAAAGACCCTTAATTTTGTGAAATTGTCTTTCCTCTGCTACTATTTAGTCTTGTTCTAATATGATGATAAATTCACTGCAGGTATTCTAGTGATGATGGTGTTGTTGTTTATAAGCATTGTCAATAAGGCTTTAAATGTTATTAACAGGATGTGAACTGTTCTAATAAAGGTGTCTATGTAAAAGATAGAGCAGGAATAATGACATTTGAAAGTTCATGTAAGATGATCTCACAGTTGGGATTGTGTATGGTTGATTTTGAAATGCATTCGTGAAAGCTTTAGATCAATTGACTTTCAGGGCCTTTATGTGAAATATTTATTGAAAAACAATACTTCTATTTCGTGTTCTACAAACATGACTTTAATTCTAGAGAAAGAACTAGAATAAAAGGTTTATGACTGTTGCTTTTAAAGCAATTTTCAAGGATTTTGCGATCGAAATCAATGACTTTATTAGTACTATTGTGTTGCTCCTGAAATATTCAATGCAAAGCAATATTCATTTTATACATTCAAGTCGGCTACATTTTCCCCTTGCCCTATAATATGAACCATTCACTTTAAGTTCACATTAATGTGGAGTTTTGGTGTAAAGTTTGTACATCCTTTAATTATATGAATCATCTTCTTCCTTTTCAATCAATTGTTTCTATAATGACTGTTGATAACAATAGACTCTTAACAACTTTTCATCTTAATTGATAAAAGCAGGTCATTTGAAAAGGCATTGATTATGGATTTATGATAAGATAGCTAATGAAATAAGTTACAAGTTTTCATTCCATGAATGATATGGTACATGTTGTTGTTAATTGTGCTTTAAATTGATTTAATTTTCTTCTCCAGTCAGGGTATTTTGTGTGCTCTTAAAAAAATATCTTAATTCAATGAAAGTTAAGTTCAAATACTGACTGATGTCATATATAATGTTTATCCTGATTTAGTGGAAACTGACAATAGTTTTTTCATATTGAAGGCTTGAAATTATTACTTTATTTCGTAGAAAGGTATAATGTACATTTGAAGTTTAAATCATAAACTTATATAAAATTGTATATATATAGTATGTAGTGCTTCATACATACTGACACCAAAAAGAAACTGTGCACTGACTTAGAAATAAAGTTTGTAACCATTTAGATAAAACATATAGGCAAATTTGGTAGCAAAATGTGACAGCTTGTATTGGCTACATGATGCATTATTGTTAAATTAAATTTAGGTCATTTTCGGTATAATGATAACGCTTGAATGACGTAAGGGTGAAAAGTAAAAGTTGCACACTTTTCTTTTTATTCTAAATGTGTGTTTGCATTGGCCTGGAGTCGGTTGAGAACCGTTTGCCTACATATACCCTGCTCTTGTGCAGTGCTTGTAGCGGTTTTGAACCGTTGACGTAGGTGCGTCAGCGTAATGTACCTGTCCTGACGTGCCGTCGTCACCTTCGGCCTCCCTGAGCGTGGACGATCTCTAACGTTTCCATGATCATGGTAACGTCGTTGCAGGTTACTGATGATATTTCTGTGACAGTTACACTGCCTAGCGACTTCAGAAACGCTGACGCCAGATGCAAGTTGCAAAAGTGCCTGAATTCTTTTGTTTTCTCGAAGCCATGGCATCTTGTAAACGAGTGAAATTCAAAATCAAATGTAATTTCTTTATTGCATAAACAGTAAAGAATTCGGTTAGTGTTAACCTATACCTGTAAACGAGTTTCACGGGAACTACGTGCGGTAAGTTTGAAGGACACCCACGCCCTAGAGTATTGGGTAAATTAGTGCATGGGTACAGGCATATTTATGCACTCATGTTGGAAATAATCGTCACTGTTTATAAAGTAACTAAAACGTGTCGCTAAATATAAAAGTGCACAGTTTCTTTTTGGTGTCAGTATATATATACTATAGAAGGGATAAATGGAGAGAACTCTGGAAGGGATAAAGGGAGATAACTCATGACAATCTCCTTTGGTAGGATATACCTGTAATAAGATCTCTTTTCAAACTGACCAACTACTATAAAAAGGCAACTGTTGTGAAGATCTGATAAATAAATTAGTGCACTGTGCATGGTATGGCCATATGCCTTTGTCTTTCAACAACTGTGTTATATTATACTGATTTTTGAAATTATATCCGTAATGAGGTTTTGGTGAGGTTGTTTCATTCATAACAGCAGGTAATATACTACTTTAATACAAACTTTACATAGTTTGATACAAACTTGATTATTCATTATATACCTATTTATCCATAATTTGGTAAAAGAATTATTACTCACTTGAGTAAATGGCACTCCACTTGAGTTGTCGTGATGGCACTGTTTCTGTCGCAGCTTCATGCAATTGCTCATCCTACACTGCTGGGCCTATTTTAACCAAACTTCACGAAAGTGTTCAGGGTGGTTCCCTTTCAAATTTGCTCAATCCATTCAATGCATGTTTTGGTTATGGAATGGAAAAAATATTGTCACAAACAAATGACCACAAATAAATGTCCGTATAATAATACAGGAATGTTTTTTGTTGACCATCTACAATAATTGTTTAAGCCTGAACTCGATTCATCAAAAAACATGGCCGCGTGCATTCTTTCAAAATAATTTGTGGGTAAAATTCTCATGATTAGTCAAAACTTTGTTTTATTAAATTCTGTAAATCTGATGATGAAATAAATCAATAAAGGTCCGAACATAAGAAGACACATTATCAAACTCTATTCTTTCCCATGTATGACATATTACATATAACAAGTTCATATTTTTAGGTGAAACACACTTTTAAAGACTACCCTTCTGGTGTACGTTTTGTCAAATTTCAACATGGCGGCAAAGATACTAAATATTGGGCTGGACATTATGGTATAAAGATGACAAACTCGGGACTCTTTCTCGGACAAAGAGGAGGCAAACGAAGGAGACGGGTAAAAAATAATAAATAAATAGGACATCTTTAAAAATCGTTTTTTTGCGGTTATTTTACCCGGCATTTTAACCGAGGGTAGGTAGGTAGGTGTTTTAGTTTAGTACTGTAATATGGCTAAAAGACTGAACAAAAATTCATTGTTGAGCCTGAAAAATCGATCGCGTAACTGCAAACAAACACTTTTTTAAGGATGGCCTTACTATTCTTCGTTGGTAATTGAAGTGAATGACGAAAAGTGTGTTCGTATTCTAAGTGCAATATAACCTCTCCAAACCCTTTGTAAGATGTTTTGGCTGTTGTGGAGAGGTTGTTGCTCTAGAGAGGTTAATTTATAGTTCTTAATACAGTAAAAATTGACGGTAATGTTGAAAAGAAGTTATTGCTCATGCAAGATCCGGTCCGGAGAGGTTGTGCTATACAGAGAAAGATAGAACACATCTTAATCAATGTGTTAAGTTACTTTCTGGATAGCAGTTTTGATATGATTTCTAATTAATGCATGGTAGGATGGTGCACAAGGCTTCTTATCATCTGGTAAAGAATATTTGATGAGGTAAAAGTTTTGACGTAAAAAGGTTCAGTACTGGTGAATTCAAGAAAGAATTAAAACATATTAGCCATTTTAAAGTTTCTAGTGGACAGACATACACTTGTTAATGTATTAACTGATTTGACAATACAATAAAAAAATATTACAAATACTTTTTCTGTAAAACTTTATTGTCAGTGGGTAAAATTATCTTGAATCGGATAATCTTGGAAAAAAAATTAAGTCACGTGCCCCTCCAGTCTCCACGTACAAAAACAAATCCCATTCCAGACAGTACAATAAAACCTAATGACCACCTCAATAATAAGACCACCTCAAAATTAAGAACACAATTTTCAAGTCCATTTTCACTATTTTGCTCATTATTGAACCTCAATATTAAGACCACGTCAATAATAAAACCATTTTTCAAGGGTCCCATGGGTGGTCGAAATATTGAGGTTTTACTGTACTTATTTTGATAATGCGTCGTTTGAAATATTAATTGATGCTGTAGTAGCTTCATTATAATGAAATATTGTGATGCTGGTATGTATGATTTCAATAAGAACACTGTTCAGACATTCATTTTTTGACTTATTCTTTATTTTACGAGTTTGACAACTCCTTCACCGACTCTAACTGATATCTAACTGCCACCTACAAGTTCTTATAGATGTGCTTTCATTCAAATCTTTTTCATATTTTCAGGAAGTACTTCCAAAACTGGCAGAGAATCTACTGAAAAATCCATGTGGCAAAGGTTTGTCTATGTTATATGGTTATTTCCGATTGATATGAATAGTATAGATATATTATCTGCCTACATTATTATGTAATGCTAAGTTATTAAGCAGCACAGAATCATTTGGCAGCTATAAATGATATATTTAGCATGATTAATAAACTGAAGTATTTATACTGCTGGTAATATTGTTTTAACTGGTTGGTTTTGAAAAAAAGAGCTATTGTAGCTTGATGGGCGTCGCCTATATCCATGTTCACAAAAATATTCAATATTGTGTTTAGTTCAGTTCCTGAGGCAGTATAAGTCCCAATGGTATGTAATGTTACCTGCAGATGAGCGTCTGCAAGTTCTTAGAACTGATACTAATCACTCTACGTAACAACTTTCTGACTGCCAATCTGTACTTGGGCCAATTTTAGGGTTTGTGAAGTTTGTGAACAAACCCTGCTCAACGCGAGACTCAAACTCACGACCTATGGATTTTAGTGGTTGTAATTCTTATTCAGATGGACTAGGTGATTGGGAAGTGGTTAAACATGGCGGCAACGGTTTTGGGTGTGAGGATACGCCAGGTGGTTGTAAACCAATCAAAACAGTAAACACAGACGCTGAATGTAAGATGTTCACCAATAGTTTCTCTCGTCTCTTACATACATTATATACACCAGTACCTACGTAATATTTCCTTTTGTATTTCGATGTTGTTTTACATGCATTTATAGCCAAATTCATATGACACGCATTGTAGATATTGTATACTTGTTGCAGATATGGTTGCCTACCATATATGGTGACACGATACTCTAGACACGTGACATGATACCACACCCAGTCACGTTACCCTGACAAGAGTGTCTTGAATTATAACCAGCACTCAGCATTCTGCACTCCACACTCTGCAACAGTTGTTTAGGATGCATTTCTACATATCCATTACTGGTCTCTATTTAAATACAATACAATACAGTTACAATGTAATTCTAGTTCGGATAGTTCGCTTAACTACTAGCTAAACTCAAAGAATTTGAGGACTAATTAATGAGCCAATGTGTATAAAATGGGAAAACTCGGCTAAGTGAAAACTCAGCCAATTTGAGATTGAGTGCCGCTCAGAGTGAGAGTGTGAGTATGTGGTAAGAGCCCTTAAGATTATGTCTTGCTTTCACTTACAGTCTGTCTGAAGTGTATTAAGATTGTGTGTGTTTTCTTCATATAATTGTTGATAAAGTTGAATATTAAGCACAAGTTTTGTCAAAACTTAATTAACCCAACTTCTCACAAAGAATTCGATGATTAATGACAAGACACAAACAATTGAGAATTAATTCAATGACTACATTTTGTATTTGATACAAATTCCTAGAGTAAAACTGTGACATATATTATAACAGATGACTGTTGCTGGTCTACATCTCATGATGAGTGTGAGAAGAAACAGTTGATTGATCTGGCCGAGAATGGATTCAGTTCAGATTTCCTTGATGATACAGGCTTAGAAATTCAGATCTGTGAATGGTAAAACTACTTCTTAAATATAATACAATACCAATCATTTCCTGATCATGATAGTTACACATACCAATCATTTCCTGATCATGATAGATACACATACCAATCATTTCCTGATCATGATGGATACACTTACCAATCATTTTCCTAATCATGATAGTTGCCCATACCCATCATTTCCTGATCATGATAGTTACACTTACCCATTATTTCCTGATCATGATAGTTACACATACCAATCATTTCCTGATTATGATAGTTCCAAATACCAATCATTTTCCTGCTCATGATAGTTGCACATGCCAATCGTTTTCCTGATCATTATAGTTGCAAATACCAATCATTTTCCTGATCATGATAGTTGCAAATACCAATCAGTTCCTGATCATGATAGTTACACATACCCATCATTTCCTGATCATGATAGTTGCCCATACCCATCATTTCCTAATCATGATAGTTACACATACCCATCATTTCCTGATCATGATAGTTATACATACCCATCATTTCCTGATCATGATAGATATACATACCCATCATTTCCTGATCATGATAGTTATACATACCCATCATTTCCTGATCATGATAGTTGCACATACCCATCATTTCCTGATCATGATAGTTGCCCATACCCATCATTTCCTGATCATGATAGTTACACATACCAATCATTTCCTGATCATGATAGATACACATACCAATCATTTCCTGATCATGATGGATACACTTACCAATCATTTTCCTAATCATGATAGTTGCCCATACCCATCATTTCCTGATCATGATAGTTACACTTACCCATCATTTCCTGATCATGATAGTTACACATACCAATCATTTCCTGATCATGATAGATACACATACCAATCATTTCCTGATCATGATGGATACACTTACCAATCATTTTCCTAATCATGATAGTTGCCCATACCCATCATTTCCTGATCATGATAGTTACACTTACCCATTATTTCCTGATCATAAAAGATACACATACCAATCATTTCCTGATTATGATAGTTGCACATACCAATCATTTCCTTATCATTATAGTTCCAAATACCAATCATTTTCCTATCATGATACGTTGAACTATGTTATTGTCATGTAGTAATTATTAATAATTATCTTAATACCTTATATGAACTTTATCTTTGTGGTCCATTATAGCTGTCCATGTGTTTTAGGCATGTTATTATCATTGTCAGTGAGGTACGTTTGTACTCTCTTGTACATGGTTGCTCTCCATTTCTGTGTGCATGGTTGCTGTCCATGTCTGTGTACATGGTTGCTCTCTATGTTTATGTACGTGGTTGCTCTCCATGTTTGTGTACATGGTTGCTCTCCATGTTTGTGTACATGGTTGCTCTCCATGTTTGTGTACATGGTTGCTCTCCATGTTTGTGTACATGGTTGCTATCTATGTTTGTGTACATGGTTGCTCTCCATGTTTGTGTACATGGTTGCTATCTATGTTTGTGTACATGGTTGCTCTCCATGTTTGTGTACATGGTTGCTCTCCATGTTTGTGTACATGGTTGCTCTCCATGTTTGTGTACATGGTTGCTCTCCATGTTTGTGTACATGGTTGCTCTCCATGTTTGTGTACGTGGTTGCTCTCCATGTTTGTGTACATGGTTGCTCTCCATGTTTGTGTACATGGTTGCTATCTATGTTTGTGTACATGGTTGCTCTCCATGTTTGTGTACATGGTTGCTCTCCATGTTTGTGTACATGGTAGCTCTCCATGTTTGTGTACATGGTTGCTCTCCATGTTTGTGTACATGGTTGCTCTCTATGTTTATGTACGTGGTTGCTCTCCATGTTTGTGTACGTGGTTGCTCTCTATGTTTGTGTACATGGTTGCTCTCCATGTTTGTGTACATGGTTGCTATCTATGTTTGTGTACATGGTTTCTCTCCATGTTTGTGTACATGGTTGCTCTCCATGTTTGTGTACATGGTTGCTCTCTATGTTTATGTACGTGGTTGCTCTCCATGTTTGTGTACATGGTTGCTCTCCATGTTTATGTACGTGGTTGCTCTCCATGTTTGTGTACGTGGTTGCTCTCTATGTTTGTGTACATGGTTGCTCTCCATGTTTGTGTACATGGTTGCTATCTATGTTTGTGTACATTGTAGCTCTCTATGTCTGTGTACATGGTTGCTCTCTATGTTCGTGTACATGGTTGCTCTCTATGTTTGTGTACATGGTTGCTCTCTATGTTTGTGTACATGGTTGCTCTCTATGTCTGTGTACATGGTTGCTCTCTATGTTTATGTACGTGGTTGCTCTCTATGTTTGTGTACATGGTGGCTCTCTATGTTTGTGTTCATGGTTGCTCTCCATGTTTGTGTACATGGTTGCTCTCTATGTTTGTGTACATGGTTGCTCTCTATGTTTGTGTACGTGGTTGCTCTCTATGTTTGTGTACATGGTTGCTCTCTTTGTTTGTGTACATGGTTGCTCTCTATGTTTGTGTTCATGGTTGCTCTCCATGTTTGTGTACATGGTTGCTCTCCATGTTTGTGTACATGGTTGCTATCTATGTTTGTGTACATTGTAGCTCTCTATGTCTGTGTACATGGTTGCTCTCTATGTTCGTGTACATGGTTGCTCTCTATGTTTGTGTACATGGTTGCTCTCTATGTTTGTGTACATGGTTGCTCTCTATGTTTGTGTACATGGTTGCTCTCTATGTTCGTGTACATGGTTGCTCTCTATGTTCGTGTACATGGTTGCTCTCTATGTTCGTGTACATGGTTGCTCTCTATGTCTGTGTACATGGTTGCTCTCTATGTTTGTGTGCATTGTAGCTCTCTATGTCTGTGTACATGGTTGCTCTCTATGTGTGTGTACATGGTTGTTCTCTATGTTTGTGTACATTGTAGCTCTCTATGTCTGTGTACATGGTTGCTCTCTATGTTTGTGTACATGGTTGTTCTCTATGTTTGTGTACATGGTTGTTCTCTATGTTTGTGTACATTGTAGCTCTCTATGTCTGTGTACATGGTTGCACCCATGTTTGTGAACATGATTGCTGTCTTTGCTTGTTTTACTTGGTTGTTCTCCATGTTTGTGTACATGGTTGCTCTCTACACTTGTGTACACGGTTGCTGTCTAGGTTTGTGTACATGGTTGCTGTCCATGTCTGTGTACATGGTTGCTCTCCATGTATGTGAGCATGGTTGCTCTACATGTCTGTGTGCACAGTTGCTGTCAATGTTAGTGTATATGGTTGCTGTCCATGTATGTGTACATGGTTGCTGTCCATGTTAGTATACATGGTTGCTGTCCATGTTTGTGTACATGGTTGCTCTCCTTGTCTATGTACATGGTTGCTGTCCATGTTTGTGTACATGTTTGCTCTCCTTGTATATGTACATGGTTGTTGTCAATGTTAGTGTACATGGTTGCTGTCCATGTAAGTATACATGGTTGCTGTCCATGTTTGTGTACATGGTTGCTCTCCTTGTCTATGTACATGGTTCCCTTCCATGTTTGTGTACATGATTGCTCTCCTTTTCTATGTGCATGGTTGCTGTCAATGTTAGTGTGCATGGTTGCTGTCCATGTTAGTGTACATGGTTGCTGTCTATGTTAGTGTGCATGGTTGCTGTCCATGTTAGTGTGCATGGTTGCTATCCATGTTAGTGTACATGGTTACTGTCAATGTTAGTGTGCATGGTTGCTGCCCACGTTAGTGTACATGGTTGCTGTCTATGTTTGTGTAGGTGTAGTTGGTTGCTGTCCATGTTAGTGTGCATGGTTGCTGTCTAAGTAAGAGTACATGGTTGCTGTCTGTGTTAGTGTACATGGTTGCTGTCTATGTTAGTGTACATGGTTGCTGTCCATGTTAGTGTACATGGTTGCTGTCTATGTTTGTGTAGTTGGTTGCTATCGATGTTTGTGTACATGGTTGCTGTCTATGTTTGTGGTCATGGTAGCTATCTGTGTGTGTGCACATAGTTGCTATCAATGTTAGTGTACATGGTTGCTGTTCATGTTAGTGTACATGGTTGCTGTCAATGTTAGTGTACATGGTTGCTGTCAATGTTAGTGTACATGGTTACTGTTCATGTTAGTGTACATGGTTGCTGTCAATGTTAGTGTACATGGTTGCTGTTCATGTTAGTGTACATGGTTGCTGTCAATGTTAGTGTACATGGTTGCTGTCTATGTTAGTGTATATGGTTGCTGTCCATGTTAGTGTACATGGTTGCTGTCAATGTTAGTGTGCATGGTTGCTGTTTATGTTAGTGTACATGGTTACTGTCCATGTTAGTGTGCATGGTTACTGTCCATGTTAGTGTGCATGGTTTCTGTCTTTGTTAGTGTACATTGTTGCTGTCTATGTTAGTGTACATGGTTGATGTCTATATTTGTGTACATGGTTGCTGTCTATGTTAGTGTACATGGTTGCTGTCTATGTTAGTGTACAATGGTTGCTGTCAATTTTAGTGTGCATGGTTGCTGTCTATGTTAGTATACATGGTTGCTCTCTATGTGTGTATACATGGTTGCTCTCTATGTGTGTATACATTGTTGCTCCCCATGTTTGTATACATGGTTGCTCTATATGTGTGTATACATTGTTGCTCTCTATGTGTGTATACATGGTTGCTCTATATGTGTTTATACATTGTTGCTCCCCATGTTTGTATACATGGTTGCTCCCCATGTTTGTGTTCATGGTTGCTGAATATATTCGAGTAGTAAAATGACTCTGGAGATTCATCTTTCCCTGCATATCTGATCACTTTAGGTTTGGAAGTCGAAATGATGCTGGTTGTGAATATTGGCTGAAAGTTCGTCTGCTGAATAGTGACATGCAAGACATAGGTGTCAGATATTACAAGGATTCTAAACCAGCAGAAGGAGATTGGTATGAGGTATGAGTTTCAGATACAGTGAAATCTCAACAATAAGACCACCATTGGTTCTAAAGAAAGCCTGCCTGAATATTGAGTTAAAATAGAAAATAAATCTAAAACCGGTCCATCTAAATGTTGTCTTATTTATGAGGTTGCCTTAATTTCAGGGTGGTCGTCAAGTGAGGTTTTACTGTACTTGGCTGTCATATTTTCAAAAAGTGTTCAAAAATATACTTTTATGTGACAAACTACACCACAGCATAGTTACTGAGTGCTAAAGTGCCTGACTCCTGATTGCTTTGGTGTGATTGTACTGTAATCTACATTGTTCCTGAAATAGGTGCAAGTGCCGCTGAGTAATCCAGGAAAAAGTCATTGAGAATGACTACTATACGTTGTTTTCACAATCAATGTGAAAGGAATAAGTTCAAACATGAACAAAAACACAAACTAGTTATATTAACTACTTTTATGGCATTACCATTCAACCACATATTATTGTAACCTGACAGTATACGAAACTAGAATTTCATGACTCTGGAAAGTAATGAAAAACTGATGTCAAAATAGCTTATCCGGTCACTATATTGATATCTACAATGTCTAGTAACATAATATACATGTATATGCAACAGTTAACAAAATAAATGGAATATGGCATTTATAACCTCAATTAGAACTGTTTTTAGCTCACATGAGCCCAAGAGTTCAGGATTATTTTAAATAAAATAATATCACAATATGAAAAAAGAAAAACATAGTTCCGGTACCACTTGATTTGTACTTTGTCAGATTTCTTCACGGGTTTCGCTAATGTCAGGCAATAAGACCGTGACATATGTGTTGGGTGTATAGTACTAAGCAATGACAACAAACCACTTCTGATTACGTTAGTTATTTAAAGGCGAAAAAGTTTGCAAAATGTCAGTTTCAGGTGTTATCAAATAAAAGTGTTCGCGATTAGTCAAAATGAGTACTGTTTCATTGAATACACAAGTGTGTTAACATTATGATATTTCTGTGAATGAGGAAACGTATGCTGGCCTATAATTGTTTCCGGACATTCTTTGATTTGAGAAATTCACTATCATTATCACATCGCAAACTCGAGTTATTGCTTATTCATGCTGTAGATCTGCACCACAGGAGATTGTCACGAGTCCCAATATATATATATACTATAGAATTGATAAATGGAGAGAACTCTAGATGGGATGAAGGGAAATAACTCGCGACAATTTCCTGTGGTCTGCACTACAGTAAACTAGATTAAGGCGATATCTTCCGTATGAGGAAACAAAACAGTAATATCGTTGTTTCCCGATTTCAGGTGAAACTTAGTTTCAGTGATTTTGCGCCGGGAGCAAGATTTATTGAGTATTCTCATGGCGGCAAAGATAACTGCAACTGGGCTGGATACTTTGGTGCGAAAATCGCATGTTCCAGTGTTAAGATATTTGCCGAGGGTTCTTCTGACTCTTCATCAGATGAAGGAAACTAATTGGTATAGCATAATACGGTCGGACCTCATTTATTCGACATCCTTCTATTCGAATACTCGGTATCATCCAAAAATAATAGGAGGTCCTGATGTATCTTCTATGCACATCAAATTGAAATGGGCTACTCGATATCATGTAATGTTTGAAATAAAATTTCGGACTCGATGACATCGAAAGAATTAGGTCCGACTGTAATTTTGATCCTATGAATTATGAATATTCATGCAAACAAATGCACTTAATATTCGTATGATATTTATATAGTGTTATAATGTGTTTGGATTTGGTGTGAGTACTGGTATGTAACCCAGGAAGCAATCATCAAAAGTTAATAGTATATACAGTGTCAATAGAAAGTGTCCACCCCAGAAACAAATGCAGACTGACAGCTACCTCAGATAATGCAAGAGTGAGAATAAGTTGCTACAGGGAACACATAAGAAACATGATTTAACGATTTCTTCAAAGTGTTATTTATACCACGAGTGCCGGCCATAGCTTTTAGCTCAATTATTAAGGTGTCGAAACTGTTCTACGTGAGTTTGCTTTGTTTTGAAATCTTTAAGTCTAATTTAACATGGAACTATAAAAATGTACATACTCTTAGACACTTTCGAATGCATTCAAAAGTTAGAAACAGATTTGCGGATAGTTTCCCACTAAGCACAATGCATAATAGTTCGTGTTTACTGAGCATGAGTTGTTTCCGAATGAAAGTTGTGATCAGAAATTAAATATAAGAAAATAATAAGTATGCAAAATATAAAGACAAAATGATAGACAGTATTGAGCACTAATGCTGCTTTAATTGTCACAAACACAACCCTCTGGATCTGAACATGCAGGTTGGTGTTCTAGTACGGCTAAATTAGTAGTACAATGTTTACTACGGGAACATTGATAACGTTGTTGAAGAGTCTCAGGTTGTTTCACTGTATCTGCATAATATTTTAGGCACAAGTCCTTTTCGGCGCACACCGTACTAACATGGTTTTGCTATTTGCATATCAGTGTTGTTCAAGACATATCTTGAAAAAAGATGGTCGGCGCAATTTGAAGGTTAAAATTTGTTGTGCAACATAAAAATGCCAGGATATTACGAGTGCTTGTCACTCCATCCAAAATGGATTTCGGTAAATTCATCAAAATTCAATGGATGTTGGTAAGGTAACGTGCCATTTATCGAAAGGTTAACCAATCCGCGTCAAGGTTACAAACGTTGTTCGATTGAAGAGCAATTGCCTTGGTGGTTTACGTAAGATTCGATTGGTTTACACAACACTTATATTTTAATAGCAAAACCATGTTAGTACGGTTGCGCAGAAAAAAATGATTTACTCTTCTTAAAGCAGCTTTTTTCACAGTTAATACTTTTCTGTGCCATTTGAAGTAGAGCTACCAGTGGTAAACTTAAGCCGTATGTAATTTTAAGAAAATTGAAGTCATTCCGTGAATTGTAAATATTATAATATTTCATATTAATATCATTTTTATCATGATTTAAGCTTATCACATTTCAGATTGAATGATCCATGGCCACCAGGAATGTGTATACAACATTTTGCTGACCAGATCAATTCTTGTATATAACCAAAGATGTGAGTGTTAATGAAAATAAAGATGTAAATGAACTTTTTACTTTTCAAAGGAATGCCTTTAGAAATTAGGGACTATATAATATAAAAACATGGTTTTGTCAAAAATGTATTGCAAAATATCTTAAAACTGCAATGTCAAAACATTTGTCATTACTTAAAAACTAATACTAATGTAAACTTTTCAGCCTTGTGTTATTTTTTTTTATATCTATTCTTTATACTTTCTTGATTTTGTTGTAACTGATAGAGTATGCTTTTGTATATTAATTCCACAATGTTCGCATGTATTCAGTTATGTCAGTTCTCTATTATTACGAGGAGCATTCAATAAATTATGTCACTGGTCTTCGAATGTTTCAAATTTTAACTGCATCGGAAATTTGTTCATGTCAACCCTTCAAAGTATTCCCCCTGCACAGACACACACTTTTGAAGTATTGCTATACACAACCTAAATGCTGCAAAGTAGTCTCCCTCGGTATACTGTTGAGACACTGAAAAATTGCAGTACCAAGGGCACTTCTAGTAGCATAGCGCTTACATGAGAGCATTTGTTTTAGCAAGGGACATAGGAAAAAGTCACAGGGGCTTAGGTGAGGGGAAATAAGGTGGTTACTCATTTTAGTGTTTCACTTATTGTTTTATATGTTTAATGTTTTTGAACAGTTTCTGTATATACATATTATAAAAGATTGTTTTATGTATTATGTTTAATATTTTATGAAGTTCATTTTGTGCATACATTTCTAAGATAATCTAAAAGGTTTTAAAAGTTATCTCCTGTATTATCCTAAAAGAGTATCATTTACAATGCAAGTATTTAACACCTTCTATGCAAGAAAGTTTCATGTACATCATATTTTTTATTAAGCTTTTAATCTGAGATATTTTGCCTGTAACAATTTTGTTCGAATCCTGCAAGCAAGTTACTATGCAATTTAAACATAGTTACTAGGTTTGAAACCAAGGGTGACTGGTTAACAACCTGAGGATATATAAGGGACCTCCAAAATTGTGTCTTTACTTATACTTTATATCCTTTGTTTGTCAAATTAAAATTGATTGAAATCGAACAACTTTGTTACAGATAAGAACATTTTCAATTTACTAAAATTTACCTTAAACTATGTTTATTTATTTTAAATATTCATTCTAATATTTATTTTCAAAATTTGTCTTTATTTTTGTAATTTTATTAAGTAGAAGTATTTAGTTCCATTAATTGATAAATGTTCTCATTTCGGTACCTAGTTTTAAGCGAGTTTTAATCTATATTCCCCAAGATGTTTTTTATGTATGTAAAATGATTGCAATTGTTATTATTATAATATGCTATACATGTCTTGACTTATACTTTATATCCTGTGCTTGTCAAAATAAAAATTGATTGAAATCAAACAAATTTGTTGCAGTTATATCCTGGAAAATTTATTTATACCACTTGAGGAGAAAACGCAAATACTATTAAAACGAAAAAGGAACCAGAAGAAATAATACGAAATACAATAAATTTGTACCAACGAGAAATTAAAACAGGGAAACGCAACGAATAGCCTTGTGAAACTGTCTTGCATGCTATATAGACCCCCTTTAAAAGATTTAACCAAGCGAAAAACTGTTCTTAATGTCACCATAGAACTATAAGGTATGCGACACAATTTAGAAAAAAATCTCTTTTGTAGATACCCGCAAAGAACCTCGGGCTTTAATGTTAGCCCTGGTTTCTATTTTTTCTTCAGGTTTCATTATATCATTGATATATAGCCACTATATATGCGTGTGTATAATTCAACAATAAATATCTTGGTCAATTTTAAGCGGATAGAATCAAAATTTCACAGGTTTATTTAATACAAATAAACATCCCAATTCAACTAAATGAAACTCACATGCTCTTATGCAACGTGGTTTCTACGGAAGGCCATTAGTGACATAATTTATTGAATGTCCCTGGTGTATGCATTCCACAACAATATGCTGTGTACTATAATATGATAAACTAAGTAAATGTGTTTGATAAATTTCTGTTCTGCTCTGCATTTTTGGATTAGGCCATACTGTTTTTATTATTGTTAAGCATCAACCTTGGTTTACGAAACCTTGCTACCTATTCAAAAAACACACAAAATCATTTCGAAAAAAACACAAAGCCAGATAAAAGACGATCATTTCACAATTTTTAATGATGTAAACATGATAAAAACTATTTTCAAACATGCAAGTTAACAAAATATTGACAAAACATACATAAATACAAGTCTGTGGTTACTTCCCTTGGCGATTTTTTATTTAAATTTACAAAAATGTTGTTTGTTTGGTTCAAAGAGCTCAAAACCTAGGCGCACGGGGACATTAAACAAAACAATAAAACAGCATGGCATTATTATTATTTCATACAATGTCTATTTCTGGTAAAAAAATCAAATAATACAAACACACATAAGAATTTATTTCAAGGGTTGGCTAAGGCTTCAAAATAAACATGCACGTATTTCGAAAATTTCATGTCTTGATAATTCTTGATTTTAAAGACAATTATCTTTATTTCATTTGAGATAGTATATGTATGCACATTTTGATATTTTGTGTGTAGGTTCCGGGAATATAGTATAAAATGCCTTCTAATTATTGTCAAGGTCATTTCATTCAGGGGTGTAGGCTTAGCTGAAATTGATGCGTATGCCTAGTTTTAGGAGGGGTCCAGGGGCAACTAAATTGTTGTAGCTAGATAGTCAGATATGCATTTTGGTGTGTATTAGGATTAGGAATCTACGCCCCAGTCACTGTAAGTTGCCTGTGAATATGCTTACAATAACAGCAATAGAAATCTACGCCCCTGTCACTGTAAGTTGCCTGTGAATATGCTTACAATAACAGCAATATAAATCTACGCCCCTGTCACTGTAAGTTGTCGGAGAATATGCTTACAATAACAGCAATAGAAATCTACGCCCCTGTCACTGTAAGTTGCCTGTGAATATGCTTACAATAACAGCAATAGAAATCTACGCCCCTGTCACTGTAAGTTGTCGGAGAATATGCTTATAATAATATCGATAGGAATCTACATCCCTGTCACTGTATTTGTAAGTGTAAGCCATTGTTAAAAATACGTATTGTTTGATGTTTGAATTTGCCTCGTTCTCTGGAGCACTATCCCACTTGCCTGAGTTACATTGTATGTAGTAGAGATAGAGGGCAGATTTCTAAGAGAAATGAAACAGCTGTCGTACTTAGAAATCAAGGGTTGCCATAGCCAATGGTAGACAACTCTTACTCGACCGTGATTTACCGATGTTTAACCAATAAAGAAAATATTTTGAAACATTGTCTGAGGAGAAACCTTCCAAACTTTGTATCAAAAGACTAAATAAATGATAAAATATTTGTCACCTAGTTGTTTTAATTCTATGTAGGTTTGGTTTGAGAACATTACTTGAATAAAAAAATCACTGACAAATTTCCCGGTTGAAATGAATGTGGCAAAACAGAAAGAAATGTGAAGAAACTAACTACCACCACCAGGTGCAATGTGAAGAAACTAACTACCACCACCAGGTACAATGTGAAGAAACTAACTACCACCACCAGGTGCAATGTGAAGAAACTAACTACCACCACCAGGTGCAATGTGAAGAAACTAACTACCACCACCAGGTACACTGTGAAGAAACTAACTACCACCACCAGGTGCAATGTGAGGAAACTCACTGCAACCACCACGTACAATGTGAGGAAACTCACTACAACCACCAGGTGCAATGTGAAGAAACTCACTACAACCACCAGGTACAATGTGAAGAAACTCACTACAACCACCAGGTACAATGTGAGAAACTCACTACAACCACCAGGTACAATGTGAAGAAACTCACTACAACCACCAGGTACAATGTGAGAAACTCACTGCAACCACCAGGTACAAAATGACAAACACCGTAAGTAACGGAAAGATTTGTAAATCTTCATATCAGAGTTCAAGAACAAATCGAGTCATAATGATGTACATAAACATCTACCAAACACGGAAACAGAATACCAAAAGTTAACCGTAAAAAAATGTAGTAAATCTTTAGACATAATCTTAAATAATAGTGATAATGAAATATTATTTACAACAAACCGAATGAAAAAAAGGATATATGTTGGTAAAAAAACAAATGTTTCATACTACAAGTCATGTTTGCTATCGGATCAATCTGCACAGGCTTGTCTCAGTAGAATTTACCATTTGCCCGAAGTCCATTGTATATACTAGTAGGATTACTAACTTGATACAAGCGAGGATCAGATTGTGACATCATTTCTGCAGCAGTAAGACTACGTCTGTATCTAACGAGTGTCAGAACAATAAATGAAACGTCAATTTCGAATCGACCTTTTATGGGGGACACTCACATTTTGCAACTCAAAATGCAGATCATTTCTACCACATTGTGAGCCCCACTAAATTCCAAAGAGTGGAGGTATCTTAGAGCATAAAATATACCAATACATCGTCTGGATTGGCGGTGTAAAGTATTATTTTACCCAATGGGCTAACCCACTAAATTCCAAACAGTGGAGGTATATTAGAGCATAAAATATACCATTACATTGTCTGGATTGGCGGTGTAAAGTATTATTTTTACCCCACTAAATTCCAAACAGTGGAGGTATCCCAGTGCATTAAATGTACCATGGCACCGTCTGGTTTATTACGATTTGAATGCGCTCAGTACAATGTGACGGGGCGTTTGGAACGAATCTGCGTCCTGATATCCATATTTTTTACATATAAAACATATCAAATTACTAAATCTAGAAACGACAAATAAATGTGTATATTCTTACAAGATGTACATACATTAATTTGATTAATTATAACTGTTAAATGATAAGATTAAAAAGTTAAAGACTTGTAATTTTATATTTTCCTGAACTCTATGAATATCAATATGGAGCATATTTACTGCTTAATACTAAATTTGTTGTAGAGAATACTTTCAGCGTAAATCATTTACTTATGGTATACTTCATAAACTCATTAATATTTGTAGTATAATATGAAAATTGTCACATAATGGCAGTTTTCGACTGGCACTTTCTCGTTGAGTATTTTTTAGCTCCGCCCACCTGCGCAGTAGAGAAATTGAACTTAACAATGTAGGTCCAGTCGTATGGAAACGTGTCGAAATGTGTTCAACAGCGTTTGTTTACTTCCGGTTAATGCAATATGGAATATTGGAAATGAAAATTCGCAGGTGTACTGCTTTCGGACCTATACAAAGCTGCGAGGAGGAAGATGAGTATTCTGATAGCGACGTGGACAACATTTA
Organism: Mactromeris polynyma; assembly: GCA_032209605.1. Taxonomy (NCBI): domain Eukaryota; kingdom Metazoa; phylum Mollusca; class Bivalvia; order Venerida; family Mactridae; genus Mactromeris; species Mactromeris polynyma. The sequence goes on from JASFXZ010000032.1 coordinate 1,563,610, forward strand.
AGCCGTGTTGATAACAAATTGAGTTGTATGTTTACACAAACCAGTAAGCAGCAATGTTTGAAATCCACCAAGATAGAAGATAAAGAAGAGATTCAGACAGAAATGGTAAGCTTCAACTCCAATCTTGCCTTTGTTAAAGATCATTAGAACATTACTCACACTTTGATTATATATTTCGGAACGAATTTGACCCAGTTTTCGCGACTTGAAATTGCGTTCAGCAAAGACGTACAAGTATCATATGCTGAGAGGCGAAAATGTTGAAAAAGTCGCACTCTAGTAGATATGTCTCGTGTTTTCACTGAATCAAACAATTATCCTCCATCTAAGCATGCTAATCGATTGATTAGAACAACACGTGTCAGAGATTGAAATCACCTCGGGTTGTTTACCTTACAGCGATTTTCCGAAAAGGTACTTAGTTTCACTTGATACTTTCATGCATACTGAATGTGTTATAGATTAAGTACATAAGAGTCAAACTCGAATTAGCATATTCCTGTATGACCCCCAATATTTGGAAATTACCATCGGATATGAAATGGCAATGACCTTCAATTTTAAAGGTTCAGGGAAAACACTGAAGATATATGGAGAATCTAAATTATGATAATTGTCTCATGACAACTTCAAACTGATGTCTTCACACGAAAATGACGTTAGGTCGCTGTGGTGTAGTGGTTAGCAAAAAGGACCGGCAATCCGTAGAACCGGGTTCGAATCCCGGTAGCGCCATTGGCCGATTTTTCGTGTTCCACAAAACATGACTTCAATTCAGATACACAGCATGTTGAATGTCTGTTTTAAAACATTATTTGAGATGAAAGGCAAAATTCATTATTATCTGTTAGAAAGTTTATGGCAGTGTTTTATTAATTTACCTTTTATTGCAGAAAGAAGCTGTATGTGAGGTACAGAAAATGTCAAAATGAAGACAACATATTTCGAAGATGCAACAAACAAATGTAAGTTGGCCTTATGGCGCAAATGGGTGGATGAAACCTTTCAACATGGAGACTCGTCATAACAGACGGTGTTACAAACACCTACAGAAATGAAGTTTCCTTTCAACAACATCCAAGACCTTAATCACAGTATGTCACATGGTTCTCATACTGTATAATCAGATTATGTGCATTTTTGTTGTGTCTTGAACAGCAGACAAATTGTGAGATTAATTATTGCAATCCTGTCGCATGTTAAGCTAAAATAAATCATTGCAATAAACAATCTGAATGTACGGTACAGTATTTATATCGTCAAACAAGGCATACAGTTTTAGTTTGATAATCTTAGCAGCTGTCAACTGATCTTTTTGAAATATATTGTTATTGGCTAATGCGTTTTAATACCATTACATTTTACATAGAGACATCAATATGTACTGGTTATAATAAACATGTAACTATAAATCCATTGTTAAAGCAGAAGTGAGGAAATGCACAATTAAAGAACGACAAACCGTCAAGGATCGATATGCAGCAGCAAGATCAAAGTAATAACATGTTTATATCATAAACATGATTAGGTCACTCATTTTCAAACTTCATCAGAAAGAGCTGTAACACTAGGTGAAAGGTTCAACACCTAAATATAGCAAACCTTGTTCTGATATATCTTAAATATGTTTCCATAATACCCTAACAATATACCTATACTATTGTATTTTTATAGAAAACAGAATCTCCAGTAGAAGAAGTAATTGATGAGATGGAAAGTGTATGTCAGGAAGAAGATGAGTTCCCCTTCTTAACAACAGATTTGGGAGACATATGTTTTTAAAAGACAATTCTAGTTAATTTCTGGTAATACTTGAAATGTACATATGTTGAACTGTTGTACACTAAATAAAAGTTATGAAGCGGGATTGTTATTATTATATATGTTCATCTTGTCATTTCAACATGAGCAATGTTCTGATCACTTCATACCAAATATCACTGTGACTCAAACTTCATGAAAACTTCAGTAAGATGCATGTTTGTAACTGGTTCTGTAAATTGCTCTTTAACCTATGATATGGTATGTTGATCTTGCACTTAAGTCATAGCTGCATGATTATCTCAAAACTAAGTGTAACATACTTGTCCATGGCATGTTCTTGTAGTTCAATAAATACAAGCTAACGGAAACTAAGAAATAACAAAGAACAACACATGGTCAAGATCGCCTGACTTGGTACAGACACGAAATGTGGTTGGTTTACTCGATTTTACAAGTGCTCAAATCTTACCTGTCTATCTAGACCGTTTGTTGTCACACGTTATAACACAATAACAACATGCACAGTACATGTACCAACAGGATGAGATATTCTACCTGACATCCTTTCTAATAAACTATGTAGTACTTTATCAGTTTATGATTGTCCCAGGTATTTTCACAAAGCCTACGAATGCTAAAACATCCAGCCCTTGTGAACAATTTAAATCCAGAAGAAAGATCAAGTCTCATTGATTGTAATCTAGTTCAGCTTTCAGTTTGTCTTGTTATCAATGGTGGGACTTGACCATTTTACATTATATAAAATACTTTGCCTGTTTACCTAAAGTCACTGGACCGATTTATTTTTTATTGAACACTTAATGAAGTTTCAAATAATATAACCTTATCTGTTCAATACGCATTCAAAATCTTGTCTTAATTACATCTTCAATCAATCAAGTTAGCACGGCTGTCAGTACTTTCAGTACTTTGATTTAACAGCGTGACTGATTTAACGGCGGATTCGATTCGTTAAGTACGTATACTTAAGTTACTCAACGTTAAAACAAAGCAGACCCAGTCGAATGGAAAACGTGCTCAACAGTTCTAAGTTACTCAACGAAAAGTGCCAGTCGAAAACTACCATTAATGAGTGTACCATATTGAGATAAATAAATTAGCGGAATCAAAACATCGAGTCTTTGAATAAAACGAACTAAGTGACGTCTTGTTAGTGACGCATTAACAGTTAGTATAGAATTGTGAACATTTAAAGAATACCATAAACGCATCGAATGTCGTGAGTCATACTGTGTGTCGCTTTGCATGTCGTTTGTCGTATCGAGTTGTGCGTTCGAATGTCATGTGTCGAATCGAGTTTTGCGTTCGAATGTCGTGTGTAGTGTCGTGTCGTGTTTCTCTTCGTATGTCTTATGTCGTGGTCCAAACGCGGTCATTGTTGCACTAACCGGATTCCGTTCATTTCGCATTTTTGCCACACTTTGCCACATTTCGATACATTTTACTTTATATCGTACTCTAGGTACACATGTTAATTCAAGCACGTTGGAAATGTTTTCTTTCAAATTTGACAATACGGAAGAAATGTTTTAAGTGATACAATAATTATTGACTGGTTATTAATAGTTTACTATTATTTTATAACATATCATTGTATTCGCTGATTATGTTATCGTTGTATGTTTATTGATAGGAGAACGTGAAATGTTTATCTTTGCGTATACATACATAGTCAGTATTAAAGTAGGTCGGCTAATTCGTCCTTGACTCAATTATTGAAAGCGAAAGAAGATTATAGTTTATTACAAACGGTCGAAATGGAAAAGGGTATCTTGGATATGAGTGTTATTAAATACAGATGGAACCAACTTTCCTTAGATGAAGGAATTCAGACTTGTTTAGGTAAGTCTGGCCTGTATACTGGTGGTTAATTGAGTAAAGTTTGTAATGCCTAAAATACTTATGTTCAGCGTAAACTAACTACATGTATACATCCAGTCAAAGATAATGTTTAAGGAGTGAACTTCAAATTGAGATTGGCATATTAAAATTTCTCGTCGACCCTGGCAATAGAACAAGATAGACATAGCATTATATTGTCAGGAAACTTGAGGCTTGTTATATTTGCTTTCATGCAGCCACAATACGACTGAATTGTGTATAAATCAGGAATCAAATGAATCTTATTACAGAATTCGCCAAATATAGCCTGCCTTTACAAAACCGAAACATGTTTCCTTTATTGTCGGCTTTAAAAAGAATCCATATTTACCACACCTAATGAATACCCGATATGTCACGGAGTCGGACACATCTAGCAAACACTGTCAGTCGAATTTAACAAAAATACAGTAAAACTTAAATAATAAGACCACCTTTCGGACCCTTGAATATTGGTCTTCTTATTGAGGTGGTCTTAATACTGAGGTTGAATAAAGAGCAATTAAGTAAAAATGGACTTGAAAATGGTGTTCTTTATTTTGAGGTAGTCTTATTATTGAGGTGGTCGTTAGGTGAGGTTTTATTGTATTAACTCTTTTTCAGCACTGAATATAGTATTTATGTTGTCATTTTGGGTGACTGGTTTATTATTTCTGTATGTTGACATAAACGGTAAACCTCGATGGATGTTAGATTACAAGATACAAGCAGGAAAGAACCAGCCTGTAAGTAGATTAATGTTTTAGTCCAACCATTTTTACACATTCAAATCATATTTAAATAATATAAATCCTTCGTTGGAGCTCACGACACACATTACGTTATCATTACATTATATACTGGGTCAGAATTGAATGTAATGCAGGAACACTGTGTAGGTCAACTGTCCGCCATACGTTAACACCAATACTGTTAAAGAAATGCGTAAAACACAAACTTAACAAAGAACTAAAGAAAGCCTCATTGCCATTAAGTAACAACTAGTCTCTCATCACGAATGCCTGGTCAAGAATAACCAAATGTCCTTTTGTCAAGATACTTCATTGACAATGTTCTTGTAGAACGACATACACTCCAACGAAATCTCTATACATGTACCAGCATAATTATAGAATCTAGTACTACATATTGGAACTTATAGGTCTGTCTGGGACAAAGGAACGGTGCCTCAACCGATGCAGAAACTTCTTAGTGATGCAACTTACAAATGTAGACATATTTTGTTTGGGACATGTGCACAATGTTATCTACAATTTTAGAATTTTTTATCTTCTAGCTCGACAGAAATAACTTGAGGAAACTTCTGAAGCAATTGACAATAAATTATGTGATAGTTGGACTGCCATATGCCATATTGCACTATGTATTACACAAATTGCGAGGTAGTGATCTTACATACACAATGCCTACATCGTACGAGTTTATAACACATTTCGTATTTGCAGTATTGATGGAAGAAATCACGTTCTATTATTCACACAGGTAAAAACATTGCAACATTTGCACACCAATACCCTTTGGGAGATCTGCATAACAATCTCCTGTGATCTAGACAAAGATTATAACAAATGCAAACACTGACATTTTTAGGCGCTTTAGCGTCTCATTTCTATCATCGTCATCCGGATGGTCTACTCGAAGTATCGCCATATTCATGACATTTTTAGGCGCTTTAGCGTCTCATTTCTATCATCGTCATCCGGATGGTCTACTCGAAGTATCGCCATATTCATCCTCTCAAGAAAATATAACATGTAAAGTCCTCTGATTTTATTACAGATTTGATGAGTATAATGGCTGATATGTCAGGGATATATCAAATGTTGAATGGCGGGAGTCTTGGTATACACGGCTTTTCTTGATTACTTGTGTCAAATTAGGCGAATGAGTTAACCTGAATAGCCGCGTAATAATTTCTAATGCGATAATAATCATGGAACCTTGGAAGAGCCTCCTATGACTTTCAGTCCTTTGATATATAATGAGAATGACACAAATTCGCAAAATGAAACCAATTTCATGTTATTTATGACAGATTGCTGCACACTGGAGTATTGTACAAGACGGTTCATAAGATGCACCATGAATGGACGGCACCGATCGGATTAGGCGCCGTTTATGCACATCCGGTCGAGTTTGCGTTTGGTAGGGTTATACTTTTCTTGTTGATCCGTAAATTTTCATATTGATTGGTTATTGATTATATTGTTTCTTTACAATCATCATTCTACTCGAAAGTGATAAAAAGGGGTTTCTAGTCAGAAAAAAACAGTAAAACCTCAATAATAAAACTACCATTGGGACTCTTGAAAGCTGGTCTTCTTATTAAGGTGGTCTTTATAGTGAGGTTAAAAAAAGACATGTGTTCTAAATGTTGAGGTGTTCTTATTATTTAGGTGGTCTTTAAGTGAGGTTATATTTTAGTACTATAACTATACAGTATACATACTATAGAAGGGGCAAAGGGAGATAACTCTAGAATGGATTAAAAGGAAAGAACTCGTGACAATCCAATGTGGAACAGAGTACATGACTGAAATACTGTTGAAGATTGCGTAAAACACTAACACAACATATTGCATAAGTGACATTTATTTAACTTTCTTCTTTGTTTTTAAGGAAATATTTGGACGCTAGCGTCGGGACCACTAATACTGGGTAGCTGTCAGGTGACCACATTTGTATGGATCTCACTGGCCACTGCTGTGACCGTCATACATCATAGTGGTTATCATCTTCCATTGTTACCCTCCCCAGAATTCCACGATTATCATCATTTGAAGTAAGTATCACTCGGCTCAAATATCGTTCAGTTACAATATAGTCGGACCTCGTGCATTCGAATTCAGCGGGTCCGAAATTTATCTCGAATAATGCATGATTTCGAATAATCCATTTCAATTCGACTTATTTAAAGAGATATATCGGGGCCTGGTATTTATTTCGGATGATACCAAGTATTCGGATAGGAGGTTGTCGAATAAACGAGTTCCTAATGTTTATGAAAAACTATGTCCAAGACAAGAGTATTCAAATCGGCGACATTGTCCACGAACATTTTGATTGGTCCTTGTACATAAAGATGTTTGAAATGTTGTACTGACTGGTTGTTATACGTAAAGGGACTACTAGGATCACCATTTCATCAATTAACTATAAGTATAACCTGTACTTAGCAACACCCTATGGAAGATGTTGTTTCGGCTGTTG